>OY757555.1:2900358-2970358 GCA_963584105.1 Alviniconcha strummeri | reverse complement strand
CCGTGACTGCGGCAATGATGGTTTTGGCCCAATCCCGGGATAAATACCTCTGTCAAACAAGTTATTAAAATATGTCACTAACAAACATACTTTGCTTCCTCCAAGGTTTAAAATTTCTGCAAGAATGTTGTCAAGACCTCATGCCTTTCCTGTTTTTAGCTCTAATCTCGGCTTCAGAAATTGGTTGGTTTAATACAGCACTATCCAAATCAATTATCTTATTGACTTCATCAGCCAGCTCATTACACTCCCTGCTGACTCCACCATCTGCTTGGAAAAACAGTTGTTGGAAGTGATGAAACCATCCTTGTCTTTCAATTTTTCCACTTAACTCTGGTTTCCTTTAACCACAGCATGCCGTAATTTCTTTCAATTTTTCCACTTAACTCTGGTTTCCTTTAACCACAGCATGCCGTAACTTCTTTCAATTTTTCCACTTAACTCTGGTTTCCTTTAACCACAGCATGCCGTAACTTCTTTCAATTTTTCCACTTAACTCTGGTTTCCTTTAACCACAGCATGCCGAAATTTCTTTCAATTTTTCCACTTAACTCTGGTTTCCTTTAACCACAGCATGCCGTAACTTCTTTCAATTTTTCCACTTAACTCTGGTTTCCTTTAACCACAGCATGCCGTAACTTCTTTCAATTTTTCCACTTAACTCTGGTTTCCTTTAACCACAGCATGCCGTAATTTCTTTCCAGAAACCAGATGAAGTCTTTATAATTGCAGCTAGTGATGCTGCTTTTCTTTTGCAATACTGATTCTTCTTCTGGGTAATGAGGTTCCTGTACACCTTGTTCGCATTTGTATAAGATTGTTTTCTCTCCTTTTTTTATTTTTATTTTTATTTTTTATTTTAGTTTTAGCAGTCGTTTTACATAAATTTTGTGTTCCTTCCACTCTTCATCAACCATTCGGCTTTTTTTTTTTTTTTTTTTATAGATCTGACACCATCAGAATTATTTTTCAACATGCACTCACTAGCAGCTTTCAAGCAGCCAACAAACGAGTCTAACGCCTTGTCCGCATCAATGATAATTTCATCTGTTGCTTTGCGAAGTAGATCCTGAATATCATCTGACCTAATGCAGCACTGAAATGACTGCTCTTTTGTTTTATTCCAAAAACAATTGTTTATAAGTTTTGAGTTATTTCTTAACACCTTCATGTTGACATTTGCAGCCCCCAAAGCTTTCATTTTTAATGTAACAGACATGTGATCCGACTCTATCAAACTACCTACATCAAGAGAATCTACACACACGCTGTAAAACAAATCACATGACATGACGAAGTAGTCAGTGACACTTGAACCTGTCTTTGATATGTAGGTATAACTGTCATCAAATCCGCACTCAGTCAAACCATTCAAAATCATGCACTCATAAAAACACGTCATCAAGGTTTTCAGCATCCCGTGTTCCATTTCCGGTTCCCGTTCGTGCATTGAAGTCCCCACACATAAGGAGCAAAGCCTCCTCGGTATTGTCACATATATCTAAAACAATTTTTTCTACGATTTCAACACCATAACCATTTTTAGTATGATCATGATATGGCGACTGCGTTGGAGGAAGGTAGGCGAAGACCATTACTACCGGTTTGGCTGTCCCAAAGAGTTCCTGATCCATTTAAAAATAAATAAACTGCATTGCCAATTTCTGTATCTAAACGTTTTATGTAGGACGCCAATGACTTATGGATCAGCGCACTGAATCCTCCCGAGATGAGTGAGAGGTCCAGCTCGAATTCAAAAAGTTTAATACTCAAGGATAGTAGCATTAGGTCCATTTGGACCTATCTGAAACAGCTATTCCTTGCTATGCTACAAATACAGCTATAAAAACGAACAGACAAAATGAATACAGTTGCTATCCAACACACCCCTAGCAATGCACGATACTATACACCCTGACAATGCAGAGCACCTGACATATCCTGACAATGCAGAGCACCTGACACATCCTGACAATGCAGAGCACCTGACACATCCTGACAATGCAGAGCACCTGACACATCCTGACAATGCAGAGCACCTGACACATCCTGACAATGCAAAGCACCTGACACATCCTGACAATGCAGAGCACCTGACACATCCTGACAATGCAGAGCACCTGACACATCCTGACAATGCAGAGCACCTGACACATTCTGACAATGCAGAGCACCTGACACATCCTGACAATGTTCACGCCCAGTCGTCTCACCCATAATGACATGCATGGATGTTGGGTTTGGCTCGTGTCTTTGTGTCCTGACGTGTCTCACCCATAATGACATGCGTGGATGTTGGGCTAGGCTCGTGTCCTTGTGTCCTGACGTGTCTCACCCATTATAATGACATGCAAGAAAGTTGGGCTTGCGCGAGCTTTGCTGCACACGATGCCTCAGTCTGTGCAGTTAAGATCAAAGTAAAAATCAATTTAAAGGTGGTCACTGCGCCTCTTGTCGTAGCACTAACGGGTTAGGGCCTAGAGAACTGATTGTGACAACCATGCTCATACTACCTGTAACGGATTAAGGCCAAGATAACTGATTGTAACAACCATGCTGATACTGCCTGTAGCGGGTGAAGGCCAAGAGAACTGATTGTAGCAATCATGATGATACTGCCTGTAGCGGGTTAAGGCCTAGAGAACTGATTGTGACAACCATGCTGATACTGCCTGTAGCGGGTTACGGCCTAGAGAACTGATTGTAACAATCATGATGATACTGCCCGTGGCACTGTGGGGTCCTACCGCTGTGGCATCATTTCAAACTGACACCTCAGAAATACTGAAGCCCGTCAGCACGCCAGGCGGACGGGTGTCACTTACAGGGGTGCTGAAGGTAGAGGGGATGGTAAATGTAATCAGGGTGAAGGCGTTGAGAGTATAGGGTAGGTAAATGTGATCAGGGTAAAGGTAGTGAGGGTAGAAGGTAGGGTAAATGCGATCAGGGTAAAGGTGGTGAGGATAGCGGGTATGGTAAATGTGATCAGGATAATGGTGGTGAGCGTAGAGGTTAGGGTAAATGTGATCAGGGTAAAGACAGTGAGGGTATGGCTCATGTAATCAGGGTAAATGTGGTGAGGGTAAAGGTGCAGAGGGTAGGGTAAATGTAATCAGGGTAAAGGCGGTGAGGGTAGAGGGTAGGGTAAATTTAATGTGATCAGGGTAAAGGTGGTGAGGGTATAGATGCAGAAGGCAGGGTAAGTGTGATCAGGGTAAGGGTGGTGAGGGTATAGATGCATAAGGCAGGGTAACTGTGATCAGGGTAAAGGTGGTGAGGGTATAGACGCAGAAGGCAGGGTAACTGTGATCAGGGTAAAGGTGGTGAGGGTATAGATGCATAAGGCAGGGTAACTGTGATCAGGGTTAAGGTGGTGAGGGTATAGATGCAGAAGGCAGGGTAACTGTCATCAGGGTAAAGGTGGTGAGGGTATAGACGCAGTAGGCAGGGTAAATGTGATCAGGGTAAAGGTGGTGAGGGTAGAGGCAAATGTGATCAGGGTAAAAACGGTGTGGATACCCACATGACCACATTGCCGCTAAGGACAGAAGTGACCATGGCAGAGGTGATACGGGTAGAAGTAGCTAAGTGCTAAGTGAGAAGCAGTGAGTGTAGATGTGGCTAGGGTAAACATGACGAGGGTAGACGTGGCTAAGATAGAAATAGTAATACGGGTAGAAGTGTCTAAGGTAGAGGTGGTAAGAGTAGAAGTAGAGGTGATGAGTGTGGACTTGGCTAAAATAGAGATGATCAAGGTGGAAATGGCTGACGTAGAAGTAATGAAGTTAGAAGAGGACAAGATAGAGGTAATGAAGGTAGAATTGGCTGACTTAGAGGTAATGAGGTTAGAAGTGACTAAGAGAACTGAAGAAGAACCGAAGTGGCCAAGACAAACGTTATCAGTTTAGATTAATTAACATAGACGATGGCAGAAAAACATGAAGCCCGATTGTTGAGACTTCGCTGTTAATGCGAGTCCAAGAAGAAAAGAAAAGGGAAAATCACTACAGAATCAGGTGAGCAAACACGTGTTAAGCATAGTGTGGACATTAGAGCTGATGCGAAATACTGGTCTCCCTCATAATGTTTACATTAGGAGCTAAACGTCCCGTCACCCGCTCAGGGTCGAAGGACCGGCATCTGTCTCATATTGTTATACAGACAAAGACGGGTTTTGGATGCTCAGTTCGGTTCAGAATGGCGTGCATATAAGCACCATGGAAAAGCCACATACGCTACACTCGATCCTACGTCTGTCAAGAGTTTCCCAAATGCTGCTAGCTCTGCGTTTGCCTGAGTCAACATCAACGGCTTTGTTCTGCAGACGGTATTCTTAAAGATTCCGGATAGTGTCAAATGTTTGCCGGGTGGGGGGGAGCGTTCAACCGATCGACCACAGACCAAAGTGACTGACAACAGACCAAAGCTGACTGACTACAGACTACAGACCAAAGCTACAAGTCAAAGCTGTCTGACTACAGGACAAAGCTGACTTACTACAGGACAAAGCTGCAAGTGAAAGCTGACTAATTACAAACAAACGCTACAAGTGAAAACTGACTGACTACAGGACAAAGCTTACTGACTACAGGACAAAGTTGTCTGACTACAGGACAAAGCTGACTGACCACACTACAGGACAAAGCTGACTACTGACTACAGGACAAAGCTGACTGACTACAGGACAAAGCTGACTACAGGACAAAGCTACAAGTCAAAGCCGATCGACTACAAACCAAAGCTGTCTGACTACAGGACAAAGCTGACTGACTATAGGAAAAAGCTTACTGACTACAGGACAAAGCTACAAGTCAAAGCCCATCGACTACAGACCAAAGCTGACTGTCTACAAACCAAAGCTGAGTGACTATAGACCAAAGTTGAGTGACTACAGACCAAAGCTGACTGATTACAGACTACAGACCAAAGCTACAGGACAAATCTGACTGACTACAGGACAAATATGACTGACTACAGGACAAAGCTGATTGACTACAGGACTAAGCTACAAGTCAAAGCCAATCGACTACAGACGAAAGCCGACTGACTACAGACCAAAGCTGAGTGACTACAGACCAAAGCTGACTGATTGCAGATCGAAGCTGACTGACTATAATTATATACAGAGCAAAGCTGACTGACTACATACCAAAGCTGACTGACTACAGACCAAAGCAGACTGACTACAGCCCAGATCGAGAAAGACTGGACTCACAGGCTGGCTCACTGCGCTCGCGTGTGATTCTACATGAGCGACTAGCTATTTCATAGCGCGTTATTTTGTGTTCGAGTGTGTTCATATGCCTGAATGCTGTCTATGCCGTCAGCGTCTTTCCTTCCTTTAGTTAAAGTCTTTCAACAATTTACCATTCAGACATCGTAATTAATGAGTAAAGCGCAGATAATGAAGTGGGAGAGGGCAGGACAAACAAGAAAAGAAAAATTAACCACCCGCTCTACTCTACCCACTAACACAAGCTGCTTTCACACACAAATATATACTTACAGAAGCACATACCCTAGTATGTTATATTCATTAAAGCACAGCATTGTATTCATAAAATCTGTGTCGCCAGCCCACATAGGCACACACACTTACACCGCCACACACTTCCCCCCCACTCCCCCTGCTACCCCCTCTTTTCCTTTCTCCCCTTCCCACTCTTCCTCCTTCGCTCCCCTTCTCCCTGGGCAATCAGAGCCATTTTCTCCCTTGATTTCTGGTAAATGTTTTACACGCCCTGTCAGCTGCACAGTTAGTCACCACACACACACACACACACACACACACACACACACACACACACACACACACACACACAGAGAGAGAGAGAGAGAGAGAGAGAGAGAGAGAGAGAGAGAGAGAGAGAGAGAGAGAGAGAGAGAGAGAGAGAGAGAGAGAGAGAGAGAAAAGGAGGGGACTACTTCTAGGCAGCTAGTCTCTGACGCACCAGTTCGACAGGCTTGACATCTTGACCAGCACTTCCCGCAGAGTGGTTCTCCAGGCTAAATTTAGACGGTGATGATTACACCCACCTTGCTCAAGTCTGGCCAGACCCGGCGTACACACACACAGTGACGGTGCGTGTGGCTGGGGTGAGAGGTAGAAGAGAGTGGAAGGAGCGAGCAGAGCAGTGACTATGATGACCCCCGTGTACCTGTCCATCGCCCTGCTGCTGAACGCCGCCTGGGTGTGGTCCGCCCCCGTCATCACCGCCCCCTGGGGGCAGATCTCGGGCATTGACGTCACCAGCCCCGGGGGGGTGGGCTACAGCGCCTACCTGGCCATCCCCTTCGCTCTGCCACCCCTCGGGGAGAGGAGGTTCGCCAAACCGCAGCCCCACCCGGGCCCGGGGGCAGGACGGGTGTTCAACGCCTCCACCCCAGGGTACATATGTCCACAGTCTGAGGGCCTGGCGACAGGCTACATGAGCGAGGACTGTCTGACCCTCAACGTTGGTGTGCCGGCCAATCCCTCTGGTCAGTGAGTCCCACACTGTCTGTCCATCCGTCCATCTGTCTGTGTTTCTGTTTCTCTCTGCCTCTCTCTATCCCCATCTGTCTGTTTCTGTCTCTCTTTCTCTTTGTCTGTCTGCCTGTCTGTCTGTGTCTCTCTCTCTGTGCCTGTCTCTGTCTGTGTCTGTCTGTGTCTCTGTCTGTGTCAGTCTCTGTCTGTCTCTCTGTGTCTGTCTGTCTGTCTGTCTGTCTGTCTGTCTCGCTCGCTCGTCCTGAGGTGTGGTTGGCACCACGTTAAAATCCAGTTACTAACTCTCCCATCTGCTCCCCACCTCATCCTGAAGTGGGACCCTATGCAGTTGAGAGAAGGTTAAAATCCAGTTTCTCTCTCTCTCTCTCTCTCTCTCCATTGTTGTCGTGTCCACTGAAACTCTTGGTGTTTGCTCTTCCTACCACCGTGAGTGTCATCCGCCAGCATGTCACAATCAACAGATATATTTTTCACGTGTAATGGAAGGTCATTGATAAAGAGACTAAAAAGAATAGGTCCCCAAACAGAACCTTGTGGTACACCATACTTTACTGACTCTTTAGAGGAGTAAGAGCCATTGAGTAAGACGCACTGCGTTCTATTATGAAGATATGATTTTAAAAATGGTAGGGAACTTGAGTTTTTAAGATAAATAGCAAGCTTCTTCAATAGGTTATCGTGATCAACCTTTTTTTTTTGTTGTTGTTGTTGTGGTTTTGGTCATATTTTATTCCATTTTTTGTGCAACTTACAATAATATTGTGATAGTGCTTATAATAAACTAAATAGTCATCAGCAAAAAGAGTTCATAAACATAACAAAAATGAACTATATTGGGTGGGGGGGGGGGAATAGAGGGAGAGAGGTACACACACGCACGCACGCACGCACGCACGCACGCACACACACACACACACACACACACACACACTCACACACACACATACACACACACACACACACACACACACACACACACACACACACACACACACACACACACACACACACACGCACACGCACACACAATTCCAAACTAAAATTCAAACAATTAAACGGCCCAGCAAACAGATCAACAAAAAACTACTTACATAGTATGTGCATGCGAACAATGTATAAGTGTCTGAATGCGTGTATGTATGTTGTACATCGTGTCACTTAACATTTACTATCTATGACATAGTCTATACGTCAATCAGCTGCTGGTAAGGACACCATTCAATTACAATCTTATCATGACATATTCAGTTTTGCATTATATTTCTACACCTCAAAGTTAGTTTTTAAATAACGTTTAAACAAATGCAATTGTGGTATCGTCTTGTTAATTTTACATTTATAAATAAAGAACTTTGCTTGCAGAATAATCAAATCAAAGATGTTATCTGATTTAAAATGGATGTCGTGACCAAACAGTACAATATTTTCATTAAGTGTAACTGAGGTCGCATTTGAACAGCCAGCATTAAGTACAGTCTGGAATTGTTCCCAAAATGACCTCACGTATGTACATGACCAAAATATATGATTAATTGAGTCTCGGTCTTGTGGACAAAAAGAGCAAGAAATGTCATTTTCAATTCCCATGTGCATTAAAACAACATTAGTAGCAATTATTCTATGTACTAGTTTTATTTGAAACCATTTCAGTTTTATTTCTTGAATCTGTTGCATTTTTTAAAAAAGGTAATACACCAGTTAATATCTTTATTTAGCTTAGCTTCCCACTTGTCACAGCAGTTAGGTCTAGTTATATTCTGCGTAAGTATCTCATAATAAAGGCGTGAGCCTTATTGTTGATTATAAATCGTCTTAAGCGTCTTAATTAAATCTGCTGAATTTTTAGCCTCCACTGTTATTTCTGTTTTACGTATGTAGCTTTTGATAGCTTGCACACAACCAATATATGTAATGTAATCTGTCTTAATTCCGATTTTTTCTTTAAAACTTTTAAATGACATAAATGTACCATTGTTATACTTGGCTTTTTTTAAGTTCAGGTTGTTGTTTTTCTTTTTTTCTTTTTTCTCGATGCATAAATTAAAAACATATGTAAGCGAGTCTATAATGTATGGCAATGACAATTTTAGTACCTGGTTGCTTATACTATCCAGAGCAGGCGATTTTTTGTTTTCGTACCTCGATATGTATTTGCCTATTTCCGAAACGGAGAGATATGGGATGGCAAATGGGTCTTGCCCGCTAGGTTTTATTTGAAGAAATCATGTAGAGGATTTGAGCACTCGTATACATTTGTTCGTGGTTCTATTAATGATTCTACAACAGATAGGAAATGATTATTGAAAACATTTCCGGTTAGATTCTTCGGGACGTCGGCAGAAGTAGAACGATGTCCTTTCGTAAACACATGCAGAGCACGCCACACAGATGAGAGAGAGAGAGAGAGAGAGAGAGAGAGAGAGAGAGAGAGAGAGAGAGAGAGAGAGAGAGAGAGAGAGAGAGAGAGAGAGAGAAGAAGAAGAAGAAGAAGAAGAAGAAGAAGAAGACGGTTGATGAGACAGTCAGTCACTCTTTTATTCATTCGACCTTCACTCATTTACTCCTCGCTCATTCTCTCACTCACTCATGTACTCACTAGCTCAGTCAGTTAAAAAACAAAAAACAAAAACAAAAACAAAAGTCAAGCAAAGAATAAAACCAGTCAACAGAAAGATAATGATGATAAGTTCAAAGCGCCACACAACAACTGCAACAAAGCTAAGACGACAAGAACAATGTGCATGCAAGAAAATATTCAAAGTGAAGATTGCGGTTCTTGGATTCACCGAATAACTACTTTATTTAATTGTAACGGAACAGTTTTAGTCGGTTGTATGTTCTAAGTCTATGATGATATAGACTGTCATTGGTAGGGTCCAGGTTTGTGATGATAGGGACAGTCGCTGGTATAATTCAAACCTGTGATGCGATGGATTAATTGTTCGTTACTGGTATGCCCCAAGAGTGTAGTGACATGGAGAATTGTCATTGGTAGGTTCCACGTCTGTGGTAATATGGATTGTCATTTTTAGCTAGATTCTATGCACGTTGTGATATAGATTGTTATTGGTAGGTTCCAAGTCTGTGATGATTTGGATCCACGGAGGAGGATTCACCCAAGGATCGGCCAGCGAATACATACCCTCGGAACTCATCACCGAAAATGACGTCATCGTTGTCGTCATCCAATACCGCCTCGGCATCCTGGGCTTCCTCTCTTCCGGCGATGACGTGTCTCCCGGTAACTACGGACTCTGGGACCAGACCCTCGCCATCCGCTGGGTCAAAGACAACATCCGGGCCTTCGGCGGTGACCCTGACTCCATGACCATCTTCGGGGAGTCAGCGGGAGCGGCCAGCGTGGGTTACCAGATCTTGAGCCCAGCGTCCAGGGGTCTCTTCTCCAGGGCCATCCTCCAGAGCGGAACTCCGCTGTCCGGCTGGGCTTTGAACCAGGACCCCGTGAAGAGCTTCTACTACCTGGCCAACAAGACCGGCTGTCTGGACCGGATGAGCTGGTCCTCCACCGTCTACTACACGCTGGCCGGACGCCGGCAGCAGGCCGAGCATGAGAGAGTGGTGGAGTGTCTGCGAGGCGTGGACTGGACCAGACTTCTACCCTTCACCCTGACGGAGGATGTCCTTTCTCCCGTATGGGTAAGTGGAACATTATCACGTGTTTGACAGTAATTGGGTGAGTGGAACATCATCACGTGTTTGACAGTGATTGGGTGGGTTGAACATTATCACGTGTTTGACAATGATTGGGTGAGTGGAACATTATCACGTGTTTGACAATGATTGTGTGAGTAGAAACCAGCCACAAATTTGACACTAATTAGGTAAGTGGAACATAACCATGTGTTTGGTTTGCCAGTGATTGTGTCAGTAAAACATTATACTACCTGTTTGCATTGACTGGGTGAGCGGAACAATATCACGTGTTTGACAGTGATTGCGTGAGTGGAATAATATCACGTGTTTGATAGTGATTGGGTGAGTGGAACATTATTACGTGTTTGACAATGATTGTGTGAGTAGAAACCAGCCACATGTTTGACACTAACTGGGTAAGCGGAACATAACCATGTGTTTGGTTTGCCAGTGATTGTGTCAGTAGAACATTATACTACCTGTTTGCATTGACTGGGTGAGCGGAACATTATCACGTGTTTGGAAGTGATTGGGTGAGTGGAACATTATCACGTGTTTGACAATGATTGGGTGAGCGAAACATTCTCACAGTTAGTAGTGTAGACAATGATTGGGTGGGTTGATTATTACCACGTGTAGAAGAGGAGACAGGATTGTGAGTGAGTGGGCTATTTATTATTACGTATGTGAGAGGAGACAGTGATTTGAACTGAGTGAGTGGGTTACTGCGTGTAGTTAGGTTGTGTTACATTTGACGATGATCCAATACTGTATCAGCTGTAATACAAGTGGTGCGACTAGGGCCCTAATTTTTGCCTGTGATGAGGACTCTTCAGCTGAAACCCATGACAGAGACCTTATATCACGTGTGACGATTGTCCTTAAGCTGTTTTGTCTGTGATACAGGTCCTTATATCACCTGTGACGATGGTGCTTAAGCTGTTTTGTCTGTAATAGAGGTCCTTATATCACCTGTGACGATGGACCTTAACCTGTATCACCAATGATAGAGTCCTTATATCACCCGTGATGACAGTTCTTCAGCTGGTTCATTGTGACAGTGTATTTATATCACCTGTGATAACAGTTGTTCAGCTGTTCAGCTGTGCTAGGGTATTTATATCACCTGTGATAACAGTTGTTCAGCTGTTCAGCTGTGACAATTAAAGGTACGTATATCACCTGTGGTGAGGTGATGATGAAGTGATGCTTAATGTCCTCAGATGTCAGTTGACATATTAGGGACAAGCTGAGACCAATGCCGAAGCATGGTTCAATAATTCTTTACGTCCACGGAAACCAGAAGGCTCGTTAGGACGGACAGCCCAGGACGGCCACCTCGACTCTCACACAGCTCCTGAATGTAGGCTTTCTTGAAGCTGGAGTTAACGTCAAAGACCCCTGGCGAGTCGGGCAGAGTGCTTCCGTGTCCCACGTGGGGTTTTGGTGGTGGTGGTGGGTGGGGGGGGGGGGGAACCCTTCCTCCTCTCTAACACTGTAGCCTCGTCCCCTCAAGCTGTTGTGAGGACTGTTCAGCTGGTTTATATACGGCCTGGATATTTATATCACCTGTGATCACAGTTGGTCAGCTGGTTCATCTGCAACAGGGTTCTCATATCACCTCTGAAGAGGGTTCTTCGGCTGGTTCATTTGTGACAGGGTTCTTAATCACCTGTTATGAGGGTACTTCAGCTGGTTCATTTGTGACAGGGTTCTTAATCACCTGTTATGAGGGTTCTTCAGCTGGTTCATTTGTGACAGGGTTCTTAATCACCTGTTATGAGGGTTCTTCAAACTGGTTCATTTGTGACAGGGTTTTTAATCACACCTGTTATGAGGGTTCTTCAGCTGGTTCATTTGTGACAGGGTTCTTAATCACCTGTTATGAGGGTTCTTCAACCTGGTTCATTTGTGACAGGGTTTTTAATCACCTGTTATGAGGGTTCTTCAGCTGATTCATTTGTGACAGGAGGCAAATCTTAAAGGGAAAAAGGGACCGGAGACGCACGCTGACTGGTCATGTACAAGTATTTCCATCTGCTTGCTTCATTGGTGTGTTCCAGCCATGATTGTACAAATCATTGTTTTTTCTGCTTCAATTACGAGATCCTCGGAGCTGATTTTCTATTTTGTAATGAAGAAAAGAAAAAGAAAACGAAAAAAAGAGTTAAAACATGGCACGTGACGTATTTCATGTTTTTGGCACAGATTCCAGCCTTATTCTTGTCACTGATACAAATTGGTTGTCACGACATGGAAGCACTCATATGCCTGTTGACGCGGCTTTCAAACTTCGATATTTAAAAAAGCATGACGATAAAGAGAGTGAAAACATGCTCTCTCTCTCTCTCTCTCTCTCTCTCTCTCTCTCTCTCTCTCTCTCTCTCTCTCTCTCTCTCTCTCTGTGTGTTTGTGTGTGTGTGTGTGTGTGTGTGTGTGTGTGTGTGTGTGTGTGTGTGTGTGTGTGTGTGTGTACGTGTGTGTGTGTGTGTACGTGTGTACGTGTGTGTGTGTGTGTGTGTGTGTGTGTGTGTGTGTGTGTGTGTGTGTGTGTGTGTGTGCGTGCGTGTGAAATTCCTTTGCTAGCAACAGGGCCCTTGAAGTTGATCTGACTCTCTCTGCCTGCAGGTGCCGTCCGTCGATGGAGAGTTTCTCCCCCGAGACCCTGCTGACCTCATCGGTGATCCCAACTACCTGGCCGCCAATGACTTCCTGTCTTATGACGTTATGATGGGGGTCAATAACGATGAAGGCCAGCTTATCGAAACCATTGGCGAGATGATAACAGCAGCCATCCGAGAATCTGATCCCTCCGCCGACCTGAGCGAGGTGAACTTGTTCACTGAAGAGTACTCGAGGGAATTCATGAGGAATGAACTCATCTACCGCTTCGGGGAGGAGCTTCTGAAGGAGCCCAGGAGGCTGGACACCCTCGTCAACGTCCTCGACTTCTTCTATACCAAACCCCTGGAGAACGGGCAGATCAAGGCTAAGGTAAGACCCGTAATGCCTTCTGTATAACCAAACCGATGTATGGACAACATCACGTAAGACCCTCATTGACCTGTGTATAACCAACCCTTGTATAAGACCCGTAATGCCGTACGTATAACCAAACCTCTATGTCAGGTAAGACCGGTAATAACCTCTGTATAACCAAACCTCTGTACGTCAGGTAAGATCCACATTGACCTCTGTATAATCAACGCCTGTATGCCAGATAAGACCCGTAATGCCATATGTATAACCAGCCTCTGTATATGAGGTAAGACCCGTTATAACCTCTGTATTACAAAACCCATGTATGGACAACGGGCAGACCAATACCCAGTTAAGATCCGCAGTGAGTTTTGTCAAATCAAAGCCAACGAAAAAAGCTCTGTATGGTCAACAACAGGCAGATCGACACTCAGGTAAGACCCATGATGACATCTATATAACCAAACCCCTGTATGGACAACGTCAGGTAAGACCCGTGGTGACATCTGTATAACCAAACCCCTGTATGGACAACGTTAGGTAAGACCCGTGATGACATCTGTATAACCAAACCCCTGTATGGACCACGTCAGGTAAGACCCGTAATGCCTTCTGTATAATCAAACCCATGTTTGGACAACGTTAGGTAAACTCAGTAATAACCTCTGTATAACCAAACCCTGTATGGACAGCGGACAGGTCTAGACTCAGATAAGACCCGTAGTGACGTCACATGAAATGACAGCATCGAACCACGGGCAGCTTAATGTTGGGAAACGTGAATGAGTGAGGTGAGTGAGTTAATGAGTGATCTCATGGGAAACCTGAGGAGTTCATTACTGCGTTGATGAGTAGGGGATCTAGTAGGTGGGTGAGCTAGTGAGTGTGTTCATGGAAAGCCGGAGTGAATTATTTCTTGACAGGACCAACAACCAGGTAAGACCTGTAGCAACCTCTGTATAACAAAAACAGACAGACACACCCTCACAAGCACACATACACACACACACACGCACGCGCTCACGCACGCACGCACGCACGCACGCACGCACGCACGCACGCACACACACACACACACACACACACACACACACACACACACACACACACACGCTCTTACGTACTCTCTCTAAAGTTTCCATCTTACCGTGGTGCTGGAAGAATTAGAAATGATTGTATATCACTGATCAGTGGAAATCAATAAATTGAAGACAACACTGAAAGCTTTTCCCACGCCCACTATCAGTCTCGCCGGTGGATATATCAAATCCCATTTTCCAATCTTGTCCAGGATATAGCCGACGCGTTCAGCGACATCTACTTCGTTGTGCCGACGGTGAAGTTCGCGCGAGACCTGGCCAACGCCACACGGACGATGGCGGGCAGAGCGACGACGGGCCGTCGCTACCTGTACCTCTTCAACCACTACCCGGCCAGCAAGGCGGGGTTAGAGTTCAAGGGCATGAACCACGGGGAGGACATCGCCTATCAGTTTGACCGCAACGAATTCTCCAGGCGTGACGGCTTCACTGCTGACGACTATACTGTGGGCACCACCTTCCGTCTCATGCTGACCAACTTCGCCAAGACGAGGTGAGTGTCAGCTACATCACAGTGGATGTCCCTTCCGCGTTCATGGTCTCCCGTCTTGCACAGCTTTGTGAGTGTCCCTTATGCGTTCATGGTCTCCCGTATTGCACAGCGTTGTGAGTGTCCCTTATGCGTTCATGGTCTCCCGTTTTGCAAAGCACAGTGGGTGTCCCTTCCGCGTTCATGGTCTCCCTCCCGCATCGGCCTTCGTCCACCAAATCCCAACTGACACTGGACTCTTGTCGGACACGTCATACCGGACTGACCAGCCTGTCGTCCAGCTCAAGTGACAATGGACTCACCAAATGACACTGGAAGTATCAACTGACACTGGACTCACCTGCTGACACTGAACCTAACAACTGACACAGAACTCACCAACTTACACTGGACTCACCAACTTACACTGCACTCACCAACTGACAAGAACTCAATAACTGGCACCGGATCCACTAATTGACACAGGACCTACTGACACTGAGCTCATCAGCAGACACTGGACTCACCAGCCACAGAAACTGGGCTCACCACCTGACACTGATTCATCAGCTGACACAGGACTTATTGAATGACACCGGACTCACCACTTGGCATTGGACACACCAGTTGACACTGACTCTCCTACTGACACCGGACACATCACCAACTGACACTGGACACATCACCAGCTAACACTGGACTCATCAGCAACTGATACTGGACTCACCAACTGACACATAATTCGCAAGTTGACTCACCAGTCCCCACTATAGACACACTAGCTGACATTGGACTCACCAGCGACCTGATGCACCAGTTGGCACCGGACACATCAGTAACTGACACTGGACTCACTAACCGTAACTGGATTGACAAATTAACACTGGACTCATCATTTGACAATGGTTTCACCAGGTGACACTGGACTCACCAATTGTCACTACATTGACAAACTGACACTGGACTCATCGTTTGACACTACCTCCCTTCTTACAGCCATCACTGACCACTCTTCTTACAGCTATCACTGACCACTCTTCTTACAGCCATCACTGACCACTCTTCTTACAGCCATCACCGACCACTCTTCTTGCAACCATCACTGACCACTCTTCTTGCAGCCATCACTGACCAAACCTTTATTCTTACAGCCATCACTGACCAAACCTTTACTCTTACGGCCATCACTGACCAAACCTTTACTCTTACAGTCATCACTGACCAAACCTTTACTCTTACAGCCATCACTGACCAAACCTTTACTCTTACAGCCATCACTGACCAAACCTTTACTCTTACAGTCATCACTGACCAAACCTTTATTCTTACAGCCATCACTGACCAAACCTTTACTCTTACAGCCATCGCTAACCAAATCTTTACTCTTACAGCCATCACTGACCAAACCTTTACTCTTACAGCCATCACTGACCAAATCTTTACTCTTACAGCCATCACTGACCAAACCTTTACTCTTACAGCCAGCCCCAACTGGCTCTGCAGACACAGGTGGGAGGATCGTGGCCAGAGTTCAGGCTGGAGGAGGAGAAGTACCTGTCTCTGGAAGTCACACCCCGGGTGGAGGACTATCTGTACAACAAACGGGTGGCACTCTGGCTGGACCTCGTGCCTGCTCTCCTCAACTCCACCCGGCCTGAGACCCCGAGTACCTGGTACATGCCCTGGCAACAGAGCGGCTGCAACTACAACAACCAGTACAGCAGCAACTACAACTACCAGGCTCCCAACGCCATGGCCAAAACCTTCTCCTTCAAGGGCCGCATCAACTTCTTTAAGCTTTCGTAGGTTGCTCTTCTGGTGAAGCTGATGTTTTTCTGATCAAATGAAAACCTAAATTGCATCTTGCTTCGGAAGTCAGTAGTAATATAATATTGCCTGGGATAATTATTTGATTAAAAGTACTCTTAAAGGGTTAAAAAGGAACACCCTAATGACAGTTTTTGCTGTTGTTGTTGCATACAAACTGTCTCCTTTTATTTGTTATTGTTGTTGCTTTTGTTCTTCTTTCGGCGCATTATCAAAGACTTGTTTTGCCTGCAGTGAAATCAACGTAATTAGAACGAAGTGCTGATGATCCCAAGACATGGAAATGAGAAGAACAATCGTTTAGCTTTGCAATGTTTTAAAGTCAAAACAGAAATATTAAGCACACGCATGCAAAAACAAAAAAACAAAAAAACGTATTCTTTAAGCAATAACTTGGTTTCACGAATTGTTTTCTTGCCGAAATTGAGAGAGAGAGAGAGAGAGAGAGAGAGAGAGAGAGAGAGAGAGAGAGAGAGAGAGAGAGAGAGAGAGAGAGAGAGAGATTTGAAATTTTAATTGCATATCGCCCCAGGCCCCAATAGATGTTAAAATAAAGTTTAAAATCAGTACATATACACATTAATCTTAAAATACAAAAACATGAACAAGTAAAAGACACCGTAAAACCAGTCTGTTGTGTACGATGCTATATCGTAAAACTAGTTTCACCCCGTAAATTCTTTTCTACTCCTAAAAGCACTGTAAACAAACTTGGCCAATTGAAACATATTTGTTTTGTTTTTCCAGGAAAGAACATTTTCCAGTGAAGCCGTGACTGCCTTTTGAGGCGTATCGTTCAGAGGTTTCTCCCTAATGTCATTATACAGGGGACAAGCGAACAACAAGTGCTCTTCGTTCTCATCGCATTTACACAAAATAAGCAATTTCTCTGGATCGCACAAGCACTGTAGCGATGAAGATTGTTGTTAATTGGTAGCACACCAAGTCGCAGTTGGCACAATCCAACTCTAAAGCAATATATTTCAATGGCTGAAAGGTATTGCTCTGGTTCAGATATTGACTTAACATTGCGGTATGGAAAATAGCTTTCTTTATAATAATAATGAACATTTATCATGCGCTCATCAACGCCCCGAGTGCTCACATGATACATATTAACCTCAGTATGATATTCTATACACATGTAGAGCATAGTCCTACCAAAACAATTTACATAAAGTATTATAAAAAGAAATAAAGAAAAAGACAAAAACGCACTACACACACACACACACACACACACACACACACACACACACACACACACACACACACACACACACACACACACACACACACACACACACACATTGATTGTAGCAGAAGCTGGGTACTGATACTAGTTAGGATGGAAATACTGTGAGAAGAGGAAGGTTTTCTGTTTGGCTTTAAAAGATGACGGGGTTGAGCAGTGTCTAAGGTCTTGTGGGAGTGAATTCCAAATTTGGGTACCAAGAGAATAGTCAATTTGGGTACCAAGAGAATAGTTGCATTTCAATCTTCAATAAGATTGTCTGTAAGTCTCTCAGTCTCCAGCCCCTTGTTGTAACCAATCACAGTAAAAGACGTTTTTGCTTAATACATTCTTCACCTCAGTGACCCAACATTTCTTCTAGCTTTCATCCATTAAAATCTTCATTTTATATGCTTGCTTAGGGATCCTGATGTCGTCCATCTTTAAAACACGCAACCAGTATTTGAAACACCGTAGTGTACTATTCACAAAAGGTGGGTATCGACCGAGTTCACCGTACACCATCTTGTTCGGTGTTCTCAGAGGAACTCCTAAAAAACGCTGACAAGCCATCATTTGCACCTTTTCTATGCCATCCAGTCTCACAGTTCCTCAGATCTCAGATGCATACGTCAATATAGGTTGAATCTTAATATCAAAAATCTTAAAAAACGCCTGTCTTGTCATATTCTTTAGCCTCGTCAAGGATTTACATAAGTGGAAAACCGCCTTCTTGCCTTTTGCTACAAAAGCGGAAGTGCCTTCTCTGTAACTTAACTTTGTTGTCAAAGTAAAACGCAAATAACTGTTGACCACATTCACGGATTTAGCAGCATAATACCACTTCTCGTGTTTGCCAAGATGTCCACCCTTTCTGAAAACCATAACCTTTGTTTTGTCTTCATTTACTTCCATACCCATCTTAACACGGCAGTCTCGCAGACAGTTTAGCGGATTTTGCAGCCCACTTGGTGTTGTTGCCAGGAGGGTTACACCATCCGCAAACAACAAAATGAAGAATTCTATGAGACCTGATAACATCTGAACTCCATGTTTGTAAATGCTTTGAATATGTTCTGCCAGTTGATTAATAAACAGCCAAAACAATGTAGGACTTCGCACACACGCTTGCCTTACTCCATTTGGACATTCAAAACAGTCTGTGTACTCATTATTCATTCGAACACAGGATAACAAAGAGTTGTACACAGCCTTTATGATCCCTGCCAGCTTGCCAGATACACCTTCCTTTTGTAATGTTTCTAGCAGTTTACAGAGTCTTACCGAGCCGAATACTTTCCGGAAGTTCACAAAAGCTAAGTACATTTTTGCTCCACGCTTTTCCAGGTGCTTTTGAACAATGGCATTCAAAACAAAGATATGGTCTACTGTAGAATAATTTTGACGAAACCCTGCTTGCTCCTCGGCGATTTTGTCCTCGAACCAGGCGTACAGTCGTTTGTTCAGAATGGATGTATAGCATTCGCTAATTATGCTTAACATAGACACACCTCTATAATTATCTGGCAAATCTGCATTCCCTTTCTTGTGGATTGGGACAATGATAGTTTTGGACCAATCCCGGGGATAAATATCTTTGTCAAACAAGTTATTAAAATATGTCACTTAAAAACATACTTATTTTGCTTCCTCAATACCTCACGCCTTTCCTGTTTTTAGCTTGCTTACAGCTGCTCTAACCTCGGCTTCAGAGATTGGTTGGTTTAAGACAGGACTATCCAAATCAATTATCTCATCTGCTTGGGAAAACAGATGTTGGAAGTGATGAAACCATCCTTGTCTTTCAATTTTTCCACTTAACTCTGGTTTCCTTTAACCACAGCATGCCGTAATTTCTTTCAATTTTTCTACTTAACTCTGGTTTCCTTTAACCACAGCATGCCGTAATTTCTTTCAATTTTTCCACTTAACTCTGGTTTCCTTTAACCACAGCATGCCGTAATTTCTTTCCAGAAACCAGATGAAGTCTTTATAATTGCAGCTAGTGATGCTGCTTTTCTTTTGCAATACTGATTCTTCTTCTGGGTAATGAGGTCCCTGTACACCTTGTTCGCATTTATATAAGATTGTTTACTCTCCTCTGGTCTTTTTTTCTTTTCTTTTTTCTTCTCTTTTTCTTGTACTGTTTTAGCAGTCGTTTTACATCATTTTTGTGTTCATCGAACCATTCGGCTTTAAATCTTTTTCAGGTCTGATACCATCAGAATTTCCTTTCAGCATGCACTCACTAGCAGCTTTCAAGCAGCCAACAAACGGGTCTAACGCTTGTCCATATCAAGGATAATTTCATCTGTGGCTTTGCGAAGTAGATCCTGAATTTCATCTGACCCAATGAAGCACTGAAATGACTGCTGTTTTGTTTTATTCTAAAAACAATTGTTTATAACTTTTGCGTTATTTCTTAACACCTTCATGTTGACATTTGCAGCCCCCAAAGTTTTCATTTTTAATGTAACAGGTATGTGATCCGAATCTATCAAACTACCTACATCAAGAGAATCTACGCACACGCTGTAAAACAAATCACTTGACATGATGAAGTAGTCAATGACACTTGAAACTGTCTTTCATATGTATGTACAACTGTCATAAAATCCGCACTAGTCAGGCCATTCAAAATCATGCACTCATACATATCACACAGGTCGATGGGCTGATTTCCAAACGTGTTCACATGGGTGTCATTTGATCGTCTGGGAAAGGGCTCCTTGTCACAGTCCCTATTACAAAACACGTCATCAAGGTTTTCAGCATCCCGTGTTCCATTTCCGGTTCCCGTTCGTGCATTGAAGTCCCCACACATAAGGAGCAAAACCTCCTCGGTATTGTCACATATATCTATAAAAAAAAATCTATGATTTCAACACCACAACCATTTTTAGTATGATCATGATATGGCGACTGAGTTGGAGGAAGGTGGGCGAAGACCATTACTACCGGTTTGGCTGTCCCAAAGAGTTCTTGATCTATTTAAAAAAAATTGCATTGTCAATTCTGTATCTAAACGTTTTATTATGTATGACGCCAGTGACTTATGGATCAGCGCAATGACTCCTCCCGAGAAGAGAGAGAGAGATCCAGCTCGAATTCAAAATGTTTAATAGTCAAGGATAGTAGATTTGGGTCCATTTGGAACTATCTGAAACAGCTATTCCTTGCTATGCTACAAATACAGCTATAAAACCGAACAAAGTAAATACAGTTGCCTTCCGACACACCCCTAGCACTGAACGACACTGTACACCCTGACAATGCAGAGCACCTGACATATCCTGACAATGCAGAGCACCTGACACATCCTGACAATGCAGAGCAGCTGACACATTCTGACAATGCAGAGCATCTGACACATCCTGACAATGCAGAGCACCTGACACATCCTGACAATGTTCACGCCCAGTCGTCTCACCCATAATGACATGCATGGATGTTTGGTTTGGCTCGTGTCCTTGTGTCCTGACGTGTCTCACCCATAATGACATGCATGGCTGTTGGGTTTGGCTCGTGTCCTTGTGTCCTGACGTGTCTCACCCATAATGACATGCATGGCTGTTGGGTTAGGCTCGTGTCCTTGTGTCCTGACGTGTCTCACCCATAATGACATGCATGGCTGTTGGGTTAGGCTCGTGTCCTTGTGTCCTGACGTGTCTCACCCATAATGACATGCAAGAATGTTGGGATTGCGCGAGCTTTGCTGCACACGATGCCTCAGTCTGTGCAGTTAAGATCAAAGTAAAAATCAATTTAAGGGAGGTCACTGCGCCTCTTGTCGTAGCACTAACGGGTTAGGGCCTAGAGAACTGATTGTGACAACCATGCTCATACTGCCTGTAGCGGGTTAAGACCAAGATAACTGATTGTAATAACCATGCTAATACTGCCTGTAGCGGGTGAAGGCCAAGAGAACTGATTGTAGCAATCATTATGATACTGCCCGTGGCGCTGTGGGGTCCTAAACAGCTGTGGCATCATTTCAAACTGACAGCTCAGAAATACTGAAGCCCGTCAGCACGCCAGGCGGACAGGTGTCACTTACAGGGGTGCTGAAGGTAGAGGGGATGGTGAAGGGTGAAGGCTTTGAGAGTATAGGGTAGGTAAATGTGATCAGGGTAAAGGTAGTAGGGTAGAAGATAAGGTAAATGTGAGGGTAAAGGTGGTGAGGGTAGCGGGTATGGTAAATGTGATCAGGGTAATGGTGGTGAGCGTAGAGGTGTAGAGGGTAGGGTAAATGTGATCAGGGTAAAGGCGGTGAGGGTATGGCACATGTGATTATGGTAATGGTGGTGAGGGTAGAGGTGCAGAGGGTAGGGTAAATGTGATCAGGGTATAGGCGGTGCTGGTAGAGGTGATACTGGTGAAAGTGGTTAAGTGCTAAGTGAGAAGCGATGAGTGTAGATGTGGCTAGGGGAAATATGACGAGGGTAGACGTGGCTAAGATAGAAATAGTAATACGGGTGGAAATGTCTAAGGTAGAGATGATAAGAGTAGAAATAGAGGTGATGAGTGTGGACTTGGCTAAAATAGAGATGATCAAGGTGGAAATGGCTGACGTAGAAGTAATGAGGGTAGAAGAGGCCAAGACAGAAGTAATGAAGGTAGAAGTGGCTGACTTAGAGGTAATGAGGGTGGAAGTGACTAAGGGAACTGAAGAGGCAAGGAAGTGGCCAAGACAAACGTTATCAATGTAGATTAATTAGCATAGCCGATGAAAGAAAAACAAGAAGCCTGATTGCTGAGACTTAGCTGTTAATGCGAGTCCAAGAAGAAGAAAAAAAGGGAAAGTCACTACAGGATCAGGTGAGCAAACAAGTGTTAAGCATAGTGTGGACATTAGAGCTGATGCGAAATACTGGTCTCCCTCATGATGTTGACATTAGGAGCTAAACGTCCCGTCACCCGCTCAGGGTCGAAGGACCAGCATCTCTCTCAAATTGTTATACAGACAAACACGGGTTTTGAATACTCAGTTCGGTTCAGAATGGCGTGTGTATAAGCACCATGGAAAAGCCACATACGCTACACTCGATCCTACGTCTGTGAAGAGTTTCCCAAATGCTGCTAGCTCTACGTTTGCCTGAGTCAACATCAACGGCTTTGTTCTGCAGACGGTATTCTTAAAGATTCCGGATAGTGTCAAATGTTTGCCGGGTTGGGAGGAGCGTTCAAGGACATCAGGCGTGACTGGTCAAAGCTGACTGACTACAGGTCAAAGTTGACTGACTACAGACCAAAGCTGATTGACTACAGGTCAGAGCCGACTGACTACAGACCAAAGCTGACTGACTACAGGTTAGAGCCGACTGACTACAGACCAAAGCTGACTGACTACAGGTCAGAGCCGACTGACTACAGACCAAAGCTGACTGACTACAGGTTAGAGCCGACTGACTACAGACCAAAGCTGACTGACTACAGGTTAGAGCCGACTGACTACAGACCAAAGCTGCAAGTGAAAGCTGACTGATTACAGACGAAAGCTACATGTCAAAACCGATCGACCACAGACCAAAGCGACTGACTACAGACCAAAGCTGACTGATTACAGACCAAAGCTGACCGACTACAGGCCAAAGCTGGCTGAGTCCAGACTACAGACGAAAACTATAAGTCCAAGCTGTCTGACTACAGGACAAAAGCTGTCTGACTACAGGACAAAGCTGACTTACTACAGGACGAAACTGCAAGTGAAAGCTGTTTAATTACAGACGAAAGCTACAAGTGAAAGCTTGACTACAGGACAAAGCTTACTGACTACAGGACAAAATTGTCTGACTACAGGACAAAGCTGACTACAGGACAAAGCTTACTGACTACATGACAAATATGACTTACTACAGGACAAAGCTGCAAGTGAAAGCTAATTACAGACGAAAGCTACAAGTGAAAGCTTGACTACAGGACAAAGCTTACTGACTACAGGACAAAATTGTCTGACTACAGGACAAAGCTGACTACAGGACAAAGCTTACTGACTACATGACAAATATGACTTACTACAGGACAAAGCTGCAAGTGAAAGCTAATTACAGACGAAAGCTACAAGTGAAAGCTGACTGACTACAGGACAAAGCTTACTGACTACAGGACAAAGCTTACTGACCACAGGACAAAGCTGACTGACTACAAGTGAAAGCTGACTGACTACAGGACAAAGCTTACTGACTACAAGACAAAGCTGACTGACTACAGGACAAACCTGGCTACAAGACAAAGCTGACTGACTACAGGATAAAGCTACAAGTCAAAGCCGATCGACTACAGACCAAAGCTGCCTGACTACAGGACAAAGCTGACTGACTACAGTACAAAACTTACTGACTACAGGACAACGCTACAAGTCAAAGCCGATCGACTACAGACCAAAGCTGACTGACTACAAACCAAAGCTGACTAACTACAGGCCAAAGCTGAGTGACTATAGACCAAAGCTGACTGATTACAGACTACAGACTAAAGCTGAGTGACAGCAGACCAATGCTGACTGACTACAGACTACAGACCAAATCTGACTGACTACAAACCAAATCTGACTGACTACAGACGAAAGCTGACTGACTACAGACCAAAGCTGACTGACTACAGACTACAGACCAAAGCTACAGGAGAAATCTGACTGACTACAGGACAAATCTGACTGACTACAGGACTAAGCTACAAGTCAAAGCCAATCGACTACAGACGAAAGCTGACTGACTACAGACCAAAGCTGACTGACTACAGACCAAAGTAGACTGACTACAGCCCAAATCATGGAAGACTGGACCCACAGGCTGGCCTTAGCCTGTGGCACCGGCCTCCGCCAGGAAACCAGGTAATGCACGACGAATCCGTCTTCTTCTCCATTTGATGATGATTGCTTATATAGCGCTATTCTCCGCTCCCGAGCAGATTCTACATGAGTGACTAGCTATTTTATAGCGCGTTATTTTGTGTTCGAGTGTGTTCATTTGCTTGAATGCTGTCTATGCCGTCAGCATCTTTCCTTCCTTTAATTAGTCTTTCAAAAAGTTACCGTTCAGACATCTTAAAATTAATGAATAAACCATAGGTACTGAAGTGGGAGAGGACGAGACAAATAAACAAGAAAAGAAAAATCAACCACCCGCTCTACTCTGCCCACTAACACAAGTTGCTTTCACACACAAATATATACTGACACAAGCACATACGCTAGTGCGTGTTATTCATTAAGGCACAGCATTGTATTCACAAAATCTGTGTCGCCAGCCCACATAGGCACACACACACACACTTACACCGCCACACACTTACAGTCATACACACTTACCCTCTCCCCCTGCTACCCCCTCTTTTCCTCTCTCCCCCTCCCCCTCCTTCGCTCCCCTTCTCTCTGAGTTAATGTTGCGGGCAATCAGAACCATTTTTCTTCCTCGATTTGTGGTAGACAGATTTTTAATGTTTTACACGTCCTGTCAACTGTACAGCTAGTCACAACACACACACACACACACACACACACACACACACACACACACACACACACACACTCACACACACACACACACACACACACACACACACACACACACACACACACACACTCACACACACACACACACACACACACACACACACACACACACACACACACACACACACGAACAGAAAAGAAAAGGAGGGGTGTACTTCTACGCAGCTACTCTCTGACGCACCAGTTCGACAGGCTTGATCGCTTGACCAACCCTTCCCGCAGAGTGGCATTCCAGGCTAAAATTAGACGGTGATGATTACACCCACCTTGCTTTTACCTGTCTCAAGTCTGGCCAGACCCGGCGTACACACACACAGTGACGGTGCGTGTGGCTGGGGTGAGAGGTAGAAGAGAGTGGAAGGAGCGAGCAGAGCAGTGACTATGATGACCCCCGTGTACCTGTCCATCGCCCTGCTGCTGAACGCCGCCTGGGTGTGGTCCGCCCCCGTCATCACCGCCCCCTGGGGGCAGATTTCGGGCATTGACGTCACCAGCCCCGGGGGGGTGGGCTACAGCGCCTACCTGGCCATCCCCTTCGCTCTGCCACCCCTCGGGGAGAGGAGGTTCGCCAAACCGCAGCCCCACCCGGGCCCGGGGGCAGGACGGGTGTTCGACGCCTCCACGCCGGGGTACGTATGTCCACAGCCTGGGGGCCTGGTCACAGACTACATGAGCGAGGACTGTCTGACCCTCAACGTTGGTGTGCCGGCCAATCCCTCTGGTCAGTGAGTCCAGTACTCTCTATATGTCTGTGTCTCTTTCTCCATCTCTGACTGTTTGTCTGTCTGTCTCTTCCTGGGATCATCCGATGCGGTTGACAGGACGTAAAATTACATTACTCTGTCTCTCTCTGTCTGCCTGTCTGTCTTCGAGCACTGTTGAGAACCAACAGAACCGGAAGTGGCATCTACACCTTCATCGCCTCTCTGACGGTCTTCGCGGCATGGCGCCGCTCAGGGGCCGTAACTATGAATCGGGCCTAAAGCCATAGGCCGGCCTAAATCTCAAGGCTACTGACAATGGCTCCAGAATGGGAGTCATGGACCAGGACTATGCCAAAGTCCAGGCCGAACCTCGGGCCTATACAGCTGATATTTAGGCTAGTGATTTCGCTGGCCTGAATGTCGTAGGCCCGGGACTATGACTGCTTTTATCGTTTTTATGCTTGGAAAGTTAGTTTTTCTTGCTGTTGTTCTCCTGTTTGAGATCGACTAAGCTTCCAAAATATGCACCCAAACCTCATTCATATTATATTATTTTCTTTTTTTCTTTTTTAACATTTGAATAACACACACACACACACACACACACACACACACACACACACACACACACACACACACACACACACACACACACACACACACACACACACACACAGAACTCGAACGATTCAAGACTCATCATCCATCGTTATTGGTACGCTCCAAGTCTGTAATGATATGGACTGTCATTGGTAGGTACCAAATCCGTGATGATGTGGATTGTCGTTGGTAGGTACCAAATTGATCATGATGTGGATTGTGATTAGTTGATACCGAATCAGTGATGATGTGGATTGTCATTGGTAGGTACCAAATCTGTCATGATATGGATCCACGGAGGAGGATTCACCCAAGGATCGGCCCGCGAATACGTACCCTCCGAACTCATCACCGAAAATGACGTCATCGTTGTCGTCATCCAATACCGCCTCGGCATCCTGGGCTTCCTCTCTTCCGGCGATGACGTCGCTCCCGGTAACTACGGACTCTGGGACCAGACCCTCGCCATCCGCTGGGTCAAAGACAACATCCGGGCCTTCGGCGGTGACCCTGACTCCATGACCATCTTCGGGGAGTCAGCGGGAGCGGCCAGCGTGGGTTACCAGATCTTGAGCCCAGCGTCCAGGGGTCTCTTCTCCAGGGCCATCCTCCAGAGCGGAACTCCGCTGGGTTACAGGACCTTCAACCAGGACCCCGTACAGAGCTTGTACTACCTGGCCAACAAGACCGGCTGTCTGGACCAGATGAGCTGGTCCTCCACCGTCTACTACACGCTGGCCGGGCGCCGGCAGCAGGCCGAGCGCGAGAGAGTTGTGGAGTGTCTGCGGGACGTGGACTGGACCAGACTTCTACCATTCACCAAGACGGAGGATGTCCTTGCCTCCATATGGGTGAGTGGAACATTATCACGTGATTGACAGTGACAGGGTGAGTGGAACAATACCGTGTGTTTGACAGTGACAGGGTGAGTGGAACATTACAACGTGTTTGACAGTAATAGGGTGAGTGGAACGTGACCATGTGTTTGACAGTGATTGGGTGAGTGGAACACTACCATGTGTTTGACAGTGATTGGGTGAGTGAAACATTTAATTACCACGTTTGGTAGAAAAGACAGCGATTGGGCGACGAGGTTATTTCCACGTCTAGGAGAGGGAAACAGGTTTGTGAGTGGGTGGATTACTATTAAGTATAGGAGGGGAAAGAATGATTGGGTGAGTGGATGACTAGGTGTAAAGTTGTGTCACATCTATAAATGGTCTATAAACTGTAATCTATATGACTAAGGTCCTTACATCACCTTTGATGAGTACTCTTTCGCTGGCTCATCTGTGACAGGATCCTTATTACCTGTGGTGAGGGCTGTTCGCTGGCTCATCTGTGACAGGATACTTATTACCTGTGGTGAGGGCTGTTCGCTGGCTCATCTGTGACAGGATACTTATTACCTGTGGTGAGGGCTGTTCGCTGGCTCATCTGTGACAGGATACTTATTACCTGTGGTGAGGGCTGTTCGCTGGCTCATCTGTGACAGGATCCTTATTACCTGTGGTGAGGGCTGTTCGCTGGCTCATCTGTGACAGGATACTTATTACCTGTGGTGAGGGCTGTTCGCTGGCTCATCTGTGACAGGATCCTTATTACCTGTGGTGAGGGCTGTTCAGCTTGCTCATCTGTGACAGGGGGTAACAACTGTTAAAGCGGAATGGAACCAAAGACACAAGTTGGTCAGCAAAGCAGAAAATGTACAAATATTTCCACATACTTCATCCATAACTTGACTCACCATCCACTGCCACTGGACTCATCATCCACTGACACTGGACTCGCCATCCACTGACACTGGACTCACCAGCCATTGACACTGGACTCACCATCCAATGACACTGGACTCACAAGTCAATGACCTCCCCATCCACTGACACTGGACCTTTCAAAACGCATGACGATTCTCTCTCTCTCTCTGTTTGTCCGTCTCTGAAATTCGCTTGCTAGCGCCAGGGCCCATGTTCCTTCACTTCGTTCCCCTTTAAGCTGATCCGCCTCTCTCTGCCTGCAGGTGCCGTCTACCGACAGAGAGTTTCTCCCCCGAGACCCTGCTGACCTTATCAGTGACACCGACTACCTGGTTGCCAATGACCTCCTGTCTTATGACGTCATGATGGGAATCAACAACGAAGAAGGTGCGCTATTCGGATACGTTAAGGACAGCACGAAAACAACAGGCAAGGACTCTGACAAGAGCGCCGACGGGAGCGAGTTCAACCCGTTCACCGAGGAGTTTGAGCGAGAATTCCTAAGGAACGAACTCGTCCACCGCTACGGGGAGGAACTTCTGAAGGAGCCCAGGAGGCTGGACACCCTCGTCAACGTCCTCGACTTCTTCTATACCAAACCCCTGGAGAACGGGCAGATCAAGGCTAAGGTAAGACCCGTAATGCCCTCTCTATAACCAAACCCCTGTATGTCAGGTAATACCCGTAATGCCATATGTATAACCAAACCCCTGTATGTTAGGTAAGACCCGTAATATCCTCTGTATAATCAAACTCCTGTATGTCAGGTAAGACCCGTAATATCCTCTGTATAACGAAACCCTTATATGTCAGGTAAGACGCGTAATGCCATATGAGTATGTATAACTAAACCCCTGTATGTCAGGTAAGACCCGTAATATCCTCTGTGTAACCAAACCCCTGTATGTCAGGTAAGACCCGTAATATCCTCTGTATAACCAAACCCCTGTACGGACAATAGATAGACCAAGACTGAGTTAAGACCCGTAATGTGTTTTGTAAAATCAAAGCCCTGTATGGTCAACAACAGGCAGGTCAACACTCAGGCAATACCCGTGATGAGCTCTATATAACCAAACCCTGTATGGACAACGTCAGGTAAGACCCGTGATGAGCTCTGTATAACCAAAACGTGTATGAACAACGGGCAGGTCTAGACTGAGGTAAGACCCATGGTGACTATATTTAAACCAAACACCTGTATGGACGCGATCAGGTAAGACCCGTAATGGCCTAGATATGACCAAACCCCTGTATGGACAGCTTCAGGCAAGACTGAGTAAAGACCCATAGAGACGTGACGTTAAATGACATCACTGAACCAGGGTCAGACTAATGTTGGGACGAGTGAATGTGTGAGGTAATCAATTAGTGAGTGAGCTCATGGGAAACCTGCGTGAGGTCATTACTCCGTAGATGAGCGGGAGTTAGTAGGTAAGTGAGTTAGTGAGTGAGCTCCAGCAAACAGGACCAACGGCCAGGTAAGACCTATAGTGACCTCTGTATAACAGAAACATAGCCCCCCCCTCCCCCCCACATACACATATGCTCGCACGCACCCACAAACACACTCATACATATACATACATACACACGAACGCACGCACGCACACACACACACACTCTCTCTCTCTCTCTCTCTCTCTCTCTCTCTCTCTCTCTCTCTCTCTCTCTCTCTCTCTCTCTCTCTCAGACGTGTTCATGCCCATTCGTACCTACATTGTTTGTTGTATGCTGCGGAAATCAGGGGCTACGAAATGATGAACAAGTTGAGCGGGTATACCTTTTCGTTTGTAACAAATATATGTGCGTTCGTGATAATTAGACCCCAAATGAAGTTGTTTACGGAAAATAGGTCGCTTTCCGCTGCATTTACTCCAAGGTCATCCAAGACGCATGGGGATACTTGAGTGTAACTTGTTTGGAAGCTAGTCCACAGAGCCGCTTTGTAGCCAGATCTGCTCATGTAGACATTGCAAGGAATACTCAGTGGTAGAGGTTGCATAAGACCATTGCAGAGCCAGCTGAAGATGTCACTGAATGTATATTCTGGGCTCTGCGAGTCTCTTGTTCCCCCTCTGAAATGGTCTATTGGTCTATTGAAGTAAATGCGTCAGTGTCAGTCTCTCTGACAGAGGAATTGGAGATTCAGTCTAACCGTGGTGACTGAAGAAGAAGAAATGACGTCATGTCAGTGGAGAACAAAAAATTCTATGCAACACTAAAGTCTGTTCGAAACCCCGAATCAGTCTCTCAGCAGAATATATCAAATCATGTACCATCCTCTCCCAGGATATTGCGGACGCACTCAGCGACATCTACTTCACTGTGCCGACGGTGAAATTCGCGCGAGGCCTGGCCAACGCCACACGGACGGGCCGTCGCTACCTGTACCTCTTCAACCACTACCCGGCCAGCAAGGCGGGGTTAGAGTTCAAGGGCATGAGCCACGCGGAGGACATCGCCTACCAGTTTGACCCCAAAGGATTCTTCAGTCGGGACCTCTTCACTGCTGACGACTACACTGTGGGCACCACCTTCCGTCTCATGCTGACCAACTTCGCCAAGACGGGGTGAGTTCAATGCGACTGGTTAGCACTCAGCCCATCCGCAAATGTACACCATAAACAAAACAAAAAGAAAGAAAGCTAATTACATTTAAACTCTAAAAACAGCCATTTCTTAGGCCTACATGCATCATACAAAATTAATGTCATATGATTCAATAACAACAGCAATAACATCGCTGGTATCATAACTGAACAGAAGTCTTTGCTGTATCCTAAATACGTATATATAAGGACTGACCAAATTTATCCTTTTTCAACCTACTCCAGCTTGTAGTGGACTCATGCTATCACACAAAATTGATCAACTCTCTCTTTTTACAGTCAGCCCCAACTGACCCATACCCATAAGGCTGAATTTATGCCCCCCAAAATGACAAATGTCTCTAACATTTACAGTCAACTCCGCAGTGCTAACCAAACCTCCCTTTTTACAGCGATAACTGACCAAACCAGTCTTGTTACAGCCACCACTGACCAAACCTTTACTCTTACAGCCATCACTGACCAAACCTTTACTCTTACAGCCATCACAGACCAAACCTTTATTGTTACAGCCATCACTGACCAAACCTCCCTTCTTACAGCCATCACTGACCAAACCTTTATTGTTACAGTCATCACTGACCAAACCTTTACTCTTACAGCCAGCCCCAACTGGCGCTGCAGACACAGGTGGGCGGATCGTGGCCAGAGTTCAGGCTGGAGGAGGAGAAGTACCTGTCTCTGGAAGTCACACCCCGGGTGGAGGACTATCTGTACAACAAACGGGTGGCACTCTGGCTGGACCTCGTGCCTGCTCTCCTCAACTCCACCCAGCCTGAAACCCCGAGTACCTGGTACATGCTCTGGCAACAGAGCGGCTGGAACTACAACAAACAGTACAGCAGCAACTACAATAACTACTACAGCAACTACCAGGCTTCCAACGCCATGGCCAAAACCTTCTCCTTCAAGGGCAGCATCAACTTCTTTAAGCTTCCATAGGTTGCCTTTCTGGTGGATTTGATGGTTTTCGTGCGAAAGGGAAAGTTACAATGTATCTTGGTGCGGATGTCAGTACTAATTTCATTTCGCCTTGGAGAATGTTTTGATAAGAACTCTTAAACGTCTCTTTATTGTTGACGTATACAAAACGGTTTCCTTTTTCATGTTTTGTTTATAAGAACTCTTAAACGTCTCTTTATTGTTGATATATTCAAAACTGTTTCCTTTTTCACATTGTCGTTTCTGTTGTTTCTTCTCACAGAAAGATGGTTTAGCTTTGCAGTACTTGAGAATGGATTAAACAAAGTTCACGCAAGCAAATAGCTTGTTCTTAAAACAGTAACATTCGCTTCATTTCTTGAGACAGAGAGAGAGACAGAGAGAGTGGTGCGCGTGCGCGCGCGGGTGTGTGTCCTTGGGTTAAAGAGCCATACACCGTGACGATTCACAATTACAACGTGACATACAGCGTGACCATTCCCGTTTCCAAGTGACATACACCGCGACCATTTACAATTACCCCTGAAGTACACCGTGACCATTCACAACACCAAATGTACTCCGTGACAATTCAGAATTACACCTGACATACACCGGGACCATTCACAACACCTGACATACACCGGGACCATTCACAACACCTGACATACACCGGGACCATTCACAACACCGAATATACTCCGAATATACTCCGTGACAATTCAGAATTACACCTGACATACATCGGGACCATTCACAACACCTGACATACACCGTCCGTGACCATTCACAATCACACGTGACATACACCGTGACCATTCACAATAGACCATCTTCGGAAATCCAAGGGACTGCACTCGGTAAGTGCCTGCGGATGTAGCGCAGAGTTGGGAAAGATGGCAGATACTGGTAAAAGAAGCAGAAAAGGCGTTAGAAATGCCGGTCAAGCACTGTTTGTGGGGTACAGGCAGCTCTGATAGTAGGTTCCCCCAGTTTTGAAAAATTCGAACGCTTGAAACATGCCTTCGGTGGAGCAAAGCCTGCGGGCGTCCCCACAGCCAGTCCAATGTCAGCAAAATTATACATTTTTATATTACTCGAAGCGGTCGGAATTCGGTAAGTGCCTGCGGGTGTAGCGCAGAGTAGGCACGCTTTGTTGGGGGTACATTAAAACCTTGGGAAAGATGGCAGATACTGGTAAAAGAAACAGAAAAGGCGTTACAAATGCCGGTCAAGCACTGTTTGTGGGTTACAGGCAGCTCTGATAGTGCTAGTTTCCCACAGTTTTTGTGAAGGCGTCCGTTTTGTGCCGTTTGCCAAATCAACGCGAACGCTTGATACATGCCTTCGTCGGAGCAAAGCCTGCGGGCGTCCCCACAGCCAGTCCAATGTCAGCAAAATTATAGATTTATATATTACTGGAAGCGGTCGGAATTTCGCACACGAAAGGAGCGTCTCAGCCAGTGAAATGACGATTTGCAAGCGATGTGACGTGCCCAGTTGCTTTTTGTTTGTAGTTGTTTCTGGTTATAGGTGTGTGTGTGTGTGTGTGTGTGTGTGTGTGTGTGTGTGTGTGTGTGTGTGTGTGTGTGTGTGTGTGTGTGTGTGTTAGGGAGCCAGCTGTATGTTTTTGATTTGAGGATGGAATAACAAATGTATACGTGAGCACTGTGTAAAATATGTAAATCTTCGGTAGTATCAAAGAACTGAGGCGGTTGGAAATTCCTGGGACATTTTAAATGTCATTTTGAATACATTATATCATTTAAATCAATAAAACGGCTTCATGTCTAATGAATTAATCCAAAATTTGCAACAAAAGTGAGTTCTATTACAGTGTAAAAGGTGAGATTTCAATACAAGATCAGTTGTTTTGCCGACATCAGCACTGAGGAAGCCTGCACGGTGTTACTCGGAAACTAGATCTAGATCAAACATCAATGGCGCATAGGCATACTGAAAGACAAAAAGTCACGAGGCCTGACTGAAAAGTGTGTTTTATCACATTCAGTGTGATAAAACTCACTTTTCAGTCAGGCCTCGAGACTTTTTACACCCATCTCCAATACGTTCTGCATTATATGTTGCTATTATGTTTGAATGGTCTGCTTATGCAGATTTCTCTGGCAGATTCTTCTGCTTACTTACGTGAGTTACAAGTTAGGTGCACACTTTGATCTATCCTTAGATCTATTTCTGGGTTATTTCTGAATTTCAAGTCATTATTCTCTAACAGTGTACCACCTCTAAATCTGAACAAATTCAGGTAGTATTGTATTAATTAACAGTACACACTCGCTGCTGAAGTGCATGTAAACAGGGTGTAGTGTTTTTGTTGTTCACATTACCTTCCTGATGTCAAATGTCCTGATGGACATTTCGCTTCACGCCGACACACAACACATAGCTGTCGATCTATCGAGATATCAGTTTATACGAGAAGTTATCGACACCTCAGAACTTACCATATTTGAAGCAATCTTTAGGTGAGATACCTGGAGAAGAACGTCGACTGCTATCCACAATCCGATGCGAGTGACGGAATAGAGCAAGTGGCTTCGCTATTCCTGGTTCTGTATTCCATCCTCTGCTCGCAGTGATCTGCTTCTGGTAAGCCATGAAGCGCTACTGACGATGCAGCAGATGCTACCGATGATCTTTTTAATTTCTTCTTCTTAATCAAGAACACGGTGTAAATAATGAACGCTCGCATGCGATTGAGTCAGTCCGCCATTCCAAACGGACACACCGCACGTTGCCCGCCAAAAAGACCGTAGTACGCGGAAAAAAAGAAGTGTTTCTAGCGCATAGCGCCATCTGGCAGTCCAGCATAGTATAGGTCCATGCCTGAAGGTCTGGTACTGTCACAGGCCAGCGCTTTTCGACTGCCGCCTCCATTCTGAAATCATGGACCTATATATGCCAGTAGTCCGTGTCTGAAATAATGTTCTACCGCAGGAGTTTCACTCTTCCGGATTATCTCCCCAGTTATTTCCGGAAATCGTCTATTACACCTGACATACACTGTGACACACACGCCTGACACACACTGTGAGCGTTCACAGCACCAGGGATCTGTCGGATTCAGGTGCAGACATCCTGTAACGAAGGAAGTCGAGAAACAACAGCCGCCGACACGACTCATACACTAACATAAACTCACACCTTCAGACACAAATTTATACTAAAATAAACGCTTATAATACATACACTTTAAGGCAGTCAATGGATTCACAAAATCTATGTCACTCGATCACCCCAGACTCACAGAAACACACACACACACACACACACACAGAGAGAGAGAGAGAGAGAGAGAGAGAGAGAGAGAGAGAGAGAGAGAGAGAGAGAGAGAGAGAGAGAGAGAGAGAGAGAGAGAAGGAACGGAGGTAAGTGCCAACGGGCGGTTGTTTAATCTCTGACGCAGCAGTTCGACTGGTTTAACGGTGTGTATGGTCACTTGACAGACTTCTTAGAGAGCGGCCTTCCAGGCTAAAAATAGCCAGACCTCTGTCGGGGTGGAATAGCGAGCTAGGACTGGGGTGGATATCGTACCCCCTTTGCAGTCCAGACCCAGTGTACACACCAGTTCGAACGGTTGACCGCTTGACCAACCCTTCCCGCAGAGTGGCTTTCCAGGCTAAAATTAGACGGTGATGATTACACCCACCTTGCTTTACCTGTCTCGAGTCTTGCCAGACCCGGCGTACACACACACAGTGACGGTGCGTGTGGTTGGGGTGAGAGGTAGAAGAGAGTGGAAGGAGCGAGCAGAGCAGTGACTATGATGACCCCCGTGTACCTGTCCATCGCCCTGCTGCTGAACGCCGCCTGGGTGTGGTCCGCCCCCGTCATCACCGCCCCCTGGGGGCAGATCTCGGGCATTGACGTCACCAGCCCCGGGGGGGTGGGCTACAGCGCCTACCTGGCCATCCCCTTCGCTCTGCCACCCCTCGGGGAGAGGAAGTTCGCCAAACCGCAGCCCCACCCGGGCCCGGGGGCAGGAAGGGTGTTCAACGCCTCCACCCCGGGGTACATATGTCCACAGCCTGGGGGCCTGGCGACAGGCTACATGAGCGAGGACTGTCTGACCCTCAACGTTGGTGTGCCGGCCAATCCCTCTGGTCAGTGAGTCCCACACTGTCTGTCCGTCCGTCCGTATGTCTGTGTTTCTGTCTCTGTCTGCCTCTCTCTATCTCCATCTGTCTGTCTGTCTGTCTGTTTCTTTCTCTTTGTCTGTCTCTCTGTGTCTCTCTCTGTGTGTCTGTCTTTGTCTGTCTGTCTGTCTGTCTGGCTCGCTCGCTCGTCCTGAGGTGTGGTTGGCACGACGTTAAAATCCGGTTACTAACTCTCCCGTCTGCCCCCATCTTTTCCTGAAGTGTGACCCTATGCAGCTGAGTGAAGGTTAAAATCCAGTCTCTCTCTCTCTCTCTGTCTCCATTGTTGCGGTGTCCATTGAAACTTGATGTTTGCTCTTCCTACCACCGTGTGTATCAGCTCCACAGGTCTGGTTTTTCTGGTTCTCCTCCCCCCCCCCCCCCCCCCCCCCCCCCCATGGCCTAGTGTGTCATTTGTTGTGAAAGAGCATTCTTGGGATATCTCACTCAGCTCACTAAAATAGCCCCTCTGGCACACTCAGCGCAAGCACGTTTTCCTTTCGCTGCCAAAAAATAAACACCCTTCGTTACACTCATTTCTGTAGTAAATATCCACACAAAATGTGTATATTCATTGACAACTTCAATATTCCTTCCTTCAAAATTACACTTTTCGTTTCTTCTTGCCTTTACTTAAAAATCTTTCCACTTAAATGATAGACTGATCTTACTTGTTTAACAACATAGTAACACATGTCACTAGCACTAGTATTTTTGTCAGTATTAATGTTGAGAAACGTATCTTTGCAGGCTGAACTGAGCACAGCGAGTGTGTTTTGGAGACCCCTAGATATATCATATTTTTATTATTAGAATAATATCAGCAAAACGCAGATACCATGCATAACCTTCTGTTCAATGGATGATACGGATTCATGGAGAGAGAGAGAGAGAGAGAGAGAGAGAGAGAAGAGAGAGAGAGAGAGAGAGAGAGAGAGAGAGAGAGAGAGAGAGAACTCGAACTCGAAAACGTTATTTTACAAAGATCGTAGTTTAGGTTCAGTCAAAACCTAACAACTAGTCCTTGCTAAGCTACTGATGAGTAGCTATCAAATTACCGGCATTATTTATATACACATAGGCATGAATGAGTGAGTGAAACGTTATACATGAGAATGGTCCACACAAACATAGCGTGCCAAGTTCACAGCGCCAGCTGAACACATGCCATACATCATTCAGTTACAGATTATGAGCACACAACGCAGCAGAACATCTGATCAGTTCTTAATTATGACTGGTATCGGAAAAGAAAACACAAGCAGTCAATGCTTATCTTATAAAGAACAGTAAGGGAGAGGGTGGAAAGAAAGAAAAGAAGAAGAAAAAAAGAAGAAAAAAGAAAAGAAAAAAAAAGAAAAAAAAGGGGGGGGGGGGGGGGGGGACTCTCACAAGCAGTCGGAAGTACTGGGTGGAGTTTTATGGGTGTATAAAATAGGTCTGAAACGAACAGTCATTGCAATGGCAGTCACTCGAAAACGTCAGTCTCTCTCTGTGTCTGAGAGAGACAGAGAACTGGAACTCGAGCTCTAAAACTTTATTTTATAAGAATTGTAGTTTAGGTTCAGTCAAAAACCCGTCTAACAACTAGTCCTTGCGAAGCTACTGATGAGTAAATATAAAATCACAGGCATCATTTGTATACATTATAGGCATGAATGAGTGAGTGAAATTTGATACATGAGAATTTCCACACAAAACATAGCGTGTTCACAACGCCAGATGTACATTATGCATACATCACTCAATTATACATTATGAGCATACAACCAGTAAATAAGGCAATATGGGGGGGGGGGGGGGGGGGGGGAGAAGAAGAAAAAAGCAGTCAATTGTTATCTTATAAAGAACAGTGGGGGCGGGGGGGGGGGGGGGCGGGGGGGGACTCTCAGAAGCAGTCGGAAGGACTGAGCGGAGTTCTCTGGGTGTATAAAATGGGGTCTCAAATCACCAGTCATGCAATGGCAGTCACTCGAAAACCTCAGTCTATCTCTCTCTCTCCCTAGCAGCATTATGTCACAATCCATCCTATGTAACTACTTCAAAGTGTGCACGAAGCTTACGCTTGAAGGAACTGAGTGACTGACAAGATCTGACTGTCAGAGGTAGGCTGTTCCATAGATAAGCACCATAGAAGGATATACCTGTTTTGAATATGTCTATCCTTGGCCTAGGAACACTATAGTTCCTAGAGTTGGAATAGCGTGAGGGTGTGCGTGTGTACAGTTTAGATATGTACTCTGGGGCCTCATTGCTAAGGGCCCTGTACATGAACAAACCCTTACTATATTCAAGCTGTTTTTGTAGGCTCATTATTCTCATTTCTTTTAATTTCTGGTCAGTAGTTAGAGTCGTATCTGGAAAGATTAACTTTACAGCTCTTCTCTGAGAACAACACTACATGCGTCCCACACAATTGACGCATGATCAATGTGAGGTTTAATGTGGGCATTGAAGAACAGTTTCCTGGTGTCGATGTTTACGATGTACCTTAATGTCGACAGAAGGAAGACTCGTCTTGAAACTGTTTTACACACATTATTAGTATGTGAGTCCCAGCTAAGTTTATTGTCTATGATTATACCTAAAAAAAAATTTTTTAAACACACACACACACACACAAAAAAAAACACACACACACACACACGGTGTTCTGACACTTTATCAATTTTCAACCCCGTTTAGAACGAGATCGAGCAGTAAAGGTGATAACTGGTGTTTCTGCCTGGTAGCGATTGTCATAGACTTGGTCTTGATCGGATTGATAACCATATGATTATTATCACACCAGCTGGATACCTGATTTAACCTGTCTTGCATATTGCTTCTGATTTGCATAATATCTTTTTCCAGATGTGTGCAGTATTGTGTCATCTGCCAGCAGGTCACAATCAACAGATATATTTTTAACCTGTAATGGAAGGTCATTCATAAAAAGACTGAAATGAATAGGTCCCTGAACAGAACCTTGTGGTACATCATACTTTACTGAATTTAGAGGAGTCAGAGCCATGGAGTAAGACCTATTGCGTTCAATTATGAAGATATGATTTAAAACATGGTAGAGAACGTGAGTTTTTAAGACAAATGGCGAGCTTCTTCAATAGGATATCGTGATCAACCAGGTCGAAAGCTTTCTTTAGGTCTAGGAATACTACTCCTGACACCTCAGATTTATTCACGGCTGTTAGCCAAGAATTTGTGAGACGTGCCAATGCAGTGTTGCACGAGTATTTACGTCTAAACCCAGATGAAAGGGGTGAAAGAGTTGCCGCTTTTCTAAGTAATCATAAATGTGCACGTTTTTCGAGAAGCTTTGACAGAACAGACAGAAGTGATATTGGTCTGTAACTGGTTGGATTTGTTTTATCCGTAGATTTTGGAAGCGGAATACTTTGGCTTTTTTAAGTTCAGATGGAAAAATGTTTTTCTCGATGCATAAATTGAAAACATATGTAAGCGAGTCTCTTACGTATGGCACTGACAATTTTCGTACATGTAGCTGGTTGCTTATACCATCCAGACCAGAGGAGTTTTTGTTTTCCAGCCTCAATATGTATTTGCCTAGATCCGAAACGGAGAGATATGGGATTACAAATGGGTCTTGCCAGCTAGTGTTTTGTTCGCAGAAATCATGTAGTGGATTTGAGCACTCATATACATTTGGTCTTGGTTGTATTAATGTTTCTGACACTGATTATTGAAAACCTTTGTGGTTAGATTCTTCGGGACGTCGGCAGAAGTAGAACGATGTCCTTTCGTAAACATATCTACAGCACGCCACACAGATGCGAGAGAGAGAGAGAGAGAGAGAGAGAGAGAGAGAGAGAGAGAGAGAGAGAGAGAGAGAGAGAGAGAGAGAGAAGACGATTGATGAGTCAGTCAATCACCTTTTCATTCATTCGACCTTCACCCATTCATTCCTCGCTCATTCTCTCACTCATCCACTCACTCACTCATGTACTCACTAGCTCGATCAATCATTCCCCCACGCAGTCAAGCAAAGAATAAAACCAGTCAACAGGTAGATAATGGTGATAAGTTCAAAGCGCCACACAACAACTGCAACAATGCTAAGACGACAAGAACAATGTGTATGCAAAGAAACATTCAAAGTGAAAGTTGCGGTTCTTGGATTCACTGAATAACTCCTTTATCTAATTGTAAAGGAACAGTTTTAATCGGTTGTATGTTCTATGATGATATAGATTGTCAATGGTTGGGTCAAAGTTTGTGATAATATAGACAGTCGGTGGTATAATTTAAATCTGTGATGGCATGGATTACATGTTCGTTACTGGTATGCTCCAAGTGTAGTGACATGGAGAACTGTCGTTGGTAGAATGTCGTGGTTAGCTAGATTCTATGTCTGTTGTGATATGTATTGTTATTGGTAGGTTTCACGTCTGTGGTAATATGGATTGTCATTTTTAGCTAGATTCTATGCATGTTGTGATATGGATTGTTACTGGTAGGTTCCAAGTCTGTGATGATATGGATCCACGGAGGAGGATTCATATCAGGATCGGCCAGGGAATACATACCCTCGGAACTCATCACCGAAAATGACGTCATCGTTGTCGTCATTCAATACCGCCTCGGCATCCTGGGCTTCCTCTCTTCCGGCGATGACGTCGCTCCCGGTAACTACGGACTCTGGGACCAGACCCTCGCCATCCGCTGGGTCAAAGACAACATCCGGGCCTTCGGCGGTGACCCTGACTCCATGACTATCTTCGGGGTGTCAGCGGGAGCGGCCTGCGTGGGTTACCAGATCTTGAGCCCAGCGTCCAGGGGTCTCTTCTCCAGGGCCATCCTCCAGAGCGGAACTCCATTGGCCAGCTGGGCTTTGAACCAGGACCCCGTACAGAGCTTGTACTACCTGGCCAACAAGACCGGCTGTCTGGACCGGATGAGCTGGTCCTCTACCGTCTACTACACGCTGGCCGGACGCCGGCAGCAGGCCGACCACGAGAGAGTGGTGGATTGTCTGCGAGGCGTGGACTGGACCAAGCTTCAATCCTTCACAGAAAGGAAGGATGTCTCCGCCGCTATGTGGGTGAGTGGAGCATTACCGGGTTTACTAGGAATGACAGCAATTTGGTGAGGGGGTTAAATCCACTTGTAGGAGGGGAGCCAGATTTGTGAATGGATGGATTATTATTACCTTAGGAGTGGAAAGAATGATTGGGTGAGTGAGTGACTGCGTGTAGTTAAGTTGTGTTACATCTATAAAATTAATGGTCTATAAACAAATAAAAAATAAAAATTATTACATGTGACTAAGGTCCTTACATCACCTGTGATAGGACTCTTCAGCTGCCTCATCTGTGACAGGGTAGGTGTATTACCTGTGGTGTGGACTCTTCAGCTGGCTCATCTGTGATAGGGTAGGTGTATTACCTGTGGTGTGGACTCTTCAGCTGGCTCATCTGTGATAGGGTAGGTGTATTACCTGTGGTGTAGATTCTTCAGCTGGCTCATCTGTGACAGGGTAGTGTGGATTCTTCAGCTGGTTTATCTGTGACAGGGTACATATATTACCTGTGATCAGGGCTGTTCAGCTGGTTCATCTGTGACAGGGTACTTATATTACCTGTGCTGAGGGCTGTTCAGCTGGTTCATCTGTGCCAGGGTATTTGTATTTCCCGTAATGAGGATTCTTCAGCTGGTTCATATGTGACAGGGTACTTATATTACCTGTGCTGAGGGCTGTTCAGCTGGTTCATCTGTGACAGGGTACTTATATTACCTGTGCTGAGGGCTGACACTGGACTCGCCAGCTACTGACACTGGACTCACCAGCTACTGACATTGGACTCACTGTCCACTGACACTGGACTCATTAGCTACTGACACTGGACCCACCAGCCACTGACACAGGACTGACAAGTCAATGAAATCACTATCCACTGACACTGGACTCACCAGTAACTGACACTGTACTCACAAGTCAATGAAGTCACCATCCACTTACACTGGTCTCACCAGCAAGTGACACTGGACTCACCAGCTACTGACACTGGACTTACCAGCCACCGACCTTGGAACTTTGAAAATGCAAGACAATACACAGAGTGAAAAAATGCGCGCGCTCTCTCTCTCTGTTTGGAACCAAGAAAACATGCAACCAAGAAATTTTGTCCCGTTTATCTTCGGACGAAGTCAAAGACTGCTTTCATGAAGCTACAGAATTAATTGATGGTGACGTAAATGTCACTTTTAAAATTCAACGGTTTACTGACAGCAGGGCGTTGCATAAAAAGGTCGATCATTGAGGCTGTCACACAACCTCTACATAAAAAAAAGGCGACCCGAACATACCTGACAACTATAGAGGCATATCCTTATTGAACATCTGTTGCAAACTGTATAGTTATATTATTAACAAAAGGATAACCCAATAGATAGAAGAGAATAGCATAATCAGTGAAAGTCAAGCCGGTTTTCGTAAACGATACAGCACAATTGCTCACCTTTTTACCTTAGTGGCTTTAATACAGAAACAGTTATGAAACCACAGAAAGTTGTACGTGGCATTCACTGACTTTAGAAAAGCATTTGACTCTGTGGTCCCTACCAAGCTGTGGAACATTTTACGAAAACGTGGTGTAAAGGGAAACTATACCAGGCAATGGTTTGTATGTACAAAGTTGTAATAGCCAAAGTTCGGTCAGGTAGTGATCTCACTGATTCCTTCGTGTGACCCCGCGGCCTGAAGCAAGGGGATATATGCAGCCCAGTTTTGTTTTCTCTGTTCATTGATGAACTAGGCATTGAAATCATGGAACGTGGCAGGCATGGCATTCAGTTAACGCCAGACCTTGTACACATTTTTATTCTTATGTTCGGAGATGATGTGATCTTGGAATCATATACTGTGTGTGGTTTGCAAAACCAGTTGAACATTTTGTGGGAAACAGCAGAACGACTTGGCCTTGCTGTCAACCTAGACAAGTCAAGTATCATTGTCTTTAGGAATGGTGGCCATATTGCATCGTGTGAAAAATGGCTGGACGGTGAAAACGTAATGACAGTTGCTAACCAGTAAATATATTTGGGTATTTACTTGTCCACTCGTCGAACATTTTCCCATGCGTTGAACAACTTGGCACTGCGTGCAAAGAAAGTTGTTGTTGGTATCTTTAAACTGCTATGGTCTTTGGGTGAGAGGTCTCCATCAATTTTCTTTAAGCTATTCGATACCCAGATTCAGCCAGTTCTGAACTTTGGTGCCGAAGTATCGGGACTTGAGGCAGACAACACACCGATTGAAAGAATCTATCTCTTTGCAATCAAGAGATTTCTCAACACTAGTATTAGAACTCCAAACGTGATGGTTTACGGCGAGACTGGAAGATATCCGCTTTTCACGAGTACGTATGCGAAATGTGTAAAGGTTTGGTTGCGTATTTTAAAGTTGTCTCCTCACCGGCTGCCATACAAAGCGTACAAGATGCTGCTGTATCTACACGAACGAAACCGGAGGACATGGGCATCTTCTGTTTGATATTTGCTGTATAGACACGGTTTTGGTAAGTCTGGGAAAATCAGGGAGTCGGGGATGATTTTTTTGTTGTTGTTGAAAGAATTGAAAGACAGCTAGATTACTAACTTTATACAAACAAGAATGGGCGACCAATCTGAGAACCAATGATTGCTTCTCCTTCTACAGCACATTCAAATCGAATTTGTCCTGGTCCCCCTACTTGAACGACCTGAAACACGTTAAGGCCAAATATTTCCTTATAAGAAAAAGACTGGGTGTTTCGCCATTGAAGACACACAAATTTGACCTCAACATGCCACTAGTGCAACGTTATCAATGATAGATAGTGACGCATGCGCAATCCTCACTTGTGTTCGCGCGCTCTTTCCTCGCACTGAAAAGTTTCACTTTCCTCGGATTTAATACGTATTACTGGTGGTATATCATTATAAACTGTGTTCATAATCACTTATCCAAATTGGATTCCATCTGTGCATAACCCTTTTAACCGGTTTCTTTGTGGATGAACAAGGTAACGTGACTTTTTTCTTGGATTTTATTGTGACCCTCGTGTCTGGCACAGGCCATCATGGCCACAGAAGCTGGACAGGATGAAGAGCCAGCAGCTGGCACTTCCTTTTCCCAGCCTAAGGAAAACGTGGACACGCATTTGACGATGGCAGAACAGATGCACCAAATGCAGCAAATGATGGGGGCCATCATGAACAAATTCCAGAATAGGGAAGCAGAACATGACCAGACAGTGGCCGCAGAATCAGAGAATGAATCTGTAGGTGACAGCCCTGCCAGGGGTGGGCTAAACAAAGCTCTTGAACTGACTGTGAACTCTGCCATGGGCGAGAAATCTCACAGCGGTGAAGTGGACACTGACACTGACAGTGAATTTTGTGTGGCCATTCCCCAAACCAAAGAGAGTGGTTTGAAGGCAGACATGTTAACACTGCTGGCTGCCGATCTTGAACAAGAGCGTCCGGTGGGGCCCACCGTAAATGAAAAGCTGTCTGAGATAAGCCGAAGCAGATTCCGTCAGAAAATGCCAGAATCTAAACTGAAAAATAAAATGGACAAATATCCAGTTCCAGAGAATTGCCCTGATGTGGCTCCACCTACCCTTAACAGTGAACTAACTGATAAGGGGTACGTTGACAGAACAACAAAGAAATCTGACGAAAGATTAGTCAACGTGGAAACGATGCTGTCTGCCGCAACCTCGTGTCTGCTCGTGGAAACAAATTACATTCATGAATATGCAACTGACCTCGCAGGTCAAATCAGCGATGGTACAGCACACACAGCGGGCGGCGGCCACGCGGCTAGTGCTTCAGAACAGGCACTGACCAGAGCAAACCAGACGCTCGCGTCTTTGGGAGATGCAACTGCTATTCTTGGAATGGCACAACAGGAAATCAGTCTCCGCAGAAAAGTTTTGATTCAGTCAGCGCTCCCGAAAGATATTGCTTCCATTTGTCAAAACGAAGATCTCCCTGTAAAAGACAAACTGTTTAGTGGGGATGTTGAAAAGGCCATCAAATCATCCCGAGAGGCTCATAAGCACAGCAACAAAAGCACACCCAGCACGAGCGGCCAACGCCACCACCCCTACAAAAGACAACCGTACGGCAGGCCTTTTTTAGGTCAAAGCGGCACTCCGTTCAAAGGGTATCACAGCCAGAGGGGGCGGGGTGCGAAACAAGCAACATTCCAGAGAGGGTTTGGGAAACACCGGAGGCAGTAGTGGCTGCATCCCAGGAAAAGGCAGTTTCGCCAGAGAACTTAATGGATGAGGTAAGCGACTTTTACGACAACATTGAGGCCATCAAAACTAGACTAACTGATAGGTCATCTAAATTCGCAGCAGGCCAAATTCAGCACTGCTTACCACAGTGGCAGGAAATAACTCATGAGGAGGAAATTTTGAAGATGGTTGTAGGTGTTGACATACAGTTACTCGATGAAACCCCATCAGGTCAAATCCATCAAGCTCATTTGTCCCGTGCAGTCACAGGCCATTGATGCAGAAATTGAAGAACTGCTGAGAAAGGGTGTCATCGTCCCCTGCAATCACACAGACGGTGGATTCATCTCCCCTATTTTTATCAGACCAAACTGAAAGGACAACAGGGTCAGAGTGATACTGAACCTGAAAAAGTTTAAGTCAATGTTGAAAACTTTCATTTTAAAATGGAAACACTGAAACATGCCTTAACACTTGTATCACCAAACTTTTTTTTTTTTCTCTGTTCATTAGACCTACGGGATGCCTACTACTCAGTGCACATGACTGAAAAATCTCAGAACTTTTTGAAATTTGAGTGGAAAGGGCAGTTGTACAAGTATACCGCTTTTCCTAATGGTCTGGCCTGCTGCCCAAGGTTGTTTACCAAACTCCTTAAGCCAGTAATGGCTCAGCTTCATAGATGGGGTTTCATCTCCACCATCTTCATTGACGACACTTTGTTGATGGGTGACTCGGAACTCGAGTGTGTTCAGAATGTGAAGGCATCACTGTGTTTGAGAAGTTAGGATTTGTTATTCATCCTGAAAATCGGTTCTAGCTCCTACTCATGTGATCACCTACTCGGGATTTGAAATAAATTCAGTAGACATGACCGTCACTCTTATGAGAGAGAAAAAAGAAAAAATCTTCAACTCAGCTGCATCCTTACTTGCAGTGAGCTCTTGTTCCATTCGCTTCCTCGCCAAGTTCATAGGGCAAATAGTTGCAAGCTTCCCAGGTGTAAAATACGGTCCATTATGGTATAGGAATATGGAAAATGATAAAACTGAAGGGCTAAAATGAGTAAAGGAAATTTTGATGCAATGACATTGATGCTCAGAGTAGGCATGGGGAGCCTGATTTCATCATTTTTTCGGACGCGTCTTTGTTAGGCTGGGGAGCTTCATGTGACCTGGGACAAACAAGAGGCCACTGGCTTGTCACAGAAACAGGCATGAGCATTAATGCGCTTGAGCTCAAAGCTGGTTTGTTTGGGCTGCAGTCACTGTTACCCAGTACATGCCGCCATGTTAGGATGATGATGGACAATACAACAGTTGTGGCCTGTGTTAACAAAATGGGTACCAGTCACTCAAAACACTGTAACATGATAACCAAACAAATTTGGGATTTCTGTATTGAAAAGGGAGTCTGGTTATCGGCTGCACACGTACTAGGTAGAGAGAACGTTGATGCGGATCTCGAATCTAGGAAAATAAACTATGACACTGAATGGAAACTAAACACTGAGCTATTGCAACAAGCATTTCATACACTTGGTGTTAATCCCGATCTAGATCTCTTTGCTTCTCGAATTAACACACAACTCAGCAGCTATGTTTCTTTCAAACCTGACCCCGGAGCAAAAGCGGTTGATGCTTTCACTTTGAACTGGCATGATACAAGATTTTATGCTTTTCCACCATTTTGCGTCATTCCTAAAGTGTTGCAAATGTTTTGCAGAGACAGAGCAAAACGTGTCGTAGTGGTACCAGACTGGCCAAATCAACCATGGTTTCCACTGATAGCAAAGATGCTGATAAACTACCCAGTGCTAGTATCAGCGAGGAAGAATCTGTTAAGTCTACCACAAAGCCCAGCAGAGGAACATCGACTTCAAAAACTGAGACTAATTATCTGCGAACTATCAGGAGTCGCTTCAGATGCACAGGGTTTTCGAAACAATCTACAGACATCATGTGTTCATCCTGGAGAACCGAAACCCAAAAGAGATATGCCTGCTATGTGGCAAAGTGGCGCAGGTCGGAGACACATTGATCCCATATCGCCGTCTATAAGTGAAGCTGTGAACTTTTTAGCTCACCTGTATAAATCAGGTTTGGGCTACAGTGCCATCTGTGTCGCCAGGTCTGCGTTATCGTCATATTTGAACATTGCAGATGTTGTAGACTTTGGTCAGCACAAGATAGTCAGACGCTTTATGAAAGGTGTGTTTGAACTGAAACCAGTCCTACCCAAATACAGCCACATCTGGGATGGAGATACTGTACTTAATTTGTTGGAGTGTTACGCTCCTAATGATAAACTAACACTGAAGGAACTCTCTCACAAGCTGGTGATGCTGTTGGCCTTATTAACAGGCCAGCGATGTCAAACAATTCATAAACTGTCTGTTAAGAGTATGAAATCGGAAGACAACAAGTGTGTCTTTTACATTACGTCCCTATTAAAACAGTCGAAGCAGGGTAAACATTTGGCCCCTATCGAACTGTTATCATTTCCAAGAAATAAGAACATTTGTGTTGTGGGGGTTATTAAAGAATACCTCAGACGAACTAAAATGTTCAGGGATGGACACACTCAACTCCTGCTCAGCTATCTTAAGCCTCATCTTCCCATCAGCAAGGATACCCTTGCTAGGTGGATTCGAGACGTGTTGCATAAAGCGGGAGTGGACACTCAGTTTGGTGCACACAGCACTCACTCAGCCAGCACATCTGCTGCAACCAGTAAAGGTCTACCTATAGACATTGTCTTGAAAGCTGCTGGTTGGTCTTCAGCATCAACTTTTACCAGGTTCTACAAACGGGAGCCTGTAACAAACGGGGCAGACGATTTTGGAATCCTATTTCCATCAGAAATAATGTGAGCAGATATCTGTTTTTAAAGGATAATGCACACTAATTGCTCTGAAGTATCATTGATAACGTTGCAGTGGCATGTTGAGGTCAAATTAATTCGAACATGCGAGACTTACCTTTGGTAAGGTGATGCGCTGTTCGCCATTTGGCCGATACATGTAGAACTGCGACAGTTATCAATTCCCTCGCTTCCCTCCCTTAAATATTTGTATCACATTCAAGTGATCGCATCTAGAGGAAATCTAATTAGTGTGCATTATCCCTTCTGAAGTTTGAGGATTGCGCATGCGTCACTATCTATAATTGATAACTGTCGCAGTTCTACATGTATCGGCCAAATGGCGAACAGCGCATCACCTTACCGAAGGTAAGTCTCGCATGTTCGAGTTAATTACGGTTTGCAATTAATACCACGAAAGCAGATTTAGCATGTCCGTTTTGCAGAAATGATACTGAAACAGAAATGCATTTTATCCTAACATGTCCGAGATACAAAGACATCCGAGAACTGTACCTCCCCCCCCCCCCCCCCTCATTTATTTTTATTTTTATTTTATTTATTTGTTTACTGTCCATCAAGCTTCAAACAGACCCTTCTCCTGACTAATAAAGTAATAAACCTCTTTTGCTTCGTCTGGGAACATATATATTCAAAGCCTTTCAGATTAGAAATCAGTACTAGTGTTAATAGTTCCTTATATATTTGCGGCTATTGCATGTAACCACTATGCATCGCAAGCGACTTCGTGTATACCTAATGTGCATTGTATACGTAAACGATCGTGCAACCTCCATTGATATGGGCCTATGGCCTAATCAATAAAATTTCAGACTTCAAACTTCTCTCTTTCTCTCTCTCTGTAATTCCCTTGCTAACGACAGGGCCCGTGTTCCTTCTCCTCGTTCCCCTTTAAGCTGATCCGCCTCTCTCTGCCTGCAGCTGCCGTCCGTCGACGGAAAGTTTCTTCCACGAGACCCTGCTGACCTCATTGGTGATGCCGACTACCTGGCCGCCAATGACCTCCTGTCTTATGACGTCATGATGGGAATCAACAACAACGAAGGCGCGCTACTCGGATACGGTAGGGACAGCACGGAAACAACAGGCAAGGACTCTGACAAGACCGCCGATCTGAGCGAGTTCAACCCGTTCACAGAGGAGTTCCCGCGCGGATTCATGAAGGACGAACTCATCATCCGCTTTGGGGAGGAGCTTCTGAAGGAGCCCAGGAGGCTGGACACCCTCGTCAACGTCCTCGACTTCTTCTATACCAAACCCCTGGAGAACGGGCAGATCAAGGCTCAGGTAAGACCCGTAATGCCCTCTGTATAACCAAACCGCTGTATGTCAGGTAAGAGCCGTAATAACCTCTGTATAACCAAACCACCGTATCGGCAACGTCAGGTGTGACTCATAATGACACGTGTATAACCAAACCCCTGCATAGACAACGTCAGGCTAGACTGGTAGGACCCGTAGTGACGTCACATTAAATGACAGTATCGAACCACGGGCAGTGGGTGATCTCATGAGAAACCTGAAAGGGTTCACTACTGAGATGATGAGTAGGAGAGCTAGTAGGTGAGTGAGTTAGCAAGTGTGATCAAGGAAAATCCGAGTGAGTTCTTTCTTGACAGGACCAACAGCCAGGTAAGAGCTGTGGTGACCTCTGTATAACAAAAACAGACACATACATATGCTCGCACGCACCTACAAACACACAGATACCCCCCCCCCCCTCTCTCTCTCTCTCTGTCTCTCTCTCAGACGTGTTCATGACCAATCGTACCTACATTGTTGTATGCTGCGGAAATCTAGGGCTGAGAAATGATGAACAAGTTGAGCAAGTGCACCTCTTCGCTTGCAACAAATATATGCACGTTCATGATAAGACCCCAAATGATGTTTACGGAGAAATAAGAAACACTGTCCATGGAGAAATGGAAAACTTCATCAGTTAAACCGCCAGATTCTTCTACTACCAGCTCCGTCGAATTAGTTCTGTCCGGAAGTATCTTTCCACCGAGGCTACAGTGAAACTGGTCACCTCACTCATTCTGTCATGCCTTGACTACTGCAGTTCTCTCCTTTCTGGCCTGCCTGCTTCCTCTGTCCATAGCCTTCGTCGTATACAGAACTGTGCTGCTCGCCTCATACTGAAAAAAACACACAAGAGAAACTGACCACATAACACCTGTTTAAATTTCTCCACTCGCTTCCAATCCGGCAAAGAATTCAGTACAAGATAAACACTCTCTGCTATAAATATATCACGGACACTGCTCCGTCTTATCTCTGTGACTGTCTTCCACTTTACATGCCCTCCCGTTCTCTCCGCTTCTGATACTCTCAGCCTCCAGATTCCTCGCACCAGACTCTCCACTGTTGGTTCCTGCGCCTTTAGGTTTCGGTCCCTCAACATGGAATGACCTTCCCCTTCCTCTCCGACAGAAACCCTCTCTCGACTCATCCAAATCTAATCTAAAAACATTTCTTTTCCCAAATTTGTAGACCTGCCATGTTTTCTGTTCCGTGCATCTGTATCCATTCCAAGTCTCCCGGGCGTTTGCTGCCCGTTTTGAGCTGTGTATATTTAGATTTGTATAGCCAGAGTGATTGTGTGTGCGGGTGCATGTGTGTGTGTGTGTGTGGGGGGGGGGGGGGGGGGGCGCGCTCGCGCTTAGAATAGTCTCTAGGGACAAGATTTTGTGCTGTAAAAATACTTTATTTATTATGTAAAGGTCGCTATCCGCTGCATTTATTCCAAGTTCATGCAAGACGCTTGGGCTCGGGGATACTTGAGTGTAACTTTGTTTGCAAGTCCACAGAGCCGCTTTGTAGCCAGATCTGCTCATGTAGACATTGCAAGGAATACTCAGTGGTAGAGGTTGCATAAGACCACTGCAGAGCTAACTGAATATGTCACTGAATGTACATTCTGGGCTCAGCGAGTCTCTTGTCCTCCCGTTTAAAGGGGCTATTGGCTATTGAAGTAAATGCGTCAGTGTCACTCTCTCTGACAGAGAAACTGGAGATTCCGTCTAACCGTGGTGACTGAAGAAGAAAAAATGACGTCATGTCAATGGAGAACAAAAAAATCTATGCAACACTAAAGTCTGCTAAAAAACCCGAATCAGTCTCTCAGGAGAGTATATCAAATCATGTTCCATCCTCTCCCAGGATATTGCGGACGCATTTACCGACATCTACTACACCGTGCCGATGGTGAAATTCGCGCGAGGCCTGGCCAACGCCACACGGACGGGCCGTCGCTACCTGTACCTCTTCAACCACTACCCGGCCAGCAAGGCGGGGTTAGAGTTCAAGGGCATGAACCACGCGGAGGACCTCGCCTACCAGTTTGACCCCAACGGATTCTTCAGTCGGGACCTCTTCACTGCTGACGACTACACTGTGGGCACCACCTTCCGTCTCATGCTGACCAACTTCGCCAAGACGGGGTGAGTTCAATGCGACTGGTTAGCACTCAGCCCATCCGCAAATGTACACCATAAACAAAACAAAAAGAAAGAAAGCTAATTACATTTAAACTCTAAAAACAGCCATTTCTTAGGCCTACATGCATCATACAAAATTAATGTCATATGATTCAATAACAACAGCAATAACATCGCTGGTATCATAACTGAACAGAAGTCTTTGCTGTATCCTAAATACGTATATATAAGGACTGACCAAATTTATCCTTTTTCAACCTACTCCAGCTTGTAGTGGACTCATGCTGTATCACACAAAATTGATCAACTCTCTCTTTTTACAGTCAGCCCCAACTGACCCATACCCATAAGGCTGAATTTATGCCCCCCAAAATGACAAATGTCTCTAACATTTACAGTCAACTCCGCAGTGCTAACCAAACCTCCCTTTTTACAGCGATAACTGACCAAACCAGTCTTGTTACAGCCACCACTGACCAAACCTTTACTCTTACAGCCATCACTGACCAAACCTTTACTCTTACAGCCATCACTAACCAAATCTTTACTCTTACAGCCAGCCCCAACTGGCTCTGCAGACACAGGTGGGCGGATCGTGGCCAGAGTTCAGGCTGGAGGAGGAGAAGTACCTGTCTCTGGAAGTCACACCCCGGGTGGAGGACTATCTGTACAACAAACGAGTGGCACTCTGGCTGGACCTCGTGCCTGCTCTCCTCAACTCCACCCAGCCTGAGACCCCGAGTACCTGGTACATGCCCTGGCAACAGAGCGGCTGGAACTACAACAACCAGTACAGCAGCAAATACAACAACTACTGCAACAACTACCAGGCTGCCAACGCCATGGCCAAAACCTTCTCCTTTAAGGGCCGCATCAACTTCTTTAAGCTTCCATAGGTTGCGCTTCTGGTGAGATTTGATGATTTTCTTCCCACAGAAAGATCATTTAGCCTTGCAGTACTTCAGAACGGATTAAACAAAGTTCACGCAAGCGAAAAGCTTGTTCTTAAAACAGTATCATTGGCTTCATTTCTTGAGAGAGAGAGAGAGAGAGAGAGAGAGAGAGAGAGAGAGAGAGAGAGAGAGAGAGAGAGAGAGAGAGAGAGAGAGAGTTTTGTGTGTGTATGTGTGTGTGTGGTGCGCGCGCGCGCGGGGTGGTGTGTCCTTGGGTTAAAGAGCCATACACCGTGACGATTCACAATTACAATGTGACATACAGGGTGACCATTCCCGTTTCCAAGTGACATACACCGTGACCATTTACAATTATCCCTGAAGTACACCGTGACCACTCACAACACCAAATGTACTCCGTGACAATTCAGAATTACACCTGACATACACCGGGACGATTCACAACATCTGACATACACCGTGACCATTCACAACACCAAATATACTCCGTGACAATTCAGAATTACACCTGACATACATCGGGACCATTCACAACACCTGACATACACCGTGACCATTCACAATCACACGTGACATACACCGAGACCATTCACAATAGACCATCTTCGGAAATCCAGGGGACTGCACTCGGTAAGTGCCTGCGGGTGTAGCGTAGAGTAGGCACGCTTTGTTGGGGGTATAGTAAAACCGCAGATACTGGTATAAGAAGCAGAAAACGCGTTACAAATGCCGGTCAAGCACTGTTTGTGGGGTACAGGCAGCTCTGATAGTAGGTTCCCCCAGTTTTGTGAAGGCGTCCGTTTTGTGCCGTTTGCCAAACCAGCGCGAGCGCTTGAAACATGCCTTCGGTGGAGCAAAGCCTGCGGGCGTCCCCACAGCCAGTCCAATGTCAGCAAAATTATATCTTTTTATATTACTGGAAGCAGTCGAAATTTCGAACGAAAGAAGCGTCTCAGCCAGTGAAATGACCATTAGCAAAAGATGTGACGTGCCCAGTTGCTTTTTGTTTGTAGTTGTTGCTGGTCATGTGTGTGTGTGTGTGTGTGTGTGTGTGTGTGTGTGTGTGTGTGTGTGTGTGTGTGTGTGTGTGTGTTAGGGAGCCAGCTGTATGTTTTTCATTTGAGGATGGAATAACAAATGTATACATAATCACTGTGTAAAATATGAAAATCTTCTGTAATATCCAAGGACTGAGGCGGTCGGAATTTACTGGGACATTTTAAATGCCATTTTGAGTCACTTATATCATTTAAATCAGTAAAACGGCTTCATATCTAATGAATGAATCCCAAATTTGCAACTAAAGTGAGTTTTATTACAGTCTGTAAAAGGTGAGATTTCAATACACGATCAGTTGTTTTGCCGACATCAGCACTGAGGAAGCCTGCACGGTGTTACTCGGAAACTAGATCTAGATCTAACGTCAATGGCGCATAAACATACTGAAAGACAAATGTGATAAAACTCACTTTTCAGTCAGGCCTCGAGACTTTTTACACCCATCTTCAATACATTCTACATTATATGTTGTTATTATGTTGTTTTTTTGGTCTGCTTATGCAGATTTCTCTGGCAGATTGTTCTGCTTACTTACATGAGTTACGAGTTAGATGCACACTTTGATCTATCCCTAGATCTATTTCTGGGTGATTTCTGAATTTCAAGTCATTATTCTCTAACAGTGTACCACCTCTAAATCTGAACAAATTCAGGTAGTATTGTATTAATTAACAGTACACACTCGCTGCTGAAGTGCATGTAAACAGGGTGTAGTGTTTTTGTTGTTTACATTACCTTCCTGATGTCAAATGTCCTGATGGACATTTCGCTTCACGCTGACACACAACACAGAGCTGTCGATCTATCGAGATATCAGTTTATACGAGAAGTTATCGACACCTTAGAGCTTACCATATTTGAAGCAATCTTTAGGTGAGATACCTGGACAAGAACGTCGACTGCTATCCACAATCCGATGCGAGTGATGGAATAGAGCAACTGGCTTCGCTATTCCTGGTTCTGTATTCGATCCTCTGCTCGCAGTGATCTGCTTCTGGTAAGCCATGAAGCGTTACTGACGATGCAGCAGAGACTACCGATGATGTTTTTCCATTTCTTCTTCTTAATCAAGAACACGGTGTAAATAATGAACGCTCGCAGTCGATTGAGTCAGTCCGCCATTCCAAACGGACACACCGCACGTTGCCCGCCAAAAAGACCGTAGTACGCGGAAAAAAGAAGTGTTTCTAGCGCATAGCGCCATCTGGCAGTCCAGCATAGTATAGGTCCATGCCTGAAGGTCTGATACTGTCACAGGCCAGCGCTTTTCGACTGCCGCCTCCATTCTGAAATCATGGACCTATATATGCCAGTAGTCCGTGACTGAAATAATGTTCTACCGCAGGGGCTTCACTCTTCCGGATTATCTCCCCAGTTATTTCCGGAAATCGTCTATTACACCTGACATACACTGTGACACACACGCCTGACACACACTGTGAGCGTTCACAACACCAGGGATCTGTCGGATTCAGGTGCAGACATTCTGTAACGAAGGAAGTCGAGAAACAACAGCCGCCGACACGACTCATACACTAACATAAACTCACACCTTCAGACACAAATTTATACTAAAATAAACGCTCATAATACATACACTTTAAGGTAGTCAATGGATTCACAAAATCTATGTCACTCGATCAGCCCACAGACTCACAGAAACACACAGAAACACACATACACACACACACACACACACACACACACACACACACACACACACACACACACACACACACACACACACACACACACAGAAAGAGAGAGAGAGAGAGAGAGAGAGAGAGAGAGAGAGAGAGAGAGAGAGAGAGAGAGAGAGAGAGAGAGAGAGAGAAGAAGAAGAAAGGGAGGTAAGTGCCAACGGACGGTTGTTTAATCTCTGACGCAGCAGTTCGACTGGTTTAACGGTGTGTATGATCACTTGACAGACTTCTTAGAGAGCGGCCTTCCAGGCTAAAAATAGCCAGACCTCTGTCGGGGTGGAATAGCGAGCTAGGACTGGGGTGGATATCGTACCCCCTTTGCAGTCCAGACCCGGTGTACACACCAGTTCGAACGGCTTGACCGCTTGACCAACCCTTCCCGCAGAGTGGCTTTCCAGGCTAAAATTAGACGGTGATGATTACACCCACCTTGCTTTTACCTGTCTCAAGTCTGGCCAGACCCGGCGTACACACACACAGTGACGGGGCGTGTGGTTGGGGTGAGAGGTAGAAGAGAGTGGAAGGAGCGAGCAGAGCAGTGACCATGATGACCCCCGTGTACCTGTCCATCGCCCTGCTGCTGAACGCCGCCTGGGTGTGGTCCGCCCCCGTCATCACCGCCCCCTGGGGGCAGATCTCGGGCATTGACGTCACCAGCCCCGGGGGGGTGGGCTACAGCGCCTACCTGGCCATCCCCTTCGCCCTGCCACCCCTCGGGGAGAGGAGGTTCGCCAAACCGCAGCCCCACCCGGGCCCGGGGGCAGGACGGGTGTTCAACGCCTCCACCCCGGGGTACATATGTCCACAGCTAGGGAACCTGGCCTCAGACTACATGAGCGAGGACTGTCTGACCCTCAACGTTGGTGTGCCGGCCAATCCCTCTGGTCAGTGAGTCCCACAGTGTCTGTCCGTCTCTTTTTGTCTGTCTGACTGCCTGTGTGTGTGTGTGTGTGTGTGTGTGTGTGTGTGTGTGTGTGTGTGTGTGTGTGTGTGATCTCTCTGTCTCTGTCTGTCCTTGTATCTATCATGCTCTCTGTCTGTCTGTCTGTCTGTCTGTCTGTCTGTCTGTCTGTCTGTCATGGCCCCTACGACGGTCACCCATGCCATCCCTCCCCTATCCCTTTTCCCTGGCACTTCAACCCCGACAGCCCTTGGCCCTCACATCAGATCCTGATTGTTTTCTTGGCTTTGCTCTCCTTTTGCGGGGTTTGTTTAGTCAATGTTTACGGTTGTTTTTAGTATTTTGGTTGTTTTCTCTCGTTTTGTAAACGTGTACATCTTATAGCGTTATTGCTTCCTTTATTGTCCTCTTCCTTCCTCCCCCTTTTCTCTTTAAAAAAAAAAAAAATCGACTATTTTATTATTATGTTGCATGTTGATCATCGGAATGTGTACCATTTGTATAGCAAGGTTCCTGATCTGCGTGTATTCCTTAGCCAGTAATCACTTGGCTATAACGTCTTTGGTATCACAGAGTCACGTCTACTGACGGGATATTATCATTGCACATTTTGATATTTCGAAAAAGGATGTAACTCTTGTTGGACATGCTGGTGATGCAGTATACATACATAAAAATCCATTGCAAACAACACTCACAGGCAGCAATATTTGCAGGCTAACATTTGGTACCAAGAGAGTTTAACATTGATTTACTAAAGCCACACTCCTGGGTTTCTACTATCACACTGTTAGGCTTAACCCAGCTTGTGAAATCACCTACTAGAATTACGCGGACGTCTGCTACTCTTATCGACGATACATACACAAACAAGCAAGACGTTATCACCGAGGTCAGTGTACCTGACCTGAGCATAAGTGACCGTTGTCCCGTCTCCTGTTTGAGATCGGCTAACTTCCAAAATGTGCGCCTAGAACTCATTCTTATATATCATTTCAGTTTTTCAAACATCTGAATGAGAGAGAGAGAGAGAGAGAGAGAGAGAGAGAGAGAGAGAGAGAGAGAGAGAGAGAGAGAGAGAGAGAGAGAGAGAACTCGAAAACTTTATTTTACAAGGATTGTAGTTTTGGTTCAGTCAAAAACCTAACAACTAGTCCTTGCTAAGCTACTGATGAATAGATATCAAATTACAGACATTATTTATATACATATATGCATGAATGAGTGAGTGAAACGTTATACATGAGAATTTCCACACAAAACATAGCGTGCTCACAGCGCCAGATGAACACATGCCATACATCATTCAGTTACATATTATGAGCATACGGTGAGCATATTATGAGCAAATGAAGCAGCAGAACATCTGATCAGTTCATATGATTAGTATCGGAAAAGAAAACAGAAGCAGTCAATGCTTATCTTATAAAGAACAGTAAGGGAGATGGGGGGGGGGGGGGGGGGAGAGAGAAAAAAAAAAACAACAAAAAACGGGGGATGGGGTTGGGTCGGAAGGCAGTAGGAAGGACTGGGCGGAGATGTATGGGTGTATAAAATAAGTCTCAAATGACCAGTCACTGCAATGGCAATCACTCGAAAACCACAGTCTCTCTCTGTGTCTGAGAGAGACAGAGAATTGGAACTCGAACCCTAAAACTTCATTTTACAAGGATTGTAGTTTAGGTTCAATCAAAAACCCGACTAACAACTAGTCCTTGCGAAGCTAGTGATGAGTAAATATAAAATTATAGGCATCATTTATATACATAGAAGCATGAACGAGTGAGTGAAATTTGATACATGAGAAGTTCCACACAGAACATAGTGTGTTCACAGCGCCAGATGTACACATGCGTACATCACCCAGAGAGAGAGAGAGAGAGAGAGAGAGAGAGAGAGAGAGAGAGAGAGAGAGAGAGAGAGAGAGAGAGAGAGAGAGAACTCGAAATCGTATGATTCAAGACTGTGATGAGATGCATTCATCGCAATTGGTACGCTCCAAGTCTGTAATGATATGGACTGTTAATGGTAGGTACCAAATCCGTGATGATATGGAATGTCAGTGGTAGGTACGAACTCCATGATTTTGTGGATTGTCATTGGTAGGTACCAAATCCGTGATGATGTGGATTGTCATTGGTAGGTACCATATCCGTGATGATGTAGATTTCCATTGGTGGGTACCAAATCCGTCCTGATGTGTATTGCCATTGGTAGGTACCAAATCCGTGATGATGTGGATTGTCATTGGTAGGTACCATATCCGTGATGATGTAGATTGACATTGGTAGGTACCAAATCCGTCCTGATGTGGATTGTCATTGATAGGAACCATGTCTGTGATGATGTGGATTGTCATTGATAGGAACCATGTCTGTGATGATGTGGATTGTCATTGACAGGTACCAAATCCGTCATGATATGGATTGTCATTGACAGGTACCAAATCCGTCCTGATGTGGATTGCCATTGACAGGTACCAAATCCGTCATGATACGGATTGTCATTGACAGGTACCAAATCCGTCATGATATGGATTGTCATTGACAGGTACCAAATCCGTCATGATATGGATTGTCATTGACAGGTACCAAATCCGTGATGATATGGATTGTCATTGACAGGTACCAAATCCGTCATGATATGGATTGTCATTGGTAGGTACCAAGTCAGTGAATGACGTGGATCTTCACTGGTAGGTAGCAAATCCGTCATCGTATGGATCCACGGAGGAGGATTCACAACAGGATCGGCCAGCGAATACGTACCCTAGGGTAATATGGTTGTCATTGTTAGCTAGATTCTGTGTATGTTGTGATATGGATTGTCATTAGTTGATACAGAATCAGTGATAATGTGGATTGTCATTGGTAGGTACCAAATCTGTCATGATATGGATCCACGGAGGAGGATTCACCCAAGGATCGGCCAGCGAATACGTACCCTCCGAACTCATCACCGAAAATGACGTCATCGTTGTCGTCATCCAGTACCGCCTCGGCATCCTGGGCTTCCTCTCTTCCGGCGATGACGTCGCTCCCGGTAACTACGGACTCTGGGACCAGACCCTCGCCATCCGCTGGGTCAAAGACAACATCCGGGCCTTCGGCGGTGACCCTGACTCCATGACCATCTTCGGGGAGTCAGCGGGAGCGGCCAGCGTGGGTTACCAGATCTTGAGCCCAGCGTCCAGGGGTCTCTTCTCCAGGGCCATCCTCCAGAGCGGAACTCCGCTGTCCGGCTGGGCTTTAAACCCTGACCCCGTGAAGAGCTTCTACTACCTGGCCAACACGACCGGCTGTCTGGACCGGATGAGCTGGTCCTCCACCGTCTACTACACGCTGGCCGGGCGCCGGCAGCAGGCCGAGCACGAGTTAGTGAAGGAGTGTCTGCGAGGCGTGGACTGGACCAGACTTCTACCCTTCACCATGACGGAGGATGTCATTGCCTCCATATGGGTGAGTGGAACATTATCTCGTGATTGACATTGACAGGGTGAGTGGAATATTACAGCGTGATTGGCAGTGGTCGGGTGAGTGGAACATTACCATGTGTCTGACAGTGATCTGGTGAGTGGAACGTTACCACGTCACTGACAGTGATTGTGTAAGTGGAACATTACCATGTGTTTGACAGTGATTGGGTGAGTGGAACATAACCACGTCTCTGGCACTGACTGGGTGAGTGGAACATTATCCCATGTTTGATAGTGATTGTGTGAGTGGAGCATTACCCCGCATCTGACAGTAATTGGGTTAGTGTAACATTACCACGTGTCTGAATACGCTAGCTGGCCTAGAATGTGGAACATGTATGAACTCATGCATCTGCGTGATTCACTGGCTTGTTCCGTCAGTGCTTGTGACGATTGACTTTTTTGTTGTTGCTTCGAATCTGAGATCCTCTTTACCAACTGAGGTGATTTGTCTTTCAAATTCAATTCAAATTCAAAATACTTTATTGTCCGTTGCAATCATAACAATTAAACGGACATTTTTTCGGTCTTTACTTTCTCTTTTACTTTACACCTGTGTGACGTACCTGATGGTTTGTCAGGCCTTGTTCACGTCTTTAATACAGACTGCTGGGCACAACATCGAAGCACTCAGTCGTATTTTGGCGACTTTCAAATGTCCACCTTTAAAAACACCACAAAGTGATAAACTGCGGTGTGTATCAATCTACCTATTTGTCTGTATGTCTGCAGCTCTCTCTGTGTCTGTCTGTCTGTCTGTCTGTCTGTCTGTCTGTCTGTCTGTCTGTCTCTCTCTCTCTCTCTCTCTCTCTGCATGCGCACAGTCTCTCTAATTCCCTTGCTAGCGACAGGGCCCGTGTTCCTTCTTCTCCTCGTTCCCCTTTAAGCTGATCCGCCTCTCTCTGCCTGCAGGCGCCGTCCGTCGACGGAGAGTTTCTCCCCCGAGACCCTGCTGACCTCATCAGTGACGCCGACTACCTGGCCGCCAATGACCTCCTGTCTTATGACGTCATGATGGGACTCAACAACGACGAAGGCGGGCTACTGGGATTGATTGGTGAATACATGAAAGCAGCCATCAGGCAATCTGACCCCACCGCCGACCTGAGTGAAGTGTCCGCGTTCACCGAGGAGTTCGAGCGAAAGATCATGAGGAACGAGCTCGTCCACCGCTTCGGGGAGGAACTTCTGAAGGAGCCCAGGAGGCTGGACACCCTCGTCAACGTCCTCGACTTCTTCTATACCAAACCCCTGGAGAACGGGCAGGTCAAGGCTCAGGTAAGACCCACACTGACCCCTGTATAACCAAACCCCTGTATTTGGGTTGAGTTCAGTTCAGTTCAAGACGGTATCTATGCGCTCAAAAAAGCCAATATGCGCTATACACCGTCACTCAGAGGTTTCGCCAACGCTGCCTTTGAAACGGTTCCAATGTTCGTTTGATTGACGATGGCCCTCTCTCGCCCTTTCAAGGAAGATCGTCGAACGCTTCCTCTTTCCACGCCTATCTGCTCCAGGCGATCGATGGTGTGCTGTCCTTGGCTTTGTGCCCGCAGGTAGTGTCTCAAGCTCCTCAACGCTTCAGATCTTTCGAGAAGAAAGCCACTTGCGAGGGTTGCTTTGCCCACCAATCTTCTCGGACATTTCTCTTCATTCCGGCATATACAGAGCAGTACACCAACAGGAGGTTTGGAAGGTGGATGTCGACCATTGACACATTTCAGTCTGGGTTTCCCATTCAAATGTTGCACTTTTTGCAGCAAGCTCACTGAATCTGTGAAGATGATGGCATATGTGGTCCGACTGTCACCTCTTAAGGCAATCCAGCGGAGGGCAAGGGTGACTGCTTCCACCTCCATTGTCAAAGTGGAGGTTGAGACCGTATAGGCTGCACTGTCTTCACGGACGGTAGTCGCACCTTGCTTGACACTGAAGCCCCATCCTGACTGGTCGTTGGTGACTAAGCCATCAGTGTGCACTGTGAAGTCTTGCGATCAAGTCTTGCGGAAGCTTGATCTCTGACTCCGTTTTGCCTGCTGGCCATTCTCAACAGTGCTTTCCCACGTTTTCTGGCAGAAGTGTCTCATAGAGACGCCGGCATGGGATTGTGTACCCTTCCCACTCTTGGTTTGCTTGAGCTCCTTCACCTGGCATACTTGCAGTATGGAGTCTTCTGCTTGACCCATTCAAGACTTGCCCCGTCCCAGTCTGCATCCCTTTGTGTCTTTCACGGCTTCATGGAGTGGGCTGTGGTGGTTTTCGACGTCAATGAAGTATGCTTTGGTCTGCTCCATTTTCTGTCTGGTTTGCACTGGGTGAAGGACTAGCATGAACCTCAAAGTCTAAATGAGAGTATGTCAGGTAAGACCCGAATGACCTGTGTATAACCAAATCCCATTAAGGACAACAGGCAGCTCAGGACTGAGTTACGAACCGTAGAGAGCTCCTGAGAAGCATGAGTGAGTTCACTGAGTTCAGTGAGTTCTTTTTTGACAGGACCAAGGGCCAGGTAAGACCTGTAGTGACCTCTGTATATCACACACACACACACACACACACACACACACACACACACACACACACACACACACACACACACATACACACACACACACACACACACACACACACACACACACACACACACACACACACACACACGTAGGAAAACATGCACATACGCACCCACGCAATCGCATACACGCGGGTACTCGCGTACGTGATATCCGGTACTCTCTATGTCTGTCTGTCTCTTTCTGCCTGTCTTTCTCGCTGTGTCTCTGTCGCTCTGTCTGTCTGTCTGTCATTGTCTCTGTTTGTCTGTCTGTCTGTCTGTCTGTCTGTCTGTCCCTCTCTCTCACCGTTCTGGTCGAAGAAGAACCGATGTTATGTCGCTGCAAAACAAAACCTTCGATACAACACGTTTCTCTCGGGTGGCTATAACAAGTCACATTTTATCCTCGTCCAGGGTTTTGCAGACGTGTTCACCGACATCTACTACACCGTACCGACGGTGAGGTTCGCGCGAGGTCTGGCCAACGCCACACGGACGGGCCGTCGCTACCTGTACCTCTTCAACCACTACCCGGCCAGCAAGGCGGGGATGGAACTGAAGGGCATGAGCCACGGGGAGGACATCCTGTACCAGTTTGACTCCAGTTATTTATACACGCGTGACGGCTTCACTGCTGACGACTACACTGTGGGCACCACCTTCCGTCTCATGCTGACCAACTTCGCCAAGACGAGGTGAGTGTCAGCTACCTCACAGTGGATGTCCCTTCCGCGTTCATGGTCTCCCGTCTTGCACAGCATAGTGGGTGTCCTTTCTGCGTTCATGGTCTCCCGTCTTGCACAGCACAGTGGGTGTCCCTTCCGCGTTTATGGTCTCCCTCCTACATCGGCCTTCGTCCACCAAATCTCAACTGACACTGGACTCCTGCCGGACACGACATACAGGACTGACCAATCTGTCGTCCAGCTCAGCTCAACTGACGATGGACTCACCAAATGACACTAAACTTAGCAACTGGCACTGCACTCACCAACTTACATTGGACCCAGCAACTGACACAACACTCACTGACTACTACCGGACACACCAACTGACAATGGACGTGCCAGCTTAAACTGAGTTCACCAGCTGGCACAGGTCTCACCAACTGACAGTGGACTCTGCAACAGACACTGGACTCACTAGATGTTACTGGACCGAGCTGTTGGTGTTAGACTCACCCGCTGACGCTGGACTCACCAGCTGACGCTGGACTCACCAGCTGACACTGGACTCACCAGCTGACGCTGGACTCACCAGCTGACACTGGACTCACCAGCTGACGCTGGACTCACCAGCTGACACTGGACTCACCAGCTGACACTGGACTCACCAGCTAACACTGGACTCACCAGCTAGCGCTGACTACTCTGCAGCGTACATCGGACTCATCAATACCTGCTACTGGACTCATCAACTGACACTTGACTCACCAGCTGACACTGGACTCACCAGCTGACATGTGAGGCACCAACTGACATGATACACGAGGGGACATAAGACATAAAAAACGTTGTTTTAGTCAAGTAAAGGTACAAGGAATGTCTGCTGCTGCTGGTTCATTCATTCATCATCAGTATCACAGCCGTACAACAATACAAACCTTTTACCCAAAACAAGCCGCTTGATAGCGCCAAATGCAACTATTCCGCACTCAGACCATTCACACAGACAGGTCACTGAAAGAAAGAAAGAAAGAAGGAAAGAAAGAAAGAAAACGAAGAGAGTAAATCCCACAGTACTGACCAAACCTCCCTTGTTACAGTCATCACTGACCATACCTCTCTTCTTACAGCCATCACTGACCACTCTTCTTACAGCCACCACTGACCATACCTCTCTTATTACAGCCATCACTGACCACACCTAGACATCACTGACCACACCTTTCTTCTTATAGACATCACTGACCACACCTTTATTCTTATAGAAATCACTGACCACTCTTCTTATAGCCATCACTGACAATAACTCCCTTCTTACAGCCACCACTGACCAAACCTTTACTCTTACAGCCATCATTGACCAAACCTTTTCTCTTACAGCCATCACTAACCAAACCTTTACTCTTACAGCCATCAGTAACCAAACCTTTACTCTTACAGCCATCACTAACCAAACCTTTACTCTTACAGCCATCACTACTAACCAAACCTTTACTCTTACAGCCATCACTGACCAAACCTTTACAGCCATCACTGACCAAACCTTTACTCTTACAGCCATCACTGACCAAACCTTTACTCTTACAGCCATCACTGACCAAACCTTTACTCTTACAGCCATCACTGACCAAACCTTTACTCTTACAGCCAGCCCCAACTGGCTCTGCAGAGACAGGTGGGCGGATCGTGGCCAGAGTTCAGGCTGGAGGAGGAGAAGTAACTGTCTCTGGAAGTCACACCCCGGGTGGAGGACTATCTGTACAACAAACGGGTGGCACTCTGGCTGGACCTCGTGCCTGCTCTCCTCAACTCTACCCGGCCTGACACCCCGAGTACCTGGTACATGCCCTGAACTATAATAACCAGTACAGCAGCAACTACAACAACTACTACAGCAACTACCAGGCCTCCAACGCCATGGCCGAAACCTTCTCCTTCAAGGGCCGCATCAACTTCTTTAAGCTTCCATAGGTTGCGCTTCTGGTGAATTTGGTGGGTTTTCAAACAAAACAAAACCTTTGAATATTGCATCTTGGTGCGGATGTCAGTAGCAGTTTCATGTCGCTTTGGAGAATGTTTTCAATAACAACAACCACGATGACAATAAAAAGGAAACTGTATACAACAAAAATAAGGAGCAGGTGTTTGTTAAGCGTTTACAAGTTCTTTTCATTTATTGTTATCGTCGTCGTTGTGGATGTCCTTCTCCTTCTTCTTGCAGATTTCCTCTGACGCATTCAGTACAAAGACAAACAAGTTGTCGAAGAACAAGTTTTCAGAAAGTGTGACAGAAAGGGTAGATTAGAAAGGGATTTGTCGTTTTCGGTTCATTTGGATCAAGTGACGGTTTCTTTAACAAGGTTTTTACAGCTGCTGTTTTGAAGTCAGAGGGATCGGTGCCTCGTGTCAGTGATTCGTTGAAAATTAGCCTGCAACATTTTTGTGCTTTGCATTAAGTATCTAGCTGACTGCTATGTAACTCTCTATCTATATCTCTGTCTCTGTTTCCCTCTCTGTCCTCCCCCCCCCCCCCCAACTGTTGATAGTCCAATGGGATTGTTGATGTTGTTGCTTGTGGCGTAAATTGTTTGTTATTTGCATCTTCCTCTGTTCATATCCATGTTGTCTTTATGTGAGTACTATTGACATTCTTACATACTATGGTTGTGTTAAAGAAGTATATGAAGGTAGGGGGGCGGACGGCGGGGGGGGGGGGGGGGGCATGATTTAGTTTATGGAAAGGTGATTCCAAACATGAAAAATAAAAGACTGGCTGCATAAACATAATGTTCCCTACAGATTTTGCCCATTCACTGCTTTCATTCATGAATCTGTTTATTCCTGGTTTACAAAAGAAGCCCTATTTTCCCCAGTTATATGTGTCAAGTATGATATCTTCAGAGCCATACTTTGCTACAGAAAGTGGGGTTGTACCAAACTCGTCAGGTTCTCGGTTGTCGCCTGTGACAACTAATGCTATTTACATGAATACTTCTTACTTTGTTTTTGTCTTCCAGTGAAATATCATGGCTGCTCTGACAACCACATCATCCCCAATGGACGTGACAGCCAACGGGCCAACGAGTGACGTAGTCATGAACATGACGTCACCATGGCTGGATGTAAACAACAGCACGGTCCCTGTGACGTCACCAGAGGGATGCTTGGTGATCCCCTTCTCCCTCTTCTCTCCCTGGAGTAACCCGGAGGACCTCGTCTCCCGCCAGACTCAGCAGGACGTCAACAAGTTCGTCAACGTCTACATACTGACCGCGCTCTTCCTCGTGTCCGTGCCGACCAACCTGCTGAACATGGCGGTGTTTTGGCGTCACGGGCTGAGAGAGCGCATCAACCTCTGCCTCTTCTCTCTGGCCTTCGCCGACTTTGTCGTCGTCGCCAGCCACTTTGAGTGGAAACTGGACGGTCTATATTCGGAGATCACCGGCACTCCTTACAAACTGGTGGTGATGAAATTGAACATCAACAACATGATCCACTCGCTGGTCGCCTTCGTCTACATCTCTGGCTTCCTGTCCACGCTCATCGCCTTCGAGTGATGTCTCTGCGTCCTCATCCCGCTGAAGGCGCAGCACGTCATGCACACCAAGACCACAGCCCTCATCGTCGTCACAGGTCACGTGCTCATCTTCGCGGCCCATTACGTCGTCGCCATGAGATGGCGCGTTGTCTGCATGTTCGACCCGCTGACCAACCAGACCTTGGACGCGTTATACTCCAGTCAGTTCTTCGTGGAAAACGAGACGCTAGTGAACCTGTTTCACGGCATCATCTTCGGTATACTGCTGCCAGGTGTGTACGTGGTAGGAGTTGTCGTCTCCACCGTCGTCACCGTCGACCAGCTGAGGCGCATGACGGAGTGGCGCCAGCAGTCCTCCACCACCTCCGCCACCACCACTTCCGGTCCTAGTAGCGCCACCAAGGACGTGACCTTGACCCGGATATTGATCGGCACTTCCGTTCTGTTCGTCACTTGCACGGCGCCCCCGCGCTCCGAGGAATACTGGCCTTCCAGCCAGAGTTCAGCCCCGGCGGCAAGTACTACAACACCTACTACCTGCTCGTCAACGTTCAGCAGCTCTGCGTCTATATCAACTCCTCCGTCAACTTCTTCGTCTACTACGTGTTCGGCAGCAAGTTCCGCCACAGCGTGCAGTCCATGTTTTGCAAGGCCAGGCTGAAGGCCGCTCTGCTGGCCAGGAAGTCCGTCATGGACCGCGGCACTGCTCAGTCCTCCGCCAGCCACACCGTCAGTGAGGCCACAGAGACAGACCGTCAGTGATACCACAGACAGATCATAGAGGCAGACCGACAGTGAGACCACAGAGACAGATCATCAGTGACATCACAGACAGACCACAGAGACAGACCGCCATAGAGACCACAGAGACATACTGACAGTGAGACCACAGAGACAGATCATCATTGATATCACAGACAGACCACAGAGACAGACCGCCATTGAGACCACAGAGGCAGACTGACACTGAGACAAAAGACAAAGACCGAGACAGGCCATCAGTGAGGCCGCAGAGACAGTCAGTAGAACCACAGACGCAGACTGTTAGTGAGACCACAGAGACAGACCACAGAGACAGACCACAGAGACAGACCACAGACTCGGCAGCTAATACCGGATTCACCAACTGACACATGACTCACCAGCAACAAATACGGGGCTCACCAGCAACAGACATGGGACTCACCAGCAAGACATGGGACTCAGCAGCTCGCATTGGAATCACCAGCTAACACTAACTCAGCAACACACACAGGATCCACCTGCTAACAGTGCTCACTGATGAGTCATAAATCTTATGCTGACACTGACTCACCAATTGAACACACCTGTATTCTTACAGCCAGCCCCAACAGGCGCTGCAGACACAGGTGGGCGGATTGTGGCCAGAATTCAGGCTGGAGGAGAAGTACCACACCCCGGTTGGAGGACTATCTGTACAACAAACGGGTGGCACTCTGGTTGGACCTCGTGCCTGCTCTCCTCAACTCCACCCGGCCTGAGACCCCGAGTACCTGGTACATGCCCTGGCAACAGAGCGGCTGGAACTACAATAACCAGTGCAGCAGCAACTACAACAACTACCAGGCTCCCAACGCCACGGACAAAACCTTCTTCGTCAAGGGCCGCATCAACTTCTTTAAGTTTCCGTAGGTTGCTCTTCTGGTGAAGCTGATGGTTTTGATACAAAAGGACAGTTCCAATTGTGTCTTCGTGCGCATGACGATACTAATTTAATTTCGCCTTGGAGAATGCTTTGATTATAAGAATTCTTAAACGCTTAAAACAAAACACTTGTCTCTTTACTGTTGACGCTGATGCTTGGGTTGATGCTGCTAGCTGGGCAGGAGTCCGGTCCGATGTGCTGACCACACGGCCGCGCTCTTTGTCAGGGTGGTCCTTCCCGCACTTGAGGCAGCAGTGCTCAAAACTGCACCGCGTGCAAAAGGCACCATCCCGGCTTGGCCCTATACTTTCCCCGTCCCCAGTAAGCCGTACGGTTTTTGTGGACGTAAAGCACCGTGAGAGAAAAGGCGCAGTGCCCCTCGTTCCTCTGGAGTCAAGTTATCCTACCGCTGGCGTTCAGGGGTCGGCGTCATGACCCAGGTCTGTTCCTGCTGTGCGGCTGTTTCTGCTGGCTGCAAGTTGTAGCGTTGTCTCGCAGGGCGACGGTCGACAGGTGCTCTTGTTGTTGCTGTTGGTCGCTTTTATATGTAGGGGAGTGGGGATGGGGAGTTGAGGGGAAGCAGGTTGGAAGCATGGATGAAGAGTCACAAGTCAGAGGTTGCTATAACATAACTTTTATTTGTACACCAACCAACCAGGAAACAGTGTCTGTTTTAGAAAAGACACAAGCAAACAAAACATTTCGAACATGAAAGCAAATGTAAAGTATAAACAACAGCCATTACTAATCTAATAAATACAGTAACCATGTAGTTTACCTGAAGGTTACTATAATACATGACAAAATGATTAATAATCAAGCACATAAATCGTGTGCTTGACTTACACTTAAAACCTGTACCTCACAGAGTCACGGTGAGTATACAAGAGACGGCCAGTCAATTAACTGATGAACTCTCAGTATAATGAAGTATACAATAAAGTAACAGTGAAGAATGTGGATTACCAGGCTCATTCTTAACTAAACAGGAAGCGTGAGATAATCGTTACAGCAGTTCCACTTAAGCACACAACGAGATGGATAGTGACACGGGTGGCACCTGGGTCCATGCCGTGAGCGGGAGGAAGTCAGTCATAAACTGACCAGCTCCAGCCTCGTCAAGTTACTCAAAGCGTTACAGCATGTTACTGATACAGACTAGCAGAGCATATCCGGCTGTGAACAACGTCAAGCGTCTTACAGGAAGCGGGTAGCGCAGCAAGACTCTAAACTGCTGATCTGGCTGCGCCTGTCTGCTCGGTTAGTGAACAGAGACAAAGACCTAATTACCACCACTGACGCGCATCGCCGGCCAGTTCGGGTACACGCACAAAGACCCGGAAAGGGCTTACAAGCTAAGCAGAGTGAAAGTCTGCGCGCCCAAGACTCGGCTATACAAAAGCCGGATCAAGCAGAAATAACATGTCTCACAGTTTATACAATCACCCCCATGCACCAAACCATATTCAACCAGCAAAATGAACATTCCACAACTATGAAGTCAACATCCCCAAAGTGTCAGCCATGATACACCACCGATTTCATGTAGAAACACAGATCGGCAGGAAACTAAACAAATAAGTTATGCCGCACGGCCGCACTGACAAAGCACCCACACTTCAAGAAGGACAACTTTGCATCGGCAAAGCATCACTCAAACTGAACATCCAACAATGGCAACATAACATACTAGTTACATATCAGCTAACCAAGGTGAGCTGCATACATTTTGGAAGCACTGGTCATCTTGTGGCATAAAAGCTTAAAGGTACTCACACATACAAGGTACTCTGACGCCATAGCGGCTGCAACCAGGCGGCAATCTAGCGTCCAAATTACCCACGTTCAAGAACCAGAATCAAGGCACGTTGTGAACATGATAACATTATAAACATACATTATTTACATCATTAGAAACAACAGAACAACAAGCCATAGAAAAA
>OY757555.1:2867858-2895358 GCA_963584105.1 Alviniconcha strummeri | reverse complement strand
CACGTGTGTAGGTGTGGTAGACCAACACACAGGTAAAGTAGCAAGCGAGTGAGCGCGGGTTTGTGTGTGTGTGTGTGAGTGTGTGTGTGTGTGTGTGTGTGTGTGTGTGTGTGTGTGGGTGTGGGTGGTGTCATATATTGTGAAGCAACACATGTATGTTATATAGAGGATGCAAGGGAAGTAACCCATGTAATACTAATGGTACTTGTGGAACAAGGGTGATCGTTGCTGAATAAAACATGTCTCCCCGCATGGCTGTTTCGGTTTGATATGTTCGCCCACATAAAGATATAACATGGTGTCAGAAGTGGGATATGTTTCAATCCAGAAGCATCCTGATGAACAGAACCCATATGAAGCCAGATAAGTACACAGATGGACAGTAAAATGGATACTGCGTCAAGTAATCCTAAATTTAATTGGGATAGTGCTGATCTGGTGGGAGAATGGAAAGCCTTTAGACAGCATGTAGAGTTCATGTTCAAAGGTCCATTGAGGGCGAAGAACGAAGAAGAGCGATGCTGTTATTTGATGCTGTGGGTAGGCGAGAAAGGAAGAAGAATATTTTCTACATGGGACATGACTGAGGCACAACAGAAAGTCCTGCAAGAATACTATGATAGGTTCTAGGCCTACATACAACACAAGTCAAACCCATTTTTTGCAAGATACAAACTGCACAGCAAGATTCAAGAACCAGGTGAGACTGTCCAACAGTTCGTGACCGCATTAAAACTGCTGGTGAAAGACTGTGAGTATGGACAAGCAGAAGATGACATTGTGCAAGACAGAATCGTGTTTGGCACAAAATCCGCCAAAGTGCGTGAGAAGCTCATTGACATTGGTTCAGATTTAACTCTAGAAAGAGCCATAGAGGTAGCTAGAGTGGACGAAGTTTCAGTTCAGCAACTCAAAGAAATGACAGATGAAACTGAACAAGGTGTACATGCAGTGAAGAAGAAGAACTGGAGACACAAAGACTCAAAGTCCAGTGCAGCTACACATACATGTGGTAGATGTGGTAGGCAACATGGTGATGCTCCCTGTCCAGCAATGGGTAAAGTCTGCCGGAAGTGTAACGCAAAAAAATCACTTCGAGAAGATGTGTAGGACAAAGAAGAAGGTGACCAATCACTCACACAAACAAAGAGTGAACACAGTTGATGACTCTGATAGCTCAGACACAGAATACTTTGTTGGGACAATAAATCAGAAAGACATTAGTGCTGTGAACACAGGCTGGTACAAAACCATAGAGGTTGAAGGGGTCAAAGTGAACTTTCAGCTAGACACCGGTGCTAAGTGCAATATCATTTCGCACAGAGTATTCAAAACACTGAGTCGAGTCAGTGACAAGAAGATGACAAAGTCAAGAGCAAGACTAACATCATATTCTGGACATCACATCAAGACACTAGGGACAGCAAACCTCACATGTGTTTGCAAGAATGTACAACACAATGTCCAATTTTTCGTGACAGAAATGGACAGCACAGCAATCCTAGGTGTTGAGGCGTGCCAGAGACTAGGACTCATTGAGAGACTTTGTTCAGTTGGTGTTGATATCACAGAAGAGTATGCAGACTCATTCAAGGGATTAGGTTGTCTTACTGGAGAATACAAAATCAAGCTCGACCCAAGTGTTCCACCTGTGGTACATGCTCCAAGAAAGGTACCAGTAGCACTCCATGATTGTGTCAAGGAAGAACTCCAGAGGATGGAGAATGATGGTGTGATCAAGAAGCAAGAAGAGCCAACAGACTGGGTGAACAGCATGGTCATTGTAGAAACACCCAAGGAACTGAGAATCTGCTTAGACCCAAGAGACTTGAACAAAGCGATCAAACGAGAACATTTCCCCATGAAGACGATTGAAGAAGTCGTACAGAACATGCCGGGAGCAAAGGTGTTTTCAAAACTTGATGCAACTTCAGGTTACTGGCAGCAAAACTTGACGAAGAAAGCTCCAAGCTGTGCACGTTCAACACTCCATTTGGACGTTATCGCTTCCTTCGTGTTCCATTTGGCATTGTCTCGGCAAGCGAAATATTTCAGCGAGTGATGTCTCAGATGGTCGAAGACATTGAGGGAAGTGAAGTGGATGACATAGTGGTGTGGGGAAAAGACCAAGCAGAACACGACATGCGCCTGAAGCAGGTCATGGACAAGGCAAAGGCATGTGGTCTGAACTTCAACAAAGGCAAGTGCAAGTTTCGACAGAACCAGATTTCCTGTGTCGGACATGTATTGTCTGGGGAAGGTCTGAAAGCAGATCCAGAGAAGATCAGAGCAGTTCAAGACATGAAGCGACCACAGAGCCAGAGAGAACTGATGACATTTCTCGGATTCATCCAATATCTGAAGAATTTCATGCCCAACATGGCAGACATCAGTGCTCCTCTCAGAAAACTGACTGAGAAGGATGTTGAGTGGAAGTGGACTGAGACTGAAGAGAGCAGTTTCAACAAGCTGAAGAAACTGGCAACAGAAGCTCCAGTACTCAGGTTCTACGACCCTACATTACCTCTCACACTCTCAGTAGACTCGTCATCTACAGGTCTTGGTTGTGTCATCATGCAGGAAGGCCAACCAATAGCATACGCCTCACGTGCACTGACCAAAACGCAGCAGAACTACGCACAAAAAAGAGACACTGGCAGTCGTGTTCGGGTGCGAAAAGTTCCATCAGTTTGTGTATGGTCGAACTGTAGAGGTAGAAACAGACCACAGACCCCTGCAGTCAATCTTCAACAAGCCGCTACATCAAGCGCCAGCGAGACTCCAACGCTTTCTGCTGCAACTACAGAAGTATGACCTGCAAGTGACCTACAAGCCAGGAAAGTACTTGTATGTCGCTGACACTCTGAGTCGATCGTACCTCCAAGAGACAAAAGAGCAACTGGTCTCAGAGACAGAGATAAATGCAATCAACCCCAAGTCGTATTTACCCATTTCACCAGAAAAGTACGCACAGTTCCAACGAGAAACGGCAAAAGACTTGGAACTGAAAGCCCTGAGCAGTGTGATTCTCAAAGGATGGCCTGACAACAGAGAAGATGTATCTCCAGCTGTCAGACAGTACTGGTCTTACAGAGATGAACTCACCTGTCTGGACGGTTTGCTGTTCAAGGGAGATAAGATCATAGTACCCAAAACACTTCAGTCGGAGATGTTGGAGAAGATCCATGAGAGACACCTGGGCATTGTCAGGTGCAAGAATAGAGCAAGGCAAGTCTTGTTCTGGCCAGGAATGTCTGCGGCAGCCTGCGCATTGTGTGCAGAACACTCGAGAGCAAACGCAAAGGAGCCATTGATTCCAGTGGAGATTCCAGAACGACCTTGGGCGAAGGTCGGAGCGGATCTTTTTGAGTTCAACAACCAACATTATCTGCTCATAGTGGCCAGAATTCTCCAAACTGGACAATCTGTCAGCCAAGAACGTTATTTCATACATGAAGAGTCAGATTTCCAGGTATGGAATTCCCGATGAGCTGATATCTGACAACGGACCTCAGTTTGCTTGTGAGGAATTTGCTCAGTTCATAAAGGACTACGACATCAAACACAACATCCAGTCCTTACCACCCGCAAGCAAACGGGCAAGCAGAAAGAACTGTACAAACTCTCAAACGCTTACTGGTGAAGGCGAAAGATCCTTACAAAGCACTACTTGACTACAGAAACAGTCCTCTAGACACTGGATTCTCTCCTGCTCAACTGTTCTTGGGCAGACGGCTGAAGACAACGTTACCGACAACATCCAAACTCCTACAACCAGGACATGGCAATTCCAAGGAGCATCACGCTGAAATGGTCTCTCGTCAGCAAAAGCAGAAATTCTACTTCGACAAGAAGGCGAGCGAAAACCTATCGACATTTCGAGCCGGTGATCCAGTCATGATGAAGTTCGGGGACACCTGGAAGAGAGCTGAAGTAGTGACTCCTCACTCGACTCCCAGATCCTATGTAGTCAGAGATGAGCGAAAACAGTACAGAAGAAACAGGAGGATGCTGAGGCCCGCAGTGGTTGCCTCAAGAGACAGTGATTTGCCAGTGACTGTTCCATCACAGAGTGAAACAGAATGTGTGGATAATCAAACAAGTGGTCAGACTCCATCACAATCAGATGACAACAGCCAAATGGTCAGAAAAGAAAATGTGGTGAAAACCAGATCAGGCAGAGTTGTCAAAATTCCAGCTAGGTTTCGTGATGATGACGCATAAGGTCTACCATAATCATGCACGTGTGACCAGTTGTCTAGTGATTGTGATGAAGAACTGAAGTAGGACAGTGAAGTGCTGTTTGATCAGTATTATTTTCCTGTAAATTAACAATTGCGTATTTGATCAAAGTGATTGTGTTTTACACTACAGAGACAGATAAGTTTGAAAGAACTGAACTTTCATACATTTGCGAAACATTACATGATAGAATGTTTATGAATAGTAATGTGTGTCACTAAAGAAAAATGAACACTGAAAACGGTTTATGGTGCAAAGACATTGCATTTGCCTAAGAAGTTTAGTTCTGATTTAAATTAGTTGTGTTTGAAAGTGATATGATTTTATTTTTACAAACACTGAAACAAGAACTCCTATAAGGATAGTTATGTGATTTTATAATTATATTTTAATTGTTTAGAAGTGTTTTTACATAGTATATGAACATTTAAAGTTATGAATATTGAAATCAACAAGTTTCAAATTATTCACTTTATTAAAATGTGCAGCAATAATTTTAAGCCTACAGAATTTTAACAGATGTAAGAAACAAAAAACAAAAAAACAAAAAATTGTGTGTGAAAGAACAAAGAATAATTATTGTTGTGTGAATGGATCATAGTGAAAAGCCTTAAAGTTTTTCATGGTGAAAGAAACAGTTGTAAGTTTATTGTTTTGATAAGTGTATGGTTTATTTGGAAAATGTGGATCAAAGGAATTTGCTCAAAAGAAAGGGGATGTCATATATTGTGAAGCAACACATGTATGTTATATAGAGGATGCAAGGGAAGTAACCATTGTAATACTAATGTCACTTGTGGAACAAGGGTGATCGTTGCTGAATAAAACCCACATGGCTGTTTCGGTTTGATATGTTCGCCCACATAAAGATATAACAGGTGGGTGTGGGTGGGTTTGATGTCCTAGTGTTGTCCTGTGCAACCAGCCACAAGTACTGTGCAACCAGCCACAACCAGCCACACGTAGAGCCCTCTATGTCACAATAATGCCACACCACAAGTCGATCACTAAGCTATGTCCTGCGTATAATGCATACATAATTCAGCAAAATAACAGTACCTGTGACCATGAGAGGAAACATCGTTTCAGTTCAATAACCATGGTTTTTGTTTCCATTTAATAATAATAATAATGATAGTTCTCATAAAGCGCCATTTTCTAACACGAGTTAAACTCGACAAATACCGCATTTACATATATTTCAACGAGCAGGACCTTAAGTATAGTATTCTAAAACAAACGTAACCACCTAGCTAACAATGACTTTATATATACATACACACCCACAAGAAAGTACAAACACGCGCACCAATCGGTCCCCCATCGCCCACTGAAATAAGATATTTTCGCGAAGTGAAACAAATGACCATCAACTTACGTGAAAACTTCAACGCTAGAGACTGTATCTCCTTAAAGGACAAGTCCAAGGTTTAGGGTGATTTTTGACACGATTTCCGTTAAAGTCCGCTGAGAACGATGATGTAGGTGAAACTGTGATCTGAGGGTTATAAATGCACGAAAAAAAGGCATTTTCTGTCATACCAAAAGCGTCGCCATGACGCCAAATCATGTGACCATATGCCTACTACGTCACTCTGGGGAGTCGCTGCAAAATGGGCAACTCGAGTTCCGAAGACGAAACTGACACTTTGCGCGAGAGACCCACAAGGATACAGCCGTATCAGTTTGAGCCTGTCAGGCAGGATTTTAAAAGAGTACCGGAACATCGTGTCAGCTTCGAAGCAAACCCCCATGCGGTATTCCATGGTGTTTGCGAAATCGCACTCACTGAAGTGCTCGCTACACAAATGGGCGTGATGCGGCGCAGCAAGAAAGTCGGCTCGTTTGAATTGTATAAACTTAATCCACTTTCGCCTCACTGCGGGTCGATTGCGTGGGAGCTCGTGCATTGTTATACCTGGGGTCGTCTGCGAATTGTTACAGTTCGCGGCAACACAGAAGGCCGGCATAGATAACTTTTTTGTCGACCACACGCATACACAGTTTACTGAAGAATCTAAGATGGCAACCGCACTGACTCCCCAGACTGACGTCACTTCCGGGGAAGCCTACAAAAAATAAAATCGATTAAAAACCCAATTAAACTTTTTAATTATTTTTTATTTCATTAAATCTGAAATTAGTGACTCATTTGTCAATCATTTCGATGGTCATTTTGCATACTTAAAAACCTTGGACTTTTACTTTAAGAACTGACCGACCGATATAATTATGTACCTTGCCGAGACAGCCTCCCGTGTGCCTAAAAAGGATAATAATAATGTACATTTATCATGCGCTCATCAACGCCCTGAGTGCTCACATAATACATATTAACCTAAATATATTATATACACATGTAGAGCATAGCCCTACCAAAACAATTTACATAAAGTATTATAAACAAACAAACAAAAAACAACAACAAAAAACACACTACACACACACACACACACACACACACACACACACACACACACACACACACACACACACACACACACACACACACACACACACACACAGAGGATTTACTCCTTTGGGCATTCATATCGCAGGTCAGAGAAAGGTCGGGTTTTTTAATTATGATTTCTTTTTTATGCTAGACATGTTCTTAATTCAGCCTACACCACCACACGAGGTCATGGTGCTGAGCCCACAGCGGTCAGCGGCAACATGTGCACGCGATGGTTTAAATGATTCGAACGGTGAGTGGGGCTAAGCATGGGACGAATGCCTGTAGATTTATTCTCTTAATGAATCATGTAATTATGTCCAAGAAAAAAGAAAAACGAGAAAATAGGCGACCACTAATACCTTCCGTTTAAATTTTTAATTCTCTTAATGAATAATGTAATTATGTCAACAACAAGAAGAAGAAGAAGAAGAAGAAGAAGAAGAAGAAGTGTGTGTGTGTGTGTGTGTGTGTGTGTGTGTGTGTGTGTGTGTGTGTGTGTGTGTGTGTGTGTGTGTGCGCGCGCGTGCGCGTGAGTATGTGTGTGTATAAATGTGAGCAACAATGTCACGACGGGAGAGAACCACGACAGGAATCAATCAAATGAGTGTTTTATTTTATGCTTCTTCACATCGAGGTGACATTAGACAAAACAAACAAACAGAAACAAAAACGCATATATCAGTATATTATATTAACTTATCCATAAGACCATGAACAATTAATTGAACAATATCATTTATAACATCATTATTAGAGAAAATATCTCTTACATTGCTGCAAACATGTCCATTTTTATGAAACGACTCTGTGGTAACGGGACATTCAAGTAGTATGTGTTTAACAGATAGAATATTCTTACAAACGCATGTCACATTCTGTGAATATTTAGTGTTCCAGGAATTTAGATGTAGCTTGTATAAACAGCTTGAACAAGAAAGTATCGCAGACTTACTTTTTTTTCAAGTCCTTTATTCACAGTCTTCTCATATATTGAAGTAATATCATGAGACGAAAGTAGTAGGTTATTCTATCACATTTCAGACATGTTTTTCATTTAACCTTGTTTAGCTAATTTCTCTGATATTTCATTCCAGTAAAGACTACAATGCGAAGGTACTCAACAAAACTGAATCGCAGTACCCCTAGACATGATGAAATGTATTAAATACTTTTCTCATTAAAATATATCCCTTCTCATTTTGCAGTCCCAGTTTTTTTCATGCTTATAGAACTGATTTTCAGTCAATACAGATTTAATTTTTTTTTAAATATTGCATGTAGTAAGTTTAATGCAATTAATATTGCGTATGACTCAGATGTGAACATGGAGAAACCCTTTCCTAAGTAAAAAGACTTGCAATTTTAAATCAGGAATAACGAATCCTGCTCCACTGTCTAATGAGTCTAGAACGGAACCATCACTGAAAATCGTAATCGATTTTGAAAAGAACTATGATGAAGTCAGGGTCATTATACATCACTGCCTGTGTTTCTATTTCTGTTGGCTGTGACAATGACACGGAGCTGCATCAAGGGGAGGCTTTGTTGTCAGCAGGGCATTACAAACATAGCACTGTGCATAAAGCAGATCAGAGAAAACATTTAGTATTGTACATACAGAGTCGCACGCACACACACACACACACACACACACACACACACACACACACACACACACACACACACACACACACACACACACACACACACAGAGACATGCACGCACACACACACACACACACACGCGCGCACGCACGCACACGCACGCACGCACTACGCACACACGCACGCACACATACACACACACACATGCACGCACACGCACACACGCACGCGCACGCATCCACAGCACAGCACCACTAACATAACGAAGACAGCTTCAAAAGAAAGGAAAAAACAACAAACAACAGCGAAACAAAACCAAAAAAACGTACATCTCGCTGTGTCTTTAGAATTGTTTTATGGCTAAAGAGCAAAAATTTTTCTGTCATGGTTTATTTTTTGTTTTGCTATTGTTACATGCATTAATTATGAGAGTTTTGTAGGCAATATCCGTTTATTTACTGAAGCATCAGTTTAATTACGTATTGAATCAATATTCTTTTGTTCAAGTCTTTCTTTTATTCGTTCTATTTAATACTATCATTATTTGTCGACTTTTTGTTTTTGTTTTGTTTTGTTTTTTGTTCTTTGTATCCCCGTTTTATCCTAATTGACTTTTTTCGTTCTTTTACTATTTAATCTCGTATTCACCAATTTGTTTAACAGACCATCTGCAATTTTGCCATTTCCGTGTGTGTGCGTGCGTGCGTGCGTGCGTGCGTGCATCCGTGTGTGTGTGTGTGTGTGTGTGTGTGTGTGTGTGTGTGTGTGTGTGTGTGTGTGTGTGTGTGTGTGTGTGTGTGTGTGTGTGTGTGTGTGTGTGTGTGTGTGTGTGTGTGTGTGTGTGTGTGTGTGTGTGTGTGTGTGTGTGTGTGTAACAATCACGAGTGCCGATACCGATACACATGTACCCATTTTCCGGATGGCTTTATAACAAACACAGTACGCTTCGTTGTGAGTTGTCAGTGGTAGACTGTCTTCATTTTAATGCAGACAGAACTCTTCCTTGTGAGGTATCAGTGGTAGACTGTCTTCATTTTAATGCAGGCAGAACTCTTCCTTGTGAGGTATCACTGGTAGACTGTCTTCATTTTAATGCAGACAGAACTCTTCCTTGTGAGGTATCAGTGGTAGACTGTCTTCATTTTAATGCAGGCAGAACTCTTCCTCGTGAGGTATCAGTGGTAGACTGTCTTCATTTTAATGCAGGCAGAACTCTGCCCTGTGAGTTATCAGCGGGTAGACTGTCTTCATTTTATCACAGACAGAACACTGCTCCGTAAGTTATTAGTGGTACAATGTCTTAATTTACTTCTAACACAGACATAATTCTTCCTTGTGAGTTATCAGTGGATAGACTGTCTTCATTTTAACACAGACAGTACACTGCCCCGTAAGTTATTAGTGGTAGAATGTCTTAATTCATTTTAAAACAGATAGAACTCTTCCTTGATATCAGTGGGTAGACTGTCTTCATTTTAACACAAACAGAACACTGCTCCTTGAGTTATCAGTGGGTGTTTAAAACTGTCCCCATTTTAGCACAGAGACCGTATAACACTACCCCGTGTGTTAATAGCATGGCACCGTGAGCGACCAGTGGGTACAGCACATTCATTTGAATACAGAGAACTCACGTCTCTTTCGGATGTCATGCTGCAGTGAGACAGAGAGGTGGATGACTGCGAACAGGCTGAATCTCAACCAGCACAGCAAAAGACGGAGGTGCGTGTCTACGGACTGTCATGTAGGCGGGAGGACGCTCCCGTTGACACGACTGCAGTCGGCGATGCGCGCAGTGAGGTTTTAAATGCCTGGAGTTGTTGGGGGTATGAGTCTGATCTGTCCTGGAGAAGCATGCTTTCTTCTTTGCCTGCTTTTTCCACCTGTGGGCTTTGAGCATCGCTCATTTCTCATCCATATCCGCAAAGCTTGTAATGCTGTAGCAGTTTGCCTGGTTCTGTCCACGTTGGACTATTGCAATAGTCTCGTAGCTGGACAGCCACAGGCGCAGATCAAGACGGTGCAGGCAGTCCAGAACACAGCGGCTAGGGTCATGCTGAGGCAGAGAAGGCTTGACCACATCACCACCACTCTCGGAGTGCTGCACTAGCTGCCTGTGCGTGGCGCATTTTTCCATAAGCTGCTTTCTGCCACTTACCGTTCCCACCATTGCTTGGACTGTAAAACAAGGTGACATGGCCAACGAGCCTTCAGGTGTATTGCTCCTTCCCAGTGGAATGACCTGCCCAGAAGCGTCAGGGAGAAAGATTTTTTTCCGATCCACCTTCGATACTCTTCTTTCGTGTAGCCTTCTTCTTCTTCTTCTTCTTCTTCTTCTTCTTCTTCTTCTTCTTCTTCTTCTTCTTCTTCTTCTCTGTCTTTCTCTGTCTCTATGAGTGGCCGAGAGAGACAAAGGAAAATAATTAATACTATATACATGGTCTGAAAAGGAAAATAAAATTAGCAAAGAACAGGCAGGGTTCCGTAAAGGATATTCAACAACTGACCACATATTCACACTGGTTTCAATAGTGAAAAGGAAATTAAACAGCAGACGTGGCGGGGAAGTTTATGTCGCCTTTGTTGACAATAAGAAAGCCTTTGATACTGTTGATCGGGATAAATTATGGGAAACGTTAGAAAAGATGAAAATATCGTCCAAAATGATAAATATGATTAAGGCCATATACTCTTCGGTCCAGTCATGCGTCAGGTAGGGTCCAGAGTTTTCCGAGTTTTTCCCATGCTCGCTTGGAGTGAAACAGGGGTGCCTCTTCTCAGCCCATTGATATTCTCTCTCTTTATATCTGAAGTTGCAGACTTTGTTCGAGAAAACGGCAAGCATTGTATTCAGCTAATCACTGGGCTTGAGAAAATTGTCTTACTGTTACTCGCAGACGGCATCGTATTAATATCATCCAAACCATCGGGCTTACAGAACTAAATAGATAATCTTGAAAACGCTTCTAAATCGTTGGGCTTGACAGTAAATCTTGACAAAACAAAAGTTTTACAAATGTTTGGGGTTCACTCTAACAACAAAACTGTCAAACAACTCCGCATTTAAAGGGCATGCTAGCAAAGCCAAAGGCAACATTTTAGATCTAATGAAAACTATGTGGTCACTTGGCAGTCTGGACACGTCTTTATTTTTAAAACTGTTTGATGCACAAATTAAGGCAATGTTGTATGCATCAGAAATATGCGGAATGTTGAGGTTGTCGGCCATCGAGACAGCCCATCTGTTTGCTTGTAAAAGGTTATTATGTGCTAGCAACAAAACACCAAACCATATGGTATACGGTGACACTGGACGCTATCCTTTGTACATCGAGAGCACCTTGTCTTCCTTTAGATACTAGCTAAAGCTACGTAGAATGACCACAGAACGATTTTCAAAACAGGCGCTGATTATAATGCAAAACCATATAGATAAAAATGGTTCAAGAAACACTAGGAGTTGGGCAAGTGATATCAAACATTGTCTCAGCATTCAAGAGCAAAAAATATAGAACGTTTTCAACAAGAGTGGCGCTCAAAGGTGTCCAGTAGCGAAAGATTTGCAACACATCGCACTTTCAAATCATCTCACGTGGCAGAATCATATCTAAATGACATAACAATAAATAAAAGTTTAGAGATGCTTCAGTTAGGTTGCGTTTTGGAATAAATGAAATAAGGGTGAACAAACGCTACGAATCTGAAAACATTGTTAGCATAGACTGTGCTTTCTGTCCAGGCAAGACGAAACGCACTTCCTGTTTGATTGTTCATCGTATTCTTCAATTAGATATGAACACATAGCAGAATTCATGGACCAGGAATCACTGCCTACTCTCAAAGTTCTGCTGGAGGTTCCATCCACACTAGTTTCCAGAAAAGTAGTTTATTATACTTTGAAGCTCAGAGAAGAAAGAACTGCGTAAGCAAATGAGTACAAGCTGATATGTACTACTCAAGTTTTGCGGTTGTTGATATAATGATATGAACTGTTGACGCTATGAATGTTAGATTTAAAACAAAAACAAAAACAAAAACAAAAAACACGTATTCTCTTCCTCGCTCTCTGTGCGAGCGTGCTTAGCTGATTGTGCTGCTTACGGTTTGCGTGTGTGAAATTGTATGCGTCATTCTCCTCAACCCCCTGCTGTGGGAACATACATAGTCTTGCGCATATATTTCTTTGCTATTATTTAGATGAAACATTCGGCTCATTAGAAATGTCGTTCATTGATTCGTGTCAGTGGGTGTCTGCAGACCTTTAAGACAGGGAGATGGAAAACCTGTCTCAGTGTGGTACCAGTGGGCGTGTCATACAGCTGCAGAAGGAAGGAATGATACAGTATATCTCTGTGAGACACCAGTGGGTGTCTCCACTTTACGACAGAAAGGAAGGAACGATACAGTATATCTCTGTGAGATACCAGTGGTTGTTTCCGCTTTACAATCTTTACATCAGGAAGGAACGATACAGTATATCTCTGTGAGTTACTAGTGGGTGTCTCCACTCTACGACAGGAAGGATGGAAACTAGCACACCTCACTGTAAGGCGTCAGTGGCTGTCTCCATCCTGTTTATGGCATAATGTTTTTATAGAGCAAACAGTTAGTTGTATTAAGTGTCAGTGTGTGTTTTAGCTCCGTGAGGTATCATACAGAGGAAACAGCTGTATTAAGTGTCAGTGTGTGTTTCAGCTCCGTTGGGTATCTATACGCCCTGAGGAAACAGCTGTATTAAGTGTCAGTGTGTGTTTCAGCTCCGTGAGGTATCATATCGAGGAAATAGTTGTATTAAGTGTAAGTATGTGCTTTAGCTCCTTGAGGTATCTATACGCGCTGAGGAAACAGCTGTATTAAGTGTCAGTGTGTGTTTCAGCTCCGTGAGGTATCATATACAGGAAACAGCTGTGTTAAGTGTCAGTATGTGTTTCAGCTCCTTGAGGTATCATATACAGGAAACACTTAGCTGTATTAAGTGTATGTGTTTCAGCTCCGCGAAGTATCTATACGCCCTGAGGAAACAGCTGTATTAAGTGTCAGTGTGTGTTTCAGCTCTGTGAGGTATCATATACAGGAAACACTTAGCTGTATTAAGTGTCAGTGTGTGTTTCAGCTCTGTGAAGTATCATATAGAGGAAACACTTAGCTATATTAAGTGTCAGCGTGTGTTTCAGATCTGTGAAGTATCATAAATTATAGAGGAACCACTTAGCTGTATTAACTGTCAAAGTGTGTGTCAGCTCCGTGAGGTATCAGTGGATGCCCCCTTCGTACGACACATTCGCGTGCAAGACTTCTAACTGTGAATCGCCTAAGATTGATAGCCTAATGTTTTAGCTGTGCTCAAAGTTATGCATGCGACTATAAATTCCCATGGCTTATGGAAGTGCACTCGTTATTAGATAGTTTAGGATTGTCCTACAATTATTTGGTCTAACCAAGTTCACCCCATTGACAGTTTTAAGCGTATAGTGAGGCAAAGATTAAGGGATCACTTTATACAAGAATGGCAAAGTAGAGTAGCAGAAAATGCTGCCTGTTTCAATTATCGTTTATTTAAAAAGATTTGTTGCTTTGATGAGTATTTAACCTATCTCCCATCCCAATACAAAGAGTATTAAAATTTAGACTCACGGTTCTGTGAGGGATCTATGTTGTGACATAAAGAGAGAACACATGGTTTTGGGGTATCAGCGGGTGTCTCTATGTTATGACACACAGAACACACGGTTCTGTGAGGTATCAGCGGGGGTCTCTATGTTATGACACACAGAACACACGGTTTTGGGGTATCAGCGGGTGTCTCTATGTTATGACACACAGAACACACGGTTTTGGGGTATCAGTGGGTGTCTGTATGTTATGACACACAGAACACATGGTTCTGTGAGGTATCAGCGGGTGTCTCTATGTTATGACACACAGAACACACGGTTCTGTGAGGTATCAGCGGGTGTTTCTATGTTATGACACAGAACACACGGTTCTGTGAGGTATCAGCGGGTGTCTCTATGTTATGACACACAGAACACACGGTTCTGTGAGGTATCAGCGGGTGTCTCTATGTTATGACACACAGAACACACGGTTTTGGGGTATCAGTGGGTGTCCTTATGTTATGACACACAGAACACACGGTTTTGGGGTATCAGCGGGTGTCTCTATGTTATGACACACAGAACACACGGTTTTGGGGTATCAGTGGGTGTCTCTATGTTATGACACACAGAACACACGGTTTGGGGGTATCAGCGGGTGTCTCTATGTTATGACACACAGAACACACTGTTTTGGGGTATCAACGGGTGTCTCTATGTTATGACACACGGAACACACGGTTTTGGGGTATCAGTTGGTGTCTCTATGTTATAACACAGAACACACGGTTTGGGGGTATCAACGGGTGTTTCTGTGTTATGACACAAAACACACGGTTTGGGGGTATCAACGGGTGTCTCTGTGTTAAGACAGAGAACACACGGTTTGGGGGTATCAGCGGGTGTCTTTATGTTATGACACACAGAACACACAGTTCTGTGAGGTACGTACCAATGACACACACACCACACAGTTCTGTGAGGTACGTACCAACGGCTGTCTGCCTTTGTCGCATTTTGTCCCGCGTTTGGCGCAGAAATCGGAAAGGAACGAAATTGACACGCACCGTTCTTCTCTTTATTCTGCGTCCTAATGCGAGCTTCGCTGTTCCGCCTTCATACACTCTCGTCTGTGCCTTGGTAACGGTTTCTGTATGCCCTCCGTTGGATGTCTGTTCCGCCTTTATACACTCTCGTCTGTGCCTTGGTAACGGTTTCTGTATGCCCTCCGTTGGATGTCTGTTCCGCCTTCATACACTCTCGTCTGTGCCTTGGTAACGGTTTCTGTATGCCCTCCGTTGGATGTCTGTTGAGGGCTTGTATACCCCCTGGTGCCGGTTTGTGTACGCCATATTGCGGGTTTCTGTTGCTCTATACGCCTTATTGCGGGTTTCTATACCCCCTATTGCGTGTTTCTATACCCCCTATTGTGGGTTTCTATACGCTCTATTGTGGGTTTCTATACGCTCTGTTGTGGGTTTCTGTACCCCCTAGTGTGGGTTTCTATACGCTCTATTGTGGGTTTCTATACGCTCTGTTGTGGGTTTCTATACCCCCTAGTGTGGGTTTCTATACGCTCTATTGTGGGTTTCTATACGCTCTATTGTGGGTTTCTATGCCCCCTAGTGTGGGTTTCTATACGCTCTATTGTGGGTTTCTATACCCCTAGTGTGGGTTTCTATACGCTCTATTGTGGGTTTCTATACCCCCTATTGTGGGTTTCTGTACGCCCTATTGCGGGTTTCTATTGCGGATTTGTATGCACCCTGTTTCGGGTTTCTATAGGCCCTGTTGCGGTGTTATCCGCACTCTATTTCTCTGCCGACTGGTGCCGAGGTGACCCCGTGCGGTTGAAGGGTAAGTAAGTAGCTTGGTCTTTTACCCCCAGTCATCTAGTACAGTTATATCAGGGCCAACGGCTGAAGGGTAAGTAAGTAACTTGGTTTTTTACCCTCAGTAACATAGTATGGTTATAACAGGGCCAGCGGTTGAAGGGTAAGTAAGTAACTTGGCATTTTACCCCCAGTCATCCAGTACGGTTATATCAGGTCCAGCGGTTGAAGTAATACAGCCGGATACGTTTTTCCTGCGTCCTGATGAGAGCCTGCCTGGGTCCTGACGCGGGATGTCTTCTGCACGCACTAAATCGGATTGCCTGTGACGTCATGCCGCCTGCTCCTTTGAGTCCTAACTGGGCCACTCTGCGTCCTGATGCTGTCTTCTTATCTGTGTTTCTGCGTCCTGATGGTGTCTTCTTATCTGAGTCTCTGCGTCCTAATGGTGTCTTCTCATGTATGTGTCATCAGCTGGCCCTTTCTGCTTCCTAATGTTGTCTTCTTATCCATGGTTTCTGACTGGGGCCCCTGTCCAAATACTGTCTTCTCTTCTGCGTCCTATCCTGTGTCTCTTTGCATCCTAATGCATTCTTCCTATCTCTGCGTCATTATCTGTCTTTGTCTGCGTCTTAATTATGCGTCATTAACCTGTGCCTCTCTGCGTCCTAATACTATCTTATCAGCATCCTAACCTGGACGTCTCTGCGTCTGTTGCTGACTTCCATCTGTGCGTTCTGATGCGTCTTTGTCCGTGTCCTGGTGCGGGTTGTGTCTCCTTACCCTGCCAAGCCCGGGGAAAGAACCAGAGTGCGTGTGAACGAGGTGGTCATCAGTCACCAGCACTGACCGCCAGTCCCTTTCACTCCGCTCTGCTGAACATGGTGTCTAAACGCTCGGATAAAGTTCCTGTGTGCGATCAGCACATCTTCAGACACCTCCAATCTTTCTCTGACTTATGACAAAGTAAACCACCTTTCATGGTATGTAAGTCGATGTGGGCCACTTTGTCATCAGTCAGTGAGTGTGAACCACATTGTCATCAGTGAGTGTGAACCACATTGTCATCAGTCAGTCAGTGTGAAGCACGTTGTCATCAGTCAGTGAGTGGGACCACGTCATCACCAGTGAATGTGAAGCACGTTGTCATCAGTCAGAGAGTGTGAGCCCCGTTGTCATCAGTCGGCTAGATTCCTACGTCACGCAGGAATTGCGGGTTGTGGAATCTAGCCGATCGGACAGACTAAGTCTAAAGCCCTCCGATCGGCGAAAATTTGGAATAAAGGTTTTAAAACCAAGACATGCTTGGATCTTTGTTATATATTCTCTACAGGACCTTTGTTATACATTCTCTACATCGTCATTTGTGACATCATACTCAGTCTTTCCTGCACGGAGCGGTGCCCAGGAACCGCACAGAGCCTTGTTTTGCTGTCTACATACATACATACATACATACATACATACATACATACATACATACATACATACATACATACATACATACATTCATACAGGAAGACAGAAAGACAGTCAGACAGACAGGCAGACAGACAAAGATTTCCTGGAGCGACTGAGAGAGAGTGCAGACTACTATTTTTGAAGAAGTGCTTGTGATGCGCAGGAGCCGTGATCTGGACTGAACTGACATATTATCTAATTGAGCTTTCAGTGGTAGCACGATAGAACAACAGCAGTATGTCTGTACTAACCCCCAATACTCTGAGTCGCCGGAGAAAGTAAAGACGCTTCTGTTCTGAGGCGACCTTATGCGGTTGTCGTTAAAGTGCAAGAACTAACTAATTGGCTAAATGTATCTGCATGCTCCACAGCTACATTCTGACATCATGACATTACGTAGATATTTCTTGACAGCAGTTAGCATGTACTATTTTTGTGCTCCTGCATTGAGTACCCAGACTGCTATGTACCCCGCCCCCCAAACTGTTGATAGTCGGATGTCGTCATTGGTGTGCTTGCTTGTGACGTAAATTATTTGCTTCTTCGTCTGTCCATCTTCATGTTGCCTTTATGTGAATGCTACTGAATTTCTTAATACAATGGGTGTGTTAAAACAAATGTATGTAAAAGGGAACAAAGCCATGTCATAGTTTGTGGACAGGTGATTTGCAGTCAAACATAAAATAAAATGTTGGCGGCACAAAAATTATGTTCTCTACAAAATTAACCTATTCACTTGTTTTATTAATGAATCCATCTATTTATTCGTGCTATACATGGAAATCCCTATTTTCCATCATTATATGTGTCCATTGTGATATAGTCAGTGCCATACTTTGCTACAGAAAGCGGAGTTGTACCAAATTCGTCAGGTTCTCGGTTGTCGCCTGTGACAGTTGATGCTGTTTAAATGAATACTTGTTAATTTCTTTTTGTCTTCCAGTGAAACATCATGGCTGCTCTGACAACCACATCACCCCGAATGGACGTGACGGCAAACGGGTCAACGAGTGACGTAGGCATGGACATGACGTCACGATGGCTGGGTGTGAAACACAGCACGGTTCCTGTGACGTCACGAGAGGGATGCTTGGTGATCCCCTTCTCCCACTTCTCTCCCTGGAGTCACCCCGAGGACCTCGTCTCCCGCCAGACTCAGCAGGACTTCAACAAGTTCCTCAACGTCTACATACTGACCGCGCTCTTCCTCGTGTCCGTGCCGACCAACCTGCTGAACATGGCGGTGTTTTGGCGTCACGGGCTGAGAGAGCGCATCAACCTCTGCCTTTTCTCTCTGGCCTTCGCCGACTTTGTTGTGGTCGCCAGTCACTTTGAGTGGAACCTGGACGGCCTGTACTCAGAGATCTGCGGCACTCCTTACAAACTGGTGGTCATGAAGGTCAATGTCAACAACATGATCCACTCGCTGGCCGCCTTTGTCTACATCTCTGGCTTCCTGTCCATGCTCATCGCCTTCGAGCGATGTCTCTGCGTCCTCATCCCGCTGAAGGCGCAGCACGTCATGCACACCAAGACCACAGCCCTCATCGTCGTCACAGGTCACGTGCTCATCTACGCGGCCCATTACATCGTCGCCATGAGGTGGCGCGTTGTCTGCATGTTCGACCCGCTGACCAACCAGACTGTGGACGCCTTATACTCCAGTCAGTTCTACCTGGACAACGAGACGCTAGTGAACATGTTTGACGGCATCATCTTCGGTTTACTGCTGCCCGGTGTGTACGTGGTAGGAGTCGTCGTCTCCACTGTCGTCACCGTCGTCCAGCTGAGGCGCATGACGGAGTGGCGCCAGCAGTCCTCCACCTCCTCCGCCACCACCACTTCCGGTTCCGGTAGCGCCACCAAGGACGTGACCTTGACCCGGATGTTGATCGGCACTTCCGTTGTGTTCGTCACTTTCACGGCGCCCCCTCTCGTCATCCGAGGAATACTGGCCTTCCTGCCAGAGCTCAGCCTCAGCGGCAAGTACTACAACACCTACTACCTGCTCGTCAACGTTCAGCAGCTCTGCGTCTACATCAACTCCTCCGTCAACTTCTTCGTCTACTATGTGTTCGGCAGCAAGTTCCGTCACAGCGTGCAGTCCATGTTCTGCAAGGCCAGGCTGAAGGCCGCTCTGCTGGCCAGGAAGTCCGTCATGGACCGCGGCACTGCTCTGTCCTCCATTTGCCACATCGTCAGCGAAACCACAGAGACAGACCGTCAGTGAGACCACAGAGACAGACCGCCAGTGAAACCACAGAGACAGACGGTCAGTGAGACCACAGAGACCGTCAGTGAGACATCAGAGAGAGATCGTCAGTGAAACAACAGAGACAGACCGTCAGTGAGACCTCAGAGACAGATCGTTAGTGAGACCAAAGAGACAGATTGACAATAGATCCACAGACACAGACTGTTAGAGAGGCCACAGAGACAGACCACAGAATCGGCAGCTGATACTGGATTCACAAACTAATACATGATTCACCAGCAACAGACATATGGGACTCACCAGCAACTCATATTGGACTCACCGGCCAGCAGTGCTCACGGGTGAATCAGTGTCAGCTTCTGACTCACAAGTGAACACTGAACACCTTTATTGTTACAGCCATCACTGACAAAACCTTTATTCTTACAGCTATCTCTGACCAAACCTTTATTCTTACAGCCATCACTGACCAAACCGTAGTGTGTGTGTGTGTGTGTGTGTGTGTGTGTGTGTGTGTGTGTGTGTGTGTGTGTGTGTGTGTGTGTGTGTGTGTGTGTGTGTGTGTGCTGCTCGCCTTAGCCTAAAAAGAAAGAACATGTCAAAGTTACAATATCATTCCTGACAGTATATAGTTTATTTGGTCTTCATTTATGCACAAGTGTGCACAAAATCAAGTCACTCAATTAGTGCACGTCTACCCTACTATGTTACTGCCTAATTTTGCAAACTCATATAATCCGACGCATGGCTGTGAAATTCTGATTGTTGTAATACATGATGGACCACACAAACTCATAACTCGATATTTTTTAACATAAGTAACGTATCGTTTTTATGCAGTCTATTGTAATCAGCCATATAAATACATGCAAAACCACAGTGAGAAGACCATTCTCAGTTTGCATTTAATTAAGTCATAAAAAGCAAATGAAATAAGATTATGTTAAACATCAGCATGACATCAAAATAACATTTCCCCAATTTTCAGCATAGAAAACATGTTTGCTTACGTTAAAAAAAAAAAAAAAAAAAAAAAAGCAACAACAACAGTCTAACGAAATCACATCACAATGACCTGAGCTTTTCGAGATAGTTTACATTAACATTAAGTGCAGACTCCACCCCCGCCCCCGGAAAAAAAACAAAAACTCCAGACAAACAAATGACATGATATATTCTGTTGTTTTTCTGTCTCTCTCGAAAAAAGCAATTGCCATCACCAGCAACGGACAGTACCACACACCTCTGCTGAAACTCTGGCTGGAGATGTCTGGTTGCATGGCTCTCAATCTGGCAGCCGGCTAGATTGACTCGGGAAATGGGAACCTCTCCAGCTGTCCAGCTAGGAGTCTAGACATTTCCTGAATTCGTGAATACGTAACACAAGTACAACAACAAAGACCTGAGTCGCCTACGGTAACTCGCACCTGCATGCATGTAAATACAAGGTACATGAACTCCACCACAGGTAAATTCTCAAAGTACCTTTGTGGATGTATATCTGGTGGAGTTTATGTACCTTGTATTTACACGCATGCCAGATGAGGATGTGCCTCTGGTGGAGATTATGTACCTTGTATTTACACGCATGCTAAGTGAGAGTAACCGTAGGCAACTCAGGTCTTTGTTGTTGTATTTGTGTTATGTATTTCGACCGCTAATATTAACTCCCTTGTCAGTTGATTCTGCACGAGCGCTTTGGGCCTCGTTTTGTTTAAGATTTTCGAACTTCAGAGTTTTCACATTCTGCCAACTCATCTGCGACAGACTCGAAGAATGGGATTCTCTCTTCGCCATCAGGTTCAGTGACTGTTGAATGGATAGAGTCTGAAATGACTGGGCTCCCTTCTTCAGCATCTGATTCAGGAATGATTGGGCTTTCTGTTCCAGACTGAGAGCCATAATCTGGTTTTGCTGCAGAAGAAAGGAAATTATCCGACCTTCCATCGTTCATTTGCAGAGACTGCTCACAGCGAGGCAAGACAGAAGCCGGACCGGAGTACTGTCTCGCATGCATCAGTATGATCAGCTGAAGAACACATGAAACGCAAAAACAGGAGAGTTGCCTTGGAGCCAAAACACCAGATCCCCCAAATCCACAGATGGTCTTGGATCCAGGAACAGCAAGCTAGAATTCGCCCTCTTCTTGATCTCTAGCAGAAGGAAACACTTCTGGACTTGTGCTGACACCCTCCATTATCTGGAATGGTCAAAGCCTTGCGACAGTGATCATACATGACCCGTGCCTGTGTGATGGTGGTTTTGCCGCTTGCAACATCACAGGTGACAGCTCTGTTGGCAGCGCCACTAAGCCATTTACTTCAAGTGTTCTGAGTCTGCAATGACTAAACCAATAATCAGAAAGTGTCCCAGTACTGATATGCTCAGTACAAACATGCCAAACCCACATACCATGACCTCTAACACAAATCAGTATTAAGTTCTCAGAACCGCTATTAGTATTACTAACATCAGTTAGGATTCACTGAACTTTAGAAAACAAAACAAATGTTTGACGTCAGAGGCACAACAACAGTTGTGTGGCAAATATGACGTCTGACATACGTTTCAGGACTAAATTCGAACTCGAAGTCAAGGACTTTATTTTACAAGGACTGATAATACTGAAACTATTTCAAGAACAAAATGGCACGTCTTCGTGATCGTAGCTCTCACAAAGTTAACTAAATATTCTCGCGATCATCACTAGACAGTCTACAGAAAGCATGCACTTATGAAGGACAAGTTTTTGATGAAACTGAGTACACATCCTGAATCAACAGTTGCACTTCAGATTGACAACATATTGCCTCGTTGTAATGGAACTCTTCACGCTGTAATCGGCTAAGGCTAAAAACGGTTTTCAAACCTTCCACTCAGCAAGATGCCATTTTTCACAGTACTTTCATTTCGCACACCCACATCGGCTGAAAACCTAAAAGCATTCTCAAGAAACTCCTGAAAAAGCGCTCAGTGCATGTTATACGCCAGATTCATGTTATACGTCAGACCACTAATATTACAACGTAACTTTCGATGTTTGCGACCAAAAGACACGCTATGCAGCCGGGGAAATGAAGTCACCCAGGAAAGGTCACGTGACGTGCCGGATGTGGTAGAAAAACGACATTGCTTTCTCGTTTGTTTTGTAAACAATGAAACGATCGGGGAAATGTCCTTCAGACGGCGTGTAAATCTTCGCTGATTTTTTTTTTTAATAAACAAAAATAGTTGTGTAGTGCAAATGCATAGATCGGAACATTCGCGATGTTTCGGATGATTCCGAAACGCGGCTGTCGTTTTTTAATTGTTCAAAGTTTTCAGTTCGAGATTACATCACGTCTGATGTTTGACAGGACATACATTCGCGATCAACTGATCGAAAATTCAACAATTGTGAGTGTTGATGTTGTGTTACCCGTTGTTTTCCGCGTACTAATCAGTGACTGATACTCCATGTGTTTGCAATTTGTACGCAAAGTGACAAAGATCGCTCGTAATACAGATGTCCTTTTTGGGCGGTCAAATTTCAGCGCTTTTTTCTTCCAGCGTTGACGACTGTATCCTAAAACTACCTGCAGTCTGGTTGCTGAAAGTATTGGTATTCATGCATTTATAAAACACGACATTAAGAAACAACACTTTTTAACAATGCTTTAATTCAACTGAAGTGCATATGCCCTTGCATACGCATCTTTTGGAACAAAGTCAACTACGAAAAAACGTTAATAAAAATAGTAATATCAGCACACGTTGTACACTTACTTTAAAACTCATACGCCGCAAACATCACAGCTCACACGTACAGACAGATCTTTCAAACTTAGAACAAGTCCTATTGTAATCTAGTTACAAAGCAGGAACCGCAAACCCAATGGCACACAACTGCACGCACACAGGCATGGCAGTTAGAGTTCGATGGGTTATGCAAACACTGAAGTAATTGAGCGTTTATTAAACAAAATAATTAGCACAGTTAGTCTGATCGAGAGCAAAGAATAGCGCTATATAAAAGTGATCCATCAGAATCTAATAATAATAAACATGTGTGTGTGTGTGTGTGTGTGTGTGTGTGTGTGTGTGTGTGTGTGTGTGTGTGTGTGTGTGTGTGTGTGTGTGTGTGCGTGCGTAATTGTTGTTTCAAATCCTGTTTTTCTTGGATTTTGTGTAACGGGAACAGATATTTCCCTGAAATAGGCGAGGCTTATTAAGAAGCCTAGATCCACCACCACCACCACCACCACCACCACCACCACCACCACCACCACCACTACTACTACTACTACTACTACTACTACTACTACTACTACTGGGTGATATATGCTCACAGTCTAATGGCTCGCAGATTATTTGAAATGCACGCATACATAAACGCACGCACGGACGCACATACACACGCACACGTGTCGAAAACAACAACGAAATAAAAGAAAAAACTATGGCAAAAACAAACAAAACAACACACACACGCACGCACGCACGCACGCACGCACGCACACACAATTAAAAAAAAAACGGAGCAAATAATAATTGATTGTTGAGGCATTTAGGCCTGGAAAGGACAAATGTGAACATATACATTGACAAAGAAGATTCTGATCCCCCCACCTCCCAGCATATTTTTGGTCAGATTGTAGTCAAATTGTAGAGGGAGAAAGAAAAAGGTGTGTGAATGTGTGTGTGTGTGTGGGGGGGGGGGGGGGGGGGAGGGGGGAGGCGGATAATCAAATCAATGCCGTGCAGCAAAAAGGTTGCGATCGATATTCCTGTTTTCACTAATGATGCTGCGTACTCTATAGACCTTTATAGCACCTCGATGAAAAATATCAGAAAACCTACGAATGGAGGCGGCACGCACGCACGCACGCACGCACGCACGCACGCACGCACGCACGCACGCACACACAAACATACACACACACACACACACACACACACACACACACACACACACACACACACACACACACACACACACACACACAAACACACAGTTATATTAAAAGCGTGTCCGGGCTACTGCACTAGATGAAGACACGCAGAGCAGTGGGCTGTCTGTCTGAGACTTTAACACTCTCCCAGCCTGCATGATCACAGGCAGTGAAGCAGATGCACGGTCCGACATTGCTGCCTTCTGTATACTGCACCTTGAAGAAGGCGTGCCTTCAGCCAGCTGAACTGCTGTAATCCGGACCGATCTGTAACAGGACCCAGCTGTAACCAAGACCGAGCTGTAACCCCGTACTGAGCAAAGACCCGGACCGAACTGTAATCCGGACAGAGCTGTAACACTGAGAGAGCTGTAACCCGGACAGAGTTGTAACCCCGCCCGAGCTCTAACCGGACAAGGCTGTAAAACGGACCAAACTGTAACCCGGACCGAGTTGTTACCAAGAACGTTCTGTAATCTGGACACAGCTCTGCTCGGACAGAGCTGTAACCGGACAGAGCTGTAACCCGGAAAGAACCGTAACATTGAGAGAGCTGTAACCCGGACAGAGCTGTAACCCGGTCCGACCCGTAACCGGACAATGCTGTAACCAGGAGCGACCTGTAACCCAGCCCGAGGTGTAACCAGGACAGAACTGTAGCCAAGACAGAGCTGTGCTAGGCTAGAACTGTAACCAGGACAGCGCTGTGACTAGTGTGAACATGTAACGAATGTGCATATACTCTCTATGGTTGTTCTATCAGTATGTATACAAGAGGAAGTTTACTATCCAAGGGCCTTGCTTGACCTGAAACAACGGCAATTTAAACTTGATTTGGAGGCATACGTAACAGCTAGGCCTGTGAAAGCTTTTTCTTCAAAGTAAGTCAAGTGAAGGCTCAGAAATAATGTGACAGAACATTTGTTCTATGAGAATATTCAAAATGGAATTAAAGACTACATTAGTAGACAGATTGACTGAAAATGATGTTGGCCGCGTATTCCATTTTTTATATGAACATGGAGCCCTTCTGAGCTTTGACGAGTTTGTAAGTAAACATGGTGCTTAACGTCCACAGAAATCATACTGTTTATTAGAGACGGGGAGAAGGGGGTGGGTGAATATGGAAGTGGGGCAAGGGGGAGATTAGATACCTATCGCTACACTGTCACCACCAGAATGACTCCTGCAATAAGATGAGCAGCGGTGAGAGCCATTTTAAGCTTTCATTAATTGTGAGGGACAAAGTCACAAGACAGTGTCCACAGACTACAACCTTTGAAGAGAAAGGAGAGCCGAAGCGGAATCGAGCCGAGGCCCTTCTGCTTACCAGCCTAACGCCTTCCCGATGGGCCAAACCGGCTCACGAGTTCGACATGAACTATGGTTTAAATACTAACTCTCTTAGATACAGTGCTTGTGTTCAAGGTGAAAAGAGTCTGGATTTTGATGTCGAATTAATAACTCTTCAAACCTGAGAAAATCCTTAACAATAGTTTGCGAATAAGATATGGGAATAGAAGTATATTTTTTGGAGATCTTAGTTGAAAATGAACGCAGACCAAGGTGTTGCAGTGAGTGGAACCGTACACTAACAATATTAACTAGAATACAACATTCTACAAATGCCTGTCAGGAGATGAGACATTGTGCAGCACTTTTGCTTGATGTTTGGAAAAACTGGCAATGAAAAGAGTGTAAAAGTGACAACAACTATGAAACTGAAAGAAGAATTTGCAGTGTTTGGTAACGCAAAATAGTCTGAATCAGATGAAATGTCCTACTGTGTAATACAGTTTGTGAGCTTTAAATACATTGTTGCCTGAATGTAATATAAACAGCCTTTTTTGATGTATTTAAAACAACTGGCATCATGATACAAAACGGAAGAAAACGGAAGAATATTTACCGTATGTTAATCATGAAGTACGATGGATGCTGAGCAGACTGTATGTTGACAGATGCGAGACAAGTTGTTAAAGATTTTTTTCTCTCCAGAAATGTTGACAGCAAGGGTAGATTAGAAAGGGATTTGTCGTTTTTCAGTTCATTTGGATTAAGTGATGGTTTCTTCAACAAGGTTTTTACGACTGCTGTTTTAAAGTCAGAAGGATCGGTGCCTGATGTCAGTGATTCGTTGAAAATTAGCATGTCATATTTTTGTGCTCCTGCATTAAGTACGCTGACTGCTATGTAACTCTCTGTTTCTCTGTCTGTCTGTCTGTGTCTCTCTCCACCAAACGCCCCCCAACCCCTCACTGTTGAAAGTCCGATGTCGTTGTTGGTGTAGTTGCTCGCGGCGTACATTGTTTGTTACTTGCACCTTCGACTGTCCATATTCATGTTGTGTTTATGTAAATGCCACAGACTGTCTGACATACAATGGCTGTGTTAGAACAATTGTATAGAAAAGTGGTGATGGGGCGAGAATGTCAAGGTTTCTCAACAGGTGGGTGCAAAGATGAATAAAATGTTGGCTGCTCAAACGTAATGTTCTCTACAAATGTATCCCGTTCACTGGTTTCATTCATGAATCCATCTGTTTATTCGTGGTATGCATAGGAATTCCTATGTTGTCTATTATATGTGTCCATTGTGATATAGTCAGTGCCATAACTTGTTATAGAAAGTGGGATTGTAAATGTAGCATGTTTTTGGTTGTCGCCTGTGACAACTAATGCTATTTAAATGAATGCTTCTTACTTTGTTTTTGTCCTGCAGTGAAATATCATGGCTGCTCTGACAACCACATCATCCCCAACGGGCGTGTCGGCAAATGGGTCAACGAGTGACGTAGTCATGGACATGACGTCACCATGGCTGGGTGTGAACAACAGCACGGTCCCTGTGACGGCACCAGAGGGATGCTTGGTGATCCCCTTCTTCCTCTTCTTTCCCTGGAGTCACCCCGAGGACCTCGTCTCCCGCCAGACTCAGCAGGACGTCAGCAAGTTCCTCAACGTCTACATACTGACCCCGCTCTTCCTCGTGTCCGTGCCGACCAACCTGCTGAACATGGCGGTGTTTTGGCGTCACGGGCCGAGAGAGCGCATCAACCTCTGCCTCTTCTCTCTGGCCTTCGCCGACTTTGTCGTCGTCGCCAGCCACTTCGAGTGGAAGCTGGACGGTCTATATTCGGAGATCTCTGGCACTCCTTAC
>OY757555.1:2847311-2865158 GCA_963584105.1 Alviniconcha strummeri | reverse complement strand
ACAGAAGGCAGCAATGTCGGACCGTGTATCTGCTTCACTGCCTGCGATCATGCAGGTTGTGTGTGTTAAGGAATGCTTGCGATCATACAGGCTGTGTGTGTGTGTGTGTGTGTGTGTGTGTGTGTGTGTGTGTGTGTAGGTTTTCTGATATTTCTTTGAACGATGTACTATAAAGGTCTATACAGCACGTGCACACAGCATCATTAGTGAAAATATAAATATCGATCGCAACCTTTTAGCTGCACGGCATTGATTTCATTTCCCGTCATTCCCGTCTCTCTCCCCCCCCTCCCCCCCCCCCCCCCCCCCAACACACACAATGACAATACACACACACACACACACAAACGCACACACAAACACTGACACTACACACACACACACACACACACACACACACACACACACACACACACACACACACGCACACACGCACACACACACACGCACACATACACACACACATACACACACACACACACACACACACACACACACACACACACACACACACACACACACACACACACACACACACACACCTTTTTCTTTCTCTCTCTACAATTTGACCTCAAACATATGCTGGGGGGGGGGGGGGGATCAGAATCTTCATTGTCAATGTATATGTTCATATCTTTCCTTTCCAGACCAAAAATAATGCCTCAACAATCAATTATTATTTGTTCGCGCTGCAGAAAATCCAAGAAAAACAGAATTTGAGACAATTACGCACAAACACGTGTGCACACACACACACACACACACACACACACACACACACACACACACACACACACACACACACACACACACACACACACACACACACATGTTTATTATTATTAGATTCTTATGGATCACTTTTATATAGCGCTTTTCTTTGCTATTGATCAGACTAACAGCGCTAATCATTTTGTTTAGTAAACGTTGCCTTTAATTGCCTGTGTACGTGCAGTTGTATGCCATTGGTTTTGCACGCGCAATGCATGTATCATCACTTGTGTGTGTGTGTGTGTGTATGTGTGTGTGTGTGTGTGTGTGTGTGTGTGTGTGTGTGTGTGTGTGTGTGTGTGTGTGTGTGTGTGTGTGTTTGAAGGAAGTGTTAATGTAATTAGCAGGGTTCAGTGTGCTCTAGGTTCTGTATATATCTTGTTGACCTTTTAGTTTTTTGTATTATACGCTTCGGGCTCAAGTTAGCTGTAAACGTCTTACAAATTTTGTTTTACACTACAACTCGGACTTGAAATGCAAGATCGATCCGTGCGTTTGTAAATTTGCCCAAAATAGCTTTCTCTGCGTAAAAAAAGCATCGAACGTTTGCTCCTTTGTAACTAGGTTACAATAGGACTTGTTGGTAAGTTTCAAAGATCAATCTGTACGTGTCAGTTTTGTGCTATTATTTTTATTACCGCTTATTCGTAGTTGATTTCGTTCCAAAAGGTGCGCGCGCATGCAAGGAGTTATGCACTCCAGCTCAAATTAAAGCCGTTTTAAAAAGTTTTTTATGTTGAGTTGTGTAAGTGCAAGAATGACTATTTAGTACAAATAATTTCAGCAACCAGACTGCAGGAGGTTTCAGCATACAGCTGCCACACACTGAAGAAAGCGCTGAAATTTGACCGCCCAAAGCGGACATCTACGTTACGAGTGATCTTCGTCACTTTGCTTACAAACTGCAAACACATGGAGTATCAGTCCTTAACACAACATCAACACTCACAATTGTTGAATTTTCGATCAGTTGATCGCGAATGTATGTCCTGTCAAACATCAGACGTGTTGTAATCTCGAACTGAAAATTTTGAACAATTAAAAAACGACAGCCGCGTTTCAGAATCATCCGAAACATCGCGAATGTTCCGATCTATACATTTGCACTACACAACAAGTTTTGTTTATTAAAAAAAAAAAAAAAAAAAAAAAATCAGCGAAGATTTAGACGCAGTCTGAAGGACATTTCCCCGACCGTTTCATTGTTTACAAAACAAAAGAGAAAGCAATGTCGTTTTTCTATCACATCCGGCACGTCACGTGACCTTTCCTGGGTGACTTCATTTCCCAGGCTGCATAGCGTGTCGTTTGGTCGCAAACATCCAAAGGTACGTTGTAATATTAGTGGTCTGACGTATAACATCAATCTGGCGTATAACATGCACTGTGCTGTTGTCGGGAGTTTCTTGAGAATGCTTTCAGGTTTTCAGCCGATGTGGGTGTGTGAAGTGAAAGTACTGTGAAAAGTGGCATCTTCCCGAGTGGAAGGTTTGAAAACCGTTTTTAGCCTTCGCCGATTACAGCGTGAATAGTTCCATTACAACGAGGGAATATATTGTCAATCTCAAGTGCAACTGTTGATTCAGGATGTGTACTCGGTTTATCAAAAACCTATCCTTTATAAGTGCATGCTTTCTGTAGACTGTCTAGTGATGATCGCGTGAATATTTAGTTAAATTTGTGAGAGCTACGATCGTGGCGAAGTTCAATTTGTTTTCTTGAAATAGTTTCAATATTATCAGTCCTTGTAAAATAAAGTTTTTGACTGCGAGTTCGAGTTCGAATTTAGTCCTGAAAGTGATGTTAGACGTTGCCACACAACTGTTGTTGTACCTCTGACGTCAAACATTAATATTTGTGTTAGGGGTCACGGTATGTAAGTTTGACATGTTTGTACTGAGCATATCAGTATTGGGACATTTTCTGATAATTGGTTTAGTAATTTCAGATTCATGACACTTCAGATTCATCGATGCGACCGTATAATAATTTCAGATTCTTAACACTTCAAGTCCATCGTCATGACCATTGGTACAATAATTTCAGATTCATAACACTTCAAGTTCATCGTCGAGACCATTGTTTTAATAATTTCAGATTCATAACACTTCAAGTTCATCGTCGAGACCATTGTGTTAATTTCAGAATCATAACACTTCAAGTTCATCGTGGAGACCATTGTTTTAATCATTCCAGATTCATAACACTTCAAGTCCATCGTCCATCGTCGAGACCATTGTTTTAATCATTTCAGATTCATAACACTTCAAGTCCATCGTCGAGACCATTGTTTTAATAATTTCAGATTCATAACACTTCAGGTCCATCGTCGAAACCATTGTTTTAATAATTTCAGCTTCATACACTTCAAGTCCATCGTCAGGACCCGGCACTGATCGTCCTCCTGAGCCAAGAGGTACAGCACAGAGGACAACATCACCAAAGGCAGACAACTGCAAACGGTACAGAGAGAGGCTGGCCGCAGAGAACATGCACCTCCAAGAGCTGATGAAGAAGACTGACTGATTGATTGATTGATTGATTGATTGATTGAGTGAGTGAGTGATTGAGTGAGTGATTGAACTATATTTCTCAATGGTGAAGATATTAGCACAAAGGCCGACTCACATATCTGCCGTTGCTACAGTACTACTTAGAACCAAGACTTTCACAGTGAAATATTATGAAAGAAGGCTATAGACAAATTCAGCATCAATCATCATCATCATCATCATCATCATCATCATCATAGCAATAACAATAACACAAATAAAACGAGACAGCGACTGCAACGGAAATGAAAATGATAGCGCGCGCACGCACGCACGCACACACACACACACACACACACACACACACACACACACACACACACACACACACACACACACACACACACACACACACACACACACACACGTGCACGTACACTGAGAGAGGAGGGGGGGGAGACAGAGATATAGAGACAGAAAGAGAGGGTGTGTAAACTTTAAGACGGTCACCCTTATAAGACGGAGCAGTGCTCGTGATACATTTATAGCAGTGGGACAGGGGACCAGTGGAGAGATTGAAACAGGAATGATATGGTCAGTTTCACACACACACACACACACACACACACACACACACACACACACACACACATACACACACGCGCGCGCGCGCGCGCGCGCACGCACAAGCACACATAAACACACACACACACACACACTCAAACACACACGCACACACACACTCAAACACACACACACACACGCACGCACGCACGCACGCACGCACGCGCACGCACGCACGCAAGCACGCACGCACGCACGCACGCACACACACACACACGCGCACGCACGCACACACACACGCACGCACACACACACACACACACACACGAATAAGCGCAATGTTATTAAGTACCCCCTTCACGTCCCCCCGCCTCACCCCCACCACACACACCTGTTTTACTTGCCGGAGGTACTGCAGATGCATAAATTAAATTTCCACAGCTCAAATTTATTTCTTCGTTTAAAGCCTGGAGAAGGTCAGAATGTAACCAAACATGCTTGGCCAATTGCCATGAATTATTCCGTTGTAATTTCTACCTTCCAGGTCCATTCACCTTCATTTCTTTCCAAATCCTCTCCCTGCTTTTTAACTCCGTCCGTTTTACCTAGCAAGCAAGTCAGCCACAAGCAAGTTAAACAGTGTTTGTTTTTATTTTGATTGAGTGGCTGCATAATATAAACATAGGGACCAAAGCACGCGTTACTGTGCACCGTGACAGTGAATTAGGCAGACTTGTGTTTTTATCGATAACGTTTCTCTTTGAATTTTGTACTGAATGCGTCAGAGGAAATCTGTAAGAACAAGAAGAAGAACAACGACAACAACAACAATATAAAAAAGTAAACAGTTTGCATACAACAACAATAAGGAGTGTGTGTGTTTTAAGCGTTTAACAATTCTTTTAATCAAAACATTCTCCAAGGCGAAATGAAACAAAATGACATCCGCACCAAGATTATTATTTTTATTTTTTTTGAAAACCGACTACATTCACCAGATGAGCAACCTACGGAAGCTTAAAGAATTTGATGCGGCCCTTGAAGGAGAAGGTTCTGACCATAGCGTTGGGAGCCTGGTAGCTGTAGTTGCTGCTGTACACACATACAGTTGTAGTTCCAGCCGCTCTGTTGCCAGGGCATGTACCAGGTACTCGGGGTCTCAGGCCGGGTGGAGTTGAGGAGAGCAGGCACGAGGTCCAGCCAGAGTGCCACCCGTTTGTTGTACAGATAGTCCTCCACCCGGGGTGTGACTTCCAGACACAGGTACTTCTCCTCCTCCAGCCTGAACTCTGGTCACGATCTGTGTCTGCAGTACCAGATGTGGCTGGCTGTAAGAATAAAGGTCTTCAGTGCTGACTGGTGAGTCAGACGCTAACACTGTCTCACCAGTGAGCACTGCTAGCTGGTTAGTAAAATGTGAGTTGCTGATGAGTGCCGTATGTCTGTTGCTGGTGAATCATGTAGCAATTGGTGAATCCAGTATCAGCTGCCGATTCTGTGGTCTGTCTCTGTGGATCTATTGACATTCTGTCTCTGTGGTTTCATTGACGGTCTGTCTCTGTTGTCTCATTGACAGTCTGTCTCTGTGGTCTCATTGACTGTCTGTCTCTGTGGTCTCACTTACGGTCTGTCTCTGTGGTCTCACTGACAGTCTGTCTCTGTGGTCTCACTGACGGTCTGGTTCTGTGGTATCACTGACGGTCTGTCTTTGTGGTCTCACTGGCGGTGTGTCTCTGCGGTCTCATCGACGGTGGGGCTGACGGAGGACAGAGCAGTGCCGCGGTCCATGGCGGACTTCCTGGCCAGCAGAGCGGCCTTCAGCCTGACCTCGCAGAACATGGACTGCACGCTGTGACGGAACTTGCTGCCGAACACGTAGTAGACGAAGAAGTTGACGGAGGAGTTGATGTAGACGCAGAGCTGCTGAACGTTGACGAGCAGGCAGTAGGTGTTGTAGTACTTGCCGCTGGGGCTGAGCTCTGGCTCGAAGGTCAGTATTCCTCGGATGACGAGATGGGGCGCCGTGCAAGTGACGAACACAACGGAAGTGCCGATCAACATCCGAGTCAAGGTCACGTCCTTGGAGGCGCTTCCGGAACCGGAAGTGGTGGTGGCGGAGGAGGTGGAGGACTGCTGGCGCCACTCTGTCATGCGCCTCAGCTGGACGACGGTGAAGACGGTGGAGACGACGACTCCTACCACGTACACACCTGGCAGCAGGAAACCGAAGATGATGCCGTCAAACAGGTTCACTAGCGTCTCGTTGTCCAGGTAGAACTGACTGGAGTAGAAGTTGTCCACAGTCTGGTTGGTCAGCGGGTCGAACATGCAGACAACGCGCCACCTCATGGCGACGATGTAATGGGCCGCGTAGATGAGTACGTGACCTGTGACGACGATGAGGGCTGTGGTCTTGGTGTGCATGATGTGCTGCGCCTTCAGCGGGATGAGGATTCAGAGACATCGCTCGAAGGCGATGAGCGTGGACAGGAAGCCAGAGATGTAGACGAAGGCGGCCAGCGAGTGGATCATGTTGTTGATGTTCAACTTCATCACCAACAGTTTGTAAGGAGTGCCGGTGATCTCCGAATATAGACCGTCCAGCTTCCACTCAAAGTGGCTGGCGACGACGGCAAAGTCGGCGAAGGCCAGAGAGAAGAGGCAGAGGTTGATGCGCTCTCTCAGCCCGTGACGCCAAAACACCGCCATGTTCAGCAGGTTGGTCGGCACGGACACGAGGAAGAGCGGGGTCAGTATGTAGACGTTGAGGAACTTGTTGAAGTCCTGCTGAGTCTGGCGGGAGACGAGGTCCTCGGGGTGACTCCAGGGAGAGAAGAGTGAAAAGGGGAAAACCAAACATCCCTCTGGTGACGTCACGGTGACCGTGCCGTTGTTGACTACGTCTCTCGTTGACTCGTCAATTGGAGGTGATGTGGTTGTCAGAGCAGCCATGATATTTCACTGGAAAAAAGAGAAAGTAAGAAGTATTCATTTAAATAGCATTAGCTGTCACAGGCGACAACCGAGAACCTGCCGAATTTGGTACAACTCCCACTTTCTGTAGCAAAGTATGGCACTGACTATGGACACATATAATGGGGCAAAATAGGGATTCTTATATATACCCCGAATCAATAGATGGATTCATAAATGAAACGAATCAATGTGTTAACTTTGTAGAGAACATTATGTTTGTGCAGCCAACATTTTATTGATATTTGCAATCACCTGTCCACGAACTATGGCATGCCATTTTGTTTTATCACAACCACTGCATGTAAAACTGAGTAGCATTCACACAAAGGCAACATGAAAATGGACAGACGAAGAAGCAATTAATAAACAATTTACGCCCCAAGCAACAACACCAATAACAACATCGGACTATCAACAATGGGGGAAGGGGTGAGAGAGACGGGGAAGGGGGTGGGGAGGGGGCGGTGGGGGTTACATAGCAGTCGGGTACTCAGTGCAGGAGCACAAAAATATTATATGCTAATTGCTGTCAAGAAATATCTACGTAGACATGTGAGAATGTAGCCATGGGGCATGCAAATAAATTTAGCCAATTAGTTCTTGTTCTTTAACGAGAACCGTATAAGGTTACCTCGGAACAAACAGAAGTGTCTCTACTTTTTCCGGCGACACAGAGCGTTGGGCGTTAATACAGACATACTGCTGTTGCCCTATCGTGCTACCACTGAAAGCGCGATTAGGTATGGCATAACATGCCTCTAAGGAAATATGTCAGTTCAGTCCAGATCACGGCTCCTCCGCATCACAAGCACTTCTACAAAAATAGGTTTTTGCTCACGTTTTGAATAAGCGACTGTCCTGGTAGCAAGATCAAAACAAGAATGCTGAAGAGCAAAGTGGTTTTCGTACCGGATATTCAACCATGGATAATGTGTTTGTTTTGTGTGCAATAGCTCAGAGGTACCTGACGAAAAAATCCGGAAAAGTGCATGTATGCTTTACTGACTTCAAAAAAGCATTTGATCAACAGAAGTATGCTATGGAATGTCTTAAGAAAGGCTGAGCTAGGTGGAAAAGTTTTGAAAAATTTGCAAAGCCTGTATAAAATAGTAAAATCATGTGTATGGTGTCCTGAAAGTCTTACTGACTTCTTCGACTGCCCTAGGAGAGTGAGGCATGGTGACGTTTTGTCGCCTACATTGTTCTCGTTTTTCATCAATAAATTAGTGCTCGATGTTGCCGAAAATGGATTGTATAGGGTACAGCTTACTCCGGATGTAATACAGATTTGAATAATGCTCTTTACTGATGACGTCATTTTGACATCATACTGTGTTAGAGGCCTTCAGACTCAGATTAACCTACTGAAACAATATGCTGATAGCTTTTCGATGACAGTCAACATGCACAAAACTAAAATAATTGTATTCAGGATGGGAGGCTTCTTAGAAGCAAATTAAATATGGCGGTATGGAAAGAGGTTGTAAACTGTAATAAGTACTTCGGACTACACTTTACTACTAAGTTATCACTGACCCAAACAGTAAATGAGCTTGCAACAAAGGCCCAAGAACTGCCCAAGTACTTAAATGTATTTGGAAAGAGGCAGTGTACATAGCGAGGTGTTCTTTAAAATATATAATACTCAGATCCTTCCCGTACCAAAGATTTGATGCGATAGAAAAGGCACATTTGTTTGACTCCTCAATGTGGGGTTACAGACTCCAAATGCTATGTTGCTCGGAGATCTAGGCAGATTCCCTATTTTCATTCTGATAGCTGTACGTTATATTAAAATTTGGCTAAGAATCTTGCGTTCACCAGAAGAAAGACTGACAAAGAAAGCTTACAATATGTTAGTCCATTTGCAGAAGAATGGTAAAAAAACATGGACTTTTCATGTAATGCAACTGAGTTGTACAAATGGGTTTGGTGAGGTGTGGTTTCAACAGGAAGCAGGCGAAGACGTTGTAAACGCAAATGTTTTGGCGTTCCTTTACATGTTCTTAAATTAATGAGCCTTATATTAGTTAAGTAGAATTGCCCTGGGAGGGATGATTAGAGATTTTTGACTTGATTCCTCAGATGTTTCAGGCAGAGACTGAGTGATCAGTATGCACAAGGTTGGGTTACAGATATCGAGACCAAAGAAAGGTTCGAGTTTTATTCCAGTTTAAAAAAAAGTGACAACTACTTAGTCTACTAGCAGAAAAGGTGCTTTAGGGACTCTTATGTACAGTTTAAAATGGGGATATCACCTATACATGTACACACGGGGAGCGGGGATAGCTCAGTGGTTAGAGCGCCGGACTCGTGATCGAAAGGTCGCGGGTTCGAATCCCTGCTGGAGCGGCGGGAGAATTTTCTTCTCCAGGGTCAACTTTCTGTGCTGACTCTTATTTCGGTATCCGTTCCACCCCCGTGTTACCGCAGTAGCACGTAAAAGACCCCGGTCATTCTGCCAAAAGCGCAGGTGGCCGGTTACAGCTAAACACGCATACACCTTACGTATGTGGCTTTGCATGAAGTGACACGGTGCATGGTTGTATGGTGTACACAGAACGCGCCGAGACTGACTCTCTCTGGCAGCAGATTCTTGTGGCACCAGCCATGCTAGCGCTGTAAGAACACCACTTCGGTGTATATTCAAAAACGCGCTATAAAAAGCTATTCACTCATGTAGAATCACATGCGAGCGCAGTGAGTCTGCTCAAGAGCGGAGAATAGCGCTTTATAAAAGCGATCAATAATAATAAAACAGAACGCGTTCCGAGTCACTTACTTTGTCCTGTGTGTAAAATGAATTCAAGGACGAGTCACATGTGCTATTTAGATGCAGCGCATAATTCTGAGCGCTTTAGAAAAGAAGAGAACATTATAGCAAGTAGTAGTACTACCCAGGACACTTTTAATGCTCTTTCTCGGTTTATGTTTGCAGACGACGAAGAGTCTGTTATTAATCTTTCACGCTTTCTGTACAGTCTTCGACATGCGGATTCGACCTGCATCAAGTGAATGATTGGAATTCAATTTGTGTCCGACAGAAATAAATGTAATCGGGGTAAAGCATGAATGAATGGTTGATTTAAAGCAAATGTGCTAGGTAAATTTGAATAAACTATCATGTCCGCTTTACGTGGGCGCTTTACAGTGCTCTTCTACGACAATGAGTATGGATTCATGATTCATAAAAATAATTAAAATTTTAAACGAAAAATATTGGTGGCCGTATATTTTCTTGTTCGTCTTTTTTCTTGGACATAATTACATGATTCATGAAAATAATTAAAAAATTAAAAACGAAAAATATTGGTGGCTGTATATTTTGTTCGTCTTTTTTCTTGGGATTTTTTTACTGAAAAGAAATTTCAACCGAACATATTGGTGGACGTATATTTTCTTGTTCGTCTTTTTTTTTTTCTTGGACATAATTACATGATTCATTAAAATAATTAATCTACAGGCATCCGTCCCCTGCTTAGCGCCACTCACCGTTCGAATCATCTGAACCCTGCGCGTGCACAAGTTGCGGCTGACCGCTGTGGCCTCAGCACCATGACCTCGTGTGGTGGTGTAGGCTGAATTAAGAACATGTCTAGCATAAAAAGAAATCATAATTAAAAAAAACCCGACCTTTCTCTGACCTGCGATATGAATGCCTGAAGGAGTTACACCCTTTTTAGGCACACGGGAGATTGTCTCGGCAAGGTACATAATTATTTTGGTCGGTCAGTTCTTACAGAGATACAGTCTCTAGCGTTGAAGTTTTCACGTAAGTTGATGGTCATTTGTTTGACTTCGCGAAAATATCTTATTTCAGTGGGAGATGGGGGACTGATTGCTGCGAGTGTTTGTACTTTCTTGTGTAGTGTGGGTGTGTTTGCATATATAAAGTCATTGTTAGCTAGGTGGTTACGTTTATTTTAGAATACTATACTTAAGGTCCTGCTTGTTGAAATACATGTAAATGTGATATTTGTCGAGTTGTTTGCACAGCGCAGAGTTTAACTCGTGTTAGAGAATAGCGCTTTATAGGAAGTAGCTATTGTTATTATTCTTATTATTAACTGGAGTGCAACCATGCTTAAACGATATTCCCTCATCATGATCACAAGTACTGTTATTTTGCAGAATTTTGTATGCATTATACGCAGGACATAGCTTAGTGATCGACACATCACTTGTGGTGTGGCATTATTGTGACATAGAGGGCTCTACGTGTGGCTGGTTGCACAAGACGAGTGGCTGGTTGTGGCTGGTTGCACAGGACCGGACGTGTGGCTTGTTGCACAGGACGTGTGGCTGGTTGTGGCTGGTTGCACAGGACGTGTGGCTGGTTGCACATGATGTGTGTCAGGTTGCATAGGATGTGTGGCTGGTTGTGGCTGGTTGCACAGGACGTGTGGCTGGTTGTGGCTGGTTGCACAGGACCTGTGGCTTGTTGCACAGGACGTACGTGTGGTTGGTTGTGGCTGGTTGCACATGACGTGTTGCTTGTTGCACAGAACGTGTGGCTGATTGTGGCTTGTTGCACAGGACGTGTGGCTGGTTGTGGCTGGTTGGACAGGACGTGTGGCTGGTTGTGGCTGGTTGCACAGGAAAACATTAGGACATGACACACATAAACACAAACCCGCGCTCACTCACTTGCTACCTTACCTGTGTGTTGGTCAACCACACCTACACACGCAGTGGAGCAGGTGGACTGCATAAGCTGTGCGGAAACATCCTGTGAACTTTATACGCTGACCTGCCAGCATCCGGGTGCACACGCCGGGAACGAGGCTCCATCCGGTCCGTGAAGCATTATTCATCCCCTGGCTTCATTCTGCCGTCCTTTCAAACGGCTTTTATCTCCCGCTGATCTTCGCTGACGGACTGGTTTGAATGCATGATGCCAGGTCAAATACATATTTGGCTCAAGTCTTTGCCGTTATGTTAGTGTGACGTATTTGCAGCGCTGACTACCCAGTCTTTGTAGCTCTGGGCCTTGCTCCGTATCAGATTATTTGCATGAATCTGTACTGAATAAGTACAACGTGTTGCAGCTAAGATATCTAATTATACAAGTACCTGTATTCTGTTACAGTTTCTTGTTCGCCGCAAGTAATCTTTGATGCTACCACCATGCTCCTGGTCAGCATGTTGGTGTTTATCTATCAATACAAAGCTAGTTTTCTTTCGCTAGTATCGGGCTGGTATCCTCTCACCATTATGTGCCGGTGGTCACTGATGAGCTACTCAGGTAGCAAAACACGTGTCTGACCAAAGCAACCAACATAATAATGGTCCCCATCAGGATCAGATTTTTGATAACCCCTATGCTCTCTGCTTGGCATTGTGGGCCAAAAATCGGATTCGGCACCTTTGGGGAACTGATACACCCAACAGGCTTTTTACGAAGGGAGTACGACTTTCTGTCTCTCCAATTTTTAAAAAACATTTCTCCGTCAGATTGACTCTGTTTAAGGTCTTCCGGGTCGAAATACAGCGCCTCAACAATTAACTACTACTTGCTTGTTTTGTTTCTACGCTTTGACCTAAAATTAATTTACAAAGCTAGTTACGTGAAGAAGGAGGCATGGAACGTTGCAGGTTTGACGTCATTTGTAATGATGTCATGGATAAGGCGTCACAGACAGCTATGTGAAGCTGTACCACTATCTACTTTATATGTAAAACAACATTCTTTATGCCTTCATAAATCTGATTCAATGCCCACCTTGCAAATTGATTTCCTGCCCACCTTGCAAATCTGATTCACTGTCCACATTGCAAATCTGATTCACTGTCCGCTATACAAATCTGATTGATTGTCCGCCATGCAAATCTGATTCACTGTCCGCCATCCAAATTTGATTCACTGTCCGCCATGCAAATCTGATTCACTGTCCGCCATCCCCGTTTGATTCACTGTCCGCCATGCAAATCTGATTCACTGTCCGCCATCCCAGTTTGATTCACTGTCCGCCATACAAATCTGATTTACTGTCCACCTTGCAAGTCGGATTCGTGGACCCCTAAAGGCTTCTGCTCACTCGATCCTCTGTCGCTACATGGACTACGTGTAGCAATTGTTAATGCCCGCCGAGTCGCACAGCAAAGCAAAGATCGCCGACGTGGTACCCAGTGGCTACGCCGTCAAGTCATTGCCGTGAGGCTGGCATCGCTGTCATCTTCAGGACCAGCCTCTCTTAATCTCACCTCGCTGTCGTGTCTCACTTCGCTTTTACTCACAACACCTTTCAGCTTGTTCAGATTTGCGTCACTCTGCAGCAAGGTGTTTTACACTGCTTCCTTGTGCATATATAGACATCCTTCAACGGTGTGTGTGTGTGTGTGTGTGTGTGTGTGTGTGTGTGTGTGTGTGTGTGTGTGTGTGTGTGTATGTGTGTGTGTGTGTGTGTGTGTGTGTGTGTGTGTGTGTGTGTGTGTGTGTGTGCCTAATCTTATTTCCCTTTCTTTTTTTGTTTGCTTACGATCAAAGCATGTTTCAGGTCTTCTAGATTTAAATAGTATCCCTCAGCAATCAATGTCTTGCTTTTCCTGGCTTTTTTTTTTTTTTATCTTTTTCATAATTTTATTTTATTGAATATCTGTTTGCTTGTTGTTTTGTTTTTGTTTGTTTTTCTCATTACAATTTGTCCTTTAAAATGTGTGTGTAGGGGGGTGGGGGGTAGCAGCGGTTTAAATCTTGGTTGTTAATGTCTATGTTAATACAGTTCCCTTCCACACCTAAATGCCTCAATCAAACACTTGCTCCGATTTTGCGACACTTGGTTCAGGCAGTGTCTTTTCTTGCTCTACAAAATCGAAGAAGGACAGGATGATAACAACGATTACACACAAACACGCGAGCGCGCGCGCGCGCACACACACACACGCACACACACACACACACACACACACACACACACACACACACACACACACACACACACACACACACACACACGCTATTATTGTTACTAGAGATGTTTTTTATATAGCGCTATTGTTTGCTCTCGATCAGTCTCACTTGTTTAGTACATGCTAGGTTACGTACATGAACGCCAGCGGTAGGAAACCTGTCGCCAGTGGAACATTGTCGCCAGTGAAACAGTGGCGGTGGGGGGAGGGGGGGGTTTCTCTCACGGTGCTTTTCGTCCACAGAAACCGTACGGATTATTGGGGACGGGGAAAGTATAGGGCCAAGCCGCGATGCTGCCTTTTGCACGGGATGCAGTTTTGAGCACTACTGCCTCAAGAACCACCGGTGCCGGGTGGTCACCCCATCGGGGTGGACTTCTGTCCAGCTAGCAGCATCAACCCAACCATCAGCCTCAACAGTAAAGAGACAGTTTTTGTTTTGTTTAGTTTTTTGGTGTGTGTGTGTGTGTGTGTGTGTGTGTGTGTGTGTGTGTGTGCGTGTGTGTGTGTGTGTGTGTGTGTATGTGTGTGTGTGTGTGTGTGTGTGTGTGTGTGTGTGTGTGTGTGTGTGTGTGTGTGTGTGTGTTTAAGCGTTTAGGATTTCTTATAATCAAAACATTCTCCAAGGCGAAATTAGTACTAACATCCGAACGAAGATACATTGTAACTTTCCCTTTCGTATGAAAAACATCACCTTCACCAGAAAAGCAACCTATGGAAGCTTAAAGAAATTGATTCGGCCCTTAAGGTTTTGGCCATGGCGTTGGGAGCCTGGTAGTTGTTGTAGTTGCTGCTGTACTGGTTGTAGTTCCAGCCGCTCTGTTGCCAGGGAATGTACCAGGTACTCGGGGTCTCAGGCCGGGTGGATTGAGTAGAGCAGGCACGAGGTCCAGCCAGAGTGACACCCGTTTGTTGTACAGATAGTCCTCCACCCGGAGCGTGACTTCCAGAGACAGGTACTTCTCCTCCTCCAGCCTGAATCTGGCCACGATCCGCCCACCTGTGTCTGCAGCGCCAGTTGGGGCTGGCAGTAACAATAAAGGTGAGTTCACCTGGTGAGTCAGTGTCACCATATGACTCACCAATGGGCACTGCTAGCAGGTGGATCCTGTGTGTGTTGCTGAGTTAGTGTCAGCTGGTGCTTCCAATTCCCGTTGGTGAGTCCCATGTCCGTTGCTTGTGAGTCCCATATGTCTGTTGCTGGTGAGTCATCTGTCAATTGGTCAATCCAGTATCTGTGGTATCTGTGGCCTTACCATCAGTCTATGTCTGTGGTTCAGCTGCATGTCTCTGCGGCCTCACAGTCTGTGTCTGTGGTTCCACTACCTGTCTCTGCGGCCTCACAGTCTGTGTCTGTGGTTCCACTACCTGTCTCTGCGGCCTCACAGTCTATGTCTGTGGTTCCACTGCCTGTCTCTGCGGCCTCACAGTCTGTGTCTGTGGTTCCACTACCTGTCTCTGCGGCCTCACAGTCTATGTCTGTGGTTCCACTACCTGTCTCTGCGGCCTCACAGTCTGTGGTTCCACTACCTGTCTCTGCGGCCTCACAGTCTGTGGTTCCACTACCTGTCTCTGCGGCCTCACAGTCTGTGGTTCCACTACCTGTCTCTGCGGCCTCACAGTCTGTGTCTGTGGTTCCACTACCTGTCTCTGCGGCCTCACAGTCTGTGTCTGTGGTTCCACTGCCTGTCTCTGCGGCCTCACAGTCTGTGTCTGTGGTTCCACTGCCTGTCTCTGCGGCCTCACCGATGATCTGTCTCGGTGATCTCACTGAAGATCTGTCTCTGTCATCTGACTGTCAGTCTGTCTCTGTGGCTTCACTGTCGGTCGGTCTCTGCAGTCAGTGAAGGTCTGCCTCTATGGTCCTACAGACACCTGCTTTTGTGGTCTCAGTGTCGGTCTTTCTCTATGGTCTCCGTGTGGGTCTTTGTGTGTGGTCTCACTGTCACTGTCAGTCTGTCTCTGTGGTTACACTATCGGTCTGCCTCTGTGGTCTGTCTGTGGTATCACTGACGGCCTGTCTGTGGACTCACTGACGGTGCATCCCTTTGCTTTCACTGACGGGCTGCCTCTGTGATCTCAGTAATGGTCTGTCTGTATCACTGTGATATCACTGATCATCTGTCTCTGTGGTCTCATTGTCGGTCCGCCTCTGTGATCTGTCTGTGGTATCACTGACGGTCTGTCTCTGTGGCCTCAATGACGGTCTATGTGGTATCACTGACGGTCTGTCTCTGTGGTCTCACTGACGGTCTGTCTCTGTGGTCTCACTGACGGTGTGGCTGACGGAGGACTGAGCAGTGCCGCGGTCTATGGCGGACTTCCTGGCCAGCAGAGCGGCCTTCAGCCTGGCCTTGCAGAACATGGACTGCACGCTGTGACGGAACTTGCTGCCGAACACGTAGTAGACGAAGAAGTTGACGGAGGAGTTGATGTAGACGCAGAGCTGCTGAACGTTGACGAGCAGGTAGTAGGTGTTGTAGTACTTGCCGCTGAGGCTGAGCTCTGGCAGGAAGGCCAGTATTACATGGATGACGAGAGGGGGCGCCGTGCAAGTGACGAACACAACGGAAGTGCCGATCAACATCCGAGTCAAGGTCACGTCCTTGGTGGCGCTACCGGAACCGGAAGTGGTGGTGGCGGAGGTGGTGGAGGACTTCTGTCGCCACTCCGTCATGCGCCTCAGCTGGACGACGGTGAAGACGGTGAAGACGACGACTCCTACCACGTACACACCAGGCAACAGGAAACCGAAGATGATGCTCTCAGATAGGTTTACTAGCGTCTCATTGTTTAGGAAGAACTGACTGGAGTATAAGGCGTCCACAGTCTGGTTGGTCAGCGGGTCGAATGTGCAGACGACGCGCCACCTCATGGCGACGATGTAATGGGCCGCGTAGATGAGCACGTGACCTGTGACGATGATGAGGGCTGTGGTCTTGGTGTGCATGATGTGCTGCGCCTTCAGCGGGATGAGGACGCAGAGACATCGCTCGAAGGCGATGAGCGTGGACAGGAAGCCAGAGATGTAGACGAAGGCGGCCAGCGAGTGGATCATGTTGTTGATGTTCAACTTCATGACCACCAGTTTGTAAGGTGTGCCGGTGATCTCCGAATATAGACCGTCCAGCTTCCACTCGAAGTGGCTGGCGACGACGACAAAGTCGGCGAAGGCCAGAGAGAAGAGGCAGAGGTTGATGCGCTCTCTCAGCCCGTGATGCCAAAACACCGCCATGTTCAGCAGGTTGGTCGGCACGGACACGAGGAAGAGCGGGGTCAGTATGTAGACGTTGAGGAACTTGTTGACGTCCTGCTGAGTCTGGCGGGAGACGAGGTCCTCGGGGTGACTCCAGGGAGATAAGAGGGAGAAGGGGATCACCAAGCATCCCTCTGGTGACGTCACAGGGACTGTGCTGTTGTTCACACCCAGCCATGGTGACGTCATTGTCATGACTACGTCACTCGTTGACCCGTTTGCCGTCACGTCCATTGGGGATGGTGTGGTTGCCAGAGCAGCCTCTTTTTTTTTTTGACTGGAAGACAAAACAAAGTAAGAAGTATTAATTTAAATATCATTAGTTGTCACAGGCGACAACCGAGAACCTACCGAATTTGGTACAACTTCACTTTCTGTGGCAAAGCATGGCACTGACTATATCATACTTGACACATATAATTGGCAACATTGGGATTTCTATGTATACCACGAATTAATAGATGGATTCGTGAATGAAACCAGTGGATGTGTTAAATTTGTAGAGAAGATTATTTTTATGCAGCCAATATTTTATTCACGTTTGCAATCACCTGTCCACAAACTATGACATCCCCCGCCCCTTTACATGCTGTTCTGACACAGCCATTCCATGTCAGAAAGTCTGTGGCATTCACACAAACCTTGACATCCCCCGCCCCCGTTTACATGCTGTTCTGACACAGCCATTCCATGTCAGAAAGTCTGTGGCATTCACACAAACTATGACATCCCCCGCCCCCCTTTACATGCTGTTCTGACACAGCCATTCCATGTCAGAAAGTCTGTGGCATTCACACAAACTATGACATCCCCCGCCCCCGTTTACATGCTGTTCTGACACAGCCATTCCATGTCAGAAAGTCTGTGGCATTCACACAA
>OY757555.1:2837311-2842311 GCA_963584105.1 Alviniconcha strummeri | reverse complement strand
TGCCTACAGGAAGGACGGGGACTGCTGTGCTGAGCGTTCTTGACTGTCTGTTAGTGAAGACAGATAAGAGGCTTGTCTCTTTGATAGGTCTATTGGACCTCAGCGCAGCATTCGACACGCTTGATCATTCCATATTTACAGAACGGTTAAAGTTGACTTTTGGAGTTAGGGCCTTTGTTCTTGATTGGTTTGAATACTATGTGCATTGTCGCAGTCTGTCTGCTAATGGTGATTGCTTTATGTCTGCTCCTATCCTCTTTGTATATGGAGTACCCCAGGGTTCCATTTTGGGACCTGTTTTTTCACACTGTAGTCCCAGCTTCTGTCGGGTGTAATTTCTGATTATGAGTGCAGCTTTCACAAGTATGCTGATGATACGCATCTCCCACAAAGTTAATTTCGTTCTGTCCCACCAGGCAATTAGCTCATGCTGAACACCGACAAAACAGAAGAAATGGCTGTTGGCGATTTATCTCGCCTCAGACTGGTAGACAATGATTCGGCAGAATTCGAAGGTATCAGTATCCCATTCAAAACGCCTATTAATATGCGGGAGATAAAATTGACCAGACTCTCTCCAAGCAGGATCAGATCAGCAAAATTTGTCGAGCCTCTTTTCTTGAATTAAAACGCCTTGTGTCCATCTGATCGCATCTTTTAAAAACCACTTCTGCAAAACTTACTCCGCTTTGATAACCTCCCGCTTTGAGTACTGTAACTCAGTCTTGGCCGGTCTGCGTGAGGAACAGACAGGTTGATTGCAGAGGGTTCAGAACAGTGCGGCACGGCTTGTTCTGAACAAAAGTAAACGCGTTCACATATAGCCAGTGTCAAAGAAACGGCATTAGCTGCTGCGAGTACAAGGTGGCAACTTGTGCGTACCCTCACGTTCGACAGTACACTCCCCTCTTACCTTTCAGCTTCGCTGTACATATATCGAACACCACGAACCCTCCGAGCCTCAAGCAGCTTCGTTTTACACATGTCGAACACCACGCAACCTCCGAGCCTCAAGCAGCTTCGTTTTACACATGTCGAACACCACGCACCCTCCGAGCCTCAAGCAGCTTCGTTTTACACATGTCGAACACCACGCACCCTCCGAGCCTCAAGCAGCTTCGCTGTACACATGTCGAACACCACGCACCCTCCGAGCCTCAAGCGAGAAGCTTTCGAGAAATCCAAAACGTAATTTGAAATCTCTTGGTGAGCGCTCGTTCAGTTTCCTCGCTCCATCTGTCTTGAATTCTCTGCCTTCCATTCTGCGAAATCTCACCAGTTTGTCTGGGTTCAAATCCCAGCTCAAGACTTCCCTCTTTAGACAGGCCTTTTTCAGAAATGTCGGCAGGCCGTTCCTGTGACAATATATGTCAGCGTGTACCTATATAAATTATGTGCGTGAATGGTGGGTGCTAGCTTGTCTAGAAACATATACATGCAGTATTGAAATAATATGCGAGGTAGATATATATAGTATTATTTCCTACATACAGAAGTATGTCTGGAAACACATATATACACAATGGAATGCTTTGCAATATTATTCATACACAGATATATTTGAAACGCATATACAATACGGGCATGCTAACAAGGTGGAGATATACAAATGCTTTCTTATACACACAAGTATGTCTAGAAACATATACATACAGCATAGAAATGCTGTGTGAGGTCTATATATAATATGTATTGCTTTATATACATAATAACAATGTCTTGCAATAATTATCATTTATACACAGGTATGTCTCAAACATAAATATAGTATGTACAAGCTAAGCGAGGTATGAATGCATTTGTTTGTTTGGTTTCGGAAAATGAATCTGGCAGCATTGTTCTGTACCTTTCGGAGTTCAGAAAGAAGATATATAGGACAGCCCGAAAAAGGCGAGTTGCAATGATGTAGCCTTGAAAGAACAAGCGCACACAACAATTTTTGCTGACATCTTCCGACGGACGGTGGCATATTGCACTGATCCGACAAAGTTCCAGAGGGCATATAATTATAACAAACGGAGGAGATCTGCTGTTGGAATTTGAGAGTATGGGATCAAGACAGACTAGACACCGAGGCTGTGGGCTGTGTTGGTAAGTTTCAGGTCAGAGCCTTCGAGTTTTTTGGACTGTAGAACAGTCCAAACTGAGAATGGTCTTTGTAGCAATCAGGATCCTTTCCTTTACATTTGTTGTTTACAAAGAGAAGTATTTCCACACACACACACACACACACACACACACACACACACACACACACACACACACACACACACACACACACACACACACACACACACACGTTCACAGTAATGCTTGAAAACACAATAAATGGGTAGAAAAACGCCACGCGTGACAAAGTGCTGCGCTAAATAAATAAATAGATAAAGGAATGAGTGAACAACGGTTGGTGAGGTTGACAAAACAGAACAGCTCCAGAGAAACGTACTCACCTACACGACGACACACAAAGAACATAAATAGACAGACAGACAGATAGATAGATAGATAGATAGATAGATAGATAGATAGATAGATAGATAGATAGATAGATAGATAGATAGATAGACAGATAGATAGATAGATAGATAGATAGACAGATAGATAGATAGATAGATAGATAGATAGATAGATAGATAGATAGATAGATAGACGTCCAGTTAACCATTACGATCATTTGGGCGAAATGCGTTAGGCAACGATACAGAAGCTGTCAGATGAACAAAGACGCAGATAGTTCAACACTTCACAAATCAGATCGGAAATGCCATGGAAGTAATGTAAAAGGTAACATGATTTAGCAAAAAGCGTCACATACATGGGCAAACCGTCACTGCTATGACTAGGCATTACACAGCAAGGACAGCATCTGCTCTAAGCTGAGCGGGCTGTTCTAAGCTGAGCGGACCATTACAACAACAAGAACGTCTGCTTTAAGCAGAGCTAAATAATTACAGCAAGGACAACATGTGCCCTGGGCATAGATAGCTACAGCAACGAGTTTTTGCTTTGAGCAGAAATAGCTACAGCAACGAGCTTTGGTTTCGAGTAGAGACATGGCTCAGCTTATAGCTATAACTCTACAACGAGCGTTTTGGCTTTGAGCAGATACAGCTATAGGAACGAGAGTCTTTGCTTTGAGCAGAAATAGCTACAGGAACGAGTTTTTGCTCTGAGCAGAGGTAGCTGCTGGAACAAGTCTTTGCTTTGAGCAGAGATATTTTAGCTACAGGAACGAGTCTTTGCTCTGAGAAGAAATAATACAGCAACGAGAATCGATACTTTTGGCAGAGATGTAGCTACAGGAACTGGAGTCTTTGCGTTGAGTAAGTTAGGTCGACCCTTGAACTGGACCACCATCTCGTTCCTAGCGAGTCACGCCGTGACTACGGGGTCGGTGACCTTGGTGGTGGACGTGGCCACGGGAGTGGGGAGGTTGGGGGCGCGGTAGGTCCGGGCCTTGCAGCAGAGGGAGTGGAACGTGGTGCGGTACTTGGTGCCGGTGGTGTAGTATATGAGGAAGTTGACGGAGGAGTTGATGAAGGTGAAGGCCTGCTGCACGTTGATGAGGAAGGTGAAGGTGTTGTAGTACTTGCCACTTAGACTCAGCTCTGAAACACAGACAGTGTTGTAGTACTTCCCCCTTAGTTCTGAAACACAGACAGTGTTGTAGTACTTGCCACTCAGACTCGGCTCTGAAATACAGACAGTGTTGTAGTACTTCCCTCTTAGTTCTGAAACACAGACAGTGTTGTAGTACTTCCCCCTTAGTTCTGAAACACAGACAGTGTTGTGGTACTTGCCACTCAGACTCGGCTCTGAAACACAGTGTTGTAGTATTTCCCTTTTAGCCCTGAAACACACACAGTATTGCAGTACTTGCCACTTAGCTCTGAAACACAGTTTTGAAGTACTTCCCTCTTAGCAGTGAAACACAGTTTTGTAGTACTTCCCTCTTAGCTCTGAAACACAGTTTTGAAGTACTTCCCTCTTAGCTCTGAAACACAGACAGCGTTGTCGTACTTGCCACTCAGACTTAGCTGTCAAACACAGACAGTGTTGTAGTACTTTACTCTTAGCTTTGAAACACAGTGTTGCAGTACTTGCCACTCAGGCTCTGCTCTGAAACACAGTGTTGTAGTAGTTGTCATTTAGTCTCAGCTCTAAAACAAACTGTTGTAGTACTTGCCACTCAAACGTAGCTCTGAAAGACAGTGTTCTAAGTACTTAATAGCCACTCAGGCTTATCTCTGAAACGCAGTGTTGTCGTACTTTCCTCTTAGGTCTGAAACATAGACATCATTTTAATATTTCTCGCTTAGCTCTGAAACACGGCAGCGACTGACCTGGAAAAAGACAGCGCATGATTGGTAGAAGACTGACTGACCTGATAGTAGATAATGAAGACGACGGATGACCTGATAGAAGAGAGTGACTGACCTGGTAGAAGCCAGTGACTGGCCCGGTACAAGACAGTAACTAAAACATTTTGAATGACCTGGTAAACGACGGCGACTGACCTGGCAAAAGACAGTGACTAACCTGTTGAAGACATTGAATGCCCTGGTAAAAGACAGTGATTCACCTGGCAGACCTGATAAAAAGCCGGGACTTACCTAATAGAAGATAGTGGCTGGCCTGGTAGAAGTGATTGACTTTGTAAAACACAGTGACTGGCCTGGCAGAAGGCAGTGAGTGATCCGGCAGAAGGCAGTGAATGACCTGATAAAAACAGAGCCTGACCTGGTAGGAAGAGAATGGTGGTGTGGAACACAAAGGACGGAGTCGTGCATATGATGTACAGAATGGAGATGCCGATCAGCATGCGGGTCAAGGCCACATCCTTGGCGGTCAAGGCCGTGGAGATCGAGGTGGAAGTGGACTGACCCCGCCAGGCGGCCATCTTGTTGAGGCGAAGGACGGTGAGCAGAGTGGACACGCTGACCCCCGTCAGACAGAGGCCCGGGATCAGCACGCCGAACATGATGCCGTCCACCACCTTG
>OY757555.1:2800693-2837111 GCA_963584105.1 Alviniconcha strummeri | reverse complement strand
AATCATTTTCTTCCCGCCCACCCCCCCCACCCCCCACCCCAAAAAAAAAGCCTCGGGGGAAACCATGCTGTATACATCTATCGTTGTCGGTGTGTCTCACAGGACCCCCAGGGTCAGGGAAAACCATGCTGTATACATCTTTTGTTGTTGATGTGTCTCACAGGACCCCCAGGGTCAGGGAAAACCATGCTGTATACATCTATCGTTGTCGGTGTGTCTCACAGGACCCCCAGGCTCGGGGAAAACTTTACTGCTGGGTCTGAAGGCCGTGGAGTGGGCGAAGGCGGGAGACGTCGTCATCATCATCTGCCCCAAGGGCGTTAACTCGGGAAGTCTCGTCTCCTGGCTGCTGCACCGGCGAGTAGTGCAAGCCCTGGGCGGGAGTGCTCCAGCACAGCCACAGACGGACACCGACCGGAAAGGGAACGGAGGCCATGATCCAGGCGGCAAAACGGACCGAAGGGTCCGAGCGGAGCGGCGTGCAGGCTGAAAATGAACCCGTCTCCAAAACCAGGAGAAAATGGCGACACAGAAATAAGCGAGCCGAGGAGAAAGCCCCGAGCTTCGCTGGCAACGTCCACCTTGAGTTCATCTCCAGTGAGACCAACGTCACCGATCTCGTGCAGACCGTGATGCAACGCCACGGTTCCTCGGGGCGTGGACTCCGCTTCGTCGTGGATGAGGTGCAGATGGAGGTGACGAGGAATCCCAGTTCGACCGACTTAGCGGGGGTCTCCATCGCCTGAGACAGATCCTAGAGCTGTACCAGGAGATCGCGGAACACCTGGGACAAGCTGGATGTGAGGAGGAAGAGGAGACGAAAGAGGAGCAGGAGGAAAAGAAGGAGAAGGAGACGAAAGAGCAGAAGGAAGAGGAAACGGAAAAGAAGAATGAAAAGGAACAGGAGAATGACAGGAGAAGGAAGAGCAGATGAGAGAGGAGGCGAAGAAAGAGACGAAAGTGGAGACGAAATATGTAAAGGAAGAGAAGGAAGATGCGACGAAAGAGAAGGAAGAGGAGAAGAAGACTCAGCAACTCCATGCTGAAGCCGCAGAACAACACATTCGGAAGGACGAGAGACAGAAACCCCAGAAGGACGAAAGCCGGAAAACCCAGAAGGACGAAAGCCGGAAAACCCAGAGGAGTGAGAGACAAGAAGCCCGAACAAGAGTCCAGCAGCAGCAAACAAGGGGAAGAAACTCGCGCATCACTCGCGAGCAGTCTGACGATAACGACCAAAACGTCCGGACAAAGACAACTCCATCAGACCACACAAAGACAACCCCATCAGACCAGGCAAAGACAACCCTATCAGACCAGGCAAAGACAACCCCATCAGACCGGGCAAAAACAACCCCATCAGACCAGGCAAAGACATCTTCATCAGACCAGGCAAAGACAACCCATCAGACCAAACAAAGACAACCCCATCAGAGCAGAAAAATGGAGCCCCATCAGACCAGGCAAAGACAACTCCATCAGACCAGGCAAAGACAACCTCATCAGCCCAGGCAAAGACAACTCCATCAGACAAGGCAGAAACAACCCCATCAGACCAAACAAAGACAACCCCATCAGAGCCGAAAAGGGAGCCCCATCAGAGCAGCCCAGCGGAGCCCCACCCGTGGAGGAGGCCCAATGCGGGCGGGCGATGGAGCTGATGGGGAAGATGAAGCAACACCTGGGTCATGTGTCTCGTCGCCTGCAGCAGCTCCAGCCCAAGCCTGGAGGTCCGAACCTCATGCAGTCTGAGCAATGGCAACAGCTCATGGCCACCATCTCCATCGTCCACAGCGACGTGGCCACGCGGCACTCGCAGCTGCAGCAGCAGGTTGCGGAAGGGATCGAGCGAGGGAGGGTGGATGTGGCGTGGATGCAAGGTATGCTGCTGTCGTCTACCTTATCGTCTTCTCGTTGTGTTCTTGTGCAGTGTTCTGTGTTCTCGCTGTGTTCTTCGTTATATTCTCGTTCTTATTCCTGGTCTTGTTCTTCAGCATCAGCATCATCACCGTCACCATCACCAACAGCTATAGCTGCAGCAGTGTTACCATCACCATCTTCATCATCACCGCCACCACCACCACCACCACCACCACCATCATCATCATCGTCATAATCATCATCATCATTAGGCCCCACCACCACCATCAGCAGCAGCAGCAGTTACCATGGTATCTTTAAGCCTATGGTGGGCTTAGTTATGCTGACTTTGTTGCTGTGAAAATTACGTCTTGTTTGGGGTTTGTTTTATTCTGTGATGTCAATAGCCCTGAGACGAGTTTGTTACTGTGCTTTGGGGTTTGTGTATGCTGTAATGTCAGTGGTCCCGAGACGAGTTTCAAACTATGTTTAGTATGATTTGCTGTGATGTCAGTTGTGGTCCTGAGACGACCCGACCTATGTTAATACCACAGCGACATCATGCAGTTAACTTAAATGCAAAAGAGAATTTTCGGTAAGGTCTTACATATGCGATCAAATATTGGATATATTTATGACTGTAGACTATGTGTGTGTGTGTGTGTGTGTGTGTGTGTGTGTGTGTGTGTGTGTGTGTGTGTGTGTGTGTGTGTGTGTGTGTGTGTGTGTGTGTGTGTGTGAGAGAGAGAGAGAGAGAGAGAGTGTGTGTGTGTGTGTGTGTGTGTGTGTGTGTGTGTGTGTGTGTGTGAGAGAGAGAGAGAGAGAGAGAGAGAGAGTGTGTGTGTGTGTGTGTGTGTGTGTGTGTGTGTGTGTGTGTGTGTGTGTGTGTGTGGTGTGTGTGTGTGTGTGTGTGTGTGTGTGTGTGTGTGTGTGTGTGTGTGACTCTGTGTGTGACTCTGTGTGTGTGTGTGTGTGTGTGTGTGTGTGTGTGTGTGTGTGTGTGTGTGTGTGTGTGTGTGTGTGTGTGTGTTGGGTTCATAGGTTTTTATTGCTAAGCTTTCTGAGTTGTTGCAGAAGGAATACAGAGGAGAATGGACGTTACATGAGGAGTGCCACAGGTTTTTAATGCCGCGTTTTCTGTGCTGTTGCAGAGAGACTGGAGAGAGTGGAACCTGTATATGTTGAGCGCCATGGGGGTTTTCTTCCACGCATTCTGCTTCCTTCTCTTCTTCCAGTCAGATCAGCTGTTCACCACAGTCCAAGACATGCAGAACACACACAGCAGTCCTGCCACGTCGGTACGTGTGTGTGTGTGTGTGTGTGTGTGTTGTGTGTGTGTGTGTGTGTGTGTGTGTGTGTGTGTGTGTTGTTTTTGTTGTTGTTGTTGTTGTTGTCGTTGTGTGTGTGTGTGTGTGTGTGTGTGTGTGTGTGTGTGTGTGTGTGTGTGTGTGTGTGTGTGTGTGTGTGTGTGTGTGTGTGTGTGTGTGCCCGCGTGCGCGTTTGTTTGAACGGCTGTGGGCAGCTGCAATAATTACTGACAGAGTACACTGGAAAAAACGCCGCAATGCAACAACGCCACTGAGGTCCGGTTTGCCATCCCATCTAAGGGGAAGCACTCTTCTCAACCATTGTCAATAGTCCGAGATGGGTTACGTCCCTTAACATAAGGGTCCCTGGTCAAGAGTCCGGTGTGGTGAGACCAACGCTTTTAATCAGACAAGCTAGGAGAGTAAGGCAAAAGGATACATTATGAGCTCATTGTCCGCACACCTTGCCTTTCTCAAAACACCAAACAGCCACCTGCTGTGCGCAAACATAGCTGACAACATAACACCAAACAAGCGTTTTGGGAGGGGGGGAGGGGGGGGGGAGGAGCTTTGACGAATGACTGTCAGTATTACATAACCCCGCGAAGATGTGATGGGTTGGCTGTATCTCTGACAAGTCAAAGATGTTTGACAGCTATCACTCTATGTCGGTGTGAATCAGAGTCCAAATCTCAGACACATCAAATGTGTCTGACAGCTCTCAATTTATTTTGATGTGAATCAGAATCCTAATGTCTGACACGTCAAATGTGTCTGACAGCTCTCACTCTATTTTGGTGTGAATCACAGAGTCCAAATCTCTGACACGCCAAAATGTGTCTGACAGCTCTCACTCTATTTTGGTGTGAATCAGAGTCAAAATCTATGACACGTCAAATGTGTCTGACAGCTCTCACTCTATTTTGGTGTGAATCAGAGTCCAAATCTCTGAAACGTAAAATGTATCTGACAGCTCTCAATATGTAGGTATGAGTCAGAGTTCAAATGTCGAACACGCCAATTGTGTCCAACAGTTTTCGCTGTGTGTAGTGTGGGTCAGTCCTAAACACGTCAGGGTCAGGGCAGTTGTAGTTCTCGCTGTGTGTAGTGTGGGTCAGTCCTAAACACGTCAGGGTCAGGGCAGTTGTAGTTCTCGCTGTGTGTAGTGTGGGTCAGTCCTAAACACGTCAGGGTCAGGGCAGTTGTAGTTCTCGCTGTGTGTAGTGTGGGTCAGTCCTAAACACGTCAGGGTCAGGGCAGTTGTAGGTCTCGCTGTGTGTAGTGTGGGTCAGCTCTCTGTATACAGGCCGGAGGGTCGGGGCAGGGATGGTCGTCATCAAACGTCTGATGACATTTCAGTTCTGCCTGACAGCTCTGTTTGTGCGTGCGTGCGTGTGTGTGTGTGTGTGTGTGTGTGTGTGTGTGTGTGTGTGTGTGTGTGTGTGTGTGTGTGTGTGTGTGTGTGTGCGTGCGTGCGTGCGCGCGCGCGTGCGTGCGTGCGTGCGTGCGTGTGTGTGCAGATGTGGATCAGCTCCATCTACCCCAGTTACAGGCCGAAGGGGTTCGTGGTCAAACGACTGACACAGTGCCTCAGGTGTCCACCGGTCGTTCAGGAGGTCATGAGCAGCACCGTGACCGCTGTCAAAGTCAGTTCAGTTGTACACCTCTTAGGGTGGTGTTGGTGCTGGTGCTGATGTGGATATTGGTGCGGATGTTGCTGTTGGTATATGTGCTGTTGCTGTTAGTGTTTGCCTTGATGCTGTTAGTGTTTGTGCTGGTATTGGTGTTGAAGTTGGTACTGGTGTTGGTGTTGATGCTGGTGTTGCTGTTGGTTGCTGTTAGTGTTTGTGTTGTTGTTGGTTTAGCGTTAGTATTGGTGTTGCTGTTGGTATTGGTGTTGCTGTTGGTGTTTGTGTTGCTGTTGCTGTTGGTACTGGTGTTGCTGTTGGTGTTTGTGTTGCTGTTGGTTTTCGTATTGGTGTTGTTGTTGCTGTTAGTACTGGTGTTGCTGTTGGTTTTCTTGTTGGTATTGGTGTTGCTGTTTGTGTTGCTGTTGGTGTTGGTGTTGATGTTGATTTTAATGTGGGTGTTGATGTTGGTGTCGGTGTTGCTGTTGGTGGTGCCGATGTGTTTTTTCGGGCATAGAGTGAATTTTTTGTTTTTGTTTTTTCTTCTTCTTTTTCAGTTTTTTGTAGTGTTTTTGTTTTGTTTTGTTTGTTTGTTAATTTAAAATAATATTATTATTTTTTTCTGACGGAAAATACACGATAGTGTTAAGGACAAATTACTACACTGGTTGTACAACACCCCACACTTTGCCTACAGCACAAAAAATTAATTTGTGACGGTACAGTTGTGTATTTTATCTGACACCCCCTCCCCCCATCTCCCCTCCCCAGAACCCCCCGGAGTGCCACTATGTGGGCAGGGGGTGTGACAGCGACCTGCCCCTCCCTTCTGACGGCCCGGACGTCAAATGGATAGACCACCGCCCCCACATGACGTCATCACAGGAAGTGATGGACTGCAGGCAGTGCGGCAAGGAACTGGCGGACTACTTGTTGCGGGATCTGCGTATCGGTAAAAGGAAGATGGACTCACAGCATTCAGTGCCCGACTGACTGATGACAGTCTTAATGCACCAACTATGTGTAGGGGAGTGGGGATGGGGAGTTGAGGGGAAGCAGGTTGGAAGCATGGATGAAGAGTCACAAGTCAGAGGTTGCTATAACATAACTTTTATTTGTACACCAACCAACCAGGAAACAGTGTCTGTTTTAGAAAAGACACAAGCAAACAAAACTTTTAGAACATGAAAGCAAATGTAAAGTATAAACAACAGCCATTACTAATCTAATAAATACAGTAACCATGTAGTTTACCTGAAGGTTACTATAATACATGACAAAATGATTAATAATCAAGCACATAAATCGTGTGCTTGACTTACACTTAAAACCTGTACCTCACAGAGTCACGGTGATTATACAAGAGACGGCCAGTCAATTAACTGATGAACTCTCAGTATAATGAAGTATACAATAAAGTAACAGTGAAGAATGTGGATTACCAGGCTCATTCTTAACTAAACAGGAAGCGTGAGATAATCGTTACAGCAGTTCCACTTAAGCACACAACGAGATGGATAGTGACACGGGTGGCACCTGGGTCCATGCCGTGAGCGGGAGGAAGTCAGTCATAAACTGACCAGCTCCAGCCTCGTCAAGTTACTCAAAGCGTTACAGCATGTTACTGTTACAGACTAGCAGAGCATATCCGGCTGTGAACAACGTCAAGCGTCTTACAGGAAGTGGGTAACGCAGCAAGAATCTAAACTGTTGATCTAGCTGCTCGATTAATGAACAGAGACAAAGACCTAATTGCCACCACTGACGCGCATCACCGGCCAGTTCGGGTACACGCACAAAGACCCGGAAAGGGTTTACAAGCTAAGTAGAGTGAAAGTCTGCGCGCCCAAGACTCGGCCATACAAAAGCCGGATCAAGCAGAAATAACATGTCTCACAGTTTATACAATTACCCCTATGTACTAAACCATATTCAACTAGTAAAACGAACATTCCACAACTATGAAGTCAACATCTTCAAAGTGCTAGTCATGATATACCACCGATTTCATGTAGCAACATAGATCGGTAGGATACTAAACAAATAAGTTATGCCGCACTGCCGCACTGACAAAGTACCCATACTTTAAGAAGGATAACTTTGCATCGGCAAAGCATCACTCTGAACATCCAACAATGGCAGCATAACATGCTAGTTACATATCAGCTAACCAGGGTTAGCTGCATACATTTTGGAAATACCGGTCTTCCTGTGGCATAAAGGCTTAACATTCGAACGCACAACCAAGGTAGTCTGACGCCATAGCGGCTGCAACCAGGCGGCAATCTAACGCCGAAATTACCCACGTTCAAGAACCAAAATCAAGGCACGTTGTGAACATGATAACATTATAAACATACATTATTTACATCAATAAGAAACAACAGAACAACAAGCCATAGAAAAATAACTACTTACAGGCTCTCCCCTGATGAAAACATGAACACCGGCCGCAACAGTTAAACAAACAACCTGCCTCTGCAGGGACACTGGGGGAAAAGGGACGCTGCCGGCCCAGCACACAACTTTTAACACCTTAGATAATTGGGCCATAAAAACCCCACCCACTCAAAACGGACCGGAAAGAAAAGGTTATAGGGTCATGGTCCGGAACATGTATACAGTACACTCGGTTACATATGTAAACAAAAACTCATAGTACTACAGTACCCCACTGACTGATGACAGTCTTAATGCACCAACTATGTAAACAAAAACTCATAGTACTGCAGTACCCCACTGACTGATGACAGTCTTAATGCACCAACTATGTATCGGTAAAAGAAAAACTCATAGTACTACAGTACCCCACTGACTGATGACAGTCTTAATGCACCAACTATGTAAAGGAAAACTCATAGTACTACAGTACTCCACTGACTGATGACAGTCTTAATGCACCAACTATGTATCGGTAAAAGAGAAACTCATAGCATTACAGTATACGACCCACAGATGATAATACTGATGAATGCACCAATCACGCATTGGTAAAAGGAAAACACATCACTCAGTACCCAACCGACTGATGACAGTCTTAATTAATACACCAACTACCTATTTGGAAAAAGATGACTCACACTAATTCTGACAGCATTTAGTACACAACGGGCTGATACTCGTAATATGTTTGATGTTGTGTTTTTGTCTTCATTTCTGTGGAAATGCCCTGAATGATTATGCCTAGAACAAGGCGACGCTGCCCGTCAGTATTCATCATCATTATTAGCATCGTATTACTAATGGCCACTCTGACCTTTCAGCGTGAAAACATGTTGTGTAGGTTCTGACTTTCCAATTCACTGAGCGTGAAACCCCGTTGTGCAGGTTCTGACCTTTCGCTGAGCGTGTAGACCCGTTGTGTAGGTTCTGACCTTTCAATTTTTACTGAGCGTGAAAACCCGTTGTGCAGGTTCTGACCTTTAACTGAGCGTGAAAACCCGTTGTGCAGGTTCTGACCTTTCACTGATCGTTAAAAAAAAAAAAAAAAAAAAAAATGTGCAGGTTCTGACCTTTCACTGAGCATTAAAAAAAAAAACTTGTGCAGTTTCTGACCTTTCACTGAGCGTTAAAAAAAAAAAGTGCAGTTTCTGACCTTTCACTGAGCGTTATAAAAAAAAAAACTTTGCATTATCTTACCTTTCACTGAGCGTAAAAAAAAAATGTGCAGTATCTGACCTTTCACTCAGCGTTAAAAAAAAAAAAAGCATAAAAAAATAAATTTAAAAAGGTGCAGTTTTTGACCTTTCACTGAACGTGAACACCCGTTGTGCAGGTTCTGGCGGAAGCCAGGGTGGACTGAGTGTGGAAGACGTGATGATCACCGGAAGTCTCATCATCCAGTCAGATTGCCGCTTTGTGCAGGAGTTGTTGGAGCGGGGTATCAGCACAGAGCATGAAAACCAGAGCCTGGTCTCGCCACCTCCCTACACCGGCAAGGCCTTGGTTATTGGTGAGCTGGTTATCGGTCAGCTGGCACGGGGCTTGGTTGTCCTCATTCTCCTGTATGAGATTTTATTCTGTTAACAAAGGACACACACACACATACACACACACACACACACACACACACACACACACACACACACACACACACACACACACACACACACATACACGCACACACTCACACACACACACACACACACACACACACACACACACAAACGCGCACGCGCGCACACACACTCCTCTCCTCTTCTCAAAACCTGGTTGAAGACCAGAACCAGTTGAACAAATAGTTACACACTGCACAATGCCATTCCATTGATACGCTTCTGTTGAGATGGCGATACGAGTATAATTATGTTCAAGTCGAAATGATCGTGACATGCACAGTGACGTAAACGCTGTGGTCCACTTTCCAACGCGGCCATGTGCCTGCAGTGTGTACGAACATTTGCTATGGGAAACCACAGCCGGTGATGTCACCATCGAGCGACTGATCGTATAACGTATGTTTTAAACTTGTTCTGTTCTTTTCTGATCCTGTATGCCGATGAGCACAGAATCAGATAAGAACTGACCGCCTGTTGAAGGACCATTTCTCGGTGCAAAGGGTTAGCTGCCATGGTTGGCGAGTTTAGCGGTGTTGTGATGAGGGAGTTTAGCGGTGTTGTGATGAGGGAGTTTAGCGGTGTTGTGATGAAGGAGTTTAGCGGTGTTGTGATGAAGGAGTTTAGCGGTGTTGTGATGTGGGACATTAGCGGTGTTGTGGTGAGGGAGTTTAGCGGTGTTGTGATGAGGGAGTTTAGCGGTGTTGTGATGAGGGAGTTTAGCGGTGTTGTGATGAAGGAGATTAGCGGTGTTGTGATGAAGGAGTTTAGCGGTGTTGTGATGAGGGACATTAGCGGTGTTGTGGTGAGGGAGTTTAGCAGTGTTTGTGATGAGGGAGTTTAACGTGTTTTGATGAGGGAGTTCAGCGGTGTTGTGCTGGGTTGTTTCACGCTTTCTCGCTTGACTGTTTTAACGACTGTACTGTGCATAAAACCGGAGGACTCGTTCAGCTCATTGTTGAAGGCAGTTCTTTAGACAATGGCATGGGTCAGGAAACTCGTGAGCAGAGCAATTTTGAAATCGACATTACACGACCAGTCGCTTGGCAGTGTCATCGAGCATTGTCTGTGGTTTCCCATGGCAACTGATCGTACATCGTGCACTGTCTATGGTTTCCCATGGCAACTGATCGTACATCATGCACTGTCTATGGTTTCCCATGGCAACTGATCGTACATCATTCTGTCTGTGGTTTCCCATGGCAACTGATCATACGTCATTCAGTCATATGACCGTGATCGTGTGTGGACCACAGCCTTAAGGCAAACTGTGGTTACTACAGTCGCCAAGACAGATGAACAGACCATACTGGAGACGGTAGCGCTATATCACAATATCATTACTCCAAACGCTGATCCAACTGCTTTACGACACGCAATTGATCCATGCTGCTTCATGCAATCCTTTGACACACCGCCACGATCATCATCTTCATCATCAACATTAGCATCACCACAACTCCCACTGTCACCAACATCAGCATGATCAGCACCACGGTCCTCTGGCCACCATTCGCTCTCCTTCTCCACGGTCCTCTGGCCACCATTCCGCTCTCCTTCTCCACGGTCCTCTGGCCACCATTCCGCTCTCCTTCTCTACGGTCCTCCAGTGTTTTACAGCGGTGCACGTGTCCTTTGACAGGAGGCAAGACCATGCAGGGACTCGAGGCTAAAATCGTCGTCTACCTACCAGTAGTACGTCGCATCAGCGTCATCAAAAACAAGCTGGAACCGTTAAGGGGTACACCGAAAGCGGTTGCCGAGCGCATGCATCATGATCCAGCTACACGTCCCCAAACAACACATCACGGCAAGGACGGCCACGGCTCCCAGGACACTGACGTCATACACACACATCCCAGCGTCAGCCATGGGCCCAAAACCCAAACAGAGCAAAGTGTGGCTCAGCAAAAGAACAAACCTCAAACAGAGCAAAGTGTGGACCAAAAACGGGACGAAGCCCAAACAGAGCAATGTGTGGACCGGCACGGGGACGAACCACAAACAAAGCAAAGTGTGGACCGGCAAACGGACGAACCCCAAAAAGATCAAAGTATGGACCGGAAACGGGACGAACCCCAACCAGAGCAATGTGTGGACCGGCACGGGGACGAACCTCAAACACAGCAATGTGTGGACCAGCAAAAGAACAAACCTCAAACACAGCAATGTGTGGACCAGCAAAAGAACAAACCTCAAACGGAGCAAAGTGTGGACAGGCGCGGGGATGGCAAGAAACCTGGCGAAGCAGGAGGGGTGAACATTTCAGTGAGAGAACTGAATCCCTCTCACAAGTGTGACACTGACCGAGGCTTTAGACAGGGAAAGGGTGAGGCCATGACGCACAACTCAGGTTGCGTTGCCCGAGCTGAACACAGGTCGGGAGGGCGGAGTTTGGTACTGACGGAAATGGACACGGGTGCTGACCAGACTCTGGGTGCGGGTGAGGGTGCAGTTCCTGTTGTCATGGACACGGGTGCTGACCAGACTCTGGGTGCGGGTGAGGGTGCAGTTCCTGTTGTCATGGACACGGGTGCTGACCAGACTCTGGGTGCGGATGAGGGTGTAGTTGCTATGGCTGTTGATACCGATGCAGACAAACTTGAGAGGCTTGGTGGCTGGAACCGCGAATACCTGTGGCAAGTGGCGTCACGCTGTCTGTCCCACCTGGTAGTGTTTCACGTCTAAACTGGAACATTGTCCTACCTGGTGGTGTTTTATGTCGAAATTGGGGCATTGTCTCACCTGGTGGTGTTTCACGTCTAAATTGGGGCATTTCTCACCTGGTGGTGTTTCACGTCTAAATTGGTACATTGTCTCACCTGGTGGTGTTTTATGTCTAAACTGGGACATAGTGTCACCTGCTGGTGTTTTACGTCTAAACTGGTACATTGTCTCACCTGGTGGTGTTTTATGTCTAAATTGAGACATTGTCCCACGTGGTGGTGTTTGATGTCTAAACTGGGACATTGTCCCACCTGCTGATGTTTCACATTTAAACTGAGACATTGTACAACCTGGTTGTGTTCCACATAACTATGTGATAGACTGCTGTTTTGGTACCCTTTTTATGAGAACTAGCTGCACCTCTGTGTAGGTACACAGGAGTTACAAGAAAGGTACCGTTTAAATGACAAAGGGTGACTTTTGACACTATTTCCGTTAAAGCTCGCTGAGAACGATGATGTATGTAGGTGAAACTGATCTGAGGGTTATAAATGCACGAGAAAAAAAAAGAGAAAAAAAGAAAAGAAAAGAAAAAAAGGCATTTTCTGTCGTACCGAAAGCGTCGCCATGACGCCCAAATCACGTGACCATATGCCTACTACGTCACTCTGGGGAGTCTGCAAAATGGCCAACTCGAGCTCGCCGAAGACAAAACTGATACTTTGCCCGAGAGACCCACAAGGATACAGCCGTATCAGTTTGAGCCTGTCAGGCAGGATTTTGAAAGAGTACCGGAACATCGTGTAAGCTTTGAAGCAAACCCCATGCGGTATTCCATGGGGTTTGCGAAAGCGCACTCACTGAAGTGCTCGCTACACAAATGGGCGTGATGCGGCGCAGCAAGAAAGTCAGCTCGTTTGAATTGTATAAACTTAATCCACTTTCGCCTCATTGCTGGTCGATTGCGCGGGAGCTCGTGCATTGTTATACCTGGGGTCGTCTGCGAATTGTTACAGTTTGCGGCAACACAGTAGGCCGGCATAGTTAACTTTTTTGTCGACCACACGCATACACAGTTTACTGAAGAATTTAAGATGGCAACCGCACTGACTCCCCAGACTGACATCACTTCCGGGGAAGCCTACAGAAAATAAAATCGATTAAAAACCCAATTAAACAAACAAACAAAAATTAAAATAAATAAATCATTAAATCTTAAACTAGTGACTCATTTGTCAGTCATTTCGATAGTCATTTTGCATACTTAAAAACCTTGGACTTTTACTTTAAGCTCCGCCCCAAAGATAGGAAAGAGGTGTCCGGTGGGTACTGAAAAAGTGTCGTGCCCCGAGGGGAAACAAAAACCGAGAAAACAGAGGAATAAAATTTGAGAAGACAGAGTAGTTACTCCCCTTCGGAAAACTGAGACTGACTGAGTGTGACTTGATCTTTTCCACTCATGCTTCGGAACGGACTTCAGACAACAGTGTTTTGGGGGTTGAACTAGACAAAATCACTGGCTGCTTGGCCTACTTACAGCAGTAAATAGCATGCACGCCTCTTCTGCTCAGGTTTTCCTGAATCTGTCTGGTGTATTTCCTGTGCGGGCTTATCGCGTAAAATTTAATCATTGGCCATTTTTGCATGTGCTGCCCATGTGGCAAGGTAATCAAAATCGCGGTCACAGACAATCCTCTCTCTACGGAATGCACAAAATGTGTCATACCATACATTTTGTTTAATGTCCTCAGGTGCTAAAAAGCATATTAGGGACAATACAATTTGTCAGTGTACAGTTGCACAGATATACCGGGTGACCCCCGAGTGTTCAGCTAGGGAAAGCTGCGACAACATTGGCCCTTTTTCTCTCTCCCCACGGCTCGTGCATTTGTCTGACAGGCGGTACATCAGAGATTGCTGTCCTTATTGAATCCACTTGTTACCTTGATGACAAGAGGTTTTGCAGGGGTGAGGGCCTGTCGCTTTGATAACTGACCCCTATCCACCTAATCCCGTTTTGCGTAGCCTTTAATATAGCCGCCAGGGCTTTCTCCCGTCTCTTCTCTTACGAAGCGGTGGCGCTCTGCTGAACTTGAATGCTCAGAAGCAAGACAGCATACTGAAATGAGAGATATAAAATGAGAATGTTTTGTTAACACCCTTCAGTCCCTAATAAGCGTTGTGGTTTCTGTGGACGCTAAGCACGACGTTTACTTTAACACGCATTCCCCGTCCCTAATAAGCCTTGTGGTTTCTGTGGACGTTAAGCACCATGTTTACTTGTAACACCTCTTCAAAGCTCAGGAGTTGTGTGAAAGTCGAGGTGGCCGTCCTGGGCTCCCCGACCCTATTAAGCCCTGTGGTTTCTGTGGCTGTAAAGCAACATTGAACTGAACTGTTAACATTCAGATAAACAGTGTAGGTTATAAATGCAAGGTGAAAGGGAAAAGGATGAAGTTGTCGGTGTTAGTCAATAAAATGTTGCCTTGTGACTTTGCCCCACACAATTAATGGAAGATGGCTTACACCGCTGTTAATGTAGAATCGTTATGGTGGTGACTGTGTTGCGTTAGTATAGTTCCCCTTCCCCCCACCTCTTTGAGTTCGGTTCCCTCCAGTACCTCGGCGTTTAGTAAGTCTAACATCACCACCACCACCAACAACAACAAGAGTTGGGTAGGAGGGGGCCGACAAGAAAGAGATGCGATATGAAGAATTAAGTGATCAGATGCAAAATGGCATGTGCCATCATACAAAATATGGGCATTTATGATCGGTGTGAGAAAGATGTTAAAAATTGTCGTCCACATTCTTTGAAGCCAGAGGAGGAGGGTCTTTTAACGATAGATAAGGATTTTCTTTGTTTGTCTGTATTCATCTTAGACCATCATAAAGACAATGAAAATGCTGGATCGCTGTACATAAAGCAGTTCAGGTCTTAGAGCGGCTATGCCTATTGTTCATATTACTTTTCGCCGTTTATATCACACTTCACAGATCAAGCTACATTTTGCTGATCACTGCATGTGCCGTTACTGCTTTTTACTATTTATATTACATGTTTATGTTCATTGTTACTGTTTACGATTCTGCGGGTTCATGCTATGTTACAATATTATAAAACTGATTTTCACCTTAGACATCGTTGCCCACAGTTTTAACTTTTATGTCGCATTTTACGTATGTAAAGGAAAATTGAAATAAGTCAACGAAACAAATTGCCCTAATATAACCGTCATGGCTGACTGGGCGTCAAAAGCCAATTATAACAATCCTCTTTTCACAATCTACCATACTTTACAGTTTGCGAAAATAAAGGTATGTATTGGGGAAAAAAAGAAGTTTACCGATTACTACGGCCACGAATGCGAGAACACTTTCAGTATGCCTCTCGTGCACCACCAAGCCGAACTGGCGCCAGGAATGTTAAAGATGGGCCTTTTTCCGGTGTTTTGTCACCCCGTGTCATATTGCGAAGTTCTGCCTGCACGTTTTGTCACACCGGCATGTTTTGTCGCCGCGTTATAAAACGTACCGAAAAATTCATTCCGTGCACGGTTTGTCACTCTTTTCCAGCAACATTGTACTACATCTTTCCTCTTCCCTCGATGTGTGTATCGGAGTGCGTGAATGCGCTCACGCGCTGTGTTGCGTTATCCCCGCTTCAGATAAGGATTAAAATGAATTTATTCTGTATTTTGGGTAGATTACAAAGCCATGTGGCAAATATGATTACGTAGGTATTGAATAATCTTGTGCTTTGAGCACGTGTTGTGGATGCCCTGTAGATATAACACGTTTGATGGAAGACTGCTATGGTTTGATGGGGTTGAAGGTAAACGTGGAATGACCTTCTTTTCTCTCTCTCTCTCTCTCTCTCTCTCTCTCTCTCTCTCTCTCTCTCTCTCTTTTTTTTCTTTTTTTTTTTTCTCTCTTTTTTTTTTTTGGGGGGGGGGGGAGGGGAGGGGGGGGGGATCAAACTGTTTCATTGTATAGTGCGTACTATATGCCTAACAAGTTTTCGTCATTATTATTTTCCCCAGGTACTCTCAATGGTCACGTAGACAATGTGGTCTAACTTCTTTTGCAAATTGTCATTTGTGACCGCGACCAGCTTTGATCGTTCTACCGACAACAAAAACTCCGTCAATATTTATATTTTTAAGTAGGAGGTTACTCCACTGTGTCAGCCTTGCTACTTGGATTGCACACTGGACTTAGAACTAAAGTTACAAACACTTCTTGTTTTTGTGTGTGTGTTTTTTTGTTTTTTGTTAGAACGTTTAGAACTTTTTCATATATATAAAACTGATAAAAATAAATCAAAGAAAAGCAACAAGTTTGCATAAAAGTTCCCAAATTTTAGGCTGACGCCTTTCTCGGGGGTTTATTCTTAACAACTGAACGAGGGTAAAAACACAGTTCACATAACGAGTCTAAATATTAGGTGACTAAAACTGGAAGAATTTTTTAAAAAAACGACTAAGACCGAACTAACTAACTAACTAACTATATATAACGTCTCTATTGCGTGAAGGGATCAAATGTCGAGCGATTCTGTGGCCACCGCAACTGAGAACGCTAACATGTTAGGTTTTAAACATGTCTGCGTTAATTACTTGCGTGTGGCATCTCATGACTATCAGTATCAGGAAGTGATCCAACACACACACACACACACACACACACACACACACACACACACACACACACACACACACACACACACACACACATCCACAAACTCGCCTTCATAGAAATTTAAGGGCCGTGTGCCCTCTTTTGTAGTCACTTTGCCAAGTCTCCAGGTCAGTCTTCAAGTTCGTCTCCAAGTCAGTGAGTCTCTAAGTCTCCAAGTTTTTCATTCGTGCAACTAGAGTTTTGATTTAGACCCAACTTAATCCACATTCAACAGGTTGGTTTGTCTATCTTTTACCTTCCTAGTTTTTTTGACTAATGTTTTATTCTAGTTTGATTGTTGTAGTTTTTTTGTTTTTTTGTTTTTATCTTGCCGTCGCTCATGTTTCATTATTTTTCAGGTTCGCTCAAATGATTAAGTACACGGGCCAGCTTCGTGCTAGCCACGAGTTGTTTCAAATATATGCATTATAACACTTTTTTTCATTTTACGATTGATGTGTTGAATCTTACACTGTGTTTCGCTACAGATGTTCATACTGAGAGGTCAGGTTCGTTATCCGAGCCTGGCTCCATTTTTTCCCCCATTCTGATCTATACCTGTTAATGGAGTTCCTTTATTTTACTGGTTAGAAAAGGCCTGTTCCGCGTATCCGCGATTAACAAGTTCGACTTTTCTATTTAATGTTACGTGAAAAGGCCAGCTCCGCGATAGTCCGCGATTAGCTTTGGTTTGACTTTTCCCTAAATAATTCTCTTGTGTATTCCATCTTCCACTATCAACAGACTTGGAAGATACCTTAAAGTTTTCTCCCATAAATTCAGTGTAAGATCCTACTGAGAAATTATAAAATGAGGCGATATTTTTGATGATACACCGGTTGTGAACTGTCTTTTCACAGGTTTGTAGCTCAGACTTTCGTAACCCGCACGGACGATTTTGTGTTGACTTAATTGTTGTTTATGTTAAATTCTTAGGGAATGAGACACCCAGATAAAGTTTACCTGGCTTTTCAAACCTTTGTGTCTTCTAATCCCTTCTTTTGTCTGCTTATGACATGCTTGTGACTTATGTTTTTGATTCAGTAATATTTGAAACTTTCATTCTCCACTTGAATTCGTGTTGAAAGAGAGGTGGGGAAAAAATAGAACGATTCTGTGAGTGAGTGAGTGTGTGTGTGTGTGTGTGTGTGTGTGTGTGTGTGTGTGTGTGTGTGTGTGTGTGTGTGTGTGTGTGTGTGTGTGTGTGTGTGTGTGTTTACCGCACACAACTTACTCTCGTACCGTCTCCTGCTAACACTGTCAAGAGTGTCGATGTACTTTTCACGAACTTTTTCACCAGTTTTCTTCCCTGCTTTGAACGTTCCAGACATTGTTCTGGTTTAAACAGAATCGCCTCCACTCTCTCAGCTCTCAAGCGCTCTCTCCATCTTGCCCTCCACCCAACTTCGTGCGTATCACGTGACACGCAAAAACCACTCAATCGGATGAGGTCGATAGTAGGAACGGGGAGAAGGGGAGGGGGGTGTTGTGTGGTGGGGGAAGAGTATCTATGTAATACCTATCGCTACACTGTCAGCACCAGAAGGACTCCTGCATAAAGCCCGTTCTTAATTGGGCCAATGTTTCCTTCGCGAACCTAGCTGGAAGTATTCGGCGAAGCTAGCTGGTTCTTAATTGGGCCAACTTTTCTTCGCGAACCTAGTTGGAAGTATTCGTCGACCTGATTGAACAAGGATGCCATCAACATCAACACTTTAGATTTGAGCAGTGTGGCTTTTTCATCAACCCCCTGTACCCTTTCTTTGGAGCTTCCCCTGATGGGATGCGGTACTGTGCATGTCATGGGTGTGGTTGTGTAGAGGTAAAGTGTCCAGCCACTAAGGCGTCGCTGACAATTGATGAGAGCTGTCAGGACCCCACCTTTTGCCTTGAAAAGATTGGTGATGAGATCAAACTCAAAACAACACAACAGTACTACATGCAAGTTCAGATGCAGATTTTTGTTACTAATGCAGATTTTTGCGACTTTGTGGTGTGGACAACCAAGGACATGCTTGTACAGAGAATTGAACCTGACTTTGACTTTTGGCAAGAGATGGTACCCAAGATGCAGCACTTTGTTGAGGTGGCCATTTTGCCAGAACTTGTTGGCCAGTGGTTTTCAAGGCCACGGCCACAAGTGCTACAGGTATCACCCAGGAAGGTGACCGATGATGGCAAGAAGATGAATACAGCTGATGGAACGTTCTGTTACTGTAAGCGAGGGGAGGATGAAGATGATATGGTGGCCTGTGACAATGAAAACTGCAGCATTGAGTGGTTTCATTTTTTCTGCGTTGGCATTAAATCCACACCAAAGGGCCGCTGGTTCTGTCCTGACTGTCGACAGCTTCCAGAATTCCGCGGTCATGGTAAAGTTCAACCAAAGACTTGTTAGGGTGTGACCCATGTGTTGTTTCACTTTGGTAACACTGACAGTCAAACAGATCTGATATGGGCATTTTGTTCATTGGTAAATTCAGGTTCAGCCCTGGGTTTGTGGGTACAAAAATGTCTTAAAATTGTCTGCTAAGTATCTGTTGGTTAGTTGAATTACAATTTTATGAGTACATATTTATGTATTATACCAGTGGAACTGTTTTGTCAGCACTGTCTTTGTTAGCATGAATGTGTTTTGAAACAGACAGCAATCTGTACATGTGTACAACTCAAACGTGGGCATTGCCGACTAGTTGGATTTGTTTAAACTATGCTGGACTTTCAGTTGCATTTGTTGATCTTGTGTATTGTAATTTATAATATATTAATTATTTTACCCTGGGTTGACATATTTAAAGCTTTATTAGACTTTAGAGCCTATTTTCTTTCCTCCTGCTTTTTCATTGCTGTCATGATGTGTATACACATGCCACATGGCAGTTGTGTGTGTGTGTTTGTCCCACTTTCAAGATTGTGTACTTGTGCGCAGGTACCTGTGTGTGCATGGATTCATGAGCATGACTCCACGAGTGATTAAAATGGGCTAAAGGACAAGATGTAGCATCATATAAATATTTTCATTATTATTGTGTCAGCATGTGGACACACTTCTGTGTCAGTATACTTTTATAACTTTACACTTACTGTATTGGAGAGATTTTGTGGTCACTGTTGTTTTGGTGTTTTGGAATCTTTGTGCAGTGGTCTATTATACAGGTGTGTAGGATTATAACATTTATACATGTACACGCTTAAGGCTTTACATGTAGGTTAGGTGCTTCATAACGTTTCATTATTATCATGACAAAAGCTCTATCACTATTAGGGCATGTGTGTTCATCTCATGTAAATACCTGTCACAATTAGGGCCTGTGTGTATATCAGTGGTGTTAGTGGAAACACTTGTATTATCTGACATGTTGGCATATGTTAGATACAAATTTCTTCTCAGTTAAAATCATCAGTACCTTCAGATTCTTTATTCACCAAGTTTTACAACAAGGGAAGTGTCTCGAAAAGCAGTAAACATACAAACATAAGCAGGCAACAACAATAACATACACCAATCTGCACCACCAAAACAACACACACACACCTGTACGTGCACACGCACACACCTGCGCACATACACAGTATTAAAAGTAATGTTCCAAAGTAAAATATATTCCTGCGTCTAAGAGTAAGAGCGAAGTAAAGGTTCAACACACACATACACACATAAGTAACATTCCATTTCATAACATAAAGTCCTACTTTTAAGACGAAGTGGAATAAAAGTTGAATAACAATTTTTGTGAAAGTATTCATCACAATTTAATACAGCCTTGATATATATATATCTAAAGATCTGTTTGTGAAAATATCCCTCATAATCAGGGCCTGTGTGCATCATTTGTGCAAATAACCTGCCATTATAATTCAGGCCTTTTTGTATATTAACATCCATCTGTGACTGTTAGGGCCTGTACATTTTGTTGTGGTGGTGAAAATATGTTGTCATTTTAAAACTGTAATCCTTATGCTAAAATAATTTGGCTAATTGTTGTAGTACTGGTAGTAATGTCGCTAGACTAGTAGTACCAGTAGTGGATTAGTACAAGTTGTGTGTCTGAGGAGTAGTTGTAATATTTTTAATTTGGCTGGTAGTACTTTAGGCAATAAAGAGAAATGTAAATGGCAACACACTTGAGACTGTTACTGTTATTATGTTAATGCAGTGTGTGTGTGTGTGTGTGTGTGTGTGTGTGTGTGTGTGTGTGTGTGTGTGTGTGTGTGTGTGTGTGTGTGTGTGAAAAGAGTCGTCATAACTGTACAATTTGTCATAACTGTAAAAAGAAAACAAAAGCTGAAATTTCAGTATAAAAACATGCTGAAATTGCACGCACATACCCCCCCCCCCCCAATTGTTTTTCCACACACATAATAAATCACTGTAGCTTCTTCTACTTCTCAACTGCTTGAAACACAACATAAAATAGAAAATGTTTACACAAACTTCTGCCTCAGTCGAATGGAACAACAGATGGACACATGTTTACTAGAGCACAGCAGACTGTAACCACTTTGTCCAGTGTGGTGACAGCATCCTCCTCCGCAACAGACAAAAATGTTATAGGAATTGTGGAGTCAACAATTTGGTACTTTTGTACAATGTTTCCGATTACACGCTCCACGTGAATTCTGACATGGGCAATTTTTCGTGTTGACTCCACATCAAAAGCTGAAAGTTGTTTTTTACCTTTTGTGAAAGCTGGGATTTTGACCTCAGCACACATTAGACCAACACTTTCCTGAATGTTAAAGCCCCGGTCAGCCAGTACTAGGTCTCCTGGTAAGAGGTTGTCCAAAAAAGAACAGTTTTCCGTCAAGCATTTGTCACTTGTTCTTCCTCCCCACCCACTGGAGATGTAAGAAACTACACCTTGAGGAGTGATGCCTATCAAGTACTTGATGGTGTTATGATGCTTGTAGCTGGAGAATGTTTGTGTTCTTGCTTTAAGATTTGATGGTGTTTCAATAAAAAGTTCAAAACAATCAATAATCACAGTGACCTTCTTTCTGAAATACTGCTGAAATTCACGTGGCATTGTTTCTTGAAGATTTTTTCTGTCAGGCCAGATTATAAGAGGATTTAACCGAGTGTACATAACATCAATCACCTTCAGGAAAATTCTTGACGCAATTGACTGTGAAACTAAAAACATATCTGCAATCACCTGAACAGGCAGACTAAGCCGTAGCCTCATTAATACCATTAAAAGCTCCTGAAAATTTGTAGTGACAGTTCTTGGGCCACTGGAAATATAAGGAGACAGATAGTTAAAAAGTGCCATCAGCATCAAGAAGTTAGGTAATCCTGTGTAATACTTAACCCTGGTCTGATCTTGGAACGATTTTTCAGAAAATGTGTAGCAGTCAAGCTTTTCTTTCAGTTCAGAAATTTCTAGCCTCAGACTTTGTACCTCCGACTCCAGAGATTCCAGATATGGCATTGTTTGCACACCTAAATCACACGTTGAATCCTCCCTGTCCATGTCAGCCTGTTTTTCAACGCTCATGTCCTCACTGGCACTGGCATTCATCTCTGGCTTTTGCTGCAGCTGGCATTCTGTCCGTTTCTTTGCACGTTCAAACCGGACCACACTGCCAGTTTTACACTGATATCCCATGTGGAGAGAAGGAATCCAGTCTGGGTTCTGCTCATCATAGAGTTCTGCTGGTTTACCTGAAAAATGACAAGCCAAGAATTTGCTACCATTGTACCAAGTTTTTAATTTAAATCAGTGACTTCAGATCACGTAACAGCAGATAAATAAATACAGTGCTGGTTCATACTATGCAAACAACGAAGATTAAGTGAACCAAGAGTAACTGTTCATCCACACAAGAAGTCTGCCACATTTGTGTCTCAAATCCAGTCCTCCCCCTCCCCCCCTCCCCAAGTCAATGACTCGTTTTATCGTTGACTGATAGAACTGACTGATGTTTGGAGTGGTAGACCCTAAAAAATGTTTGCCGATCGACAATGAGAGAGGGGAGCTGACACAAGAAAAATGGAAGTGCCTCAAAACATCGAGGAAGGGATGTAGTACATCATAAATTTATGAATGACACTGACACCAACAGTGCTCCGAAACAGTTCAACCCTTGTAAGTCTACATAAACACAACTTCCATTTGAGAGAAGGATAAATCACAAACTTACCGGAGAGAAAATGTTTTGAACACACACGAGTCCATGATTTCACCATCAATTCTGTGACAGTCTTTCGGTTGATTTGCTGTAGCCATGCTCGTCTGCGTTTCTGGGTCAACTCGACGATTTTCGTACCTCGCGTAGTGTCAATCTTAGGAATTCTGTAAAAATTTCTGGCACTCTGCACGCTACTTCTAGCTGTACAACCATTCACACAACAAGTATTGACCATTTTGCTTTTTGATTCTAAAAACACACGTGTAAAGCTGTGCCTGGACTAACTCATCACACACAGAAGCCCTCCAGCTTGCCCTCCGAGGGTGTGTACGCGCAAAGTGATGACGTCAAACGGATGCCGTCGATAGGCCTTAGGGTTTCTGTTGACGTTAAGCATATTGTTTACAAAGAGAGAGGAGGAGGTGGGGGGGGGGGGGAGAGGGAGAGAGATCATAGATGTAAACAACTGATTCTGTGGTGCATTTACGTTAGTCATGACGCTAGGCCTTCTGAGCAGTTAGGTCAGAGCTAAGGAGCTGTGTGAAAGTCGAGGTGGCCGTCCTGGGCTTCCCTGTCCCTAATAAGCTGTGTGTGTGTGTGTGTGTGTGTGTGTGTGTGTGTGCGTGCGTGCGTGCGTGCGTGCGTGCGTGCGTGCGTGCGTGCGTGCGTGCGTGCGTGCGTGCGTCCGTGCGTGCGTGCGTGTGTGGTTGTGTATGAGTGTGTGGGTGTACCTCCTTGAACCGGCCGCACGAGAGGCCTGCACTCTCGGTCGCCTGGGGATATAATCCATGGACTTTGTTTGATAACTTGTATGATGTGACAGTCAATTTAAACGACAGAATTTGTGTAGCATATAAATGTTCAAAACGACAGAATTTGTCTAGCGTACAGATGTTTAAAATGTCAGAATTTGTGTAGCATATAGATGTTTAAAATGACAGAATTTGTGTAGCATATAGATGTTTAAAATGGTACAATTTGTGTAGCATATAGATGTTTAAAATGACAGGTTTTGGCAATGAAGGAACAAAATGGATGTAGGGTACAAACATGATAATAAATCGCATGATTCCCCCCCCTCCCCCCCCCCCCCCAAAAAAAAGAAGTAGTGCTGTCACAACTATGTCAAAACCTGAAACTCACCGAAACAATGGTAGCATGGAATTGTAAGCATTGTTCACACAGAAATCAAACACAAAAGCGTATGATGTAAATCGCGCAGAAATCAAACAAAGGCTGATGATGTCAATCACACAGAAATCAAACGCAGAAGCTGAAGATGTAAGTCACTCAAAAGTCAAACACAGATGATGTAAATCACACAGAAATTAAACTCAAAAGCGTATGATGTAAACCACACAGAAATCTAACACAACAACTGATGATGTCAGTCACACAGAAATCTAACACAGAAGCTGATGATGTCAATCACATAGAAATCAATCACAGAAGATGATCTAAATTACCCCCCCCCCAAAAAAAAAAAACAACAAAAAACAACAACAACAACAACAAAAACAAAAAACAAAAACAACAACAACAAAACAACAGAAGCTGATGATGTCAATCACATAGAAATCAATCACAGAAGATGATCTAAATCACACAGAATCTGATGCTGTCAATCACACAGAAATCAAACACAGAAGCTGATGTCAGTCACACAAAAATCAAACACAGAAGCTGATTATGTCAATCACACAAACATCTAACACAGAAGCTGATGATGTCAGTCACACAGAAATCAAACATAGAAGCTGATGATGTCAATCACACAGAAATCAAACACAGAAGCTGATGATGTCAATCACACACAAATCAAACACAAAACTTATGATGTCAATCACACAAAAATCTAACACAGAAAATGATGATGTCAATCACACAGAAATCAAGCACAGAAGCTGTTGATGTCAATCACACAAAAGTCCTTAAGGAGGCCGGGGAGAACAAAGTTACAATTTGTTCAATTGAATTTGTTTAATTCCCGAAGTAAGCAGCTAAGAATGGGAATTGCTAAAATGAATAACAATTTGGGAATTCAGCTGCTCAGTCCCAGAACTGCCCGTGTTCTAAATCAACATAATGATGGGGCAGAGCGGGTGGAAGCAGCCTCAGAGTGAAGGGATGATTCAGTGTATGGACAGATTTCGTGATGGGGCTTGCTGGAATCTGTGGCCTGATGGCACGTACGGCGTGAAAGCACAGTCACATCTGTTTGAAGGCACTAGCTGACACACGGTATGAACACACTGGGCAGTGGCCCAGGGAGCCTGCTTGATAAACGTGAATTTGGTGGACCTGTCGTCCCACCGCACGCTGTGAAAATTCCAATCGCAGCTTGCGTGTACCGAAAATGTAGGCCACTGCACGACCTAGTCCTGGTTCTGTAGATATACTGCTACACGTGACTCGGGTTTATCGCTGTATCACTGCGTGCATGGTGTTCGATTTGGTCATTCAGGGACTTCGTGAATCGAGAGTTACTTGCGCCTTCCCGAACCTGTATTCGGCAGTGCTGTCTCAGTTTGAAGACTGTTTGTAGGCGAGTGTTTAAAGTAAACTGACATAAATCTTTCAGACGTATGGCCTGCTTTTCTTTGTGTTAATACTTGAGCGTGGCGCATGTACCCCTCTCTCTCTCTATAACTGATGCCTCGTATTTTTGTTTTAAATATTATTTATCAGTAGCTTAGCAAGAACTGGCTGTTAAGTTTTGATTGAACCTAAACTACTTGCCTTGTAAAATAATTTTTTACGAGCTCGAGTCTTCTCTCTCTCTCTCTCTTCTCTTCCTTCTTCTTCTTCTTCTTCTGGTTATAGAGTCCTTCATTTGCATGGCCATGCCTATGCTAGTGTACAACAATATTCACGACACCGATACGCAAGTTCTTGCTACGAGTCGAGACGTTATGAGCAGCTGCACTCACAGTTTTAGACAAAAGTTTAAACAAATGTATATGGGAAATAAAACTGGTCGCATTCATTTCTCTGTAAGCTTTGTTCATTCTAGTTGTGTATCTGATAGCATCTCTACTCCATTTAAAACCGTTCCACCAGAAGCAAGGTTGTTTTTCCTCTTCTTGTTTTTCTTGCTTCTCTTCTTTGCCTTCAATAAGGTAAAAAAGATTATTGTCAAATGACAAGAAAAATTTGAACAGAGAATGACTGCCGGCGTTCCAAAACAAGACCCAAACACATAAAAGGTTCAAAAGAACGCCATTTACTAGGGGGAAGAAACACAACATCCGAATTTTGGGGGTATATCCCCTTTTTTCAAACCACAAAACGATACTTAAACAACAGTTAAACGATGAAAAAATTAGATGTAGGACACTTGTAGGATAATTATGTTTAAAGTTGTTAAAAAATAAAAATAAAATTGTGTTCGAAGTATAGCCTCGATTTATTAGATTATGTTTTATATAGATTAGATTATTACATATCATATATTTTAGTTTATTACGTAATGGTCATAGGATGTGCTTGTGTGATGCGTATGTGTGTATTTGTGTAATAATATAAATATGTGCAGGTGTCTGTGTGTGTGCGTGCGTGCGTGCGTGCGTGCGTGCGTGCGTGCGTGCGTGCGTGCGTGCGTGCGTGCGTGCGTGTGTGTGTGTGTGGTGTGTGCTCAACCATGTCGAGATTTCTGCAGCACGTTTCTCAATAGGACTTTTATCGAGAAACCTTTCACAGAGAGAGAGAGAGAGAGAGAGAGAGAGAGAGAGAGAGAGAGAGAGACAGACAGACAGACAGACAGACAGAGAGGGAGAGAGAGACGGAGACAGAGACAGACAGACAGACAGACAGACTAGACAGACAGACAGACAGCAATGGGTGACCAACAGGTGTTCGGGCGACAGGCAGCAGTTATCACCACCGACTGCAGTGTTATCGTGCCGTAGAGGAAGATATACACGGCGGCCATTGCCACTGTTTTCAGTGGTCTTCAGCGAGACAGGCTCAATCAACCGCCACAAATACACTGCACTGCTCAGTCTGAATCAACAGCTGAGTGGACTGCTCAGTCTGAATCAACAGCTGAGTGTACTGCTCAGTCTGAATCAACAATTGTGAACGTTGTACACACCTAGCCAGCTCAGCATGAAAGCGAGTCTAGCCTGCCTCTGTGGAACCCTGCTGCTTCTGGTTGCCAGGGCAACCGAAATGTAAGTTATTTCCTATTTATAGGCACTGGCAGAGCGAATTACTCTCTGGAAATACACACGCATAGCGCTCACGTTCAACAGCTGTACACCTCCATGTCCTTATCTCTTTGCTCATGTTCAACAACTGTACACCTCCATGTCCTTGTCTCTTCGCTCATGTTCAACAACTGTACACCTCCATGTCCTTGTCTCTTTGCTCATATTCAACAACTGTACACCTCCATGTCCTTGTCTCTTTGCTCATGTTCAACAACTGTACACCTCCATGTCCTTGTCTCTTTGCCCATGTTCAACAACTGTACACCTCCATGTCCTTGTCTCTTTGCTCATGTTCAACAACTGTACACCTCCATGTCCTTGTCTCTTTGCCCATGTTCAACAACTGTACACCTCCATGTCCTTGTCTCTTTGCCCATGTTCAACAACTGTACACCTCCATGTCCTTGTCTCTTTGCCCATGTTCAGCAACTGTACACCTCCATGTCCTTGTCTCTTTGCCCATGTTCAACAACTGTACACCTCCATGTCCTTGTCTCTTTGCCCATGTTCAACAACCGTACACCTCCATGTCCTTGTCTCTCCGCTCATGTGCAACGATTGTAGGCTACATTGCCATGTTGCCTGTTGTCTCTGCGTTTACATCCTACATGTGTAGGCTACATCCACATGTGTCTCTTCGTTCATATCCCACAACTGTAGGCTACATCCACATGTATTTTTGTCTCTTCCTTTACATCCAACAACTGTAGGGTATATCAAAAAATAAATATAAAAAAATGTTTATTTGTTCATATCCCACAACTGTATGCTATATTACCAGGTCTTTGTTTCTTCACTCGCCTTCAGTATTTCACAATGACGACATCCTGCTGGCTCTTAACAAGGTTGCGAGCTGATATCTGAACCCAGTGCTGTCTGATTCCTGTGTTCAGACAATCGTAAACTGTCTCATGTGAATGAAGCCCATACATCTCCGCTCCTTTTCTGAATGAAGAGCTGTACGCATATTCCACACGTGAAGACCGAATCATTTGGACATCTCTCTGTTTCCTACGCAGCTCCTTTGGTCTGGCATTTTCTGCCTGGTAAAATTAGACACATTCAGTCAACCACAGCATTTAAATCGCTCTGAAGACCCAGCTGTTTAAAACCTACTGCCGCTGGCAAATTCTGACCCATCCACCCTCCCCATTATTTCAGTGGACTAATGTTGTGTGTGTGTGTGTGGTGTGTGTGTGTGTGTGTGTGTGTGTGGTGTGTGTGTGTGTGTGTGTGTGTGTATACCTGTGTGTGTGTGTTTGTGTGTGTGTGTGCGTGCTTGTGTGTCTGTCTGCGTGCATGCGTGTGTGTGTGTGTGTGTGTGTGTGTGTGTGTGTGTGTGTGTGTGTGTGTGTGTGTGTGTGTGTGTGTGTGTGTGTGTGTGTGTGTGTGTGTGTGTGAATTGTGAAATTCAGAGACGTCTACCCAGAGAACAAGAAAGAGGCAGCGGCATTGTTCCAGTAAGTAATGAAAGCGACGTTTGTTGTATTAATGTGATAACTGTATAGTGCACAATACTCGGCTACGTTCTGACAACCATCTGAACTTATGTTCTGCATGGCACAGGGGGAGGGGAGATGGTGGTGGAGGTAGGTAGGGGGTGGGGGGTTAGGGTCTGGAGGGGGCAGCTTTACCCACCTCGTGTGTATTGGAAGTTGTTGGGGGTGGGGGGGTGGGGGGGGGGTTGGACTTTTTGACCTTTTTCTTTGTGCATGCGTGTGTGTGTGTAGCATGTAAAAGCGCGGGCTGAATGAGTACACGGCGTCATGTCACCGCTGGCCACGTTCACTTCCTGTCCCCCGTCCTGTGTCTACCTGCACAGGCCTGCTGTTAGCTGCCAGGTGTGGCGGGTGTCTCATGCTCACCCCTACCCTTTCGCAGGTGTGACTGATGTCCCATGCTCAGCCCACCCTTTGTTGTTAGTTGACAGTTGTGACGGATGTAATAATACTCACCCCCACCCTTTCTCTTGTGTAACTAATGCTCAGTGCTCACCCCACCCATTTTGCTCAGCTCCTGGCGGGTGGAGCACGGAAAGCGGTACAGGACGGCGGAGGAGCTCCATCGTCGCTTTAAGACCTTTGTGGACAACCTGCAGTACATCAACCGTCTGAACCAGCAACACGGGTGATCTGTCTCTGTCTGTCTGTCTGTCTGTCTGTCTGTCTGTCTGTCTGTCTGTCTGTCTGTCTGTCTGTCTGTCTGTCTGTCTCTCTCTCTCTCTCTCTCTCTCTCTCTCTCTCTCTCTCTCTCTCTCTCTCTCTCTCTCTCTCTGTCTGTCTGTCTGTAGGTCTCTGTCTTTCTCTGTCTCTGTGTCTCTGTCTCTCTCTATCTCACTCTCTCTCTCTCCTCCCTCCCCCAACCATATCATCCCTGTTTGGAGACACGCCCCTTTAGTGTTGCTCGACCGTAACGGCTCACGTCACCGTAACGGCCCATGTCTCCATAACGGCTCACGTCACCGTAACGGCCCATGTATCCATAACGGCTCACGTCACCGTAACGGCCCATGTCTCCATAACGGCTCACGTCACCGTAACGGCCCATGTTTCCATAACGGCTCACGTCACCGTAACGGCCCACGTCTCTATAACGGCTCACGTCACCGTAACGGCCCATGTCACCCTAACGGCCCATGTCACCCTAACGGCCCATGTCACTGTAACGGCCCATGTCACCCTAACGGCCTATGTCACCCTAACGGCCCATGTCCCCATAACGGCCCATGTCACCCTAACGGCCCATAATCCTTACTACTCCTCCTCTCGCATCTATTACATTGTTATTGATTTGTTTCTCTCCCCCCTCCCCCCCACCTCCCCGTCCTACCGCAACAGTGGGGAAGTGACGTTCGGCCTGAACCAGTTCGCAGACCTGTCGCCAGCTGACTTCCGCCGGACAGTGCTGATGCCCCGCCGTTCTGCCCCACTGCATCCTCCACACAGGTGTGTCAGTCTGTGTGTGTGTATGTATGTATGTGTGTGTGTGTGTGTGTGTGTGTGTGTGTGTGTGTGTGTGTGTGTGTGTGTGTGATTGAGCGTGTGTGTGTGTGTGTGTGTGTGTGTGTGTGTGTGTGTGTGTTTGTATGTGTGTTTGTGTGTGTGTGTGTGTTTGTGTGTATGTGTGTGTGTTTGTGTGTGTGTGTGTGTGTGTGTGTGTGTGTGTGTGTGTTTGTTTGTGTGTGTGTGTGTGTGTGTGTGTGTGTGTGTGTGTGTGTGTGTGTGTGTGTGTGTGTGTGTATGTGTGTGTGTGTGTGTGTGTATGCGCGCGTGTGCGGATGCACGCATGTTTTAAATGTTATATGTGCGCGGGTGTATGTCTAGGAAGAAAGCCGGGGCAGGCGAGAGTGGGAGAGAATGTTAGAGTCAGACAAAGATAATGCGTTTTTTGTATTTATTTATTTGTTCGTTTTAAATGTAGTTTCTTGAGCCCAAACAACTCTTTTTTTACGCTTTGTGTACTGATGAACAATAAAGATTGATTTGATTTGATTTGATTTAATAATAACCCACTCGAACCACTCGTCTGGCATTTCCATTTTCATACAAATATATACACTTTTTTCGTTTCTTTTTTAATAATGCTTTCACTCCCTTCTAAATTCTCACCCTTGATAATTCATTACGATGAATGTTTGCGTTCAAAGTCACGTTTATGCTGCTTCTGCATAATAGGCACAGGACGATATGATTACTTTTTGATTACTGTTATTTTTTGTTTGTGATCAGGGAGCGCAGGGACATGCTGGGCCTTCAGGTAAGTGTGCACCGTGCAGTGTCTGTGCAAGTAGAGTTTGTCTTCTGGTTGACTAGAGTTTGTCTTCCGGTTGACTAGAGTTTGTCTTCCGGTTAAATGTTATTAATGCTATACCTGTTGACATGTCTGTGTCAGTACGATAGGTAACGCCCCACACCTGTATGTCAGTACGATAGGTAACGCCCACACCTGTATATCAGTACGATAGGTAACGCCCCACACCCGTATGTCAGTACTGTAGGTTACGACCTACACATATATGTCAGTATGATAGGTAACGCCCCACACTTGTGTGTCAGTATGATAGGTAACGCCCCACACCTGTATGTCAGTACCGTAGGTAACGCCCCACACCTGTTTGTCAGTACGATAGGTAACGACCCACACCTGTCTGTCAGTACGATAGGTAACCTGGAGGGCCAGTGGGCAATGCAGGGCAAGCCGCTGACCGACCTGTCTGTGGAGCAAGTGGTGGACTGTGACGGAACTCAGGACCAGAAAGAGTGAGTGTGGGTCCAGTGAATGAAACAGGCCTTCTCTCAAAACCTGTTTTTTGTTTGTTTTTTGTTTTTTACCAAACACGTAGCAGCGGAACTGGCGAAGCTGGGCCAGAAAAACTACTTGTCCTACAAAAGGGACTTGGAATTGTCACTTGGGCCAGAGTTCAGGAGCTGTGTGAGAGTCCAGGTGGCCGTCCTGGGCTGTCCGTCCTAACCAGCCTTCTGGTTTCCGTGGACGTATAGCTATATTGAACCATGCTTCGGCACTGGTCACAGTTTGTCCATAATATGTCAACCGACATCCGAGGACATGAAGCTCTACTTCATCATCAGCATCACTTGGGGTTTTGTTCAAAAGTTGGTTTTGTATTTCAGTTAGACAAGTTTGTTTGAGTGACGACTGGGGTGTGACAAACAGAACTCAACACCACCACGTATAGTGACTTGCCTGTTGCATACCGAGCTCTGTTTGGAGTTTACCCTCGGACGATTCTTGTACTACGCATCACACGACTCGTGTCGGTCACTAGGTTTATTGTGAAAGGAAACTACTGTTGTTGGATTTTATTTATTTTTTAACCAAAGCGGTTTAAATTGTATATCTTAATTGCTTGATCCCTTTGAACCCTTTGGACAAAACAGGTTTTGAGGCGGCTACTTCCTTCAAGAACACATACAGAGAGAGTGAGAGAGTCATGTGTAAATATATTCGTCACTGTGTGTGTGTGTGTGTGTGTGTGTGTGTGTGTGTGTGTGTGTGTGTGTGTGTGTGTGTGTGTGTGTGTGTGTGTGTGTGTGAATGTTATTGGGAGTGTGTGTGTGCGTGTGTGTGTGTGTGTGTGTGTGTGTGTTCGTGCTCTCTCTCTCTCTCTCTCTCTCTCTCTCTCTCTCTCTCTCTCTCTCTCTCTCTCTCTCTCTCTCTCTCTCTCTCTCTCTCTCTCCCCACCCCCCTCAGTATTTAAAAAAAAAAATCAAATATAGAAATACTTGAAGATGTAATTATACTCATTAACAAGTGTTACCAAGTGTATGTCCATTGTCAATATTTAAAGTTTGTTGGTTGGTACAGGGCGGCATTGAGTCATGGGCAGACTACGCCTATTGCTCGGGGGGAGAAAAGGATGGTTGCTTCCCCTGCGACCCCCCAGGGTACAACAAAACGTTGTGCGGTCCTCGGATTCCGTACTGCCTCAAGAACGAAAGCTGCGCCGCTAAAATAGATCCTGCAAAATTCGTACCTGGACTGAAGATTGTCGACTGGAAAGCCATTTCGAAGGTAGGTCTTCTTGATAAACTTTGACTATGCTTCCTGGGATGTCTGTGTGAGTGTGTGTTCGTTAGCAGTGTGTGTGTGGCAGTTGGGAAGTGTGGGAGACGATATCAATTTACGCAGAAACACATATTTTGTGGGCGTTTAGACGAATATCTCCTAACAAATAAATGGGGAAACCAGGCATTGGGACAATCAATGAAACATGCTGAAAATAAACGCGCAGTTAGTTGCAGAAAGTACATTGCACAGAATGCAAAAGAGCTTGGAGCCGTTCTGACGACTTCCGGTTATCTTTCGCCCTCAAAATCAGACAGACACCAACACAGTCCTGACAACTTGCAGAACTTGTATTTGCCCCTCAGAATGAAACGGAGATTGCAGCAGCGCTGTTGTCGACGGGCCCCCTGTCCGTGGCTCTGGACGCCCTCATGCTGCAGTTCTACCGCCGTGGTGTCTTCGCTCCCATCGTGGGCTGCAGCAAGACAGACCTAGACCACGGTACGTTGTAAACTGCAGTAAGACTGAGATAGACCACTGTACGTTGTAAACTGCAGTAAGACTGAGATAGACCACGGTACGTTGTAAACTGCAGCAAGACAGATCTAGACCACGGTACGCTGTAAACTGCAGTAAGACAGAGATAGACCACGGTACGTTGTAAACTGCAGTAAGACTGAGATAGACCACTGTACGTTGTAAACTGCAGTAAGACTGAGATAGACCACGGTACGTTGTAAACTGCAGTAAGACTAAGATAGACCACGGTACGTTGTAAACTGCAGCAAGACTGAGATAGACCACGGTACGTTGTAAACTGCAGTAAGACTGAGATAGAATCGGGTACGTTGTAAACTGCAGCAAGACTGAGATAGACCACGGTACGTTGTAAACTGCAGCAAGACAGACCTAGACCACGGTACGTTGTAAACTGCAGTGAGATTGAAATAGACCACGGTACGTTGTGAACTGCAGTAAGACTGAAACAGACCACTGTACGTTGTAAACTGCAGTAAGACTGAAACAGACCACTGTACGTTGTAAACTGCAGTAAGACTGAAATAGACCACGGTACGTTGTAAACTGCAGCAAGACAGACCTAGACCACGGTACGTTGTAAACTGCAGTAAGACGGAGATAGACCACGGTACGCTGTAAACTGCAGTAAGACGGAGATAGACCATGGTACGTTGTAAATCCCAACGAGACAGAGCTAGATCACGGTAGGTTGAAGATAGCAGTTTGAGCTAGACCACGCTATCTTAGTGACTACAGCAAGACATAGACCACAGTATGTTACAGACTGTAGTAGTACCACGGTATGCTGTAGACTGCAGCAACACAGCTAGACCACAGTATGTTACAGACTGTAGCAAGACAGAGATAGACCACGGTATGTTGTAGCATGCAGCAGGGCGGAGATCACGATATGTTACAGACTGTAGCAAGACAGAGACAGATCACGGTCTGTCATAAACTGCAGCAGGACAGGAATAGACCACAGCATCCTACATACTGCAGCAAGACAGAAATAGATCACGGCGTGTTGCATACTGCAGCAAGACAGGGACAGATCACGATATGTTACATACTGCAGCAAGACAGAGACAGATCACGATATGTTACGTACTGCAACAAGACAGAGACAGATCACGATATGTTACATACTGCAGCAAGACAGAGACAGATCACGATATGTTACGTACTGCAACAAGACAGAGACAGATAACGATATGTTACATACTGCAGCAAGACAAAGCTAGGCTATGGCATGTTATAAACAAGACATTCTGTATGACAATGTTACAGACTGTGCAGCAAGACATGGGTGGACAACAGCGTGATACAGATTGAAGCAAGACATAGCTAGGCCATGTATGCTATAGAATACAGCAGTACATAGTTCGCTGACTATACAGACTGCATCGAGACAGAGCGAGTAAGTAGGTCGGTGTTTTACGCCCAGTTAACCAGTTCGATTATGTCAGGGCGAGACAGATCGAGCTAGACCCCATTATGACCCCATTATGACCACATTATGACCCCATTATGACCACATTATGACCACATTATGACCACATTATGATACTTGCTGCAGAAGGACATAGACGACGGTGTATTATTTTCAAGCCACGAAGCAGCTGAGTGGCGACTGCCTGTTGGTTTCAGCGGTCCTGCTGGTGGGCTGGGGCACGGAGAAGGGTTTGTTTGAGGAGAAGCCCTACTGGAAGGTGAAGAACTCGTGGGGGGCCAGGTGGGGTATGCATGGCTACTTCCTCATCAAGAGGGGTGTCGGCGAGTGTGGCATCAACACGCAGGTCACCACCGCCATCCTGCAGAAATCCTGAACTACGACCACAGCCACGTCAACACCCAGGTCACCACCGCCATCCTTCAAAAACCCTGAACTACAGCTACAACCACAGCGACACCCAGATGGCCACCACCATCCTGCAAATACTCTGCACCACAGTTACAACCACATCCACAGCCACAGCCACATCAACACCAAGGTCACCACCGCCAGCCTTCAGAAGCTTGAACCACAGCCGTAACCAGGCCCCGGTGGTGGAAGGGTCATTGCTGTCACTTTGGGGGACATTGCCATAGCCAAGGAAGAACACTGCCATAACCAGGCTCCGGTGGTGGAAGGGTCATTGCTGTCACTTTGGGGGACATTACCATAGCCAAGGAAGAGCACTGCTGTAATACCTTAGACTTTTCCACACATGTCGTCTTTTAGGATATTGTTACGATGGGAGGTCACTCATTTCCGCTTTTGAGCAAAGGTGTGTGTGTGTGGGGGGGGGGGGGGGGGGGGGGGGGGTACGATTGTGAAGAAGTTATTTTCTCACGTTTTAGGTACAATGCAACACTTAAAGGATCATAGCCGTTCCCATTTTGTGGCGATTCAAACTTGCCGCTCACGACAACCAGTGTACAATAACCAGTGTCCAAATATCTGTGTACAACTACACCTGTGTAAAATAACCTGGGTACAAACACCTGTGTACAGCAACCAGGGTTACAATAATCTGTGTACAACCACGTGTGTACAGCACATCAGCCGACTTTCTTCTAAAGTGCATAAACGAACACCGTCATCTGAAGCTGCTCATGTCAAGAAACTATGCATTACCTGATCTGCAAAATAAAAATTAGTGAATGGCGAATATATGGTGGTCATGAAATGAAAGATAAAAAACAAACAAAAAACACAGAATACGTGTGTGTGTGTGTGTGTGTGTGTGTGTGTGTGTGTGTGTGTGTGTGTGTGTGTGTGTGTGTGTGTGTGTGTGTGTGTGTGTATGTGCGGCGGTGTGTGTGTGTGTGTGTGTGTGTGTGTGTGTGTGTGTGTGTGTGTGGTGTGTATATGTGTGTGTGTGTGTGTGCGGCGGTGTGTGTGTGTGTGTGTGTGTGTGTGTGTGTGTGTGTGTGTTGTGTGTGTGTGTGTGTGTGTGTGTGTGTGTGTGTGTGTGTGTGTGTGTGCGGTGTGTGTGTGTGTGTGTGTGTGTGTGTGTGTGTGTGTGTGTGTGTGTGTGTGTGTGTGTGTGTGTGTGTGTGTGTTGTGTGTGTGTGTTGTGCCGTGTGTGTGTGTGTGTGTGTGGTGTGTATGTTTGTGTGTGTGTGTGTGTGTGTGTGTGTGTGTGTGTGTGTGTGTGTGTGTGTGTGTGGTGTTATATTGTGTGTGTGTGTGTGTGTGTGTGCGCGCGGTGTGTGTGTGTGTGTGTGTGTGTGTGTGTGTGTGTGTGTGTGTGTGTGTGTGTGTGTGTGTGTTGTCCTGGTGAGTGGCTCTCTGTAAGAATAGGAATATTACGAACGTGTCGGCAAACTGGCGACAGCTAGACCGGGATTAGTTGATCAACACCCTAACCTGTAACCATTATTTTCGCCATCATTTTCCTCTGACATTTCTGACGCATTCCCTTTCGGTGAACTGCTGCTGACAGCAGGGGCCGAGCTGAGCGTAGCCTACGTGAGGGAGGTTGATGATGTAGAGCTTAATGTCCTCGGCTGTCGGTTGACATATAAAGGACAAACTGTGACAATGCCTAAGCATGGTTCAACGTTGCTTTACGTCCACAGAAACCGTAAGGCACATTAGGACCGGGAGCCCGGGACGGCCACCTCGACTTTCACACAGCTCCTGAACTCTGACATGAGGGGGTGTGTGTGTGTGTGTGTGGGGGGGGGGGCATAGCTTTGCCTCGCTTGGTGACACGGTAATACCGCCCAGTTAATACCCCCCCCCCCCGGCCCAGCCCCTCCAGTTCCAGGTCTCAAGGTTCTACTGAGCTTTTTGCCCCTGGGACTTTACACGAAAGAGAGAAATAATAATGATAATAAAAGTG
>OY757555.1:2787856-2795356 GCA_963584105.1 Alviniconcha strummeri | reverse complement strand
ACCTGGTGACACACAGTGTAACATGCTGTGGCCTAACCGACGACACATAGTGTAACATACTGTGGCCTAACTGACGACACACACAATGTAACATGTAACACGCTGTGGCCTAATTGACGACACACGCAATGTAACATGTAACACGCTGTGGCCTAGCTGACGACACATGCAATGTAACATGCTGTTGATTAACTGACGACACACACAGTGTAACCTTGAGAAGGTGAAGTTGTGAATATATACCGGTTTACGTCATTATAACAGTAATGGAAAAATTTAATACGCCTACTCTGCGGCTCACAGCGCTGAACAAGCATAACACAGCACACATAATGCACATCGAGCTGGAAAATGTTATCAGCATTTTCATCACCATACATCATCAAAATACCGACATTTGACCCACCACTTGATCTCGTTGGAGTAATAAACAGTTATACTCTCAGATACCGACATTTGACCCACCACTTGATCTCGTTGGAGTAATAAACAGTTATACTCTCAGATACCGACATTTGACCCACCACTTGATCTCGTTGGAGTAATAAACAGTTATACTCTCAGATACCGACATTTGACCCACCACTTGATCTCGTTGGAGTAATAAACAGTTATACTCTCAAACGCCCATCACCCCCACCCCCCTCCCCGTGCCAGTGTAAACTCTTCTCCAGTGTTGGAGCTGAGGGCCACAGCTGCGGACTCGTGCCGGACACAGCAGCCCCACACCAAGGCAAAATATCGGGAAACCCACACTAGGTGGGTTGTCTCCCTTGCATTGTCACATCCCTGATAATTATTAGGAAATAGAACTACATTAGCATGATGCTGCTGCCCCGCCTTCCATGGAATCAGACTTTATCATTCAGGGGCCGCCTTTAGTTACGTCCTGGGATTTGCCGCCCCGTCCAACCCACAGTGGGGTACAGCGGACGCAGAAACTAAAGTCACCTCTGTCGAGAAACCAGAGCTAAAAAAGTCCTCCCCCCCCCCCCTTCTTAGAGCCTTATTTTTACCTTATCGTCCCAACTTTCTGCTCCTTCCAAATCTTCTCCCTACCTTTTGACTGCGAATTAGTTTTATCTAAAGCAGTTTCCCGTGTTTGCCTGCGGAGTGAGCTGGATCACCTAGCACACTTCATACAAGTGATTCATACAGGTCCCCGTGTCCAGGGCCCAGCAAACAGAAATAGACCCCCAAACCTGCATAATTACTGTAGCAGTCAATCAGACACGAACTAATGTTTTCTTCATTTTTTTTGTTTTTGTTTGGTTGTTTTTCCCTCGCCCCAATTGAGTCCACTATGTGCTCTATTGTCAGGGGCTTAACTCCTACGTGGAAAATGCAATGCTTCTGTCCGCTATAGTTACGTGACATGTGAATACTGAGGTGTACATAGTAATAATTCTTACAGACAGATTTTGACTCGGTCACGTTTTGACTGTGCTCTGTTCAAAAGCTACATGATATCCAGGTTTTTATGTGTGATTTAGTGACGTGTTTTTGAACCGGTGTAGAAGATTGATGACTGTGTGGTCCCTCCTGAGGCTTACCTCAGGCTTACCTCAGGCTTACCACAGGTTTACCTCAGGTTTACCTCAGGCTTACCTCAGGACGACCAGACAGTACAGAGTAATGTGTGAGTAACGGAAAGAACACAGGACACCACCTGAATCGGTCAGCTTTCGCTGCCACTGAAGCCTCGGTGTCTGTCTCTCCGGTTTCTGCAATAACCTCATAATATGACATGCTTCCGAGAAGGAGTTGAATGTTGCGCTTTGTCGACATGGGGTTGAAGCCACCAACGGTGCACTGGAAAGTGTGTTTCCCCGTTACAATGGGGAAGGTCGAGTTGGGCGATGGAAACCGTTTATCAATCGTCATGAATATGCTGCTGGCATTACCTGGGTTGAAACGAAACAGACGACAAGGTGGTCAATCATTTCCACTGGTGGACCTGCATCTGGACAGGGGGGTTGCGAGCAAACAGCGTCACGACAACAAGGGGCAGGAAGGAAAGGGAAAACGCAACCACAGCAAACAGCGTCACGACAACAAGGGGCAGGAAGGAAAGGGAAAACGCAACCACAGCAAACAGTCAGCCTGTCTGTGGTCAAGCTAATTAGGCCCAGTAAACAGGCCGGATCCGATTCAGAAGCGATTTAGTTACGGCCATTTATGGCCATTACGACCATCGTGTAGCCCGAATCGGGATGGCCTGGTCAGGTGTTGGCCAAACGCTTCTGGTTCGGAAGCAAGCCAGTGTGCAGGGATCATCGGGCCTGCTATCAGTTTCCCAGTTTCAGACTCGGTTGCGTTCTTCCACAGACAGCCCGGATCATACTGTGCAAAACCAACCTGGGTCCGATTTGGTTCTGGGTGACTGTGTCAGGTTTTGGCCAAACTGATCCGGTCCGGAAACAAGCCGGTGTGCAAGAATCATCGGATCCGCTTCTGGCCAACGTTGCTGAGTCGATCCTGATCGGATTCGGCATGTTTACTAGGTATAAATCGACGGTAAGTAAGCAAGCAACTTAATGTTTTACACCCAGTCAACCAGTGCGGTTATATCAGGGCGAAAATCGACGGTAAACAGTCACAAAGAAATGCAATCATGCGCGCTGCCATGTTGACAAAGTCCTTAACGTCATGAACACGTGTGGCAGAAGTGTACAATACGTTACAAAGTTTTCTTATCCTCACAGGTAAAGAGAAAACCAGGATGGTTGCGCGCATTACAGCTCACACTGGAAGTCACTTAATACTTATGCTGCATGATTATTGACAGAATAACCATACAAAGCCCGTCACTAGAAATACGTTATAATATAACCGTTAAATAGAAACTTTATAAAATCACCATAAAACGGAAAATATTTGAGGCATAACCATGCAAAGCCTGTCAATGGAAATATAAAATAACCATGAAACTCAAATATTTTATAGAATAACCATAGGTAGCCTAATGGAAATGTGTCTTAGAATAACCACAAAATAGAAATGTTTTATAGAATAATGATACAAGGACTGTAATTGAAATATATAGCATAACCATAATAACCATAAAGTGGAAACCAGTTTGCATCACGTCTTCATTGTCATGCCAGACTGTATCTTCCCACTGGCCCCCGTTCTCCGCCTGCAGTGAGGTAGTGGGGACAGACAAAGTTAGGTCCCCCTCTCCTCAACACCCTCAGCTAACAAATGTTCTCCCTTTAACGCCTGGCGTAGGTCAGAATATAGCCATGCATGATTCGCCCACAGCCAGGAACTTCTTCCTTGTCCTAATTTTTACCTTCCTTGTCCATTCATTTGCTTTTCTCTTCTTCTGTATAACCCTCTCTCTACTGTGTAATTGTGCTCTTTTTTAGGTTGGCTGAAGCAGTTGACCGTAGGGTCCGCGAAGTAAAACAGGTCAGCCTGCTTGTCGCCACCACCCACTGATGCAGGTTATTGGAACAGAAATCTGCTCCAAAGCATGTGGGATTGTTGATTGTTAAGGCGAGTCAGACATGCCTTTGTGATTTTAAAATTGTTCCCAGCTCCGCTGAATCCACAGATTGTATTATACAGTGTTACGTACTGTTGAGATCTGCTTGTTGTATGATGTTTTTGACTTGGTTGCGTTTGCTGTTGACTGCTGTGTCCAGAAATGTTATCCGGTATCGGTCTTCTGATCTGGTGACTTGTGTTTCGAACAGGTGTGAAAGAATTGTGAATGTGTGATTCGTAGTCAGGTAACCCTGTGCGGCTGACGAGGCATTAAAATCCGAGAACTAGCATTAATCATATCCACTTACTTGGAACAATGAAGACAAGGAAACGATTTGCTTTGTCCTGGCTTTGCGTTTGTGAGCACTCGTATATCCCATTTGTTGATGCTTGTACTGGAGAAAGAAAAAAGAAAAAAAATCCACAACACAATCTACAAACGAAAAACCCATAAACCCTCCAAATAACAAACAACAACAGAGCGAAAACAACAAATCACTGCCATGGCAGCGGGAGCTTTTTTTTCTCTCCAGGGTCAACTTTCTGTGTTGACTCGTTTCGGTATCCGTTCAATCCCCGTGTTAATGCAGTGACACGCAAAAGATCCCGGTCATTCTGCCAAAAGTGAAAGTGCCAGGTTACAGCTAAACACACATACACCCCAGGTACGTGGTTTCGAATAAAAGTGTAAACTGGTGCAGGGTTGTATGGTGTACACAGGGCGTGCGCCCAGAAGGCAGCAGTTTCACGTGGCACCAGCCATATAACAAGCAAGCAGCGCTGTGGGTACACCACTTCTGTGAATATTCAAAATCACGCTGTGTGAAGCCATAGTAACTCATTCAGAGTCGTATACGACAAGAGCGTTACAAGAGCGAGTGTGCTCGGAAGCATAACATAGCGCTGTATAATAACGATCAATCATTGCAATAGGCATAAAAGGAGGGAAAAGAAAACAAAAAAGCAAAACGACTAAAATATGCACATGTTTATGTCTTACACTGACTAAAGAGGGACAGCCGTTTAATTTTGAACACTTCCTTCAGATGAGACTGACTTCACCAGTACTTCTATGCAACGAGACAGGTCACCAATACCTCTGTGCAATGAGACAGGTCACCAATACCTCTACGCAACGAGACAGGTCACCAATACCTCTGTGCAACGAGATAGGTAGGTCACTAGTACCTATATGCAACGAGACAGGTCACCAATACCGCCATGGAATGAGACAGGTCACCAATACCTCTCTGCAACGAGACAGGTCACCAATACCTCTATGCAACGAGACAGGTCACTAATACCTCTGTGCAATGAGACAGGTCACCAACACCTCTGTGCAATGAGACAGGTTACCAACACCTCTGTGCAATGAGACAGGTCACCAACACCTCTGTGCAATGAGACAGGATACCAACACCTCTGTGCAATGAGACAGGTTACCAACACCTCTGTGCAATGAGACAGGTCACCAACACCTCTGTGCAATGAGACAAGTCACCAACACCTCTATGCAATGCGACAGATCACCAACACCTCTGTACAATGAGACAGGTCACCAATACCTCTATGCAATGAGACAGGTCACCAAATCTCTATGCAATGAGACAGGTCACCAATAGCGCTATGGAACGAGAGGCTCTAGCTGTAGAAAGCAAGAACGTAAAAAGAAGGAAAAGCATTTCAGCACGCCCATAAACAATCCTCTTTCCCAGGCAGCCGGACTGATGGCTGAACGAGCAAGAGTAGTGGGGCAGTTTAACCGGTAAGAATCAGATGGTCGTGAAAACCTAAACAGTTACCTTGGTGTCTGATCCACACAGGTTTCTTTTATGGTGCATGGAAAATGCCCGTTCTGTGCGTGTGTGTGTGTGTGTGTGTGTGTGTGTGTGTGTGTGTGTGTGTGTGTGTGTGTGTGTGTGTGTGTGTGTGTGTATGTGTGTGTGTGTTGTGCGTATGCATGTGTGTGTGTGGCGGGGGGGGGGGATGTTGTGTGTGTGTGTGTGTGTGTGTACCTGTGTGTGTGTGTGTGCCTGTGACAGTGTGTGTGTGTGTGTGTGTGTGTGTGTGTGTGTGTGTGTGAGTGTGTGTGTGCCTGTGTGTGTGTGTGTATGTGTGTGTGTGTGTGTGTGTGTGTGTGTGTGTGTGTGTGTGTGTGAGTGTGTGTGTGTGTGTGTGTGTGTGCGCCTGTGTGTGTGTGTGTGTGTGTGCGCCTGTGTGTGTGTGTGTGTGTGTGTGTGTGTGTGTGTGTGTGTGTGTGTGTGTGTGTGTGTGTGTGTGTGTGTGTGTGTGTGCGCGTGCTGTGTACAGTGTGGTCCGTTCTCAAAATGAAAGCATACCTTTTTTGATGACGAGATACGATATGCTGTATCCGGAATAGGCCGTGTAGCTGAATTCGTACACGTATTTCCACCGTTCAAGCAGCTTGTTGTTTTCAACCAGCGTCATGGGGTTGTCGGAAGCGTACAGCCATTTGTTGTGGTGGTACCAGTGATGATGCTGTCGGGCGGTGGATGGTGGACCAGCAAAATTGCAGTTAAGCACGATATCCACCGCTCCTTCAGACATCGATACCACATCCGCCGACATGTTTCTTCGTAGGTCCAGTGACGAATCTGCCTCAGCATAAAAGTGTATAAAACTAGTGTTTGTCATGTCGATGAAACCCAGCCTTGGCAGCAACTTAGGTTGTGGCTAGTTCACTCCTACGTTAGCGTGCTCGCGAGCGAGAGAGTGAGAGAAACCGAGTGTGTGTGTGTGTGTGTGTGTGTGTGTGTGTGTGTGTGTGTGTGTGTGTGTGTGTGTGTGTGTGTGTGTGTGTGTGTGTGTGTGTGTGTGTGTGTGTGCGTGTGTATATGCGTGTGCGTGCGTGCGTCCGTGTGTGGTGTGTGTGTGTGTGTGTGTGTGTGTGTGTGTGTTTTGTGTGTGTGTGGTGTGTGTGTATGTGTGTGTGTGTGTGTGTGTGTGTGTGTGTGTGTGTGTGTGTGTGTGTGTGTGTGTGTGTGTGTGTGTGTGTGTGTGTGTGTGTGTGTGTGTGTGTGCCCCCTATATTGAAATATATCGATGCAATCTGCAATGGTGACCTAGGTTTGAGTGCGCATGTCCGATGCGCATTTCCTGCACGCTATGACAATAACAACAACACTAATAATCAAGGGCATTAGTTTTGGAGCGCCTGACGTATAGAGGAACAGGGCCGCGTTAGGCGTACAATAACAATTAAATCATTATGATAAATAGACTGCATCAGCACACCCATACTGACACACCCCTCCACACGCATGCACACATGCGCACACGCGTACAATATTACTGTATTCGCACAGAGGAAAACATGCCAGAGAAAGTGGGGCTCAAAAGATTAGCAGCTTTTCTGAAAGAGTTGGGTTTTCAGAGCCTATCTGAATGCTGTTTGAGACTGAGAATGGCCAAGACTGTAAGAAAGAGCAGTTCAAGCAGAGGGACCGGTATAAATTATGTGAAAATGATTTTGGAACTGGAACGAGGAATTCTGAGAGTCAACAGATGAGCGAAGATCTCTAGAGAGAGTGTAGGGGTGGCAGGCCAATACTGGGACTCTTCCTAACTGAGCCAGCCAACCAGTACCGTTTTCTATGGGAGCAAAACGTTGAACGAGCACCGCTTTCTTTACCGCAACAAACGAGATCACTCTTCCGACCGGAGCATGTGACATCTGTCAGCTGGAATATTTCATATTTACTCTTTTGGTAGTTTCTCATAATTATTCTAAATAATGATATACATATCTAGGGTAGGGGTGGGGGGGGGGGGCGAAGGACTGTATCGATCTGGGGTTTTCTCAGCTCAGATATACAGCCATTTCCTTATGTCTTAAAGCGGCTTCGCCAATCCACGTGCAAACGGTGCTTGTTTACTTTAGACACCCATTTTAGCTTATATTGGGAGAGCGGGATATTCCTATATTGGGCATAGCTGGCCCATTATTGGAATGAAGGTGGTCCAACAGAGGGAATACAATGAGGCTTG
>OY757555.1:2777856-2782856 GCA_963584105.1 Alviniconcha strummeri | reverse complement strand
TCAGTCTGCTACCAACCCATAGCTTGCTCAGTCTGCTACCAACCCATAGCTTGCTCAGTCTGCTACCAACCCATAGCTTGCTCAGTCTGCTACCAACCCATAGCCTGCTCAGTCTGCTACCAACCCATAGCTTGCTCAGTCTGCTACCAACCCATAGCTTGCTCAGTCTGCTACCAACCCATAGCTTGCTCAGTCTGCTACCAACCCATAGCTTGCTCAATCTGTGCTGAGCGTACGCTGCTAACCAGCCAGCATATACCGCTTTAGGGGAGCTAGCCTTTGGTCAACTCGTCGTCACGAATACATTAGTCAGCATTCAGTAAAACTCAGTCTTTGATCAAAGGCAGCGCTTGTCTCCCGCTGACCACAAAACGACCATAAAGTCGTCAGTGTCGGACACCGAGGAGCCGCGACTGTTCGTGGATATCCGGATTCATAAGGCCTTGACCCTACAGTGGTCAGTGTCGGACATGGACAGTCACGGCCGTTCCCGGTCAACCGGGCTCGTAATCCCTAGCGGTCAGTGTCTGAGGGGTTGAAGACCAGTCCAGTGGAACGAGTATCCATCGTGCGTCTTCGCCCGTATAATTAGTCATATCCCCCACTTCTCCTCCTCACCACTGCCCCAGAGGGACAGCCAGTGAAGCGGGTGAGCTGGCAAGGTAAGCAGATAGTGAAACAAGTCCTAACACGTACCACCGTTTTAAAACCTACAGATCATTTCTTTCAGAAATACCGATGTTGAGTTCGCTGGAATCGTCCGCAACTCGGCTTTATCTCGGATAGCGATCTTACAATGAAACAACACATCATCAAACCATGTAAGGCTGCATACATTGAAATCAGCCGCTTAAGTCCCATTCGCCAATCTCATCGAAAACGCAACCAAGACACCACTTAACTCGTGCTTTCTGTCCACATTAGACTACTGCAATTCCCTACTAGCAGCTAGATCATCATACCACACCGATAATCACCGAACTCTGAAACTAAACTCATTCTTAAATCTCGTAGAGCAGAACCAGTCAAACCCTTTCAGAAGCAACTGCACTGGCTCCCCATGGAATAGAGAAATAGATACAGAATAATTATGGTTATACTTGTGTTTATTGTATATTGTGATGTGTACGATACTGCGTGTTGTTGCGTACTTTTTTTTAGTGTTAATCGTTTACATATGTACACTGTCTTTGTTCTTTATGTGTGGCACCCACATTTCCCTTTGAAGGAATAAAGATTATTTTTATTTTATTTGACTTGACTTGACTTGACTTGATGGCTTTGTGTCTGCTCCTATCTTCCTTATATATGGAGTACCCCATGGCTCCGTTTTGAGACCTGTTTTGTTCACACGTATTGCATTTCCAGCTTCTGTCGGGTGTAGTTTCTGATCGTGCGACTTTCATGCATTTGCTGGTGATACGGAGCTCTCACAAAGTGCAGCACCTGATGAATTTCGTTCTGTTCAATGGGGCATTCAGACCTGCATTGATGACGCTTTGTCGTGGATGAACAGCAGTAAGCTCGTGCTGAACACTGACAAAACAGAAATAATGGCTGTTGGTACGTCATCTCGTCTCATACTGGTAGACTAATTCGCCAGACATCAGGGGTAGCAATATCCCCTTCAAAAGGTCTGTTACGTAAGTCGGGTTTTGCTTGACCAGATTATTTCCATGCATGATCAAATTAGTACCGTCTGTCTGGAATTTAGGCTGCGAAATCGCCCCACTCTAACCCAGTTCAAAACCAGGCTTAAGACTTTTCTCTGTATACATATTTTTTCACAAACATAGGTAGATCATTCCTGGGACCATAGGTTATATGTATATCTATGTGTTCATAAAATATGTGCGTGAGCAGTGTCAGCTAGGAGTGCATCGAATTTGTGTTTTGCTGTTTTGTTGTTGCTGTTGCTGTTGTTGTTTGTTTGCTTGGTTTTAGGAAACACACACACACACACACACACACACACACACACACACACACACACACACACACACGCACGCACGCACGCACGCACGCACGCACGCACGCACGCACGCACGCACGCACGCACGCACGCACGCACGCACGCACGCACGCACGCACACACAAACATATACACGCACGCACGCACACACACACACGCACGCACGCACGCACACACACACACAAACATATGCACGCACGCACGCACGCACGCACACACACACACACATACACACACACACACACACACACACACACACACACACACACACACACACACACACACACACGCACACACACACAGAATCCACCCACCCTTGCATTCTTACTGTTATGAAGATAGTTACCTTCTTTGCAGAAAGGCGGTTTCCATCCTGGGATGCAGTTGGGGCACTGTCCGTGCACCACGTCACAGGACATGTTGCCGTGTTCGCAATGTCCGCACAGCTCACTGCACGTTCTTCCGTACTTGCCCTTGCTACATGCTGCAAAAATAGGACACACGCTGTACAAAACATGTTACATTCGGTCAATAAATAAGTAACGTTAGAAAACATTTGGAAAAAAGTTACATTCTGTAGAAAACATGTGGAAAACACGTTACATTCTGTAGAAAACATGTGGAAAACACGTTACATTCTGTTGCAAACATGTGGAAAACACGTTACGTTCTGTAGAAAACATGTGGTAAACACGTTACATTCTGTAGAACACATGTGGAAAATACGTTACATTCTGTTGAAAACACGTTTAGGCTAGTGGCTATGTACAGTCCAATACGCTTAAGTGGAAAGTGCTGGGGAATGAGACTTTTCCTCGAGTTGTCCTTTTTTGTTTTTTTGTTTTTGTTTTTTAATTCGAACTTTGCAGAAAATACTTTCAGTTGAGAGTTTTTAGTTTGCTTGCTTTGGAAATTGACGGTTTCTGAAATAGATGATCATAGTTTGTTTTGTTTTTGCTTGTTTTGAGGATGTACCTCTAGTGGAGTTTATGTACCTGGTATTTACACCCACGCCAGGTGAGTTACCGTAGGCGACTCGGGTCTTCGTTCTTGTACTTGTGTTACTTATTTCGAGCGCTAATTAACTCCCTTGTATGATTTTGTTTGTTTGTTTATTTTCGGTTTGTTTGTTTGTTTTCTTTATCATCTGCTCGTGACGGAATCTTTCGAGCAGTCGAGCATCAATTTTTTATGGCTTCAAAAGTTTCGTTCGTGTTTTCCTTTGCAAAAGCCGCATTGTTGACAATGCAGTAACGGCATCTGCGATGCATGTTTGCAGGGGTTTTGACGTCTGGTCGTGGTAGTGCGTTTTTGATTCTTGTGTGAGGTATAACAGCGCCTTTCTTTTGTTTTCTGACAGCGCGCACGTCGCTCACTAAGTTCACCTGTGTGTGTTCTATGGTGCCAGAAGTGATTAATTTTGATTTGTTATACACACTGTACTGTATTAATCGGAGATCACCTCCATTCGTCCGTCCCTCGTTCCGTCAGTCCGTCCGTGTGTGTGTGTGTGTGTGTGTGTGTGTGTGTGTGTGTGTGTGCGTGCGTGCGTGCGTGCGTGCGTGCGTGCGTGCGTGCGTGCGTGCGTGCGTGCGTGCGTGCGTGCGTGCGTGCGTGCGTGCGTGCGTGTGTGTGCTATAATTGTACGGTTTGGCATCCTTTGCGTACACTCTACTGCACTAATCGGAGATCACCTCCGCCCGAACGTGTGTCTGCACACTCTTCCTCCGTGGAACAAAACAAACAATGAAGAGAGAGAAAGAGAGAGAAAAACACAATCTTCTTCTGCCAGGATTAAAACAAACATAGTTTGCCCTTACTGGGGATGGGGGGATTCTCTCCATCTAAAGTTAGCGGAGCGGAGAAGCTCAGTGGTCAGAGCGCCGGACCCTTGATCGAAAGGTCACGGGTTCGAGTCCCCGCAGAAGCGGCGGGAATGTTTTAATTTTCAGGGTCAATTTTCTGCGCTAACTCTTATTTTGGTACTGTTCAACCCCCGTGTTACCGCATTATCACGTAAAAGATCCGGTCATTCTATCAAAAGTGCAGGTGGCAGGTCAGTTACAGTAAAACACACATGCATCCTACCTATGTATCTTTGAATAAAATAATAAATAATTCTTATAAACCGCTATTCTTTAACCAGAGTTAAACTCACTGCGCTGTACAAACATCTTATCACAAAAACCACATTAACAGACATTTCAGCAAACAAACCTTAATTATTGTAGCTTAAATTACCATTATCACCTATCAAACAATACACACACACACACACACACACACACACACACACACACACACACACACACACACACACACACACACACACACAATGACACGCGCACACCAGTCTCCGCTCTTCCACTCATACAAAATGACACTGTAAGCTGGTGCATGATTGTGTGGCGCACACGAAACTTGCGCCGAGACGGCAGAAGTTTTACGTGGTACCAGCCATGTAACAACCAACTAGTACTGTCAGTACACCACTTTGTTGGATACTAAAAAAAGCGTTATAAAAAGAAGAAACAAAGAAGGATGCAGTCACTCATTCAGAATCACATGCGACATGAGCGCAGAAAATAGTGCTAAATAAAAGCTATAATTTTTTCAATTTTTTTTTTTTTTAATTAAGTGCAGTGTGTGACAGCCAGTATGGGGTGTGTGGGATAAAGGGTCAACAAGTAGAGGGCGGCTCAAGAGATGGTATGCCAGAAACGGGATGATCTGCCAACCTTCTTTTGTGACAAAGCATTCGGATGATACACCAAAACCAAGCTGACTACTGACACTGGCAAAAACAATAACATACAACCGCCACCTGTTAGAAGGTTTATGTTGCAAAGCTTGTAGCTGGCCAGCAGCTAAGTTAAAAATCTAGGAGCATTCAACAATGAAATAGACTTCAAATCCTTGGCTTCGACTTATCCTAGTGGGAAAAGGGAAAAACAGGTTCGACATAGATGAATTTTCTACTTATCCGTTGTGAAATTAGTCATACAAAGAGCAGCTTTGGTCGGAGAAT
>OY757555.1:2750557-2772656 GCA_963584105.1 Alviniconcha strummeri | reverse complement strand
GGTTGAAGGAGTAAATGGTGCAGGAGATATTGTGTGTCCCCTCTCGAATCGCAAAGGGAACGGCGGGATTTGTAGGCAGTCCTTCGACCGTGAACAGCATGTATCTAGGAGTCTCTGGGTTGAAGTGAAACAAACAACGGTATCTAGTCAGTCATTTCCTCTTTTTTCTCTTCTTCTTCTTCTTTCTTTCGCCAGGCGCATCATTGTGGTTTTATTCATAAATCAATTATCATGCATCTGTCCATTACTATAGGATAATCCATTCTGTCACTGATTCATACTTCTTTGCATGATTCTGTTCCTGCTATATTCATCATACTTGCTGGTATTTAATAAGGGACAGGGCACGCTGTGCCAAATATGTAATACTAAATATATACCCCCAAGAAGGCGACAGCGAGTAACTTTCTTTTAACGTCCAATCAAACTGATATGACCTACAGATCATGGTGTAACAGATTATATATAAACATCAAATACTAACTCATAAGTTATATTAAAATTAATCCAACAGGCGTCTAACAATTCGAACGTGTTGACAAACAAATTTAGTAGATCAAATCTAACTCAGTTACAATTTCTTAAAAACTTCAGTTTCATTGAAAAAGTCGAAGATGGACTCCAGGCAATCGTGTCTGAACAGCATCTTCAAAGGATTTGTTTCAGAAAATATTATATGTTACACAATAGACTATAATGCATGTATCTCGCCGTGTGAGTCCATAACTATATCCACTCACTTGGAACAACAACGGTGAATGTCACATTCCTTCCATCCGCTGATAAGCATACGAATCGCCCATTTGTTGATGCTCTTACTGAGAGAAAAAATACAAACAAGCGAACAAACCATAAACCAACCAACCAACAAAATCGAAAAACCAACAACAAAAACCAACTGCATAGCTGTAGATCAAAAAAATGGAGAACACACACACACACACACACACACACACACACACACACACACACACACACACACACACACACACACACACACACACACACACACACACACACACACACACACACCAGTTAGGCGGAAAAAAATTAAAACACTGACAGGTGGTAGTATCAGTGTTAGATGGTGCTTGATTCTTTGGAAGTTAAATTATACAAATATTTCTGTTGATCTCTCCAGTTGAATATTGGTACTTTCTCTCTCTCTCTCTCTCTCTCTCTCTCTCTCTCTCTCTCTCTCTCTCTCTCTCTCTCTCTCTCTCTCTCTCTCTCTCTCTCTCTCTCTCTCTCTCTCTCTTTCCCCTTTTCTTTTCTTTTTTAACCGTAAAAAGAGAGAAAAAGGAACACCCAGTATGCAGCTAATGCACAAACATATGTGTGTGTGTGTGGGGGGGGGGGGATTTAGACATACATGTGTGTGTGTGTGTGTGTGTGTGTGTGTGTGTGTGTGTGTGTGTGTGTAACAGAGTTAGGTGAATAGACAGAATGTGCAGTATCTTGATTTGTTGGGTTTAGAGCAGTAGTGAAGGCGTGCAAATCAAAACACTCAGAAGACAGGTGCATGGTCTCTGTTTAGCATTTATTCAACACAGAGAAAATAACTTGAATCAAATTCTAACGTAGATCACAATGACGACACTGAACAATCATTCTATCAGTATTCAGTAAAACATGTTCACATCCTGACAGAAGACAATAGACTAAATCACTGACAGTTGTGGATCATGAGTTTTTGAACGAACAAATTTATGAATGCTGAATTAAACGCCAAAAAGAGTAGGTAAAGGAATGCACCCCTGATAAATAAAATGACTGTTAATTTAAAGCTGTAATGGTCATGACATTTTACTAAATAGTGTGACAATGAGAAGATAACTGGTTTTCTTTCACTTGTAGTCTCTAAGTCTGTCCACAAACATCTCTAATAATCACTATGTCATATGTATAGATTGAACAAATGCATTACATTATCATTTTTAATGTTTTTATTCTTTTGATTATAGCACTTTGTGGATGGATGGCCCATTAAAGAGAACCCTGACCCAGTGAGTGCAATCCCAGCTGGCAAACCTTCAAGTTCAAGGAAGAGAAAGCTTCCATTGCAACGTTCAATGCTTCTACCAGCTAAGCTCAGACGAATGAGTGCAGCAAATGTACTTCTAAGCCTGCAGGTACTCTGTTACGTAATACATCTTTCTGCCAGGTACACAGTATCATACGGACTTAAGAAACAAAACTTGAAAATACTTTTTTTATTTTTACAAAGATGAAACGCTAATGCTGTCTATAAAATAATGTCATAAGCAGTTTGTATAATTGGTATGCATGTACCACTCCGACTAGTCTGAGTTTGTGGGAAATGTTCAAGCAAACGTGCTATGTTTTACTCACGACATTTGCAGGCGGAAATGAAATATATATTTATTATTTGACAAACTGGCCCCTGAATGCAGAAGGAATTAAGTCTAGTGTTTGCCAAGTACAGATGAAGACTGCGTTCAGCAAACTAGTACAGTAGTAGCAAAAGCCCAAATGCAGTAGACATAGCATGTTACTTAGTAGCAGAAGCCCAAATGCAGTAGACATAGCATGTTACCTTTTGTTAGTCTACAGTAGTAGCACAAGCCCAAAGGCAGTAGACATAGCATGTTACCTTTTGTTAGTCTACAGTAGTAGCACAAGCCCAAAGGCAGTAGACATAGCATGTTACCTTTTGTTAGTCTACAGTAGTAGCAGAAGCCCAAAGGCAGTAGGCATAGCATGTTACCTTTTGTTAGTCTACAGTAGTAGCACAAGCCCAAAGGCAGTAGACATAGCATGTTACCTTTTGTTAGTCTACAGTAGTAGCACAAGCCCAAAGGCAGTAGACATAGCATGTTACCTTTTGTTAGTCTACAGTAGTAGCACAAGCCAAAGGCAGTAGGCATAGCATGTTACCTTTTGTTAGTCTACAGTAGTAGCAGAAGCCCAAAGGCAGTAGACATAGCATGCTACCTTTTGTTAGTCTACAGTAGTAGCAGAAGCCCAAAGGCAGTAGGCATAGCATGTTACCTTTTGTTAGTCTACAGTAGTAGCAGAAGCCCAAAGGCAGTAGACATAGCATGCTACCTTTTGTTAGTCTACAGTAGTAGCAGAAGCCCAAAGGCAGTAGACATAGCATGTTACCTTTTGTTAGTCTACAGTAGTAGCAGAAGCCCAAAGGCAGTAGACATAGCATGCTACCTTTTGTTAGTCTCAGCTGGCTGAGGTGCCGTTACCTTACTGCCCCTTGTACTTGGAGTCTAGTTGCGTACCTTGTCAACCAACTTTGGAAACTTGCTGTTTCCAAAATTCTCACAGCCTCAAGCAGACATCACCCCAAAACATGGCACCAAACTTCACTAGAATGGTCTGGATTCCTTTCTTAGTGTAGATACACAGGTAACACCTGTGTATTCCAGTGACTGCCCTTTGGCACTGAATCTGGTGATAATACCCATGTGTTGCTTTTGCTTGGTATTCTCCTGCTTCATCTTTTTCGCAAAAGTTGCATGCTTTCATCGCCTGCTTTAGATGCATGTTTCTGTGAGTAAAGAGACAGTTTACCTCTACCAAGAATTTGCCACTTTCTTTGTGACTGCAGTCTACATTGGCATCGGGCCTTGCTGCAATGCACGGTTCTGCCTCTGACATCACAAGAGCTGGCTGAATAAATGTGCACCTGCGGTGTCTCTATCTGTGTGCTCGGACAAAACGTTTCAATGCCCTGGTTTCATTCTCTCTGCCAAACTTAATGGCTGCAGGCAAGTTCTTCTCATCAAGGGTACTTGATTCAAGTAATGCTTCTGCAGTTTTATCATTGTCAGCGGATGTCAGAACTTGTTTCACCTTTGATGCTGTGACGAGGGATTTCCTCATGGTATGCCAGTTTTTGTTTCTGTGTTGAGCCCGTGTCTCCCTTTCAACAGCCTTGATCTCATCTGATGAATATCCCATCTGGTTCAGGAAGCGAGCCACACAATCATAGCCATCACCAAAACACACATGTGTTTCTCAAAGTCAGGCAAGCATTGCATTGGGGGCTAGACCGTCGGATGTGGTGTGGGGTAGGGTGGGTCCTTCACTTGTGCATGCCAGGCGTGCAGGAAGCAGGAACCCTGTGAACACTCCTCTGATGGCAACTCCACAGCATCATCAGGCAACGGATAGTACTTTCCTTGGATGGGCAGGATGACTCTGGAAGAAACAGTTTATATGTATATATCCACACACACACGCACACACACACTACACACACACACACACACACACACACACACACACACACACACACACACACACACACACACACACACACACACACACACTCCCTCCTCCTATTTGTAATGCATAAATATATTCATAATATACTCTCTCTCCAGGTGTGTGTATTACTTACATTGTTTATGCGTACAGTAAGAAAAAGCAAAAAAGCAACAGTGTTGCCATTATAAACCTTCCCGAAAACGAAAGGCATTTGACTGCACAAGTAGCGGTGTATATAATGTATGTAAGTGTGTGTGTGTGTGTGTGTGTGTGTGTGTGTGTGTGTGTGTGTGTGTGTGTGTGTGTGTGGTGTGTGTGTGTGTGTGTGTGTGTGTGTGTGTGTGATTTTGCTGTGTCCTGTTCTAGTGTGTCGAGATATGTAACAGAATGTATTCGGGCTTAAGAACCTGAACTGAAATTACTTTCGGTGAATATACCATTACCAATATCAGTGAAAGTGACATTGCTGCCTTTACGGAATCAAATCCTGTTAACGGCAAAGAAAGCAGAAGAAGCCATACTCTTTCCAGAGAAAAAACACACATACTTATTCGACAGAAAGGCCCATACTCTTTCGAGAGGAAGCCCATACTCTTTCCAGAGAAGAAGCACATACTTTTCCAGAGAAGAAGACCATACTCTTTCCAGAGAAGAAGCCCATACTCTTTCCAGAGAAGAAGCCCCTACTCGTTTTAGAGAAGAAGTCCATACCTTTCGATAGAAGAAGCCCATACTCTTTCCAGAGAAGAAGTTTATACCCTTTCGACAGAAGAAGCCCATACTCTTTCCAGAGAAGAAGTCCATACTCTTTCCAGAAGAAAAAAAAACCCATACTCTTTCCAAAGAAAAAGCCCATACTCCTTCCAGAGAAGAAGCCCATACTCTTTTGACAGAAAAAGCCCATACTGTTTCCAGAGAAGAAGCCCATACTCTTTCGACAGAAAAAGCCCATGCTCTTTCCAGAGAAGAAGCCCATACTCTTTCCAGAGAAGAAGTCCATACTCTTTCCAGAGAAGAAGTCCATACTATTTCCAGAGAAGAAGCCCATACTCTTTCAGAGAAGAAGCCCATGCTCTTTCCAGAGAAGAAGTCCATACTCTTTCCAGAGAAGAAGCCCATACTCTTTCCAGAGAAGAAGCCCATACTCTTTCCAGAGAAGAAGTCCATACTCTTTCCAGAAAAAAAACATACTCTTTCCAAAGAAAAAGCCCATACTCATTCCAGAGAAGAAGCCCATACTCTTTTGACAGAAAAAGACCATACTCTTTCCAGAGAAGAAGCCATACTCTTTCGACAGAAAAAGCCCATACTCTTTCCAGAGAAGAAGCCCATACTCTTTCCAGAGAAGAAGCCCATACTCTTTCCAGAGAAGAAGTCCATACTATTTCCAGAGAAGAAGCCCATACTCTTTCCAGAGAAGAAGCCCATACTCTTTCCAGAGAAGAAGTCCATACTATTTCCAGAGAAGAAGCCATACTCTTTCCAGAGAAGTAATCAATTCCATTTCGACAAACAACTTCGCTGTTGAAGTCTCTGTCTCATCTGAGTCTGATGACGAAGGAACTTTTTTCGTGAAATATGGAAAGTTTTCCAAAGAGTCAATGCACAAACTGTGGACAGGAAATCAAACTTAAGCCCACAGCAGGCAAAAGAAATCACACTGGCAACCTTCATCAACCACATCATCTCATCAGATGAAGCCTGTATGTTCACATTTGTTAAACGGTTTCAAAGGTAAATACTCGGGTAAATGAACAAACATGCAGTCATAGAACTTTTGAATCGCAGCAATTTCATGATACACCTCAAAGAGATAACAATATCACTAAACACATTACCAGTTACAAAACTTAGGAGCACAAAATCTGCCACAGATACACATGCAGATAAGGGTGGGCAGTATTAAGAGGGAAGGGGATCTAACACACAAGTAACAGGGGTACATACTACGTATGAAAAATAACAGTTACAGAGTGTTAATACTAGTACTACTGCTAAACAAATCATTATGCATATATAAACATTGACCAGATCTAACACACAAGTAACAGCTGTACATATACTAAATATTGATTTAAAATTATAACAGTTACAGAGTGTTAATACTAGTACTACTGGTAAACAAATCATTATGCATATAACCATTGATCAGACTTACCAGAGGGAACGACTTAGCAAAAGAAATGGGAAGAAGAAAATGATCCAAATTTGCACAGTGGCCAAGGGACATCACGTGGTATCACAAGAAGAGGTCCACCAATAGGAATTCGATTTTATTTTATTTTATTTTATTTTAAGAGAAAGGGCAGGGTAAAAAATCACTGAACAGATGTTTTTCAATTTATTGTTGATGGTTGAAATTCACAAGAACATGGATATGCATGTTGAGCCCCTCAGCTTTTATCAAGTCTGTGGTGTCATAAGCACAGCACTGTAACTTAATGTAAGTACAGCATTCCTAGGCTATCTCCCATACATTCTGCATTATGTGTTGTTATTCTGTTTGTTTTGGTCTGCTTAGATCTATTTTCTCTGGCTGATTATTCTGCTTACTTACAACTTAGATGTAGATTAGTATCTCTAGGTCTGTTTCAGGATGATTTCTGAATAGTTCAAGTGATTATTCTCTAACACTTCACCACCTCTAAATCAGAACAAATTCAGTGAATATTGTATTCATTAACAGTACGCACGCGCTGCTAAAGTGCATGCAAACACGGTGTAGTGTTTTTGTTTTTTACACTACGCTCCTGATGTCAAAAATATGGAAATATATAGCTTCATGCTGACACATAACACAAAGCTGTACATATAAATTATCAGTTTATACGAGAAATTATCACACATCAATACTTACCATATTTGAAACAAGCTTCGATAAAATGTCTGGAGAAGATTGTCAACTGCAGTCCACAATCCGATGCGAGTGATGGAATGGAGCAACCGGCTTCGCTATTCCTGGTTCCGTATTCGATCTTCTGCCCGCATCTGCTTTGGTAAGCCATGAAGCGCAACCGACGATGCAGCAGAGGTTACCGGTTGTTGTTGTTTTTGGTTTTTGGTTGTTGTTTTTGTTGTTTTTTGTTGTTGTTGTCTTTGTGTGTGTGTGTGTGTGTGTGTGTGTGTGTGTGTGTGTGTGTGTGTGTGTGTGTGTGTGTGTGTGTGTGTGTGTGTGTGTGTGTGTGTGTGTGTTTAAACACTTCTTCTTAAACAAGATTACAGTGTAAATAATGAACGGTCGCCGTCGATTCAGTCACTGAGTCCGTCCGCCATTCCAAACGGACACACCACAACAAATAATCGGGTGGGGGAGGGGGGGGGGGGGGGGGGGGGCTGCACAATGGTTTAGCGGCCTTTGCTGGTCGCAGTGAGAGTTTGCAAACTGCAAGAGCTGTGGTGTTGTCGAGATGGTTCCAGTCCACCGCCCTTCGCGCAGTTTTAGTATTGCTCTGTGAGACAGCGCTAGATGTTAAAGCGTCTGTTGTTGCTCCTCGTGTAACTGTCAGCTGTGAGACAGCGCTGGATGTTAAAGCGTCTCTTGTTGCTCCTCGTGTAACTGTCAGCTGTGAGACAGCGCTGGATGTTAAAGCGTCTCTTGTTGCTCCTCGTGTAACTGTCAGCTGTGAGACAGCGCTGGATGTTAAAGCGTCTCTTGTTGCTCCTCGTGTAACTGTCAGCTGTGAGACAGCGCTGGATGTTAAAGCGTCTCTTGTTGCTCCTCGTGTAACTGTCAGCTGGGTTGCTTGTGCTGTAATCTGGGGGTTTCTTGCACGTACTAGGCGACCTGGTTTCTGGGAGTTAGGAACTGGTTTTCTGGTATGGCCGGCACCAGCTCCTCAACCACTTCGCAGAAGAACGTGATGCGGAGCTGCGAGCGTATCTGTTGCGGGGAGGGTGGGTCGAATTTGTTGAGTAGTTTCTGAACACTGCCAGCGCCGCTGGACCTGTAGTGACCAGCAAGAACTATTCCTCTGAACACGGTGGCAAAACAGTCCCCATCGCCCACACCGGCAAGTCAGAGCGATGACCGAAGCAAACGTAATAAAATCAGAAACGGCGGGCACTGGGGCGGAGGTCAGTGTGAGTTGCTGGTGCGTAGGGACTGATGGCCGGCTCTAACCTGGGCTTGAATTTAAAGCAATGCATGGTGGAATATGCCTTCACTGGGTCAAAGGAAAGAAGTACATACGGTTTTGCAGCGGGCTAAACTTCAGTAACTATCCTAATTCAGTCAAAACCATCGATGTTCGTGAAACCGATCGAAAAAGCGTCCGCATCCTCGGCGTATGCGCGGTTCCCTCGACTCAGTTCTGGCTTATCACTCACTCTCACACTCGCTCAGTCCCTCAACATTTGCAGTCGTTGGGAGGACCTGAGAGCAGATGAAGCAGCCGTCCTCCTCCAAGCTGTTCTGTTGGCGGCCATCAACAGGAGGTCTGGGATGGTCATCTCCGTCCAGTCCTTGACATTTTCGGACCGGCTCTTTCGTTGTCTCCCGCGTCTGCGTCCACCCTCGACGGTGCCTTGCGTGATGGTTTTGGAGAGGGTGTCGTGCCTCATGACGTGACCAAACCACGCCAGCTTTCGTCGCCTGACAGTTGCCAGGACAGGTTCTTGGGGACCCACGAGGCTCCTGAGCAGGCTCCGCACATAGTCATTGGTCTTGAGCTTTCTGTATGAGATGCGGAGAAGTTTCCTCAGGCACCTGGTCTCCAATGCCTGGATTCTTCTCTCGTCGTCCGCCAGCAGAGTCCATATCTCACATCCGTAGAGCAGGATGGAGACAACCATGTCTCACATCCGTAGAGCAGGATGGAGACAACCATGTCTCACATCCGTAGAGCAGGTTGGAGACAACCAGTGACTTGAACAGCTGGAATTTGGTTTGGAAGCTAATGTTGCTTTTCCACATCCTGTTCAGCCTGGCCATCGCTGCTGTGGCTGTGTTGCCCTGATATAACCGTAATGGTTGACTGGACGTAAAACACCAACTTATTTACTGCTGTGGCTGTGGGCATCCGGATGCGGATTTCTGCTCTGCAGGTGCCATCTTTTGTCAGGGTGGTTCCCGAGTGCTTGAAGCCGGTCACTTCTTCCAGGGGCTGACCATTCATGGTGACGTTGACGCTGATCTCATTTGTACCGTTCACCGTGACAGTGGACTTATCTGTGCTGACTTCCATGCCATATGCACTGGCTCTTGCAACGAGTCTGTTCGTGAGGTCTTGGGGCTCATTGCTACTACCTCCCATAAGGCCGATCTCATGTGCAAACCGGAGGTTGCAGAGTGGCCTGCCACCAATGGAGATGGAGGTGTGGTGGTGTTGGAGGGTCTCCTGTATAGTTCTTTTCCAGAAACAGGTTAAATAATACTGGGGAGAGTCAAAATCGACTGTCAAGTTGATTTAAAAAAATTGTGTTCGTCGGGTCGAGCAAAAACCTAAAGCATTTCACATAAAGATGACGGAGGGAGGGGGAGGGGGGGGGGGGGTTCAAAAAAAGACAAAAAGCTTCTGTCCGTTTCAACCCAGTTTCTTTGCGAAAATGGCCAGATAAATGGTCCCTGCACTGTATGAATCCAGACCCACATCAAAACCCCGCCCTAAGCCACCTGATTGTACATTACTTTGCATGCAATCTACAAAGAATGTTTTTAACTTGCTGTCACAGGCACACAGAAAACGAAGATAAAATTGTTCACCTGTTGTTACTGCTAGCAGCAGAAGTGCTCCAACAGCGAAAAGAAATGTCATCTGGCTCGATAAATGTACTACTTCGGTTATTGTGTTTTGAAGAATGCACCGAACTAAACGTTTCTTGCTTGGGGCAAAAAGAACGACAGTGACGTAATTTTCATTCGTGTAAAAATAGATAAGATCCAAACATATAAAAGGTTCAAAAGATTTATTAGGACAAAAACACAGTTTGCTATTTTTTCATGGAATCTCCTTTATCAAGCTACAAAATGACACCGAAACAACAGTTAAGGATGAAAAATGAGATGGAAAGCTAAATCACTTATTTGTTTTATATGTTGTTTTCCTGTTCTGAGCTCAGAAGAATGTTGGCACGATAATATGACAATGACGTGTAACAGATGTGATGTAATGACTATTATGTGACGTAAAATTCAAATGGCACAGAAGAGTGACAGAGAGAGAGAGACTTTGAAATACGGCTTCATGGAGAGAATAAAAACAGGGGAAGGGATGGGTGGGAGGGGTCTGACCTTGACAAATAAAAAGCTTCCAGTTCTAAACATCCCAGGAGATGAATGGGAAATATGAAGTACCCGGGGGAAAGAAAAAAAAACATTAGTCGGATGCAGCGAAAAAACTATGATATTAATCTTGATGAGGGTTCACTGCCATCAAAGCACAGGAAAACAAAACAACCGGTAATTTTTTTTATAAAAATGCGTGTATGTATGTGTGAGAGAGAGAGAGAGAGTGTGTGTGTGTGTGTGTGTGTGTGTGTGTGTGTGTGTGTGTGTGTGTGTGTGTGTGTGTGTGTGTGTGTGTGTGTGTGTGTGTGTGTGTGTGTGTGTGTGTGTGTGTGTCTGTCTGTCTGTCTGTCTGTCTGTCTCTGTCTGTCTGTCTGTCTGTCTGTCTCTCTCTCTCTCTCTCTCTCTCTCTCTCTCTCTCTCTCTCTCTCTCTCTCTCTCTCTCTCTCTCTCTCTCTCTCTCTCTCTCTCTCTCTCTCTCTCTCCCTCTCCCCCCCCCTTCTCTGTCACTGTTTTGTGCCATTTGAGTTTTAAGTCGCATAATATTAATTACATCACACCGATTACACGTCATTGTCATGTCAGCGTTCTTCCAAGCACCTGACAGGAAAGCAATATAGCTCAACCAAAAACAGATGATAAGCGATTTAGCTTTTCGTTTCATTTTTCATAGTTTTTTACCGTTAACTGTTGTTTAAATGTCGTTTTGTAGCTTGATAAAGGCTGATTACCCGGATCGGAAGAATTGCAAATCGTGTTTTTGTCCTAATAAATAGCGTTCTTTTGAACCTTTTCTGTGTTTGGATCCTGTTTTAGAACGCTAGCAGTTATTGTTGTTTCCAGACGAATTTTCCCCTCGTGTAAATAGACGCAATGACGCCTTAAACGCAGGCGACAAAGAATCCTTACAGTGCATTGTCACAAATCTGAAACAGAATGAAGCCCAGAGCGCTCTTGCAGAATCGACACACAAGGGAGTTAATTAGCGATCGAAATACGTAACACAAGTAGTACAACAAAGACCTGAGTCGCCTACAGTAACTCTCACCTGGCATGCGTGTACATACAATGTACATGAACTCCACCAGAGGTGTATCATTCTCTGGTGGAGTGTATGTACCTTGTATTTAGACGCATACCAGGTGAAAGATACAGTAGGCGACTCGGGTCTTCGCTGCTGTACTACTTGTGTTACGTATTTCGAACGCTAATTAACTCCCTTGTGTGTTGATTCTGTTTACACTGCATGTTTTGTCGTTGTTATAACCTGTACTTGACGGCATTCTGCGTAGCGAGCGCCTTGCCATTTCGCCATCCTTTCGATAGGACATCCTCCAACACCATGATGGACGCCAAGAGTCGACAAGACGAGAGACAACTCAGCACACTCGGTGTGGTGACCCGGACTTTGACACGATATCCACTAGATGGTAAAGACCTGTCCTCTATCATTGGTGGGAGCTGCCACAAGTACCATTTCTGTCGCGACAAACGACACAAACATGTGTTTGTTACGACAAAACACGTCTTTTGTCGCGACAAACATAATTTTGTCGCGACAAAACTTTTGTTGCGACAAATATTTGTCGCGACACCACGTGTTTGTCGCGACAAAACTTTTGTTGCGACAAATATTTGTCGCGACACCACGTGTTTGTCGCGAAAAAATGATACGTGCATAATTTTGTTTCGACAAATATTTGTCGTGACAAACGTTTTGTCGCGACAAAACAAACGTTTGTCGTGAGTAGTATACTTTTGTCGCGACAAAAGACGTGTTTTGTTGAGACAAAAGACGTGTTTCTCGCGACAAAAATGATACTTGTGGCAGCTCCCGCCAATGACAGTCCTGAGTGCTCCAAACACAGGAAGACCAGGTGGAGCCCATGATGGGAACGTCATTTCCTCAACGACCCCGATCAAGAACTGCTACAGGTCTGTCGTAGCATAAAGAGCAAAAATGTGTTTCTGTCGGTTGCGAATGCGGCCCATGGTTTAATGCCTGAAAGGTAATGAGGAATTACGAAAACCTGGTAAATGTGCATATAAATCTGAGCATAACTATTACCTATCTCTAAAATATATCACAACATTCCTGGATCGTTTCTACTCTGTGTGTGTGTGTGTGTGTGTGTGTGTGTGTGTGTGTGTGTGTGTGTGTGTGTGTGTGTGTGTGTGTGTGTGTGTGTGTGTGTGTGTGTGTGTGTGTGTATGTGTGTGTGTGTGTGTGTGTGTGTGTGTGTGTGTGTGTGTGTGTCTGTGTGTGTGTCTGTGTGTGTTTTAAGAATGAATACACTGTGTTTGATAGATGTCTTTCATGAACATGTGAAACAGTAATGAATGGATGTAACTGCAATGTTCATATTACATAAGAGTCAAAAGACAAAACTTTTGAAATTTAATATTCATATCACTGATTCAATAGCAAAACACACAGAACTACACGTACATGAACACACACATACACGCGGGCGCTCGAACACATTGACACACAGAGGCAGACACACTACACGTACATATGCACCTGTACACACACACACACACACACACACACACACACACACACACACACACACACACACACACACACACACACACACACACACACACACACACACACAGTGCCATACGTACAACCACACAGGTAGGCCTGCGACACAGGCCAAGAGGGGAAAATGTGTGTTGAGGGCAGATTTGAATGACACTATGGAAGAAGAGAGTCTGGGAGAGTAGGGTAGATTATTCCAGAGAAATGGTAGTGCGCAGAAAAAGGCGCGTTGACCAGTTACACTTGGTGTCAGTGTTTTGTGACACAGCTCTGGTGGTCTTGCTGTGTCAGAGTGTTGTGACCCGCCCAAGCATTGCTGTTCTTGCTGTGTCAAAGTGGTGAAACACAGCTCGAGCCTTGGTGTTCGTATTGGTGTCTGTTTGGTGTGTTTACTGGTGTCAGTGTGTTGTGATACAGCCCAAGTCCTCTTCTTACTGGTGTCAGTGTGTTGTGATACAGCCCAAGTCCTCTTCTTACTGGTGTCAGTGTGTTGTGATACAGCCCAAGTCCTCTTCTTACTGGTGTCAGTGTGTTGTGATACAGCCCAAGCCTTGTTCTTACTGGTGTCAGTGTGTTGTGACACAGCCCAAGCCCAGTTCTAACTGGTGTCAGGGTGTTGTGAAACAGCCCAAGCCTTGTTGTTCTTACTGGTGTCAATGTGTTATGAAACAGCCCAAGCCTTGTTGTTCTTACTGGTGTCAGTGTTGTGAAACAACCCAAGCCTTGTTGTTCTTACTGGTGTCAGTGTTGTGAAACAGCCGAAGCCATTTAGGAACATTCTCACTGACTGTTGACAACGGCTTACAGTACCTGTCGCTGGGGGGTCGGCTTCTGCTGTTGCCCATGACAGCGCCACACTGTCACTGTCGCACAACGACTTTCAGTTGCAGTTCAAGCCGCTCTGGGGTCGGCTTCCACTGTTGCCAACGGCTGCGGAATACCGTCACTATCTGCACACCTTTCGTGGGCTGTCCGGCACCGTCGTCCATGTGATTCCAGGGTCTGCTGCTGCTGCTGCTGTTCTTGACAGCTGTGAAGCACTCCCAGTCAGTTATCTCAACGATCCACAGCCGTAGTCTGTGAGATTCCAGGGTCGGCTGCTGCTGCTGCTGCTGCTGCTGCTGCTGCTGCTGCTGCTGCTGCTGCTGCTGCTGCTGTTGTTAGCTGTGCAGCGCTCCCAGTCAGCTATCTCAACGATCCACAGCTGTAGTCCGCGAGATTACAGGGTCGGCTGCGGCTGCTGTTGTTGTTGTCGTCGGCTGTGCAGAAGCCCCGCTGTCTCCATGTTCAACGGAGTCACCGTTGCCGATGCTGTGGCGACGAAGGAAGCCGTGAACGTTTGACAGGAACTTCCACCGATCTCGGCCCCTCTTCCTCGCAGGGTCTGCGCGCCGGGTTGCTCTGCAGCTGCCGTAGTCCTGTTGCTGACTGACGTCTGGCGAGGACTTGCGTCGGGCGCTGACCGAATCTGCAGAGTTCCGCTGACTCCTGTTCCCATGCTGCTCTCCTGGATCGACGGAAAACAGATCCCAAATGTCTTCAGGTTGGCTGTACCGGAAGTGCACGGGTTGGTGTGGATGAAGATGATGCTTTCGACGATGGTGGTCTTGCTGCTGGTGGTGGTGGTGGTTAGAGCGGGGTCCGTGAGAGAGACAGGTCCTGCGACTGCCCAGCTGCAGAGGCTGGGAGTGCAACTCCGCAGGGCTGAGAGCCAACGGTTTGTTGTGGAAGCCAATGGAGCCGAGACCCTGTGTCTGCAAGTTCCTGCAGTCGCTGCCACTCGACCTGTGGCTGGTGCCAGGATTCTGCTCGTGCACCACATTCGCGGAACTTCTCCAAGAGGAACACGAACAACTTGGATTTAACCCGGAAGGGGTTGCAACGTCACAGTCATGCGCAACTCGCTCGCTCCCCTCGTCCACTTCCGCTTCCTCTCTGATGGTCCACATCTCCAGGGAGCGAGCTCCGCATGTCACACTCTTGCTGTTCCGGCGCATGCGCTGTGAAGGCGTGACCCACAATGCATTGGGCTGACGACCGGAAGAGAGGGCGGAGGTCCAGGTGGAGGAGATGGGGTCGTCGTTGTCGACGAAGGGAGCCGGCGGGCGTCCGGACAGACGCCTGGACACGCGGCTCCACAACCTCCACATTTCAAACCTGAGAAGACAGAAGGACGGTCAGCGAGACAGGCACGCCCACATCAGAGTTCTGCAGCCAGTAAAGTATCACTGGCAGGAGCTGCGATAAGTATCATTTTTTATCAAGTTTCGACGCGACGCTGTTTGTCGCAATAAACACGTCTTTTGTCGCGTCGAGACAAAAAAGCGTCTTTTGTCACGACAAAAATATGCTTGTCGCGACAAAATTATGTTTGTCGTGACAAACTTATGTTTGACGTGTTTGTCGCGGCGAAACTTGTCGTGACAAACATAGTTTTGTCGAGAAAAGCATACTTTTGTCGCGACAAACGAGTAAAACACGTCTTTTGTCGCGACAAAAGTTGTCACGAAAAAATTATGCTTGTTGTGACTAAAGTTTTGCGACAAAAATTATACTTGTGGTAGCTCCCGCCAATGATAATAAAGTGTCTTTCCAAACACAAATAATACCGCCTCTCTTCCATTGTCTAACTACAAATACTAACTATAAATGTCCAGATTTGAAACCCAAGTAGCCGCCTGAAAAAGCTCAAGGCACTGGAATCTGAGCAATTGAAGACGTTTCCTTGGCTTCCTTGGCAAAATTTAATCTGGACGAGATAAAAATTAATTCAAACAAAAGATTGATCAGAAACGATTTTCTTTTTAATTAACAAGTTTAAAAAATAAAAAAAATAAAAAATAAAAAAAATGAAAATGCTCAAATTTTAACGTGGACAAAATTAATCAGTTTATCATCGAAAAACAAAAATCAATTCAAACAAAATTTATTCTAATAAAAAAAAAAAGCAACAAATTGTTTATATATATATATTTATTTATTTTTATTGTTTAATATATATAATACAAAGGAAAAGAGCGGTCACGCCGGTTGCCCTGACAAACCTGGTGACCCGGTTCATGAAGCCATAGATAAGCGGGTTGAGGACCCCGGACAAGAAGAGCAGGGCCCAGGCAGCCATGTCGGTAGAGGGCGCAACCTTGGCCCCGCTCCACTTGAGCAGCGCCACCGTGACGAAGAGAGCCCAGCACAGGAAGTAGGAGGCGGCAATCAGAAGGATCGTCTTCAATACAACACAAGAATACAATGCAACAATACGGCACAAAAATACAATACAGCAAAAACAATAAATACAAAATACAGCAAAAACAAAACAATACAACAATACAGCACAACAATACAAAAACAATACAAAACAACAATACAATGCAACAATACAACACAGCAATACAGCACAACAATACAATACAGCACAGCAACAAAACAATACAGCACAACAATACAATACAGCACAACGCAGCACAAAAATACAGCACAACAATACAATACAGAAACACAGCACAACAGTACAATACAAAAATACAGCACAACAATACAACAATTTAGTACAACAGTGCTTTAGTAATCCTTGAAAAGAAAATTTGGTTGTCTGCCTCAGACCTCAGTCGGTCCGTCACTTATTAAAAGCAAGTAAACAAAATTAAGCAAATACATACGCAGTCTAATTCACTCGCACTGGTGCCGGTGTCGTTCACACTAAAGCTGTCACACGCTTAATTTCATCTAAAGTAAAGCGGACGCTAGCACGCGCACGCATGAACGCGAACACACACACACACACACACACACACACACACACACACACACACACACACACACACACACACACACACACACAAGCACGCACGCACACATGCGCACGCACACACGCACGCGCACGCACGCACACACACACGCACGCGCACGCACGCACGCACGCACACACACACACACACACACACACACACACACACACACACACACACACACACACACACACACACACCTTCACTGCCTTGCACTCCGTGCTCCCGGCCCTCCCGGCTGTTGTCACCTGGCTGTCCCGTCTCTTCACCTGGCTGTCCCCTCTCGTCCCCTGGCTGTCCCCTCTCTGTTCCAAACAGCTGTGTCCTGCAGACGTCCCCTGGCTGTCCCCTCTCTGTTCCAGACAGCTGTGTCCTGCAGACGTCCCCTGGCTGTCCCCTCTCTGTTCCAGACAGCTGTGTCCTGCAGACGTCCCCTGGCTGTCCCCTCTCTGTTCCAGATAGCTGTGTCCTGCTGACGTCACCTGGTTGTCCCCTCTCGTCACCTGGCTGTCCCCTCTCTGTTCCGGACTGCAATACCCTGTTGTCGTCACCTGGCTGTCCCCTTTTGATATTTGGCTGTCCCCTCTCTGTTCCGGAGAGCAGTGCCCTGTTGGCATCATCTGGCTGTCCCATCTGTGGTCCGGACAGCAGTGCCCTGTTGACGTCATCTGGCTGTCCCCTCTGTGTTCTGAACAGTAGTGTCCTGCTGACGTCATCTGGCTGTCCCCTCTGTGTTCCGAACAGTAGTGTCCTGCTGACGTCAGCTGGCTGTCACCCTTCTGTTCCGGACAGCAGTGCCCCGTTGACGTCATCTGGCTGTCCCCTGTCTGTTCCGAACAGTAGTGTCCTGTTGACGTCACTTGGCTGTCCCCTGTCTGTTCCGGACAGCAGTGCCTTGTTGACGTCATCTGGCTGTCCCCCGTCTGTTCCGAACAGCAGAGTCCTGCTGACGTCACTTGGCCGTCCCTTCTCAGTTCCGGACAGCAGTGCCCTGTTGATATCACTTGGCTGTCCCCTGTCTGTTCCGAACAGCAGCGTCCTGCTGACGTCACTTGGCTGTCCCCTCTCTGTTCAGGACAGCAGTGCCCCGTATCCCCGGGCTGAACCGCGCCGCTGTCCTGGCTGCCCGGTGGACAGCCGCGGCTGTCCCCAGCAGTCCGCTGGCCCTCCTTCACAGAGTCGGCGGATGAGGCACTGGCTGTAGCGCCGGTTAATGTGGTGCTAGTCGTGGTGCCGGTGGAGGTGACGGTGGTGGTGGTGGTGGTGGCTGTGGTAGTGATGGTGGTGGCGGTGACTGTGGAGGACGGAAAGACTTTGGCTGATCGTCTGCTGTGGCTGAGGGCGGCGCGGAAAATGCTGAGGTAGCACCAGCACTGCACGAGGAGCGGCAGAAAGAAGACGAGGCCGAGGAAGACGGCGGTGTACACGGTGTCTGCCCGCCAGTCCACCAGACACGCCAGCTGGCCCCTGTCCAGCGTGAAGGCGCCCCAGCCCAGCAGCGGCGGGAGCCCCATGGCGAACCCCAGAACCCAGGTGCCTGCAAGGGGAACAGGCAACGAGGTTGGGAAGCTGTTGTTGCAGCTGCTGTTGCAGCTGTTGTTGCAGCCGCTGTTGTAGCTGTTGTTGCAGCTGCTGCTGTGGCATTCCCCAGCAGAACACCCTGAGGTGACAGGGCCCAAGCAACTGTACGTTGACAATGCATCCCTCTGTGACTTTTTCTTTATAATTCTGACCCCGCCGTAAGGGCAGCCACACTGTTTTCGGAGGATTTATCTCCGGTTCAGGAGGGTGGATGCTGTTGTTATGCAGGGAGGCTTTCATGGCTGGAGACAGTCCCAGCATAACTGTGCAGCGGATAGCAACACACACCTACTTACCTACTGACCTGCTCATGGCTGTATGCTGTATGCAGAACTTGCGCCGAAACGACAGCAGTTTCACGTGGCACCAGCCATGTAACAACCAAACAGCGCTGTAACCACTTCGGTGGATATTCAGAAGGCGCTGTGTAAAGCTGCAGTTACTCATTGAGAGTCACTTACAACTAGAGCGCAGTGGGTCTGCTTGGAAGCAGAGAATAGCGCTATTGGGCGATTCAGGCGGGGTTGTTAACTCCCTTGACTTTTGCCCGGCATTGCTTAAGTCCCTTGGCTGCTTTTATTTCCGGTGCGTGCTTTCTTCACAACGGAAGGCGGTGACAGTGAATTTGCGAATTTTACACTGCCAACTTTAAAGGCATTTTAGGAGGCCCGTAGTCATAATGTGTCTGGCAATAAGCAATAACTTGTTGCTCGTGCTATAGGATGCCCCCAAACGCATTTTTTTTCTACGAACTCGCGATCTTCTGGTCAGCCAAAAAACGACACAAAGACACTTTTTTTCCCCACCCTCCACCCCCTTTCCACGGTTATTTTTGCATCTGCAGCAGTATTGGCATTCGTACTGCTTCGCGATTCTAGGTTCAGCTTCCACTGTTATACACAGCGTGAAGCAACGCCTACTCAGAAGTCGGCCCGGAAGTGCGCTGCGACCTCTCGCGACATCTTGCGCAAAAGATTACAAAGCGCATTCACTCTAGCAAACCAGCTTCGCTGAATCGCCCAATAGTTGCCACTGTGAAGCGCTTAGGGCTCTTCCGGAGATGAGGCGTTCAACAAGTGTTCATATTTAAATTAAATTGTGTTGGTCCATCATCTCCCCCCCTCCCCCCATTTTTCATCCCCCTCCTCCCCCTCCACGCACACCCATTCACCGACCCCCCACCCCCCAACCCACCCAGCATCCCACCCGGCATCCCACCCGGCATCCCTACCCGCAATGAACTGTTGGCCAGCGTGTGTGAAGACGTAAGGGTAGCGAGTTGGTGTAGTGTTGATCCATCCCCTCCCCACCCTACATACCCACTCCCCCCCCCCCCCACCCACCCCACTTACGCACCTACCCCTTCCCCACATTCCGAGCATCACTTTCCGGCACCTTCCTCCAAACTCTGCTAGAGCTGGTTACACCATTAAAGGGGCATTCTTTATCTCCGCGCAGCTGTCCACCGACGCGATCAGCGCCCTCCGAAAGGTTTGGGTACTGCCCATAACACTGTGGAAGCAACCTAGCGCCAAAGCACGGACGTAAACATGAGACGCAACCACCCCGGGTAAAAGAAAGAGTTCCGTCTCGATTCAGACTATTTTCGTTTTATTTGAGCTGGCGTAAGCAACATGGTCAGTTATAAAACAAACGTCTGATATAATTCAAGTTGTTTGTAACAAACTTACTACTGTTTGAGCACCAACAAAAAAACTGCTCGTTAGCAGTTTTCTGGGACCTATGGCGTAACTAAACACGGCAATGGTTGAAGGAAGGATGTCGTAAACCAGCGCTTGGAGTTTGGGTTGCTTCCAGTCTTATCAGTACCCAAACCTTCCGGAAGTCGTGCACAGCGTCGGTGGACAGCTGCGCGGAGATAAAGAGCGCCCCTTCAGTGGCGTAACTAAATCTGGCAGAGTTTGGAGGAAGGTGCCGGAAAGCGATGCTTGGTGTCAAACTCCAAGCACTGGTTTACGACATCCTTCCTTCAACCACTGCTGTATTTAGTTACCCCATAGGGTCCAGAAAACTGTCAGCTAACGAGCAGGGGGGTTTTTCTTCTTCTTTTTTTCTTTCATTTTGTTGTTTGTTTGTTGTTGTTGTTGTTTTTGTGTGCTCAAACAGTAGTAAGTTTGTTACAAACAACTCAAATAAAACAAGGCGTGTCATCAAGTTTACACCAGCGCAAATAAAACCACAATCGTTTGAATCGAGAGGGACCTCTTTCTTTCACCCGGGGTGGATGTGTCTCATGTTTACGTGCGTGCTTGGGCGCTAGGTTGCCTCCACAGTGTTATGGGCAGTACCCAAACCTTTCGGAGGCCGCTGACAGCGTCGCTGGACAGTTGCGCGGAGATAAAGAGTGCCCCTTCAGTGGCGTAACTAAATCTAGCAGAGTTTGGAGGAAGGCGCCGGAAAGCGGCGCTCGGAGTGTGGCTCGGTATGTGTGTCGATCCCCTTCCACCCTAACCGCTCCCCCCCTCCTCCCCGACACATAACCCTCCCCACCCCACCCCACCACCACTCCTCACCCCCACCCCCAGCATCCCTACCGGCAATGAGGCTGTTGCCCAGTGTGTGTGTGAAGACGTAAGGGTAGCGCAGCGAGTTGGAGATGGCGTAGTGTCGGTCCAGAGAGATGGCCAGAAGCGAGTAGTGCTGCGCCACCAGCAGCACCACGAGCAGGTAACTCTGACTGCGACACCAGGTGGCGCTCAGCACCCAGGCACCACGCGCCACGGAGAGTGTGCTGAAGGGCAAGATCAGTAGGCTGAGACCTGCTTGACACAGAGGATACAAGTATGTTTAGTTTCTACTGAAAGGCTGAGACCTGCTTGACACAGAGGATACAAGCATGTTTAGTTTCTAATGAAAGGCGGAGACTTGCTTGACACAGAGGATACAAGCATGTTTAGTTTCTACTGAAAGGCTGAGACCTGCTTGACACAGAGGATACAAGCATGTTTAGTTTTCACTGAAGGCTGAGACCTGTTTAACACAGAGGATACAAGCATGTTTAGTTTCTGCTGAAAGGCTGAAACCTGCTTGACACAGGATACAAGCATGTTTAGTTTCTACTCAAAAAGGCTGAGATCTGCTTGACACAGAGGATACACGGGTGATTACCTTTCACTGAAGGGCAGGACCAGTAGGCTGAAACTTACTTCACACAAAGAATACAAGGAAGTTTACTTGCCACTGAAGGGCTGGACCTACGGCCCTGTTTGACACAAAGGATACAAGCATGCTTATTTGCCACTGAAGAGCCAGCGTGCTGAGCCTGCTTGGCAGAAAGGACACCAGGAGTTTTGTATTTTCATTCACTTATCTATTGGTTGCTACTATAGGCTGAGGCGTGCTTGACACAAAAGAGACAAGGGTACAGAAATGATGTCACAAAGGACACAGGGACAATGATGATAATATAATAACGAGACCTGCTTGACACAAAGGATACAAATGTGTTTACTTGCCACTGAAGGGCTGAGGCTTAATTGCTTCACACAGAAGAGACAAGAATACACAAATGAAGTCACAAAGGATACAGGGACAATGGTAATAATAATCATAATGAAATATTTAGAAAGCGCGATCCTAAAACATATGAAAGGAAGTCGGTGTATACAATATTGCTGTTCAAATATAAAATACATGCACGGTGAAACCCCTCAAGCGGAAAACGACAATATGGATGCTTATTTTTCACTATGTACA
>OY757555.1:2743057-2745557 GCA_963584105.1 Alviniconcha strummeri | reverse complement strand
CACCACGCCTCCCTCTACCCCCCACACCCCCTCTGACCTCATCGCCGTCGTCGACAATGACGTAGAAAGGATTTCTGACGGTAATAACGTCACCTCGGCGTTCCGTTCGCAGCAAAGAGGTCTGGTGGTGTGCTGAGGTTTGGAGAATGGCGTTGGCAGAACGGCAGCTGCTGATGGACTGGGCACATTTTTGTACCCGCCCTCCGCAGTCTCCGTTTGAATCAGTGCAGACGATGATGGTGTTGTTCTTAACGATAAGGACGATAAGGATGACGACGAAGGTGACAACGACAATGAGTGAGATGCAGTGGCAAGCAACACCGGTGTGGACGTGACGAAAGCTGTGACCGTTGCAAAAGCAAACGTCAACGACAGGAAATGATCCGTGAATGTTACGACACGCATGCTGACCCTACGACTTGAAGTAATACTTGTCACCACTCCTTCTTATGTAAGGAGTTTCCAGGAACAGTTGAGATCAAGCTAACGTGCCTGTGGACTTGTCACTGTACTTTATTACGTGACGAATTATCATGGACTAGTCACGAAACTGTATTACACGACTCCTGATCGTGACTCTGTACTTTGACTTTAGTACGTGACTGCTTGAAGTGACTTTGTCATCACACTTGATAAGCGACGAGGTGCGGTGCACTTAGCACCATATGTTATCACGTGGCGAGTTCTGGAGGTGTCAGTACACTGCGTCACGGGCTGTTGCCTGTATGATGAAGTCAGTAACGTGACGTTTTCGGAAAGAGTCAGCACACTTCGTCATGAGCTGTTGGTTGTGTGTTGTCAGTAACGTGACGTGATCTGAAGGTGTCAGCACACTACATCACGAACTGGTGGTTGTATGATGACGTCAGTAATGTGACGAGTTCTGAAGGTGTCAGCACACTGCGTAACGAGCTCTTGTTTTCAGTGTCAGTCAGTAATGTGAAAAGTTCTGAAGGTGTCAGCACACTGCGTCACGAGCTGTTGGTTGAATGGTGACGTCAGGAACGTGACGAATTGTGAACTTGTCACCACGCTTGACAAAAGTGTTGGCTGCCTCCTGGTGCACGTAGCGTGGCGGGGAGTGAACTTGTCGCCACACTTGACCAACACCCGTTGACTGCACGGTGTCTATAACGTAAAGAGCTGTCATGCACTGATCGTTGCCACATCTTTCACCAACACCTAAAGAATGCATAGTGTTCAGGCACAAACCAACACCTGAAGAATGCACGATGTACATAACATAACGAGTTGTCATGCACTAATTGTCACCAAATCCAACACCTGTTGACTGCACGGCGTTCGCGCACTGAACAACACCGGCCGACTGCACGGCATTCACGCACTATAATTATTACCACACTTTTTACCAAACTGTTGACAGCATGGTGTTCACGCACTGTAAGTGTCAGCACACTTTTCACCAACACCTGTTGACTGCACGGTGTTCACGCACTGTCACCACACTTTTCGCCAACACCTGTTGACTGCACGGTGTTCACGCACTGTCACCACACTTTTCGCCAACACCTGTTGACTGCACGGTGTTCACGCACTGTCACCACACTTTTCGCCAACACCTGTTGACTGCACGGTGTTCACGCACTGTCACCACACTTTTCACCAACACCTGTTGACTGCACGGTGTTCACGCGCTGTCACCACACTTTTCACCAACACCTGTTGACTGCACGGTGTTCACGCGCTGTCACCACACTTTTCACCAACACCTGTTGCCTGTAACGGTGTCCGTGCACCAGCTGCAACAACACTTTGATGCCCGGAAGTCCCCGACACCGCACAAGCCAGAGAAGACCACCGTCAAGCCAACCTCTGCCTGCTGGAATACTCTCGGTCATTTGTAACTTGTCTCGGTAAAGGGATACGAAGGAATTTCGTATTCTTTTCTTCGTAACACATTGTCAGGCCCGCACAAAAACCAAAAAAAGTATGCGGTCCTAGTTTCTGCTGTCTTATCTGTTGGGGTCACAGGCTTTTTCTTGCGATCCTACAACCCTTCAAGAATGTCAGACTTGTAAAGAAAAAGGGGAACAAATAAAAAAATGGGTTATCCGTTCCGAATGACTGATGCAGCAGCTGGTTAGTTAATTAGTAAGTTACTTATTTCTTAGATTATAAGGTCCCGTCAGCCGCACATGGTCTCCTCGATACACCAATTCAAAAAACAAGTCACTCAGTAAATCACAAGTTGTGGATGTTTTTTCTTGTTTTTTGTTTTGTTTTGTTTTGTTTTTTTTTTTTGTTTTGTTTTCTCTCTCCCCAATTCACTGGTACAGTGTCAAAAACTACCCATCCATCTATCCATGAATGTTAAAAAGCGCGTGTTAAAAATAATCTATCTATCTATCTATCTATCTGTCTATCTGTCTATGTATGTATGTATGCCCAATAACATTGTGACACGTCTTGGTACCTGTTTAGAAGCCTGTTTAACTAGCCCAAGGAAGAAATTCCTGGCAGTTACCGAACCCGCCATGCG
>OY757555.1:2729701-2742857 GCA_963584105.1 Alviniconcha strummeri | reverse complement strand
AAAGGCTAATCGTGACGTCACCTCAAGACTCGACTGCCATTGGCATTGTTGCTTCTACCAGAGATACTACAGCAGTAGTGTAGTGTCTCTGCTTCTACAGTTTCAGTGCAGAAAACTCCGATAAATTTGCGAAAAAGTTGGAAAAGGCAACTGGAATACGGCCATACCAGTACGAGCCAGTTGCGGATATCAATTCTGGCATCGACTGGGAGAGTTCAAGTGACGAAGAAGTGCCATATGAGCACTGTGCCAACGACAAACACATGGAAAGCTAAACTAACCATAACTAACCCCTCACTAACCCGGCCTCCATCTAGAAACACAATGGCTGCCGACTGATAAAGCAAATCGCTAATCAGGACTACCGATGACATAGCATCGGGACGTAAACAAATGCAGACGAAAAGAGAAATGCAAAATGGCTGCCCTAATCAGGCAAGCTTACAGCGGGTACGAATTGGCCAATAAGCCAAAGATCAAAAAGAAAGAGCGTATGGTGAAAGAGAAAAGAAAAAAGAAAAAAACAAACACTTTCTGAAAAGAAAAAGGAGGCAAGAAATGTCAGCGAGAAACGTGACAAAGGCTGGATACACGTAATTCGTATCGTATCAGTGGTGAAAGAGAGAGAGAGAGAGAGAGAGAGAGAGAGAGAGAGAGAGAGAGAGAGAGAGAGAGAGAGAGAGAGAGAGAAGAAAAAACTTTCTGAAAAGAAAGAGGAGGTAAGAAATGTCAGCGAGCAACGTGACAAAGGCTGGATACACGTAATCCGTGTACACGATACAACCCACTTAGCAGTGACAACACTGCGGGGCCGCTCAAGAACTACCCCACACAACGCTGGTGTCACGTGAAGCTGCTTCCGTCTCGGCGCACGTTCTGTGTGCACTATACAACTATACACCAGTTTACAGTGTCGCTTCACTGGAAGCCACATACGTAGGATGCATGTGTGTTTAGCTGTAACCCGCCACCTGCACTTTTGGCAGAATCACCAGGATCATTTACGTGCTACTGCGGTAAGACGGGGGTGGAACGGATACCGAAATAAGACTCAACACAGAAAGTTGACACCGGGAAAGAAAATTCTCTCACCACTCCTGCCAGGACTCGAACCGCGACCTTTCGATCACGAGTCCGGCGCTCTAACCACTGAACTATCCCCGCTCCCCAAACAGCCGTGACGTCTGCTGCTACCTGGTAAAAAACTCATTATGTTTAGATGCCTACTTCTTTTACCAGAACAAGAGTACTGCCAAGAGGACACGTAACTGAAAACAAAGTCTTCCGGGACTGAGCAACACATGCTGGATATCTAATCTAAAAACATTTCTTTTCCCAAAATTGTAGACGTGCCATGTTTTCTGTTCCGTGCGTCTGTATCCATTCCAAGTCTCCTGGGCATTTGCTGCCCGTTTTAAGCTGTGTATATTTAGATTTGTATAGTCACAATGCTTGTGTATGCGGGTGCCTCTGCCAGTGTGTGTGTGTGCATGCGTGCGTGTGTGCTTGCGCGTGCGCACGCGCGCATGTGTATGTGCTTACAATAGTCTCTAGGGACAAGATTTTGTGCTTTAAAAATACTTTAATTATTATGATACAGGGTTTCTTCTCTCCCATAGGCAGGCATAAGTGTGGGTTCTCAGTATTTAGCCACAACAATGGGAACTGAAACTTAAAGCAAAGTTTTGTGATGGAAGGCCAAGTGCCAGTAGACTACACAGGTTATAGGGTACCACTGTCTTACTGCGACCGGTTCGTTGACCTCCTTCCTCTGGATTAGTTTATTCAGAAGGAAGCAAATTGGATTTTAACGCCGAGCCAACCATGATGGTTCAGTATCAGGGAGACATTTGTCTGAATATTCAGGAACATCATGAATATCCTCAAACCGGAAAACATTTAACAGATTCAATGTTTTCAAGAAGGATATGCCACAATATGATATGAAAGATGGATACAAGCAAACCTGTCATAATTAGACCACAGTACCTTATGACGGTATTTCGGCAAAACACACAATGGTGAAAAAAAATGAGCTATTTATTTGTTTTTGTTTTTGTTTGTTTGTTTGCTTGTTTGTTGTTGTTTTACATTTTCCATACAAGTAAATAAATGCGCGCGTGTACACACACACATAGATCTATATAATTATATAAGAAGAGCAAATGCCAGATAAAAAGCAGTCAACAACTGAACAAGGGAATATATTTCATCTGTCTTGAACAATACCAGTACAGACAGCAATTTTATTCTTTGTTTTAAAACACCAGTTAATAAATAACACAAAATCATTCAACCTTGCTGCCATTAGAGATAGAGAGAGACTCAAACAAGAAAACTTTATTTTACAAGGACTGTAGTTTCAGCTAGTCCTTGCTAAACGTCTAACGGGTAATAATAATTTATTTACAAAGGCATCATTTCTATACATAATTATATGAAGCATGAATGAGTAAGTGTTTCTTATACATGAAGTATAAAAACTTCCAAGCACACCTTGCGCGTTCACAGCACCAGATGCACACACATATAGTGAGTACACCACTCAGTTATACATGTATTTATATAAGCAAACAAAATACGAAAGAACTTTGCTGTTCATAATAAATGCATCAAATGAAAATTTGCATTCTGGGTCACTCAAATTCCAGAATAAAAAAGATAATTACACAAATCAACATAACAGAGCCGGCAAAGGTAGAGGTATACAAACGAAATAAAATGGAATAAAATGTAGTAAATCATCGCTTTTGAAACCGATTAAGTGCACAGTCATATATTACTCATATTCCTACCCACCAACGCCTCTCCATCCACGGCAAAAACAACGCCCACACGCCCACAAACCCAGTCACACCTACATCCACAATAAAAATATAACATCACCCACTACACCCAAAGCCAAATATACACACCTAACTATGAATTATTTAACATAATACTATCATACTCCATACTGATCACAATATTAGTACCATAAGCCTACAATCACAGCAATTGTAATATAAATATAATCATTACAATTGAAGCCAGCACACAGCAAACCTCCCACCACCACCACCACACACACACATACACAAGCACATATTCACACACACACACACACACACACACACACACACACACACACATCTGCACCCACACATTATCTCCATCAGTCACAATACAAATCATGCAATCCTTGTCAATCACAGCAATGAAATACTGAGCAAATTATTCTCACAGCACCCATCATGGCAATAATTATATAAAAGTTATTTTCAACCTTTTATGTGTTTGCATCTACTTACATAGAGTTTGTACGGTTGACTTTGTTCGTTTTCTCTTGTCTTGAATTTCTTCGCATTCCCCCGGAATTTTATTGTTGCTGTTCTTCACTGCACCTCAGTGTCTTCACCTACTCTTTGTCTTCAGTAAAAGGTAAATGCTTGCACTGCTTGCAAAACATTCGCCCTGGTATAACAGTACTGGTTGATTGTGCATAAAACACCAAGCATTATTAGTATTAGTATTGCAGAACATCATTAGTGTAATTATGCTGATACAGTCAGCGTCTCCGCCACCATGCAGACTTGGACGTTAAAAAACCTGTGCAACATTGTTGTTTGCTGTTCGGTTGAGAACGATTTGTCATCACTTTGTTTCTGTACCAAACATGATGGCACCGTTTTGACAGCAGCTGTTTTCAGGCACACTCATAATGACTTCACTTATTATTGACAAAGATGATGCTCTTTCTTTTTTTTTCTTTCTTCCTCTTCAAGTTTTTTTTTTTTTTTAATAGCTTTTCACGGGTTTTCAAACAAGTTCAGGTTTTGCACAAATGAGCTGCTTTCAACATCAGTTCAGTTCAGTTCAAGATGGTGTCTACGTGTTTGCGGAATCACATATATGCGTACGGCCACCGCAATTCTCAGACGTTTCTCCAGCTTTGCCTTTGAAACAGTTCCAGAGTTATTCTGATCCAAGACGGCCCTCTCAAGACAGATCATCGAGCGCTTCCTCTTTCTGCTCACCCCCCCCCCCCACCCCAGGCTATTGGCAGTGATGAGTTGATGCTTAATGTCCTCAGATGTCATTTGACATATTAGGGACAAGTTGTGACCAATGCCGAAGCACGGTTCAATAAAATCCACATACGTAAGGTGTATGCGTGTTTAGCTGTAACCTGCCACCTGCACTTTTTGGCAGAATGACCGGGATTTTTTACGTGCTACTGTGGTAACACGGGGGTGGAACGGATACCGAAATAAGAGTCAGCACAGAAAGTCGACCCTGGAGAAGAAAATTCTCCCGCCGTTCCAGCAGGGATTCAAACCAGCGACCTTTCAATCACGAGTCCGGTGCTCTAACCACTGAGCTATCCCCGCCCCACTATTGGCAGTGTAAAGGTCCTGAGCTTTATACTAGTAGGTATAGTGTCTCAAGCATGCAGCTCTTCAGGACACAAGCCATTTGTGGTGGTAGCAATATGCCTAGTGCGCCATGCAGTCTATCTTCTTGGTCATTTAATCCCACGTGCCAGTGTGGGCTTGCTGTTCATCTGTTAACTTTTTGCAGCAAGTTTTATGAATCCGTGAGATGGATGGCAAGTGTATATTGTCTGTCAGATATATCGAGGCAGTCCGGTGCTGAGAAGGTGCTTATTATCAGACCACTGAAGTTTATAGAGTGTAACATCCTCTCTCAGACTACCTGCCCTGATGTTACACTCTCTCAGACTACCTGCCCTGTTCACCAATCAGCTGATCACCAACACCATCGACTCCAATCAGCTGTGATGCTGCACACGATGGTGTCGCTGTCGTCACCGTCTACAAAAGGGTTCTTCCATCATCTGGTCAGGGTCATTGTCAGGATGGTTGGCATCCACCACAATGAGTTGCGTGGTGCAGCTAGACAGACAGAGCAGCCTGTCACAAAATGAAACCCTGCTTTCCCTGTCTGCCAGCCACACCACCACGCGCCGCTCCAACCCCAGTACACACCTCCAGTGTGCCACCGTCACCCAGTCCGTTCGCGACACCGCCACGTCAGCCACCCGCCTCTCCCACCCCGCCCTGTCAACGGAATCTCCCCCAACACTGCCACCTACCCTGTCACTGCCACCTACCCGGTCAATCCACCCCAACACACACACCGGCACTGCCTCATCCCGCAGACCACAAACAAAGCCACTAGCTGGCGACATCACTCTGCCTGCGACATCTGTCACGTCATCCCGCAGTTCATCGTATCCGGTCAATATGAAGACGTCCCTATAAGAGAGTGGCGCAGAACTAGCACAACTCTCCAATCCTGCACAGAAGAAGAAACAAGGCCTGTAGAATACACGGTCTGAACACGGCCATGGAGCATTCGTTGATGAGGGAACCACATTCCAAGCATCACTTTCCGGCAGCTTCCTCCAAAGGAAGGATGTCGTAAACCAGTGCTTGGAGTTTGTGAAGAAACTAGCCGCGGCCAGTCACAAAATCAAAAGCGAGAATGGGCACAGTACTGAATACTCTGACAATTCTGCAATAGAGGATCTTTCCAACTCAGATTCTGTTTATTTAGCTGAAGTTTAACGGTTCAGTAACTGGTGCAGGGATAATTCCCTTGACTTGAATGTAAAGACAAATAAAAGGAAATGTTGACTGATTTCAGAAAAGCTCCAACTGTCATTCCAGATAGATCTCTTTATTAGATCTCTTTACTGATGATGTGAAAGTTGAAAGAGTGACTGAGTACAAATATCAAGGAACAGTCTTAGACAACAAGCTGACTTTAAACAAAAACATCGATTTTATTCACAAAAGATGTCAGCCAAGAATATTTTGCCTTCAAAAGCTAAGATCTCTTAAGTTGGTGCTGCTATTTTACGCACTTTCTGCCGGAGTTGTATTGAATCAGTTTTAACATTTTCGTCCCTGTGCTGGTTTGGTGGCTTAAATGTGAAACGCAAAAATGTACTGAATAATGTGTTGAATGTGTGGTAGCAAGGTTGTGGATGAAAGACAAGAACACTTAAGTCGGTTGTATGAACGTCGTGTGGTACGGAAGGCTAGGGTGACTGAAGATGACAACAGCCATGTCCTTGCTAAATATGAGCTTCTTCCATCTGGTAGACGATTTCATGTACCAAAATCTAATACAGTGAAGAAGAAAAAAAGTTTCCAGAACAAAGCCTCCGAAATAGGAGTCAGCACAGAAAGCTGACCCTGGGGTAAAACATTCTCCAGTTGTTCCTGCCGAGACTTGAGTGGAACCTGATGTACACGGAGAAACAACATCAATGACGTCAAAGACACCCAAAGACAATGAGGGCGACAATAGCAAAGTTCATTAAGGGGTAATATCCAAGTAATCACCATCATCGTCATCAACACCATCACCACCACCATCTAGTCTACTCACCCGCTGTGCCGACACCGAGATGACGCAGTAGGGCAGCCACGTCACGCCCACAGCGGACACAGTCCACTGGGTGCCGCCATGTATGACGCGGGCCACAGTGACGGAGCCGCACCACGCTGGGCCCGTCCCCAGGAGCAGGAAGGCCGCTGTCGCTGTAGTCGTGGACAAGATCCCCAAGTGACCACACACCAAGCGCTGACCGCACCTCCCGCATCACAACGGGTGCAGACCGAAGGGGTGTAGTTAAAACCTCTTCCTGCAGTGCCGGCGGTATGGCAGTGTGAAAAACACCTGCACACCACAGGTAGAGGTGCATCACCCGGCCACTCAGCTCACTCACCAGTCTGTGTAAGCCGTTACTGTAACACAGGATGGACACGTGCTGTTAGACTGAAAGATGTGTCACTGGAATTTACTGGTGTTTGGTGCAAGGTAGAGAAACACTCTTCTGTGAGGTTCATAGGGTTAGAGACGCGTCACTGGGATTTACTGGTGTTTGGACAGTTTGGTGCAAGGTAGAGAACAAAAGCATGGTGATTAACGTCCACAGAAACCACAAGGCTTATTAGGGACGGGGGGAAGGGGGGAAGGGGCAAGAGGGAGAGTATATACCTATCGCCACTCTGTCACCACCAGAACAGAATAACAAGGTAGAGAAACACTCTACCGTGGCGTCATAGTCGTCTTCTTCTGCCTCCGGATCAGGAAAGCATATAATTATATGAAACTCTTGATCAGGTTTTTCTCTGATTCTCTCGTCATGTTTGCAGTTTTCACATACACACACACACACACACACACACACACACACACACACACACACACACACACACACACACACACACACACACGCACACACACGCACGCACACACGCACGCACACACACACAGAAACGCATGCGTGCATGCATACATACATACATACATACCGCACGCAAGTACATGTACCACTGTCCACTGACAGACATATTTAACATGTACACGTGTATACAGAAAGAGAGGAGTAGAGAGAGGGGGAAAGACATACAGAGAGGGGGAAGAAAGAGAGACAGAGAGAGCGAGACAGAGATAGAGGGGCAGAAAGACTGACAGAAGCACTATATTGCTACCTGCATGGCGACAGTGTGTTCGCCTCATCCACAAGGACACACAGCGTGTCATCCTGCACCCGCGACAGCAGGTCCCTGACGGCTCTGTCCACGTCTGACTGTCTGCTGAAGTCGTACTGATGGAATCGCACGGTGCCTGGTGTCGGGGATGTTGTGGAGTCAGCACTCAGGGTCATCTGCAGCTGGTGCTGGATCATGAGGGAGGTGGCCAGGGTGTATGGGTATATGCTGACGACGTCAACATCACGCCCCAGACGCAGCAGCCTCAAGCCCTGCAGCACCAGCAGTATGGTCTTGCCTGCAAGGAGAATGCAGTGACGGAGCTCTTAGTGCCGCTGCTTTGGTTCCATTGCATCTGAATGTGTGTATCAATGCACTGTACCAAACGGCCTCTCGTGGTGTGGTCCATTTGCTTGACTAAACACAGTCTTGAGACTGTAATAGTATACTGATATGGCTGTGCTGGTGACGTGTGAATAAATTAAGAGGACTTTGCTGTTTCTCCACTATGGAGTCTGGACATTTTTTATAATTATGTGTGGGGTATGACTGTGTGAAATACTTCCACTACATTTGCGTAGCAACATCCGAACACACACTACGTCTAAAATTAACTGCAAAAGACAAAATCCAAATTGAGCTAAAACGCAACCCTTTTCACACCATGCATGCGTGTATGTGAGTGTGTGAGTGAGTGAGTGTGAATGTGTGAGTGAGTGAGTGTGAGTGTGTGTGTGTGTGTTTGCATGCGTGCATGTGTCCACTTAAACATGTGCATGTCAGTTGTCCTGTACCTTTGGGCTACACACATTTCTTGAAACCCATTATTTCTTGACCTGAAGTGGGGTACTGCAGTCGCAGAAATTAAGGTCTCCTCTGTTGAGAGCCCGGAGCTGACAAATGTTCTCTGTTTAAAGCCTGGAGGAGGTCAGAATATAGCCAAGCATGCTTCGTCGACTGCCAGGAATTTCTTCCTTGTCCTAATTTCCACACTCCCGGTCCACTCACCCTTTACCCCCACCCCCCATGAAATCAACTGGTTGTTGGCTGGTTAAACTCATTTAATGCCGAGTTAATTGTCTCTGAAGAGGCAGTGGCACGGACCGAGATCCCAGGAGGTGGGGGAAGAGGGAGACTGTACCAAACGCTACACTGTCACCACCAGAATGACTCCTGCATTAAGATAGGCAGCGATGAGAGCCATTTTAATGTTTCATTTACTGTGAGGGACAAACAAAGTCACAAGACAGTGTCCACAGACCACAACTGACTTTTGAAGAGAAAAAGGCCGAATAGGAATTGAACCGAGGCCCTTATGCTCACCAGCCTAACGCCTTACCACTAGGCCAAGCCGGCTGACACCTGAAAGGAAGGCAGGAGCTACTCTGTCAAGTCTAAAGCCGGTTCTTAATTGGGCGAATGTTTCTTCACGAAGCTAGTTGGTTCTTAATTGGGCCAACTTTTCTTTGCAAACCTAGTTGGATGTATTCGTCGAAGCTATATTCGGGGTCCAAAAACCTTCACTCAACATGTTCTGGGAACATTCGCGCTATTAGATGACCATTGCCTCTGATTGGCTGAGAGCAGAGCTCTCCTGTGAATGAAGAAAAAACAATAAAAATGGATGACGGTGTCGCTAGGTTATTCACTCGCTTTGGAGGGAATTTATTTGTTGACTTATGGAAGGTGCAGCCTTGTCTCGGAGACCCAGAATGAGATAGTAGTTAGTTGAATTACCCTGTGAGGGATGATTAAAGTATATTGACTTGACTTGACTTTAGCCTACATTTTCGATCATGCTGTCTGCTGCGCGTCTGCCGCAAGTTCAGACCGAAGCTTGCATCTCATTACAAGCCAGTTGAGAATGAAGTAAAGTTTGGACTGTCCGAACCATATTCGGCAAACTAAAAGTTCAATTAAGAAACGAATCATAGTTCGTCGAAGTGTCCGAAGTATGTTCGGGCGAACAAACATTCGCCCAGTTAAGAACGGGCTTAAGCCACACAAGGCTTTGCAATCCCTGGCTGTGACAATGCGTAATAATCCACACGGTGCTCGCCCCTATTCTGGCACTCGACTGACCTGAAGTTTACGCCTGGTCATTCAAAGGCCATCGCTTGGACTCATACTTTGTGCTAGATAGATCCTGTGTGGAGATGGATTCACACTCTGAGAACAAGGATAAACTGTTTCTCCCTTGTGCTGTCACAGTGAGTTTGGAATTTTCGTAACAAAGTCAAGCAAAAGAACAGAAGACTCGTTTGAATCGAGGAGTCCGCCATTTTGTTTGACCTTCTTTCACTCGACCTTTTCACATTCGCGCTGATTGGTCTGCAGTCTGAGCCACGTGCTGTCCACCAGCGATTCCTTCGCCGATCTAGAACATGTCAAATTCTGCGACAGTTTTTCAACATGCTTTCAGCCCCTGGACAACAAATCTGAGGACACACTCCGAACATCGTTTGCAGTGCCACTTTCCACCAAACTCTGCCAGAACTGGTTACACCACTGAAGGGGCACTCTTTACCTCTATGCAGCTGTCCACTGATGCGGTCAGCGCCCTCTGAAAGGTTTGGGTACTAGTAAGACCGTGGAAGCAACACAGTGTCCAAGCACTCACGTAAACATGAGACGCATCCACCCCGGGTTAAAAAAGAAGACGGAAAAAAAGAAGAAGAAAAAAGAAAAAAGAAAAAAAGAGTGCCATCTCGATTCAAACGATTTTGGTTTTATTCGTGCTGGCGTAAGCAACATGGTCAGTTATAAAAGAAACGTCTGATATAATCTGAGTTGTCTGTTACAAACAGAGCACCAACGAAAAACTGTCCCATTAGCTGACACCGACTGGCAGTGGTTGAAGGAAGGATGTCATAAACCAGCGCTTGGAGTTTGATCTGAGGACGTGCCACACGCTGCGATTTCAACCGCACGATGAAATCACATCAACGAAAGCCAAGCAAGCAAGCAAACATGGTTTATTAGGGACAGGGGAAAGGGGTTATGGAGGTGGGGGAAGAGGGAGATTACATACCTATCGCTACACTGTCACCACCAGAATGACTCCTGCATTAAGATGGGCAGTAATGAGAGCCGTTTTAATGTTTCATTAACTGGAGAGGCAAAGTCACAAGACAGTGTTCACAACTGAAGAGAAAAGACAGCCCAAGTGGGTTCGAACCAAGGTCCTTCTGCTTACCAGCCTAATGCCTTACCACTAGGCCAAACCAGTTCACGAACGACAAAAACAGTATGTAAACATGGTGCTTAATGTCCACATAAACCGTAAGGCTTATCACTTATTAGGGGCAGGGAGAAGGGGGGAGAGGGTATGGAGGTGGGGAAAGAGAGAGATTATATACCTATTGCTACACTGTCACCATCAGAATGACTTCTGCATTAAGGTCAGCAGCGATGAGAGCCATTTTAATGTCACAGTTTCATTAACTGTGAGGGACAAAGTCACAAGACAGCGTGGACAGACCACAACTTCTGAAGAGAAAGGAGAGCCGAACCAGTTTCGAACTGAGGTCCCTCTGCGTACCAGCCGAATGCCATACCGCTAGGCCAAACCGGCTCACAAACAACGAAAGCATTGTGAGGCATAGACTTTACCTGTTCCCGGTGGGCCAGTGAGGAAGACCCGTGGCGGCGACCTGTCCATCACGTCCAGCTGTTGCGAGGTCAGAACCAGATACGCCAGCCGCCGCCCCAGTTCCGCCACCGCTTCTCCCTCGGTCCTCACCTCCACCCGTGGGGGGACAGCGCTGTAAACGGTCACTGATGTGGCCGGACCCACAAACCTGTGACAATAGCCACAATGTAGCCATGCAACTTATGATCGACGTGTGTGTGTGTGGGGGGGGGGGGGGGGGGGGGGGGGGGTGTCTGTGTGTGTGTCTGTGTGCATGGGGGTGTGCGTGTGCGTGTGTGTGTGTGTGCGTGCATGGGGGTATGCATGCGTGCGTGCATGCGTGTTTTGTGTGCCTGTTCATGTATGTGAGTGTGCGCGCCCGCGCGTGCATGCGCATGCATGTGTGTATGCCTGCGTGTGTATGTGTGTGTGCATAGGTGTGTGCGTGTGTGCCAGTTCATGTGTGTGTGTGTATGTGTGTATGTGTGTGTGCGCGCGCGCGCGAGCGTGCACATGTATGTGTGCATGCCTGTGTGTGCGTGCGTGCATGAATGCGTATACCTGTGCATCACGTGTGTATGCCATTTTGTTTCGTTGTGAGCAGCCATTTGTGTGTGTGTGTGTGTGTGTGTGTGTGTGTGTTATGTGTGAAACATAATGAAATAAATAAAAATGATATATGGAACATTAAATCTTTCAAGACAGACAGAGAGACAGACAGAAGCAGAGAGACAGACAGAAGCAGAGAGAGAGAGTGCCACACACACACACACACACACACACACACACACTCACCCCCCCCCCACCCCCCACCCCCCTCACACACACACAATTAACGTCCGAAGACTGGGAACGGGAGGGGAGGGGGGTATTAAGAGAGAGAAAACGTTCCAAGAGAGACAGACAGACAGAGAGACAGACAAACAGAGAGACAGACAAGAGACAGACACAGACAGACAGATACACGAATAAACGGATGTGTCAGCAGGGTCTTCTTAAAAGGGTGAACAAACACAGCAGTTAGCAAACAAACACAGAAGTTAGCAAACAAGCACAGCAGTTAGCAAACAAATAAACACAGCAGTTAGCAAACAAACACAGCAGTTTACAAACAAACAAACACAGCAGTTAGCAAACAAACACTGCAGTTAATAAACAAACGCAGCAGGCAATAAACAAAACGCAGGAATTAACATGTGTAGTAGTTAACAAACAAACGCAGTTGTTAACAAAAAAACGTTGCAGGTAACAAACAAAAGCAGTAGTTCAGAAACAAACAGAAGATCCCAGACTACGAGGATACACAATTAATTCTTTTTATTAAATGGGTTCACAAGCGATGTAACTGACACTGAATTTGTCCATGTTGTATTCACTCGTATGCCAGCTAGACAACAGTTATCGCGTGCTATTGTTTCCTCTGTCCCTTAATTAATTCTTATTCATAGAGCTTAGGTCTATCGAGCGCTGTTAACTCCTCCATTTAGTGGCTGTGTCCAATATCACAACGAGTATTTAACGTCACAATGAAACTGAGCACCGTGTCATTACACGGAAAAGAAAAGAAATGTTGCTACATTAATCATATTTTTATCTTCCTGAAAAAAAAGGGTGATGTACCTCTGCTTGGAGTTTATGTATCTTGTATTTACACCGCGTGCCAGGTGAGAGTTACCGTAGGCCACACACACACACACCTTCAAACACACACACACACACACACACACACACACACACACACCTTCAAACACACACACACACACACACACACACACACACAAATGCACACACACACACACACACACACACACACACACACACAACACAACACAACACAACACACGCACACACACACACACACACACACACACACATTGTACCTTGGTGTACTTCGCTATAACTACTAGGGAAAACCAGCCTTTCTATCATATCTGCCTTTAAGGTTCGTGCGTCTTCATTTGTCCCTCTCCTCTTTCAACAAAAAATGACGGGGTGTGTAATGAACAGTGACTGAGAC
>OY757555.1:2661843-2729501 GCA_963584105.1 Alviniconcha strummeri | reverse complement strand
CTGAGCAACACATGCTGGATACCTAATCTAAAAACATTTCTTTTCCCAAAATTGTAGACGTGCCATGTTTTCTGTTCCGTGCGTCTGTATCCATTCCAAGTCTCCTGGGCATTTGCTGCCCGTTTTAAGCTGTGTATATTTAGATTTGTATAGTCACAATGCTTGTGTATGCGGGTGCCTCTGCCAGTGTGTGTGTGTGTGCATGCGTGCGTGTGTGCTTGCGCGTGCGCACGGGCGCATGTGTATGTTCTTACAATAGTCTCTAGGGACAAGATTTTGTGCTTTAAAAATACTTTAATTATTATGATACAGGGTTTCTTCTCTCCCATAGGCAGGCATAAGTGTGGGTTCTCAGTATTTAGCCACAACAATGGGAACTGAAACTTAAAGCAAAGTTTTGTGATGGAAGGCCAAGTGCCAGTAGACTACACAGGTTATAGGGTACCACTGTCTTACTGCGACCGGTTCGTTGACCTCCTTCCTCTGGATTAGTTTATTCAGAAGGAAGCAAATTGGATTTTAACGCCGAGCCAACCATGATGGTTCAGTATCAGGGAGACATTTGTCTGAATATTCAGGAACATCATGAATATCCTCAAACCGGAAAACATTTAACAGATTCAATGTTTTCAAGAAGGATATGCCACAATATGATATGAAAGATGGATACAAGCAAACCTGTCATAATTAGACCACAGTACCTTATGACGGTATTTCGGCAAAACACACAATGGTGAAAAAAAATGAGCTATTTATTTGTTTTTGTTTTTGTTTGTTTGTTTGCTTGTTTGTTGTTGTTTTACATTTTCCATACAAGTAAATAAATGCGCGCGTGTACACACACACATAGATCTATATAATTATATAAGAAGAGCAAATGCCAGATAAAAAGCAGTCAACAACTGAACAAGGGAATATATTTCATCTGTCTTGAACAATACCAGTACAGACAGCAATTTTATTCTTTGTTTTAAAACACCAGTTAATAAATAACACAAAATGCATTCAACCTTGCTGCCATTAGAGATAGAGAGAGACTCAAACAAGAAAACTTTATTTTACAAGGACTGTAGTTTCAACTAGTCCTTGCTAAACGTCTAACGGGTAATAATAATTTATTTACAAAGGCATCATTTCTATACATAATTATATGAAGAATGAATGAGTAAGTGTTTCTTATACATGAAGTATAAAAACTTCCAACCACACCTTGCGCGTTCACAGCACCAGATGCACACACATATAGTGAGTACACCACTCAGTTATACATGTATTTATATAAGCAAACAAAATACGAAAGAACTTTGCTGTTCATAATAAATGCATCAAATGAAAATTTGCATTCTGGGTCACTCAAATTCCAGAATAAAAAAGATAATTACACAAATCAACATAACAGAGCCGGCAAAGGTAGAGGTATACAAACGAAATAAAATGGAATAAAACGTAGTAAATCATCGCTTTTGAAACCGATTAAGTGCACAGTCATATATTACTCATATTCCTACCCACCAACGCCTCTCCATCCACGGCAAAAACAACGCCCACACGCCCACAAACCCAGTCACACCTACATCCACAATAAAAATATAACATCACCCACTACACCCAAAGCCAAATATACACACCTAACTATGAATTATTTAACATAATACTATCATACTCCATACTGATCACAATATTAGTACCATAAGCCTACAATCACAGCAATTGTAATATAAATATAATCATTACAATTGAAGCCAGCACACAGCAAACCTCCCACCACCACCACCACACACACACATACACAAGCACATATTCACACACACACACACACACACACACACACACACACACACACACACACACACACACACACACATCTGCACCCACACATTATCTCCATCAGTCACAATACAAATCATGCAATCCTTGTCAATCACAGCAATGAAATACTGAGCAAATTATTCTCACAGCACCCATCATGGCAATAATTATATAAAAGTTATTTTCAACCTTTTATGTGTTTGCATCTACTTACATAGAGTTTGTACGGTTGACTTTGTTCGTTTTCTCTTGTCTTGAATTTCTTCGCATTCCCCCGGAATTTTATTGTTGCTGTTCTTCACTGCACCTCAGTGTCTTCACCTACTCTTTGTCTTCAGTAAAAGGTAAATGCTTGCACTGCTTGCAAAACATTCGCCCTGGTATAACAGTACTGGTTGATTGTGCATAAAACACCAAGCATTATTAGTATTAGTATTGCAGAACATCATTAGTGTAATTATGCTGATACAGTCAGCGTCTCCGCCACCATGCAGACTTGGACGTTAAAAAACCTGTGCAACATTGTTGTTTGCTGTTCGGTTGAGAACGATTTGTCATCACTTTGTTTCTGTACCAAACATGATGGCACCATTTTGACAGCAGCTGTTTTCAGGCACACTCATAATTACTTCACTTATTATTGACAAAGATGATGCTCTTTCTTTTTTTTCTTTCTTCCTCTTCAAGTTTTTTTTTTTTTTAATAGCTTTTCACGGGTTTTCAAACAAGTTCAGGTTTTGCACAAATGAGCTGCTTTCAACATCAGTTCAGTTCAGTTCAAGATGGTGTCTACGTGTTTGCGGAATCACATATATGCGTACGGCCACCGCAATTCTCAGACGTTTCTCCAGCTTTGCCTTTGAAACAGTTCCAGAGTTATACTGATCCAAGACGGCCCTCTCAAGACAGATCATCGAGCGCTTCCTCTTTCTACTCACCCCCCCCCCCCCCCCCCACCCCAGGCTATTGGCAGTGATGAGTTGATGCTTAATGTCCTCAGATGTCATTTGACATATTAGGGACAAGTTGTTAGGGACAAATATTTGTCTCTTTGAGTGTTGTGTGTCTTACTGTTGTGTGCGCCATGGAATGGACGACATTTTGGTGTGCCTTTTGTGCATCGATGCCACCGGAATCCAGAGTAATATGCGTGTGTTTGTTTCTACATTTGACTGTTAGCCTGATATACCAGTGTCCGCCATTTTCGGTCGCTGACCAAAGGTTGCAAGAGCCGTCCGTGCTGAGCTGTGCTCACGGTCAGTCACTACGTGACAGCTACAGTGGTCCGCTACAGGAAGACCTGTCGTGCACTGCCCTCCCACACCCTCCCAGACGTTACTCACCTGACCAGATACTGGCAATACAAGCAGCGACACCGGACTCCTCACTGACATCTCGCCTCAGAGACCTGGGAATTGGCTGCCTTCCGCGGAAGCCGTCTTCGAGAGGTGGAAGGAGGAAACAGAGAAAGATTGCTGTTGTCTGCGATGGAGCTGCTAGGTTAACCACACAACCACCGAACGACCTCCTGCAGTGCCCCTCCTCCGCCAGGAGATCAGTGAGTAACTTGATTACTGTGGTCTCTTCCGGTGACAGTCGTGCGGATCATGCTTCCACGGAAACTGGTCACAACTCTCGACTGACCATGGCGTATTTTAACGCTCAATCAGTTCGTCAAATAGCAGGTGAGATTCATGACTTCATTGCCGACAATACACTCGATGCGCTGATCCTGACTGAGACATGGCTCCAGGAAGTAGGAGATGAACCCTATGTTAAGGAGATGACTCCCCCGGATTACGTTTTCCACTCCTTCCCCCGTGTTGGACGTAGGGTTGGTGGTATTGCTGTCCTTATGAGCAAGTCCCTGGCACCCAAGGTTACCTTTCGGTGCCTGTCTTACGCCTCATTTGAAGCCGTCACGATGTGTTTGTCTGCAGAGAAATTAGTCAATCTGACTGTTGTTTACCGGCCACCCCCTAGTAAACAAAATAAGCTCACGACAAAAATGTTTCTACAGGACTTCGAGTTGTTTCTAGACGAACGACTCACAGAGAGGGACAAGACTGTTGTCATTGGGGATTTCAACCTCCACTTTGATGTACAAACCAACCCTGATGTCCAGAAACTCTGCTCCCTGCTCTCTGATCAGAGCTTTACCCAGATCGTCGACGAGCCAACTCACAAGCGCGGTCATATTCTTGACTGGCTTGTCACCGCTGAAGACTCTACACTCATCCACGACGTGTCCGTATCAGAGAACCTTCTGTCTGACCACAAGTCGCTCTTTTTCTCGCTGAGCCTGTCGAGACCTCTGAGGAAGAAGCGCTCTGTGACCTCCCGGAACATCCGGCGTATCAACCTTGAGAAGTTCCAGTCTGAGGTGAAGGCCATGTGCAGCACGGTACTGGGTGACTGCCCGGAGGAAGAACTGGCTGAGAAGTACAACGATTCTATGCAGCAGCTCCTCGACCGTCATGCCCCACTCAAGACCAGGTGTGTCACTGAGCGCCGCTCTGCTCCATGGATCAACGACAACATCCGTGCAGCCAAAAGGGAACTGCGACGTGCTGAGAGAACTGCGCATCGCACCAGATTCACTGTTCACAGGGAGATTTTTGTGAAGCAGCGCAACGCCTTGAAGGCGCTTCACCGAGCCGCCAAACGTGACTATCTGTGCGACAAGATACGTCACTGCTCGTCCATTAGGCTCCTGTACAGCGTCACCGATGAGCTCATGGGAAGAACGACGGAGCCGAAGCTGCCCACCAACATTCCTCTCTGGGACCTACCCAACACGTTCTCCGATTTCATGCATGAAAAGATTGCAAACATTCGCCGAGTGCTGGACTCATGTCCTGTTCCAGCATCTTTTGAACCATTTGCGGGCACCGGGTTGTGTACTTTCGCACCTGTTTCTGAGGATTTGATAAGAAAACTCATCAATGATGCACCACCAAAATGTTGTGCCCTTGATCCCATACCTACTGCATTGCTCAAAACATGCTATGAGGACCTCGTTCCCGTCATCACCAATATTGTAAACTACTCCCTGCTGTCAGGCTCCGTCCCCCAGTGCTTCAAGCAGGCATTGGTACGACCTCTTTTGAAGAAGCCCAGTCTTGACCAGAATATGTTAAAGAACTACAGACCAGTGTCCAATCTTTCGTTTCTGTCAAAGCTTCTGGAAAGAGTTGTGCTCTTACAGTTAACTGATCATGTCTCGAGGAACGACCTCCTCGAGAGGAATCAGTCTGCCTACCGCCAGAATCACAGTACTGAAACTGCACTTCTTCACATCACTAACTGCCTGCTTGAGAGCACTGATCAGGGACGTGTCTCCATTCTCTCCCTGTTGGACTTATCTGCTGCCTTCGACACAATTGACCATAACATTCTTCTAGAGAGACTGCATACGACTTTTGGAATCTCAGGTTCAGCCCTTCAGTGGCTTCGTTCATACATCCTGGACAGATTTCAGGTCGTTGTTGTAAACAGCATCTCATCCACCCCACAGCGCCTGGACTTTGGGGTCCCTCAGGGATCAGTGTTGGGACCATTGCTCTTTGTTCTCTATACACAGCCCGTTTCACGCATTGTCCGCCAGTCCGGTTCTGACCTCCACAAGTTTTCGGACGATACACAGCTTTTCAGTTCTGCCCTTCCCGTTGATTTTGGTACCCTTATCAAACAGACAGAGACGTGTGTCGAACATGTCAAGGCTTGGATGGATTCCAACAAACTCAAACTTAACGATGACAAAACTGAGGCACTGGTTGTCGGTACTCGCTCCAGAACAGGTGTCTGCTACAGTGAGCATCTCAACATTGGTGGTAGTCCGATTCCTTTTCAGCCCAAGGTTAAAAGTCTGGGAGTTGTCTTAGACTCTAGCCTCACCATGTCTCATCACATTAGCTTTGTCTGTCGTTCTGCCTACCTTGAACTGCGTAGAATCAGTGCCATCCGTCCATTCCTGACTACAAGCGCGACCGCAACTCTTGTTTGTTCTCGAGTCCTATCTCGGATTGATTACTGCAATTCCCTACTGGCAGGTATCACTTCAGATCAGATAGCCCGACTTCAAAGAATACTAAACAACTCAGCTCGGCTGATCTTTCGTAAAAAGCGTAGTGAGCATGTAACACCTATGCTGATATCACTTCATTGGCTTCCTATCAAACAGCGTATTGAATACAAACTAGCGACACTGGCTTTCCGCTACTTTGATGGTACATTGCCCCCGTACCTCTCACACTGTCTCTCCTCGTACACCCCCCACAGATCACTTCGATCATCTTCTGACAAACTGCTCTGTGTCCCACGTGTTAACTTGAAAAACGCCGGTGCAAGGTCTTTCCAATATCAGGCGCCTTGTGTGTGGAACTCTGTCCCGATACAAACCCGATTGTCTCCATCTCTCACATCTTTTAAATCCAGCCTCAAAACGCACCTCTTCCGCAATGCCTTCACCTGAGTTTCTGAAATTGTCACCTTAGGCATGGGTTGGTGGAGGGGTGGTGGTGGTGGGGGGGGGGGGGCGCTGCAAAGCATGGGACTAACAGGAGAGCCTGCTGTTGCCGCCACTCTTTCATCTGCTGGGCGTGTGTGTTTGTGTGTGTGTGTGTGGTGTGTCTTACTATGTGTGTGTGTGTGTGTGCGTGTGCGTGTGTGTGTGTGTGTGTGTGTGTGTGTGTGTGTGTGTGTGCGTGCGTGTGTGTGTGTGTGTGTGTGCGTGTGTGCATGGGTGAGTGTGTGCGCGCGCGCTCGAGTGCTTGTGAGGGGGTGACTGAGTGTTCAGGTGTCTGTGTGCATTTATATAGTAGGTGGATGTGTGTGAAATTGTTTTTAGTGTTGATGTATGTATTTACAGTATTACTTTTGTGCTTTTCTGATTGTCATGAAAGTACTTGTGCTTTCTGATTGTCATGTTGATAGTAATATATTTTATAGGACTTGTGATTATTTCAGTGTATGTGAAATGCTTTAATATCGATGTACGCATTTACGGTACTTTGCTCATCCTGGCTTTTTTGTCATTTTGATATTGATGTATGTATTTATAGTACTTGTACCTTTTTGATTGTCTAGCGGATTTTGATGTACAGCGCCGCGAGCTTGTAAATTTTTACGGGGTATAGCGCTATATAAGAGTTATTATTATTATTAAGTTGTGACCAATGCCGAAGCACGGTTCAATAAAATCCACATACGTAAGGTGTATGCGTGTTTAGCTGTAACCTGCCACCTGCACTTTTTGGCAGAATGACCGGGATTTTTTACGTGCTACTGTGGTAACACGGGGGTGGAACGGATACCGAAATAAGAGTCAGCACAGAAAGTCGACCCTGGAGAAGAAAATTCTCCCGCCGTTCCAGCAGGGATTCAAACCAGCGACCTTTCAATCACGAGTCCGGTGCTCTAACCACTGAGCTATCCCCGCCCCACTATTGGCAGTGTAAAGGTCCTGAGCTTTATACTAGTAGGTATAGTGTCTCAAGCATGCAGCTCTTCAGGACACAAGCCATTTGTGGTGGTAGCAATATGCCTAGTGCGCCATGCAGTCTATCTTCTTGGTCATTTAATCCCACGTGCCAGTGTGGGCTTGCTGTTCATCTGTTAACTTTTTGCAGCAAGTTTTATGAATCCGTGAGATGGATGGCAAGTGTATATTGTCTGTCAGATATATCGAGGCAGTCCGGTGCTGAGAAGGTGCTTATTATCAGACCACTGAAGTTTATAGAGTGTAACATCCTCTCTCAGACTACCTGCCCTGATGTTACACTCTCTCAGACTACCTGCCCTGTTCACCAATCAGCTGATCACCAACACCATCGACTCCAATCAGCTGTGATGCTGCACACGATGGTGTCGCTGTCGTCACCGTCTACAAAAGGGTTGGTTCTTCCATCATCTGGTCAGGGTCATTGTCAGGATGGTTGGCATCCACCACAATGAGTTGCGTGGTGCAGCTAGACAGACAGTGCAGCCTGTCACAAAATGGAACCCTGCTTTCCCTGTCTGCCAGCCACACCACCACACGCCGCTCCAACCCCAGTACACACCTCCAGTGTGCCACCGTCACCCAGTCCGTTCGCGACACCGCCACGTCAGCCACCCGCCTCTCCCACCCTGCCCTGTCAACGGAATCTCCCCCAACACTGCCACCTACCCTGTCACTGCCACCTACCCGGTCAATCCGCCCCAACACACACACCGGCACTGCCTCATCCCGCAGACCACAAACAAAGCCACTAGCTGGCGACATCACTCTGCCTGCGACATCTGTCACGTCATCCCGCAGTTCATCGTATCCGGTCAATATGAAGACGTCCCTATAAGAGAGTGGCGCAGAACTAGCACAACTCTCCAATCCTGCACAGAAGAAGAAACAAGGCCTGTAGAATACACGGTCTGAACATGGCCATGGAGCATTCGTTGATGAGGGAACCACATTCCAAGCATCACTTTCCGGCAGCTTCCTCCAAAGGAAGGATGTCGTAAACCAGTGCTTGGAGTTTGTGAAGAAACTAGCCGCGGCCAGTCACAAAATCAAAAGCGAGAATGGGCACAGTACTGAATACTCTGACAATTCTGCAATAGAGGATCTTTCCAACTCAGATTCTGTTTATTTAGCTGAAGTTTAACGGTTCAGTAACTGGTGCAGGGATAATTCCCTTGACTTGAATGTAAAGACAAATAAAAGGAAATGTTGACTGATTTCAGAAAAGCTCCAACTGTCATTCCAGATAGATCTCTTTATTAGATCTCTTTATTGATGATGTGAAAGTTGAAAGAGTGACTGAGTACAAATATCAAGGAACAGTCTTAGACAACAAGCTGACTTTAAACAAAAACATCGATTTTATTCACAAAAGATGTCAGCCAAGAATATTTTGCCTTCAAAAGCTAAGATCTCTTAAGTTGGTGCTGCTATTTTACGCACTTTCTGCCGGAGTTGTATTGAATCAGTTTTAACATTTTCGTCCCTGTGCTGGTTTGGTGGCTTAAATGTGAAACGCAAAAATGTACTGAATAATGTGTTGAATGTGTGGTAGCAAGGTTGTGGATGAAAGACAAGAACACTTAAGTCGGTTGTATGAACGTCGTGTGGTACGGAAGGCTAGGGTGACTGAAGATGACAACAGCCATGTCCTTGCTAAATATGAGCTTCTTCCATCTGGTAGACAATTTCATGTACCAAAATCTAATACAGTGAAGAAAAAAAAAAGTTTCCGGAACAAAGCCTCCGAAATAGGAGTCAGCACAGAAAGCTGACCCTGGGGTAAAACATTCTCCAGTTGTTCCTGCCGAGACTTGAGTGGAACCTGATGTACACGGAGAAACAACATCAATGACGTCAAAGACACCCAAAGACAATGAGGGCGACAATAGCAAAGTTCATTAAGGGGTAATATCCAAGTAATCACCATCATCGTCATCAACACCATCACCACCACCATCTAGTCTACTCACCCGCTGTGCCGACACCGAGATGACGCAGTAGGGCAGCCACGTCACGCCCACAGTGGACACAGTCCACTGGGTGCCGCCATGTATGAGGCGGGACACAGTGACGGAGCCGCACCACGCTGGGCCCGTCCCCAGGAGCAGGAAGGCCGCTGTCGCTGTAGTCGTGGACAAGATCCCCAAGTGACCACACACCAAGCGCTGACCACACCTCCCGCATCACAACGGGTGCAGACCGAAGGGGTGTAGTTAAAACCTCTACCTGCAGTGCCGGCGGTATGGCAGTGTGAAAAACACCTGCACACCACAGGTAGAGGTGCATCACCCGGCCACTCAGCTCACTCACCAGTCTGTGTAAGCCGTTACTGTAACACAGGATGGACACGTGCTGTTAGACTGAAAGATGTGTCACTGGAATTTACTGGTGTTTGGTGCAAGGTAGAGAAACACTCTTCTGTGAGGTTCATAGGGTTAGAGACGTGTCACTGGGATTTACTGGTGTTTGGACAGTTTGGTGCAAGGTAGAGAACAAAAGCATGGTGATTAACGTCCACAGAAACCACAAGGCTTATTAGGGACGGGGGGAAGGGGGTATGGAGGTGGGGCAAGAGGGAGAGTATATACCTATCGCCACTCTGTCACCACCAGAACAGAATAACAAGGTAGAGAAACACTCTACCGTGGCGTCATAGTCGTCTTCTTCTGCCTCCGGATCAGGAAAGCATATAATTATATGAAACTCTTGATCAGGTTTTTCTCCGATTCTCTCATCATGTTTGCAGTTTTCACACACACACACACACACACACACACACACACACACACACACACACACACGCGCACACACACGCACGCACACACGCACGCACACACACACAGAAACGCATGCGTGCATGCATACATACATACATATCGCACGCAAGTACATGTACCACTGTCCACTGACAGACATATTTAACATGTACACGTGTATACAGAAAGAGAGGAGTAGAGAGAGGGGGAAAGACATACAGAGAGGGGGAAGAAAGAGAGACAGAGAGAGCGAGACAGAGATAGAGGGGCAGAAAGACTGACAGAAGCACTATATTGCTACCTGCATGGCGACAGTGTGTTCGCCTCATCCACAAGGACACACAGCGTGTCATCCTGCACCCGCGACAGCAGGTCCCTGACGGCTCTGTCCACGTCTGACTGTCTGCTGAAGTCGTACTGATGGAATCGCACGGTGCCTGGTGTCGGGGATGTTGTGGAGTCAGCACTCAGGGTCATCTGCAGCTGGTGCTGGATCATGAGGGAGGTGGCCAGGGTGTATGGGTATATGCTGACGACGTCAACATCACGCCCCAGACGCAGCAGCCTCAAGCCCTGCAGCACCAGCAGTATGGTCTTGCCTGTAAGGAGAATGCAGTGACGGAGCTCTTAGTGCTGCTGCTTTGGTTCCATTGCATCTGAATGTGTGTATCAATGCACTGTACCAAACTGCCTCTCATGGTGTGATCCATTTGCTTGACTAAACACACTGTCTTGAGACTGTAATAGTATACTGATATGGCCGTGCTGGTGACGTGTGAATAAATTAAGAGGACTTTGCTGTTTCTCCACTATGGAGTCTGGACATTTCTTATAATTATGTGTGGGTATGATTGTGTGAAATACTTTCACTACACTTGCCTAGTAACATCCAAACACACGCTACGTCTAAAATCAGCTGCAAAAGACAAAATCCAAATTGAGCTAAAATGCAACCCCTTTCACACCATGCGTATGTGTGTGGTTGTTTGGTTGTGTGTGTGTGTGTGTGTGTGTGTGTGTGTGTGTGTGTGTGTGTGTGTGTGTGTGTGTGTGTGTGTGTGTGTGTGTCCACTTAAACATGTGCATGTCATGTACCTTTGGGATACATACATTTCTTGAAACCCATATTTCTTGACCTGAAGTGGGGTACTGCAGTCGCAGAAATTAAGGTTTCCTCTGTTGAGAGCCCGGAGCTGACAAATGTTCTCCCTTTAAAGCCTGGAGGAGGTCAGAATATAGCCAAGCTTGCTTCGCCTACTGCCAGGAATTTCTTCCTTGTCCTAATTTCCATACTCCCAGTCCACTCACCCTTTATCCCCCCGCCACCCCCACCCCCCATGAAATCAACTGGTTGTTGGCTGGTTAAACGTGTTTAACACCGAGTTGTCTCCGAAGAGGTACTGGCGGGGACTAAGATCCCAGGAGGTGGGGGAGGAAGGAGACTGTACCTAACGCTACACTTTCACCACCAGAATGACTCCTGCATTAAGATAGCCAGCAATGAGAGCCATTTTAATGTTTCATTTGCTGTGAGGGACAAACAAAGTCACAAGACAGTGTCCACAGACCACAACTGACTTTTGAAGAGAAAAAGGCTGAATAGGAATTGAACTGAGGCCCTTATGCTCACCAGCCTAACGCCTTACCACTAGGCCAAGCCGGCTGACACCTGAAAGGAAGGCAGGAGCTACTCTGTCAAGTCTAAGCCGCATGAGGCTTTGCAGTCCCTGGCTGTGACAAGCTGTGGTCAGCCATGAGCTGGATTCATGGGTTGCACTGACACCATGTAATGATGTACACGGTGCTCGCCCCTTGCCTACCACTCAACTGACCGGATCTTTACGCCTGGTCATTCAAAGGCCATCACTTGGACTCGTACTTTGTTCCAGATAGATGAAATGGAGTTCTGTGTGGAGACGGATTCACACTCTGAGTAGGTAGGTCCAGTCAAATTTTGAAAAGCAAGCAATGCAATCCATTAATATGTGATATTAAAGAGGGTCACAAGGCAAGTACACAAACCAAATTTCATTAATTTATCTATAATATTTTTTGAGATACCACCCTTCAAATAGTCATCATTTTAGGTGTTTTAGGCGCATTTTACAAAATGCCATTTTTGTATGGCTCTAGCATAAAAAGTATTGGTCACACATCCACCCAGCTTGTTTTACACAGTGTCTGCACAACACAGACTAAACACAATTTTTTCAGTAGTCATCCTTACTCAAATTTTGGAGATGCAGAGTGCCAAAAATGGAAAAATCACTAATTCTGACATTGTCCAATCACCAATCTTCGACAGTACCATGACAAGATCAAACATAACATGGGAATGGAAAGATGTACAACCATAATTCTGGTATCAACTGATTCAGCATTAATTAGACAATACAAATTCACAAGTCTAAAGAAGTGCAAGCTAAATTTTACCTACAGAGGCAAGTTTCCATGAGAAAAAGGGTGCAAATATACCACAAATCTTTGATGGTAATAGCATTAAAGCAAATCAAACTCTGGAATGGAAAGAGATACAGCCATGGTTCTGGTATCTGCAGATTCAGCATTAATCAGAGAAGGGAAATGCACAGCATATGGAAATTTAGGCAATTTTTAGATATATGTAGACTTGTTTGAATGAGGAAAAGAAGTTAAAAACTGCAGTCCAAGTGTGGCCTCATGGTAGATGTTGAGGCCTGCCTCACTTTCTAGGACCAATTCTCTCCTCAAGATGATGAAACTGATCATCCTCTGAAATCATTAACAAAGAAATATATCAACAAACAGGTAAAAAAGATTTATTTCAACATATACAGCACACTAACACTTAATACTCACCAATTAAATACACTTGATACTCACCAATTAAATCATCAAATTCTGAAGTTTAGTTGTAAATAACACTTACTTGACTTTGTGTGAATCATGCAGTAATAACTTGAGAAATCAATCAATCAGAAAGGTACAAACAGAAGGAAGCAGACAAGAACAAGTTTTCAGGTATCTGACTACTACTACCAGTCTCAGCTATTGAAACAATCCCAGAAGCAAAAACCTGACTGGAGTGACGCCATTATTTGACAATACTTAAAAACAAAAAACTTCCCTACTTTAGTTTAGATAAAAGACCTGGATTATTAAGGAAAAGTAAACTAACAAAAATTGGAGTCCCACATCAATGACATTAAAAAAAAATACATGCTCAAAAATGTATTTAACGTTGCTCTGAGTATTTTATTTTCCCCACCCCCTACCACCTCCACATTTGATGTGGCTCTTCAAGTGTGTGTGTGTGTGTGTGTGTGTGTGTGTGTGTGTGTGTGTGTGTGTGTGTGTGTGTGTGTGTGTGTGATTATTTCTTTCATTTTGAATTCTTGTTCAATCTTTCTTACTGACTTAGTTACTTCTGTCTTGTTACCATAGTCTTGTTTTGTCAATCATGCTTGCAAAATGTTAAATAAAAACAAAAACAAAACTTGTCATTATTACTCTTCTCTTTTTTCTTCTCTTCCCCCCCCCCTTGTTATTTATTATTATTATTATTGTATGCAAAGATTGAAAGAATCATGTAAGAATCATGTAATTTTTTAGCCAGTGTGCCAGGTCTTCCATGTGCACAAAAGTGGAAGAGAAAGAAGGGGAAAAAAAACAAGAAATAAATTCTTCAGAAGCAAATATAATTCCAAACTCTCAGTATAACATTAATTTTGGCTGGTGGCTCGCTTTTATTTCGTTTTGTCTAGATGAGCAGATCTACTGTAAAAGAAACATATGGGTCGTGACTGCATCGTCTGCTAGCTAAATAAGAGTTATTGTCCTTGACAAGAACAACAACAATTTTTTTTTTTAAATCATTCACTTGCTAAATTTCCTTTTAAAAAAATCACTGTTGAGAACATACACCATAAATCACGTTTTTGTCAATTCGGATTTACATGGAAAGAAATTACTACTTTTATAGCGGTTTGCATTTCGGAGGAACTAATGAGAAGATAACTCTGTAATGTTGTTCAAACTACGACCAGACCACAACGAATTTGCTTCAATTGCATTCAAAGAGATGTAAACAGCACAAAAATACAGTTATGGTTGTGTTGGAAACTCACTTAGTTATCGCTAAAATAAAAAACTTACCACGGTTTCTTTCCAGTTCCTCCAGGGTGAGCATCTTTTGCGCCGCTCGCGTAGTCGCAGACTTTAGCGATCGCACAACTCGAACAGACAACAAAATCTATGGGGTCTCCAATTTCCGTTGCACGGGAACTTTTACAAGAACTCGCTTCCGGATCAAACGATACACCGTTTTAAAGAGAGAAAATTCATCTTTCCAGTGATACCAAATTCAATATGGTGCATTCAAACTTTCTTGGTGTAAATTTAAGGTAAAAATGAAAGTATTTTTCAACTCAATTTTTGCTGAAGTCGAAAACGAAGAACTTTAACGAATTTTATAATGGATAAATCTACGGGAATTCCTCTTTCTAAAAAGTATAACTTCATGTCTGTACGTTTTTCTTGTAAAAGTTCCCCACGGTTTTCAGAACGCTGCCGTTTTCCGACCTCGCTCATCTGACTTTCGACGTCAGAACCACGCTCGGTTTCCGACCGCTTGGTGTGTTCATTAAAACTTCTTCCAAACTCACAATACATCATTCACGCACAAAATAATGGCATCAACAGGTCGAAAAAAGATCGTTTTTTGCGTGACAGTAGTTTTTATTGACAAACTGTACAGAACAAGGCAAATATGACAAGTTGAAAATGAGCAATATTTGCCTCGCGATGACCATGTTACCCAGTGCCAAAGAAAGGCTGGTCCTACCTACTCTGAGAACAAGGATAACTGTTTCTCCCTAGTGCTGTCGCAATGAGTTTGGAATTTTTGTAACAAAGTCAAACGAAAGAACAGAAGACTCGTTTGAATCAAGGAGTCTGCCATTTTGTTTGACCTTCTTTCACTCAACCTTTTCACATTCGCGCTGATTGGTCTGCAGTCTGAGCCACGTGCTGTCCACTAGCGATTCCCTCGCTGATTAGAACACATGAAATTCTGCGGCGGTTTTTCAATGTGCTGTCAGCCCACGGACAACAAATCTGAGGACACACTCCGAACATCGTTTGCAGTGCCACCTTCCACCAAACTCTGCCAGAACTGGTTACACCACCGAAGGGGCACTCTTTACCTCCACGCAGCTGTCCATGCACTCATGCGGTCAGCGCCCTCCCAAAGGTTTGGGTACTAGTAAGACAGTGGAAGCAACACAGTGCCCAAGCACTCACGTAAACATGAGACGCATCCACCCCGGGTTAAAAAAGAAGACGGGGAAAAAAGAAAAAGAAAAAAAAGAGTTCCATCTCGATTCAAATGATTTTGGTTTTATTTGTGCTAGAGCAAGCAACATGGTCAGTTATAAAAGAAATGCCTGATATAATCTCAGTTGTCTGTTACAAACTTACTGCCATTGAGCACCAAGGAAAAACTGTCAGTTAGCTGACACTCAGTGGTTGAAGGAAGGATGTCGTAAACCGGTGCTTAGAGTTTGATCTGAGGACATACATGGCATATATGTCACACGCTGTGACTACATAGTTCAGGAGCTGTGTGAGAGTCGAGGTGGCCGTTCTGGGCTGTCCGTACTAACGAGCCTTCTGGTTTCCGTGGACGTAAAGATTTACTGAACCATGCTTCAGCACTGGTCTCAGCTTGTCCCTAAAAGGTCAACTGGCATCTGAGGACATTAAGCAACACTACCTACGCTGTGATTTCAACCGCACGATGAAATCACATCAATGAAAGCAAAGCAAGCAAGTAAACATGGTGCTTAACGTCCACAGAAACCATAAGACTTATTATGGACGGGGAGAAGGGGGAAAAGGGGGTATGGAGGTGGTAAGTAAGTAAACATGGCGATTAACGTCCTCAGAAACCATAAGGCTTATTAGGGATGGGGGAAAGGAAGTATGGAGGGGGGTGAAGAGGGAGATTACATACCTATCGCTACCAGAATGACTTCTGCATTAAGATGGGCAGCAATGAGAGCCATTTTAATGTTTCATTAACTGCAAGAGGCAAATTCACAAGACAGTGGTCACAATTGTACCACAATCTTTTTGAAGAGAAAGGACAGCCGAAGTGGATTCGAACAGACATCTTTCTGCTTACCAGCCTAATGCCTTACCACTAGGCCAAACCGGTTCATGAACAATGAAAACAGTACGTAAACATGGTGCTTAACGTCCACAGAAACCATAAGGCTTATTAGGGGCAGGGAGAAGGGTGGATGGGGTATGGTGGTGGGTGGAAGAGGGAGATTACATACCTATCGCTACACTGTCACCACCAGAACGACTTCTGCATTAAGATGGTCAGCGATGAGAGCTATTTTAATGTTTCATTAATTGTGAGGGACAAAGTCACAAGACAGCGTCGACAGACCACAACTTCTGAAGAGAAAAGACAGCTGAAGTGGATTTGAGCAGAGGTCCCTCTGCTTACCAGCCTAATGCCATCAGCCTAATGCCGTACCGCTAGGCTGAACCGGCTCACAAACGAGCAAAGCATTGTGAGGCTTAGACTTTACCTGTTCCAGGTGGGCCGGTGAGGAAGACCCGTGGCGGCGACCTGTGCATCACATTCAGCTGCTGCAGGGTCAGCACCAGACACGCCAGCCGCCGCCCCAGTTCCGCCACCGCTTCTCCCACGGTCCTCACCTCCACCCGCGGGGGGACGGCGCTGTAAACGGTCACTGACGTGGCCGGACCCACGAACCTGTGACAATAACCACAATGTAGCCAGGTAACTTAGGTTCGACGTGTCTGTGTGTGCACGCATACGCATGCATGTGTGTGTGTCTGCGTGTGTGCGTGTGCGTGCGTGCATGCGCATACCTGTGCATCATTTGAGTGTATGCCATTTTGTTTTGCTGTGTGCAGCCATGTGTCTGTATGTGTACGCGCGCTAGTGTACATGTGTGCACACATGCGCATGTATGTCTGAGCCTGTGTGTTTGTGTATGTGTGATATGTGTGTGTGTGAGAGAGAGACAGGGTGGGGGGTGCGTGTGTGTGTGTGTATGTGTGCGTGCATGCGTGTGTGCGTGCGCATACCTGTGTATCATGCGAGTGTATGCCATTTTGTTTTGGTGTGTGCATGTGTCGGTGTGTGTATGTGTACACGCGCTTGTGTGTATGTGTGCACACGCACGCATGTATGTCTGCGCCTGCATGTTTGTGTGTGTGTGTGTGTGTGTGTGTGTGTGTGTGTGTGTGTGTGTGTGTGTGTGTGTGTGTGTGTGTGTGTGAGAGAGAGAGAGAGAGAGAGAGAGAGAGAGAGAGAGGGTGTGTGCCTGAGTGCGTGTTTGAGATGGGTGGGGCGGGGGGAGGCACCATTGTACTTGTAGCTACAGGCACATGTATCCAGCTGTTGCTCCCCGAAGGACTGACTTTCGACCACTCCTGTTAAAACACGCCTGATCCATATGCCTCATGAGCAGTGAACCAGAATTTGTCGTGATTAATTTTCTTTTGGCATTGATATGACCGGGTGTTATCCTTAATATTAATAATAATAATGTACATTTATCATGCGCTCATCAATGCCCTGAGTGCTCACATAATACTTATTAACCTAAATATGATATTCTATACACATGTAGAGCATAGTCCTACCAAAGCAATTTACATAAAGTATAAAAAAATATATATATATTATTATTTTTTTAAGCACCACACACACACACACACACACACACACACACACACACACACACACACACACACTGTAGCAGAAACTGAGAACACATTAAAGAGGAACACAGCTGACTTGATCAAAATGCCCAGGTACGCTTGTTCAGTCAACGGAGCGAACACATTCCAGTTTATCCTGCTGCATTACTCACAGCCTAATATCGCTTACGTGAAAATTCAAGACTTTACATATTGCCCTGATATAACTGTAATGGGTGACTGGGCATAAAACACCAAGTTACTTACTTACTTACATGACTTTACTCTTTAAAAAATAAAAATAAAAATAAAATATGGGGAAGTAGGGGGGATTGCATTACTCGCCTGGCCAAAATGTCCAGGTAAATATCATCAGTTGGACACGTGTCGGATGTGCAGGCCATCCGGTGTTCCCACCAGGAGGTCAGCTGTGACAGGGCGGCGGGCGTCACGTCCCAGTAGGTTGCTGGGTCACTGAGCTGGTCTGAACAGCAACACAGCTGTACGGCATCTGCTGTATTGTCTGCAACCAGACTGCGACACACTTCCTGCAAATAAGATGGCGGATGTTGGTTTCACACACAATGATGTTAAACGCATCTGCAGCTGCCATCCAAAGCCTCGTAACACGCGAAAAGCATTCACATTTATCTTTACCAAAACGTTTGTTAGAAAATGATGATTTATCAATGCTTTCTTTTATTACCTGATCAATAATCCCATTGGTCATTTACTTTGAAGTACACGCGTGTGCGTTTTCCACTCTCTGATTTGTGTGTGTGTGTGTGTGTGTGTGTGTGTGTGTGTGTGTGTGTGTCTGTGTCTGTGCATGCATGCGTGCGTGTGTTTGTGTGTGTTTGCGCGTTCACCTGCCCCAACTGTGGGTCTGCAGTCAGGACCCACTGTAGCTGAGCTCTGCTCACATAGGGCAGGAAGAGGGTCTTCTTCACAGCCAGGTTGGGTGCAATGTCGCTGACCAGATGCCGGACTACTGTCTCTGACTTGTCCAGCTGCTTGACCGCCTGCCTCACCCTCTTGGCCAACATAGAGTCAGCCTGAGCTGGAGACTGCTTCAGGTACGCCTGATTCATCCCCACAGTCTTCACCTCCCCGATGAGAATGCCGTACCTACGGTGAATCACCAGGACGTCGAAGTCACCCTCACGATATACTGGGTCCATGGTGATGGGTCGCGGGAGCTGTGCAGCAGCCGCACCGTAGGACGGCTTGTTGAGGTAGCTGCCGTAGTGAAACTGGGACAGGATGAACATGACCTGACCAGTTTCCCCAAGTGCCTGCAGGTTTTTCAGGACAAATTGCAGACAGTGGTCATCCCGAAAGTCGCTTTCTTGGACTCGAAGTGGCGTGGCTGGTGGCTGTGGCTCCTGGGTCCACAGACTGTATTGTGTTGGTGGGTTTAACAGCTGACTGATCGAGGGAACACTGCGGACAGGTGCGGCACTACCAGATGGCTGACTGGCCGGGGGAACACTGCAGACAGGTGCAGCACTACCAGATGGCTGACTGGCCGGGGGAACATTGTGGACAGGTGCAGCACTACCAGATGGCTGACTGGCCAGGGGGACATTGTGGACAGGTGCGGCACTACCAGATGGCTGACTGACCGGGGGAACACTGTGGACAGGTGCGGCACTACCAGACGGCTGACTGGCCGGAGGAACATTGTGGACAGGTGGGGTAACCGGGACAGGTAGGACAAGTGCAGACAGGCCGGTACCGGGCACCGTGTCCCTTTTGTAGGGCACCCTGACCGGGGGGACATTGTGGACAGGTGCGGCACTACCAGGTGGCTGACTGGCCGGAGGAACATTGTGGACAGGTGGGGTAACCGGGACAGGTAGGACAAGTGCAGACAGGCCGGTACCGGGCACCGTGTGCCTTTCGTAGGGCACCCTGTTGAAGTGTACCGGTGGAACACAGTAAGTGCGGTGGAGAGCGTCAGGGTACAGCGAACATATGAAGCTGCGCCACGTGGTCGGGGTGTTACCCTGCATGGTTTCCTTGCTAAGCGATGTCGTGATGATACGTCATGTGGCCACCTGGATGTTACACAGCAAATTAGATCATGCTGTGAATAATAACAACGAATTTTTTTTAGCGCCCTGCCTATTTTAACAGCCCAAGGCGCGTGCAAAAGCAAGAATAATGACAGCATGCTACAACAAACGTTTCATAAGTTATACATCCACTCATGTCCTAGTGTACACACACACGCACGCACACACGCATGCACACACATGCACGCACACCCCCCCCCACACACACACACACACACATACGCAAGCATACACACATACAGCATGCACACATCAATACAGGCAGGTCAATGAAAATGGGGGGCGTTTTATGATTGGCAGCAGAAACAATTTTGGTTTAGGTGTTTAGTCCATGGGCCGAGAGGAATAGTGTGGCTTTGAGTTGAGTTTTGAACTGGGATTTTGTTGCAGCATTGCGTACAGAGTAGGGGAGTTTCTTTGTGTGACAGGGCCCAGATGGGAAAAGTGCGTTGCCCTTGGAACGTTTTCTTTTGTTTTTGGAATCTAAAAAATGCAGGCGTTAGCAATGAACGGGATGGGATGTAGAGGTGAAGCAGATCAGACAATTAAGGCTGGGCAGCTTTTTGAGACTACATCATAGCACATGGAAGAGACTTTAATCACTTTAAATACTTTCAGCTAATGCAGTAATGTAAACCAATGCAGTTTAGTCAAGAGTAGTGAAGCTCTCCTTCCCCACCCCCATTTCTCGCCTTGTGTTGTTTTCGCACACTTATTATGACTCAGTGAATACCCAGTGACTCAGTGAATACCCAGTTAGTTCAATCCAGCAAAACATCCAATCGAGCAATCATAACAATAACAGTTTTTTTTTCTTGTTTTTTTTTCTTCTTTTTTAAAACTGTAATAACTGAAGTAGCAGTACAGTGCAAAATCTTGTCCAGACAAATTATTCTAAGCACATGCACGCATACACGTGCACACAGGACCATCGTCAGTCAGATGAACGTTGGAACCGTTTCAAAGGCGACGTTGGAGAAACTTCTGAGATGGGGTGGAGTGCATATGGGCTTTTCCGAGCGCATAGATACCACCGTGAACTGAACTGAACTGAACTGGCACCTGCACACACACCATACACAATTTACAACAAGACATAATAAACAGGGACTTGAAATCAGTAGGAGCAGCAGTAAAAGAAAAAAAAATTAAACTAAAACACACACAATGCACAGCACTCTCATTCTGTCTTTTTCTTTTTCTTTACGCCTTGCACACACACACACACGCACATGCGCTCACGAATGCACTGAGCACACACACACACATACGAACGCACACTGAGCACACACACACACACACACACACACACACACACACACACGCGGCACGCACACAGTGCACACACACACACACACATCCTACCTAGACTCCCTTTACCTCTCGTGAACCACTCAAAACCCTTCTTTCTTTATCCGCATTCTGAGAAAGAAACACTTAAATCTGCATACAAAACTTGGAATTAATATTATTCTCGGATACTGAATAGCAGAACGGTTTAGACTGACGCACTCCTGTACCGACCATTAGTGTGTGGCTGTCGCTGGCTGAACTGCCACCATGGTGCTGACCAAAGCACGGGCTTTGATCACTTTTGCGGGTCACAGACGAAGGCAGATAAAAAGAAGAAAACGACGTATCAAGAGGACAACCCGACATCCGAGGACATGAAGCCCCACATCATCATCATATCAAGAGGACCCCGTCCCCACAATCCAAGCATCGCTTTCCGGCACCTTCCTCCAAACTCCAAGCATTGCTTTCCGGCACCTTCCTCCAAACTCCAAGCAGCACTTTCCGGCACCTCCCTCCGCTCAGCTGTCCACCGACGCAGTCAGCGCCTTCCAAAAGGTTTGGGTACTAAGTATGACTGTAAAAGCAACCTAGCGTAGAGGTGTGTGAAAGTCAAGGTGGCTGTCCTGGGCTCCCGTCCCTAATAAGAAGGTAGCGGCAGCCTCTCATCGCCTATGCGGGAATATCGGAACTTTGCTCAATTTTACTGTATTTTAGTCACAAATTTCTCCACAGTAATGTATCCTCTTGGAAATTATATGAATAAAAAGAACGTTTTCTTCGCATTCTTATGGTTGTTTTTATCTTTGCATTTCATGTACCTCGAAAAATCGCCAGTTGATTTTCTACGGGAGGTATTTGCCGTTTGTCCGGTGCTGATCACGTGGTCCGAGACATGAATGAAAACAGTCAATGTGTTTATCCACTCGGTGACAAAGCCATACGCATTGTACACAGCAATATGTGGTATCACTGGATCGGAAATTGAATGCCGATTTCAGTGGTGTGAACGCCGTGGTCTTTTACAAACATCTCTGGTCGCTAGAACGCATTTTAGTCGGAAACTCGCACAAAAAAAACTCAATTTTAAACCGCAAAACGCCCTCAAACATCTAAAATATCCCCCCTCAAAATCAAGCTGAATCCGTACCCTTTCGAATGAGGTATGGGGCTAATGGATTGATGACCGGTGGGTCGTTCACAAGCCAATAAAAGACCGCATTAAAGGTGCTTTTTTCAAATTGAGCTCATCCAAGATAGCATCGACTGCGTGGAGTTTTTGTGACTTGATTGCTGAGTTTGGCACATGATTCGTGAGTATTCTCTTCACCTGGCTCCAGTTTACTGAATTTGGTGATAGTGTATCTCATAATTTAGCATTTGTATATGATCTTTTGATTCATTCTTGCAGGATTGCCTAAAAGCTTATGATTTTCTCGACCGACTCATAGTTCTGTCTTTGTTTACAAATACGACTAACCAGAAGTTGTCGATCACTCGCTTGTTCTCCTAAATATTGTTTAAAATGCGCCAAAGTTTCACAAAAATAGTCATTGAAATACATTCTCTGATGTCTTCTGGAACAGCATTATTTTGGGGGGACGAACCTTTGACATAAATTCGTGGCGATGGCTGTTTTCGTGATCGAAGTTCTTCATCAGGGAAGGTAACTAAGATGCTGAGAAAACAGTCGACCTCATAATAACTTATGCACTTGAACTCTGCTAAATATTAAAGTCTTTTTCGTTTTTCAACGATCGTAATTGAATTCTCAAACTTTAATAGGATGTTTACCACCATTTCTAGTTCAAAATTAAAAGTGGATTTCTGCTTTGCTAACGGTAGCCAGTCTGATATTGTGATAAGTGATGATAAAATCATAACAGATAAGAGTTCAGGCCTGAGTGATAATGATTATTATTAATTATACTGTAGGCCGTAGATCATTCTCTCAATCAAGATCAACAGAAACAATAAAACTGTGTTGTTGTTTTCAAGTAGATAATGACCAGTTTTCCAAATTGAAGGCTGTTTTCCTGGCAACTGGGAGAGGATGCCGACAAGACCTTCCTCTGGTTGAAGTGGACAACCGACTGTTAGTGCAGCTGTTTCTCCTGAAAGATGAGGGATCCAAGACTTTGGATGAGACTGCATTCTTCCAGCAACTTCTCTAGCCAGATCTGGTCAAGACAGTGCAGCTTTCTCGTCTGCGGTATTTATGGTCAACAGACTGAAGGAGCTGCTTCCAGAACTTCCACCTCTTCACGGCCATGGCGGCTGCCAGCAGAGATGTCAACAAGTGGAAGAGGAGTCTGACCCAGGAGATGTCGCCTGAACCAGAGGATGAATCAGAACCTGATGAACCTGAATTTGAAACCAGCTTCAAATTTCAACAGGAGGGTGACATCATGGCAGTCTACAATGTAGATTTCTTTATCAGCGAAGTCACCAGGGTCATCAGTGAGGAAGAGGCAATAGTCAGTTTCTTGGAGAAGGCGGCAGTAAATATGGAGTTGTTGTGTACAGGTGGCCATGCTCTGAAGATTACACTGAAATCTCCTCCACAGTTGTGTTTGCCAAGAATCTGCAACTTGCACTTTCATCATTGTCTGGACGTTCGTTCTTTGTTGAATCTCCAAGGAATTTATTTGGCAGTTATCAAGCACTCAGATGCTATTTACAGGAAAATCGCCTGTAGACCGTGTCAACTGACTCCAAATCTCAGCTTTGTAGGCCTGTATGTTCATGGATGATAAAGGTGATACTGCTGCACCAATGGTACTACCATGTTTTCTTTAGCATACACGTCCTTTTTCTGCTGTGAAAAGTGAAGATTTTGCAGACTTTAAGACTCTAACACTCAAAATAAGTGCAAGTGTACTTCACACTTAGTTTAATGTACATGCAAAGTTTCATGGCTGTATCTGTAGTGGTTTTCGAGTTATGAGTTAAACTAAGTATGAAAACCATTAGATTTGTCCTTTTTTCCGCTGTGAAAAGTGAAGTTTTTGCAGGCTTTAAGATCTATCACTCTCACCTGCAATGTGTACTTCACACTTAGTTTAATGTACATGCCAAGTTTCATTGCTGTATCTGTAATGGTTTTTAAGTTATTACCAGTTAAAGTGTGGCAACCCACATATTTGTGTTTTTTCCGCTGTGCAAATTGAAGATTTTGCCAACTTTAAGATCCTGTAACTTTAAAAGTAAGAGTCAGAGCTGCTTAGAAAAATATAAGTGCAAAGACTATGATAAACCCTGCTTGGAAATCCATTGGGAAAGCTGTCACTGCCATATGGTACCCACTGTGTGGTGTCAAAAGTGCTGTTTCATGCAAATCGGCAAGCTCGGAATTGCTTTTTGGAGCAACTTTAGCCCTCTGCCTCTGTTTCATCTTTCTTTGCTGACCATATGATTTAGCTGTGACAAAGTGCAACCAAGGTATACTTTTGAAAAGTGTAAGTATTTGGATTCTCCCATGTTCATGAGAACCACTATGGGGGGGTAAATTTGAGAAAATGTAATAAACTGTTTTTTGTAGCGCAAAACTGTTTTTGAATGGCTATATATTTGGAACTAATTAAGATAAACACTGAAACAGTTACTTTTTCTTTTCTTTTTTTTCCATCATTTTCTTGTGTCAATATGGCCTGTCTGAAAATGCATAAATTAAACTGCTGTTGTAAAATTCAAATTTTGGCTGCCGCTCAGTGAGCCTACGGTTTCTGTGGACGTAAAGCAACACTCAACCAACCAACCAACCTAGCACCCTGTGAGCCGGTTTGGCTTAGCGGTAAGACGTTAGGCTGGTAAGCAGAGGGACTTCGGTTCGAATCTGCTTCAGCTCTCCTTTCCGCTCTTCAAAAGTTGTGGTCTGTGGACACTGTCTTGTGACTTTGTCCCTCACAGTTATGAAACATTAAAATGGCTCTCACTGCTGCCCATCTTAATGCAGGAGTCATTCTGGTGGTGACAGTGTAACGATAGGTATATAATCTCCCTCTCCACCTACCTCCATACCCCTCCCCCCCACAACCCCCTTCTCCCCGTCCCTAATAAGCCTTATGGTCTCTGTGGACGCCCATTAAGCATCATGTTTACTTAACCAAGCACCCACGTAAACACTGATGAGACGCATCCACCCCGGGTTAAAAAAAAATATATAAAAATGTCTCGATGCAAACGATTTTGGTTTTATTTGAGCTGGCGTCAGCAACATATGGTCAGTTGTAAAAACAAATGTCTGATATCATTTGTCTGTTACAAACTTACTGCCGTTTGAACATCATCGAAAAACTGTTAGCTGACAGTTTTTCCGAGATCTATGGCAGTGGTTGGAGGAAGGATGTCGTGAACCAGTCTTTGGCGTTTGCCCCATCCCTAATAAGCCTGGCTATGGTTTCTGTGGACCCTGTTTATTTACTTATCAAGAGCTAAATGTGGCATCATACTGTGGTTTAGTGGATGTGATAATCATAAAGTAAGCCATACGTGTGCTAAAATACAATATATCGGATCTCTAAGAGTAAATTGAATGCACGCTAAAATGTTCGTTTGGTCCATATCTACCGATTACAGCCAAAATCCGCAAAAACAGTTTAAAAATAAATAAATGTCTTTGATTGTTTCGAGTCAGCGTCACTCACGACAGATTGCAAATGGCGAACGAAGCCGAGGAAGTGCTGCTAGGTAAGCGGCCTCGTTAACAAGCTACGGCACTTAAAAACCCACGGAAAATGTACAGAAAAACTGCAATCTGAGAACATTCAGTCGTGAGTACGATTTCCTTGCCAACATATCAGTTGGCAATAGCGAGGGTTAGTGGACGGGTGGTAGTGGTAGTGGTTAGGGAACTATTTTTTCTCGTGACGTCGGCGATTTGTGTGCGGATCAGAGGTCGGAGGTCAGAGGTTACGAAGACTGTTGTGTCGTTAGCTCTACGACTAACCGTTAGCTCTACAACTAACTGTGCAACAGAGAGAGACCACGCGGAGTGTGTTTGCGGGAACCAAACTTTATTCTTGTTCTTGCGCATGCCCAGCGCTACAGGGTTTACAATACAAGCTTCCGCCGCAGGGGCGTCGTCTGCTACAATGACTATCAACTACGATAACCGCTTATCGTGACATCCCCCTTTCTTTCGAGTGAAACATAAAACTGAATCATCCGACTGCAAAGCGTTCTGGAACTCGGAATAAAGTCGTGGACTAGCTATGTCTAACTTTTGACTAGTTCTACACACACATTGACTAGATTGACACATCCACTGTGAGTAGCTACACGCACACGCATGCTGGATGGTGTTACTTTTGAAGAAATGAATACAGGATACCGTCCACAGCTGAAGAGATGAATACAGGATACCGTCCACAGCTGAGGCACACACACACACTGCTCCTCACGAAACCGCTCAGGCTTCTTGATGCTCCTGCCGCAGCGTGTGCGGTACGTCCCACCTGGGTCAGGGACGCTCTGCACTGGCCGGACTGCTGTCGTCACTGGATCTATGCCGTCATCTGGTGGTGAAGGTAGATCTGCATCAGGGGCTGGATCTGGTTCCGGTGCTGGATCATGGAGTGTGGCGGGTCCGGTCTGGAGACGGAGGTGTTTGCGATTGCGCCTCAAGTTGCCTCCGGTGGCTGTCTCGACGATGTAGGATCTTGGTGCGCACATCCCGCGCACTGTTGCAGGCTGCTTCCATCCCTTCTCCCCCTGACACTTGATGAGGACTGGATCCCCGGGCTGGAGTTCTGGTAGATGGTGAGCTCCGTGGTGGCGGTCATAGTTTTGTTTTTGGCGGCGTTTGAGTGCTTCATTGCGTTCTTGAATGTCATTCCGACTGATAGTGCGTGGGGAGAGTGTCCCTGGGAGGGAAGGTAGGGTTGTTCTCAGCCGCCTATTGAAAGCCAGTTCGGCTGGGCTTGCCCCGAGTTCGGGGATTGGTGTTGCACGGTATGTCAGCAGAGCAAGGAACACGTCATCCTGCTTGAGGATCTCCTTCGCTGTTCGGACCGCTCGCTCTGCTGCCCCGTTAGACTGTGGGAAGTGTGGACTGCTTGTCACGTGGTTGAAGTTCCACTCCGATGAAAACTGTTGAAATTCAGCCGACGAGAATTGCCGCCCATTGTCAGACACGAGTGTTTCTGGTATTCCGTGATGTGCGAAACTGTTTTTCAGTTTATTGATGACTGATGAAGTGGTGATGTTGGGGAGCTGGGCTATGTCGATGTATCTGGAATAATAATCGACGGTAACCAGGTAGTTGCGTCCCTTCATTTCACACAGGTCAACTCCGATCCGCTCGAAAGGTCGAGTTGGCAGTGGTGATGGCAGCAGTGGTTCATTCGGTTGCGATGGACGCTTTTCCAGGCAATGCCTGCATCTCGAGACTCTGTCCTCAATGTCTCTGCTCATGCCCGGCCACCACACTGCCTGGTTTGCTCGTTCCCGGCATTTCCCAATGCCCATGTGTCCATCATGGATTCTCTCCAGGATTTCCGACCTCATTGGAAAAGGGATAACGATCCTGTCACCCCGCAGGAGAAGTCCATCGCAGACACTCAGTTCGTTTCTGACGCCGAACAACTCTCTAGCCGCCAGCCACACGTCTTGCTTGTGTGTCGGCCAGCCAACTAACGTGTACTCCATTGCTTTCTTCAGGTTCAAGTCTTTCTGTGTCTCTTTACGTATCTGGCTCAGCTTCGAGTCAGATGCAGGCCATGACGATGTGATCTCATTGACGTGATCTTGAACATCCTGTTGTAGATGGTTGCCGCTCTCCCTGTTCAACGGACTTCGGGACAAGGTATCAGCGACCACCATGTCCTTGCCTGGTGCGTACTCTGCTGTTACGTTGTATCGCATCAGTCGCATTAAGAGACGCTGGCACCTCAAGGGAGTCTCCTGTAGGTCCTTGGTGTTGACGAGTGCGACGAGTGGTCTGTGGTCAGTCAGTGCAGTGAACAACCCTAAGCCCACCAGGTACCGCTCAAACTTCTCACAGGCCCATACCATGGCCAGGCACTCCTTCTCAATCTGGGCATACCCCTTTTCTGCTGGAGTAAGGGTACGTGAGCAGTATGCGACTGGCTTGAGCTGTCCATTGTGATCTTGAAGTAGCACACCACCCAGTCCATAGCTGCTGGCATCCGCACTGACTATGGTCTGCTTTGTAGCATCGTAGAATGCCAGAGTGGGTGCCTCTGAAAGCAAGTCCTTCACTTTCTTCACCGCTGTTGCTTGCGGCTGGTCCCATGTCCACGGTGTGTCCTTGTGGAGGAGGTCGTTGAGTGGTGTAAGCACTGTTGACAGGTCCGGGAGGAATCTGCCCAGGTAGTTGACCATTCCTAGCCATCGGCGTAGTTCCGGCACGTCACGTGGATCTTCCATCTGTCGGATAGCGTCTAGCTTCGAGGGGTCTGGCTTGACCCCATCCTTGCTCACGATGTGGCCTAGGAAGCTGATCTCTTCTTTGCGGAACTCGCATTTCTCTCGGTTAAGTTTCAGTCCAGTCTGAGCAAGACGGTTGAGTGCCTGGTCAAGACGCCTGTCATGCTCTTCCATGCCATCAGCGTGAACGAGTATGTCGTCCATATAGCATTCAACGCCCTCTATGTCACCGAGAATGTTCTCCATTGTTCTCTGGAACACTTCGGGAGCCAATGAGATTCCGAAGGGCAGGCGGCGAAAGAAGTACCGGCCAAACGGTGTCATGAATGTGGTCAGCTTTGCCGTCGCGTCATCCAGCGGGAGTTGCCAGAAGCCCGACGTCGCGTCCAGCTTCGTGAAGACTGTGGAACCTCTGAGTTTGTGCATGACGTCTTCGAGGGTCGGGAGCATGTATCTCTCTCTCTTTACTGCTCGGTTCAGCTTCTTCAGGTCTACACAAATGCGTACTCCACCTCCCTTCTTCATCACAGGCACCATCGGCGCACACCAATCAGTCGGTTCTGTGATGCGCTCGATGACACCATTCTCTTCCATGCGTTGGAGCTCCTGTTCCACCTTCGGAAGTAGAGGAAGTGGTATCCTCCGTGCAGTTGAGATGCTGTAGGGTGTGGCGTCGTCCCTCAGACGGATCTTGATGGGGTCGCATTGTACAGGTCGCCCGACTTCGCCGAACGCAAGATCGTTGATGTTGTCCAGACGCTTGACCAGTACTAAGCGTAAGGCTGCATCCCTGCTGAGGAGGTTGTCGCAGTTGTTCAGGACGAACACTCTGAAGGGGACGGTCTGCTGATTACCAATGTCGACGTTGGTGGTGAACATCCCCAGGTATGGTAGAGTACCTCCAGGACTGCGCAGGATGGCGTCTGATTGTCTCAGTCTTGGTCTGGGTTGAAGGCTGTCATACACCTCTTTAGAGATGACAGAGACGTCCGCCCCGGTGTCAATCTTAAAATCGACGGCGCGCCCATTCATTGTCAGTTTCGTGCGCCATGGTGGTTCCTCGCCATGCTGGTCAATGCTGCCCAGGAAGTATGTTGGTGACTTGGGTCGGTTCCCCGGGTTAGCTGGGCGCGTCTCATTGATCTCTGGGACATTGTTGACTTTCTTTGAAGAGCGGCATACTCGTTCAAAGTGGTTGGGTTTTCCGCAGGCCCTACATTTCTTCCCCTTAGCTGGACACGTGGCCCCTCTGTTGTGATGGTGTCCACAGTTGGTGCATGCTCTGCCTTCATTTCCCCCTTTGTACGAATTGTAGTCAGGTTTCTTGGTCCTGGCTCCACCTCTTGGTCCGTTATTGTGTCCCTGCCGTGGTGCACTAGAGCCGGAGGGGCGATGAGTGACTGCATCAATGCTGGTGCTGCTGTCATGCCTCTGCTCGCTCAGCTGGTATTTCACGAGTTCGAACTGGCGAGCCTGTTGCACTGCATCTTTTAGCGTGAGGTTTGCCTGGAGTTGCAGCTTCTCCGACAGTTCGCGGTCGCGCACCCCAAGAACCAGCCTGTCTCGGATGCTTTCTTCCCTGTTTGGAAAGTTTGCGTGTTCGGAAAGCTCGTACAACTTCCTGACGTACGTCTCTACGTTTTCATCAGGCTGCTGAGCGCGAGAATAGAAGAGCGCTCGCTCATGCAGTACGTTTACCCTGGGTACAAAGTGTTCATCGAACTTGGCAAGTACCTGTTGCAGCGTGGTGTTGTCATCCATGCCAGTAAAGGTCGTGTATATCTTTTCGGCTTCCGGCCCCATGGCATAAATCAGGCTGCTGATCTGCACGGCCTTGTCTTCCCTGTCCAGTTTTGAGGCTAGCGTATAGCGCGAAAAGCGTTGGCGCCATGCCGGCCACGCGGTCGGCTTAGTGAAGTCGAACTGTTCCGGGGGTTTGAACGCCATCGTCTGGGTTCACATCAATCGGGTCTGGGTTCACATCAATCGTGTACCGCTGCCACCATGTGTCGTTAGCTCTACGACTAACCGTTAGCTCTACAACTAACTGTGCAACAGAGAGAGACCACGCGGAGTTGTGTTTGCGGGAACCAAACTTTATTCTTGTTCTTGCGCATGCCCAGCGCTACAGGGTTTACAATACAAGCTTCCGCCGCAGGGGCGTCGTCTGCTACAATGACTATCAACTACGATAACCGCTTATCGTGACAATTGTTTACCACATGACTCAAGTTTTTCGTCTACTGCTGCGTTCTCACCACAGTGAATTCGTAGGGACCATGGTATTGTAATGTTGTTTGTGTTGATCACAATAATGTTGGGGTTCTCTTTTATCCAATACACTAACACATGGCTGAGTCACAAAGCATTCTTTATTACTAGAGACATAGACATATATATAACAACCAGCACAGAGGACAGGGTAACGTGTGATGGGTAGCAGGAACAAAGAGCAAGTGGCAGGCTAGTGTGTGAGAAACAGTGAAGAGAGGAGAAGGGGGGAAGGGAGTGGCTCTGGGGCATCGTCACTACTGACCACCCATGTCAGTCTGGAAGCTGCTATCAGGTTGTTTATGTGTTGGGGTGGGAGCGTCCAGTTCCAGACTGTAGGGCAGTAAGGGAGCAGAGGCTAAGTGTGAAATAGGACTATACCATTACAACCATTTGACTTTATTTTGCTATGTAAACATTAAACTTTTACTTCTCTTTGTAGATTAGCATCGTATGCTTGTATGAGATTGTAATGCGGGTTGCTTTTGTTGATTTTATTGCTGTTTTAGCTTTACGATTCAACCCTATCGAGTTCATCCGAAATCGAAATGTTGGACCATAGCGGTGCAACTGACTGAAGTAACCAGCTGCCACCGAGTGCGTCTTTGCCTTTTCTGTCAGTTTTACGAGCATAGCACCTACTTGACCAGTGATGCCGCTAAAGACTGAATTGTAAAGTTTGTCGCTGGATGAACCTTTTCAAGTGACTCTTCCGTGCGTGAAGGGGCAGGTGTTTAGGTAGCGAGCTGTGCGACTTCGGCTCCGTTACGCTTGAGACATGCGCACAAGCGTAGGCGGGCTGCGCGGCCACTACCAGTACCACCACCACTACCACCCCGTGTACTAACCCTCTCTAATAAGGAAGCGTCCATGTTGTTACTGGGAAACTAGGTCAACTGTCAAAGGGCAACATGCGGGCAAATGTTGCGGATTTTGGCTGTAATCGGCAAATAAGATATAAAGATACTCATTTAGTGATTGTGATAATATTCATGACCCAAAATAACTTTTAAAATGGTACGGTCTTTTGGGATGATGATGATGAGTTGATGCTTAATGTCCTTAGATGTCATTTGACATATTAGGGACAAGTTGTGATCAATGCCGAAGCACGGTTCAATAAAAGCCACATACGTAAGGTGTATGTGTGTTTAGCTGTAACCTGCCACCTGCACTTTTGGCAGAATGACCGGGATTTTTTACGTGCTACTGTGGTAACACGGGGGTGGAACGGATACCGAAATAAGAGTCAGCACAGAAAGTCGACCCTGGAGAAGAAAATTCTCCCGCCGTTCCAGCAGGGATTCGAACCCGCGGCCTTTCAATCACGAGTCCGGCGCTCTAACCACTGAGCTATCCCCGCCCCCCCATTCTTTTGGGATGATGATGATGAATTGATGCTTAATGTCCTCAGATCGACAGATGTCATTTGACATATTAGGGACAAGTTGTGTCCAATGCCGAAGCACGGTTCAATAAAAGCCACATACGTAAGGTGTATGCGTGTTTAGCTGTAACCTGCCACCTGCACTTTTGGCAGAATGACCGGGATCTTTTACGTGCTACTGTGGTAACACGGGGGTGGAACGGATACCGAAATAAGAGTCAGCACAGAAAGTCGACCCTGGAGAAGAAAATTCTCCCGCCGTTCCAGCAGGGATTCGAACCCGCAACCTTTCAATCACGAGTCCGGCGCTCTAACCACTGAGCTATCCCTGCCCCCCATTCTTTTGGGATGATGATGATGAGTTGATGCTTAATGTCCTCAGATGTCATTTGACATATTAGGGACAAGTTGTGACCAATGCCGAAGCACGGTTCAATAAAAGCCACATACGTAAGGTGTATGCGTGTTTAGCTGTAACCTGCCACCTGCACTTTTGGCAGAATGACCGGGATCTTTTACGTGCTACTGTGGTAACACGGGGGTGGAACGGATACCGAAATAAGAGTCAGCACAGAAAGTCGACCCTGGAGAAGAAAATTCTCCCGCCGTTCCAGCAGTGATTCGAACCCGCGACCTTTCAATCACGAGTCCGGCTCTCTAACCACTGAGCTATCCCCGCCCCCCATTCTTTTGGGATGATGATGATGAGTTGATGCTTAATGTCCTCAAATGTCATTTGACATATTAGGGACAAGTTGTGACCAATGCCGAAGCACGGTTCAATAAAATCCACATACGTAAGGTGTATGCGTGTTTAGCTGTAACCTGACACCTGCACTTTTGGCAGAATGACCGGGATTTTTTACGTGCTACTGTGGTAACACGGGGGTGCAACGGATACCGAAATAAGAGTCAGCACAGAAAGTCGACCCTGGAGAAGAAAATTCTCCCGCCGTTCCAGCAGGGATTCGAACCCGCGACCTTTATTCTTTTGGGATGATGAGTTGATGCTTAATGTCCTCAGATGTCATCTGACATATTAGGGACAAGTTGTGACCAATGCCGAAGCACGGTTCAATAAAAGTCACACTGATACGTAAGGTGTATGCGTGTTTAGCTGTAACCTGCCACCTGCACTTTTTGGCAGAATGACCGGGATTTTTTACGTGCTACTGTAGTAACACGGGGGTGGAACGGATACCGAAATAAGAGTCAGCACAGAAAGTCGACCCTGGAGAAGAAAATTCTCCCGCCGTTCCAGCAGGGATTCGAACCCGCGACCTTTCAATCACGAGTCCGGTGCTCTAACCACTGAGCTATCCCCGCCCCCCTAGGCGATGAGAGGCTGCCGCTACCTACTTATTAGGGACGGGAGCCCAGGGCGGCCACCTCGACTTTCACACAGCTCCTGAGCTCTGATAATGTGTTAAGACCAACATGCTGCTAAACGTGCGTATGGTTGCTTCCCTTACAATTGTAACCGAGTGTATTGTATACATGTTCCGGACCATGACCCTATAATCTTTTCTTTCCGGTCCTTTTTGATTGGGTGGGGTTTTTATGGCCCAATTATCTAAGGTGTTAAAAGTTGTGTGCTGGGCCGGCAGCGTCGGGGGCGGGGATAGCTCAGTGGTTAGAGCACCGGACTCGTGATTGAAAGGTCGCGGGTTCGAATCACTGCTGGAACGGCGGGAGAATTTTCTTCTCCAGGGTCGACTTTCTGTGCTGACTCTTATTTCGGTATCCATTCCACCCCCGTGTTACCACAGTAGCACGTAAAAAATCCCGGTCATTCTGCCAAAAAGTGCAGGTGGCAGGTTACAGCTAAACACGCATACACCTTACGTATGTGGATTTTATTGAACCGTGCTTCGGCACTGGTCACAACTTGTCCCTAATATGTCAAATGACATCTGAGGACATTAAGCATCAACTCATCATCATCGGCAGCGTCCCTTTTCCCCCAGTGTCCCTGCAGAGGCAGGTTGTTTGTTTAACTGTTGCGGCCGGTGTTCATGTTTTCATCAGGGGAGAGCCTGGAAGTAGTTATTTTTCTATGGCTTGTTGTTCTGTTGTTTCTTATTGATGTAAATAATGTATGTTTATAATGTTATCATGTTCACAACGTGCCTTGATTTTGGTTCTTGAACGTGGGTAATTTCGGCGTTAGATTGCCACCTGGTTGCAGCCGCTATGGCGTCAGACTACCTTGGTTGTGCGTTCGAATGTTAAGCCTTTATGCCACAGGAAGACCGGTATTTCCAAAATGTATGCAGCTAACCCTGGTTAGCTGATATGTAACTAGCATGTTATGCTGCCATTGTTGGATGTTCAGAGTGATGCTTTGCCGATGCAAAGTTATCCTTCTTAAAGTATGGGTACTTTGGCAGTGCGGCATAACTTATTTGTTTAGTATCCTACCGATCTATGTTGCTACATGAAATCGGTGGTATATCATGGCTAACACTTTGAAGATGTTGACTTCATAGTTGTGGAATGTTCATTTTACTAGTTGAATATGGTTTAGTACATAGGGGTGATTGTATAAACTGTGAGACATGTTATTTCTGCTTGATCCGGCTTTTGTATGGCCGAGTCTTGGGCGCGCAGACTTTCACTCTACTTAGCTTGTAAACCCTTTCCGGGTCTTTGTGCGTGTACCCGAACTGGCCGTGATGCGCGTCAGTGGTGGCAATTAGGTCTTTGTCTCTGTTCACTAATCGAGCAGCTAGATCAACAGTTTAGATTCTTGCTGCGTTACCCGCTTCCTGTAAGACGCTTGACGTTGTTCACAGCCGGATATGCTCTGCTAGTCTGTAACAGTAACATGCTGTAACGCTTTGAGTAACTTGACGAGGCTGGAGCTGGTCAGTTTATGACTGACTTCCTCCCGCTCACGGCATGGACCCAGGTGCCACCCGTGTCACCATCCATCTCGTTGTGTGCTTAAGTGGAACTGCTGTAACGATTATCTCACGCTTCCTGTTTAGTTAAGAATGAGCCTGGTAATCCACATTCTTCACTGTTACTTTATTGTATACTTCATTATACTGAGAGTTCATCAGTTAATTGACTGGCCGTCTCTTGTAATTTTGTATACTCACCGTGACTCTGTGAGGTACAGGTTTTAAGTGTAAGTCAAGCACACGATTTATGTGCTTGATTATTAATCATTTTGTCATGTATTATAGTAACCTTCAGGTAAACTACATGGTTACTGTATTTATTAGATATATAGTAATGGCTGTTGTTTATACTTTACATTTGCTTTCATGTTCTAAATGTTTTGTTTGCTTGTGTCTTTTCTAAAACAGACACATGTTTCCTGGTTGGTTGGTGTACAAATAAAAGTTATGTTATAGCAACCTCTGACTTGTGACTCTTCATCCATGCTTCCAACCTGCTTCCCCTCAACTCCCCATCCCCACTCCCCTACACAATTAATCTGTTTCTTCCTGACAATTTTTTTAATACTAATTGTATCCTTACGAAGATGTCTGGAGCTGACGAGAAAGCAAGTTCCTAAGTCGGGCTGCTGTCAAAAATTGTAAGAGTTGGCTAGTTTGTTTTCATGGGGCAGCAGTACCCCCCCCCCCACCCCCCTACTTTCCCCACCCCCAGGTCAGTTTGAGCTTTGATGGCTGCTGATTTCTGATGCCACCACTGCTGCTTGACTGTAGGTGGAACTCTAGCTGTTCCCACAGACGCTCCATCAGTAAGCTGCCAGCCTGGTCTACCTTTAGATCTGCATGAAAGACTGAGACTGATGCATGAAAGGACTCACTCAGTCATGATGTTGACCATGATCAACCACCAGATCCCAGTCTGAAATCCACACTGGAGACAGTGTAGAAATGATCACTGCGCATGCCTGTACACAGCATCCTCAGTTCATGAATTAATTTAACCCTGCATCAAGCGCCTCTGAAAGACCAGCTCCAAGTCCGGATGACTCAGTCCCCATGCACAGATTAGACTTGGAGGTTGAATTATAATTTAGTGAAAAATCATCACAGATTTTAATGTCCCAACAACAGCACGTTGTCACCCAAGTCATCACCTGATTCAAGATATAAAAACTAGATGAAAGTGTCACTCACTGACTCAGTACTTTTCAACATTTTTGACTCTTCAGCCAGCAGGTGAATACAGTCAAAGTCTTATAAATATAAAAGTTCCATTTCTTTCTCCCTTTCTTCTGACTCTTCTTCTTCTTTTTTTTTGTTTTTTTTTTTGTTTTTTGTTTTGTCTCACTGTCTCAGTCAATGCTTTTTACAGATCTATCTGTTTCTGTTTCCACTTCCTGCAGGCTCAAGATCAGTGCACAAGATGCCACAGACACTGGGATACTCAGCCTGAGACAGTCTTGATGCTACCACTGTACCAGTCCCCAGCTCTCGATGACCATCATGTATAGCAATATTATACTTTTAACGTTTGATTAACTGTCTTATCATGGCATATCAGATTATGACTTGTAGGCCTTTCAGCCTTTTGTCTGCTAGGTCATGATTTGTTTTAGGAGTGCTGCGTATATTTACCTGCTTGCTTACATCAGTTACCTTGTGCCTTATATATATATATATATATATGAAAGACCGACCGGTATATAATGTTCCTGCTAATACACTTATTTATTGTTTTATTAAAACATTTGTTATTACTGTTTTAAATCCCAAGGCACTGACCGTGACCACTTTTAAAATACATTTTATTGTTCCAATGCTCTGATGTTTACTTATTTTATGCTCGGACTCAACAGGGCCCTGTCCTTGACAGGAGGAAGACGCAGATGGAGGAACTATTTCAGGACATCTGGTGCTGTTCGTGTGCATCTACTGATACACTGGCTGATCAGCTGTAGCGTCAAAAGCACGTCATTATATTCCAACGTATTCGTACTCAAACATCATCGTAATCATTACCATAAAATGCTGGTCGGAAATAGCCACGTATCCACAGAGTTGTGCCGCTTTGATTCAGTGCCCCCACTTCCTGTTATGATCAACCACGCTGGTTCACAGAAAGTTGGAACTCACGGCAGTTTGTGCTGAGTTTTCTCAGTTTGCAAATGCACGACCAGCCGTAACTGTCAGTATGACACAAGAGCACAAACCTTCGCCGACACCCGAAAGGGCGATTTTTGGTTATGTACTCTACCTTGCGTCTTACATCGGTCTTGGTAAGTGGGAAAGGCGAACTGGGGAATAGTCTCGGTTAGAACTTATTCTTGATGTATACACAAATGATACATTGAATCGATTGATAGGTTTCGTTGAGGCAAACGCGTATTCGACTTATATATTAGGCTTTGCACATCCCCTGAGATTTTTCCCGAGTCAAATTCGATGCAGAATCTACAAAAGTCCTTTGGATGAGACTATAACTTAGTTATATAATATAAACCAAGGTCCCCCATCATGTGCAAACGCAATTAAAGATCATGTATAACTAATAACTATGCATGTTTTACACTACCCAGTCATCCATGTCAGAGTTCGGTGGATTATGAAAGCATGATAAAAGTATTTTTAAAAGCCAGCATGCACTAAAAGTGTTACTGTTAGTGTTACACAGTGTTAGTCTTCAGAATCAGAGTGGTGAACTTGAAGTTCAACACTATACAGTATACGAAAGAAGAAGAAGAAGTTTAAGTGAGACAGTACTGTGACTATACTAACTACTATAGTTACGTGCACACATTGCAAAACATTTTTATTTATTTTTAATGGCTGAGTTACATAAACTTCTGAGGATTGGAATGACCTCACTGAGGATGTGGCTTCTACGTCTACCATTGAGTCTTTCCATTCATGTCTTCCAAAATCACTACCCTCAGATTATGCCTATGCTCCACTAGTGCAGTAACTGAGCAGGTGCAGTTGATTATGACTAGGGCGGTGCCATCAGGATTCTCCCCTAGTGACCGCTACAGTAGCCAGAATGGTCTAGTCAGAAATGTGAAAAGATGTCAGGACACACAAAACTAAGTTTCTCACTTTCTCTCTCCTCTCTCTCTCTCTCTCTCTCTCTCTCTCTCTCTCTCTCTCTCTCTCTCTCTCTCTCTCTCTCTCTCTCTCTCTGTGTTTTCTTCTTCTTACTATAATACTAAAGCACAGCCCTATAATAGTGACTTAATGTTCAGTATGACAAAGGTCACTTTACAGAAGAACTGCAAGCCAGTCAGTAGGGTCATACTACTATACTACTTTTTACTAGAGACCATATTTAGAAATATTATTCATAAAACCTGTAAAGTATTTAAGCTAATTTAGTATTATTATACTTTGTAGTAATTTACTATTAATTATTATACATTATTTAGAGAGAGAGAGAGAACTTAAGAAGTAAACAAAAACAGATCATATGTACATGGTATATTGCAGTTTGCATGCCTCAGGTGTGTGTGTGTGGTGTATTGTATGCCTCAGGTGTGTACATGGTGTGTTGTGTGCCTCATGTGTACATGAGGTATTGTGTGCCTCAGGAGTGTTCATGAATGTATGGTGTGTCATGTGCCTCTGGTGTGTACATCACTTCATGGTGTATTGTGTGCCTCAGGTGTGTACATGATGTGTTTTTGTGTGCCTCTGGTGAGTACATAATTACATGGTACATTGTGTGCCTCAGGTGTTTACGTGGTGTGGGCCTATGTCCCTGAGTCCTGGCTGTTTGCTGTGGGCCTGACCTACTGGCCTCAGAAGTAAGTCCCTACAAATTCTGCTTGTATTAGTTGTAACCTTTGGCTTTGTTATTAACTGGTACTGGCCTCAGAAGTAAGTCCGTACAGATTCTGCTTGTATTACTACTATTAGTTGTAACCTTTGAATTTGTTATTAACTGGTACTGGTCTCAGAAGTAAGTCCCTATGGATCCTACTTGTAACCTTTGTTATTAACTGGAACTGGCCTCAGAAGTAAGTCCCTACAGATCCTACTTGTAACCTTCGTTATTAACTGGTACTGGCCTCAGAAGTAAGTCCCTACAGATTCTACTTGTAACCTTTGTTATTAACTGGTACTGGCCTCAGAAGTAAGTCCCTATGGATCCTACTTGTAACCTTTGTTATTAACTGGTACTGGCCCTACAGATCCTACTTGTAACCTTTGTTATTAACTGGTACTGGCCTCAGAAGTAAGTCCCTACAGATTCTGGAACCTTTGTTATTAACTAGGACATGTGTGTAAGTTGTTCCACTCACAGTGCAGGTAGAGCTAGAAGTGCAAGTTGCAAAATACAATGCAGGTAAAACAGAAGAACAATCATAAGATGATGTGCATGCTCACACATTTGCAGACACACACATGCATGTATGCACTTACATGCATGCACGCACTTACACACACTTGCATCCTGATACACACACACTGCATTGCAAGGTTAGATCTGTTATAATCAATTGCACAACACCCATTTTTAAAAAAATACAAAAAAATACAGAATGTTACCAAACCAATGCATGATAATTGATAGTTCTGGGCTCCATGCTGATATTGTAATGATGAATGCTTCCCATGCTGACTGTTCTGGGCCTCGTGCTGTCAGGATTACTGTTACACAGTATTAGTGAACCCTTCTCTTGTTCTCTGGGGCTGTTCTCTGGGACTGTTCTTCGGTGTTGTCCTCTGGGACTGGACTGTCCCAGACACTACCCTAAGAATGAACTCTTGAAACTGGATGCCTTCAGTGTTCTCTGACTGTACAGATACTGGGCTGTGGTGCTACCGGTGTACCTGTGTGTGGTGATTCTCCTGTTTTACCTGGCTTACCTGGGCCTTATCTTCATCAACACTTCTTCGCTTACCTCAGTCACCATCATCACAGGTGTGTGGATATATCTGATTTGCCACTTGCTCCTCAATAAGCTGTTATTACAATATTAGTAATAATTACAATGTCCACAGTACTTACAGTACTTTTTCAAGGTATGGGAATGGACCTTTTATAAAATAAAAAAATCATATCTCATGTAGAGTTCAGAAGAAAAACAAGAAGAAACAAAAAGTTTTTTTTTTTTTTTTTTTTTTTTTTTAATCAAGTGGAACCGGAAGAAAGTAATTGCCATTCTACTACTGTGAAACCCATCCTTAAGTCTGGTCTTAAAGTCTAAGACTACACTAGTTAGCTCTCAAGCAAAGTGGTCTGAAATGAAAGGAATGCTGGTCTTTGGTCAGGGGTTTTGTTTCAATTGAAAGAAAAGGTGAATAATGAAAAATTTGCCTTACTGCATTCCTGCCCCAGAATGGAAATTCTGCATTTGCTCTAGTCTGTCCAGTTGCCGGCAAACAGGATTCTCCATTCACAATTACTACTTTTACTTTTGATTGACTTTTCACAGAAATAGCTTAGTTTTCTAAGGGAGAGAACTCTTTTCTTTTCTGTTCATTTTTGTCAGTTTGTCACTGTGCAAACACAAAAACAAACCTGACAACAAAGTGCTTATATTAATCACAGCTCAAAGAACTCATTTTTTGAATTTGGCATCAGGAACATTGTAATTTCTAAATCAGAATCCTTGGAAGTGTGGTTTGGCACATTCTAGTTTGTCTGTTGGAGAAACATGTTATCAGAAGGCTATAGTTGTGTTTTTAGAAGAGGATGGTAAAGTCACACGAGATAGTAATGTAACCGAGTGTATTGTATACATGTTCCAGGCCATGACCCTTTAATCTTTTCTTTCCTGTACTTCATCCTTTTTTGATTGGATAGGAGTTTTATGGCCCCAATTAGTTAAAGTGTTAAAACTTGTGCACTGGGCCGGCAGTGTCCCTTTTCTCCCAGTGTCCCTGCAGAGGCAGGTTGTTTGTTTGCTGTTGCAGCCGGTGTTCATGTTTTCATCTATGAGGAGTAGTTATTTTTCTATGGCTTGTTGTTCTGTTGTTTTTCATTGATGTAAATAATGTATGTTGATAATGTTACCATGTTCACAGTGTGCCTTGATTTTGGTTCTTAAACACATGGGTAATTTCAGCGTCAGATTGCTGCCTGGTTGCAGCTGCCGCCATGGTGTCAGTGTCCATTGTTTGTGTGTTCAAATGTTAAGCCTTTATGCCACATGATGACCAGTGTTTACAAAATGTATGTATCTAACCTTGGTTAGCTGATATGTAGCTAGTATGTTATGCTGCCATTGTTGGATGTTCAGTTTGAGTGATGCTTTGCCGATGTGAAGTTATCCCTCTTAAAGTATGGGTCCTTTGTTAGTGTGGCCGTGCATATCTCTGTGCAGCACAACTTATTTGTTTCTACCAATCTATGTTTCTACATGAAATCAGTGGTGTATCATGTCTAACACTTTGAAGATGTTGACTTCATAGTTGTCGAATGTTCATTTTACTAGTTGAATATATGTTTTAGTGCCGAGGGCTGATTGTAAACTGTGAGACACATTATTTCTGTTTTGATCTGGCTTTTGTATGGCTGAGTCTTGGGCGCATAGACTTTCACTCTGCTTAGCTTGTAAACCCTTTCTGGGTCTTTGTGCATGTACCCAAACTGGCCAGTGATGCGCGTCAGTGTTGGCAATTAGGTCTTTGTCTCTGTTCACTAACCGAGCAGACAGGCACAGCCAGATCAACAGCTTAGATTCTTGATGCGCTACCCGCGTCAGTAAGACACTTGTTGTTCACAGATATGTTCTGCTACTGTGTAGTGCTAGTCAGTAACAGTGACATGCTGTAATGCTTTGAGTAATGAGGCTGGAGCCAGTCAGTTTATGACTGACTTCCTCCTGCTTACTGCATGGTCCCAAGTGCCACCCATGTCACTGTCCGTCTCGTTGTGTGCTGAAGTGGAACAGTGCTGTAACAGTTATCTCACCCTTCCTGTTTAGTTAAGAATGAGCTTGGTAATCAGTATTTTTCACTGTTAGTTTATTGTATACTATTATATACTGGGAGTTATTAGTTAATTGACTGGCCGTCTCTTGTATACTCACCACGACTCTGTGAGATACGGGTTTTAAGTGCAATCATGCACACAATTTATGTGCGTGATTATTAATCATTTTGTCACAGTTACCATCATGTATTATAGTAACCCACAGGTAAACTACATGGTTACTGTATTTATTATATAACTGCTGTTGTTTAGATTTTACGTTTGCTTTCATGTTCTAAATGTTTCGTTTACTTGTGTCTTTTCCAACACAGACACTGTTTCCTAGTTGGTTGGTGTGCAAATAAAAGTTATGTTAATTGTTATAGCAACCTTGACTTGTGACTCTTCATCTCATGCTTCCAGCCTGCTTCCCTCACTCCACACCCCACTCCCCTACAATAATAATAGATTATTTATGGTGCCCCATCTCATAAGAGCCCAGAGCATGTGCAAAGACAAAAGGATATATATATAAAATTCACATTTCATCTCTCTCTCTCTCTCTCTCTCTCTCTCTCTCTCTCTCTCTCTCTCTCTCTCTCTCTCTCTCTCTCTCTCTCACACACACACACACACACACACACACACACACACACACACATATATATATATACACACACACTACAAATGGAGGTGTTAGAGCATACCAGGCCTGTGGGCAACATCTGCATATGGATTATGTCTGTCACAGATGACCAAGCCAACCTGAAGGACCCAGGACCTCTCCCTGCTGAAGCCATTCCTCCTCTACGTGACCTGGACATTGTAGAGGTCAACCGATGCCTCTACCTGGACAGTTGACACCAAGCTGGCTGACCTGGACATGTGACTGTGTTGAACTCATGCACTGCTCAGCAGAGTGAGCAGTGAATGATGTGTTGTGTGCAGCAGCATGGGTTGAAAGTCCGTTTCTTATGGCTGGCTGTCATCTCTCCTTCAGTGGAGTGTAGACATGGTGTCTGCAGTCTGGCTTTTGTGTGCAAAACACTTAGAGTTAGACAGTGGGGCGTTGGATTAGAACCTTACGCTGGTGTGACAGACATGGTCTCAAGTGAACATGAAGTTATCAGCACTCTCGCTTATATTTTTTCTGGGGTCTGTTTGCTTGGCATCATTATTCACCCACACATGCATTGTGATCAACAGAAGAACTGACCTGTATGTTTTTAGCTACTGCCATGATCTACTGAATAACATGGTGATGAGCAGTACACAGAGAGAAGGAAGGAAATGGCTGGCTTGCAAGTCGGAGGATGGAATGACACAGTAATGAGCAGTACACAGAGAGAAAAAAGGATGGAGGGGGGAGGGGTGTGAAATGACAGAGAGAAGAAAGGAAGGAAGCAGCTTGCCTGGAAGTCGGAAGGTGGAATGACACGGTGATGAGCAGTAGACAGAGAGAAGGAAGGAAGGAAGGAAGTGGCTTACCTGCAAGTTGGAGGGTGGAATGCCAAGTGACACAGGAGAAGGAAGATACTTGCTCTCATCTCAAAGCCTCTTCCAAATGTTGTTGTAGCATTCCCCAACTCAGCACTGTAGGTATATATATTGATGCAGTTAAAACACTGTGGGTATTACCCAGTATATGCAGTTAACACTGTGGGTAATACCAGTGTATGCAGTTAGCACTGTAGGTATTACCCAGGATAAGCAGTTAACACTGTGGGTATTACCCAGTATATGCAGTTAGCACTGTGGGTATTAGTATTACCCAAGATAAGCAGTTAACACTGTGGGTATTACCCAGTATATGCAGTTAACACTGTGGGTATTACCCAGTATATGCAATTAACACTGTGGGTATTACCCAAGATAAGCAGTTAACACTGTGGGTATTACCCAGTATATGCAGTTAGTTAACACTGTGGGTGTTACCCGGTATAGCAGTTAGTTAACACTGTGGATGTTACCCGGTATAGCAGTTAACACTGTGGGTGTTACCCGGTATAGCAGTTGGTTAACACTGTGGGTATTACCCGGTATAGCAGTTGTACACTGACAAACACATGCCATAGGGTGAAAAGATTGCCTGTGTGGCTTATTGCCTGTGTGGCTTATTGCCTGTGTGACTTTTTGATTACCCTGCCGTATGGGCAGCCAGACACTGTCTTCAGAGGGTCACTACCAGATACACACATGACTTTTCTGGTGCTGGACAGGGAAGGGGCTGTGGACACTAGGTGCTCTACTTTGGGTTTGACTAGTTGTAAAGCTATAATTAGACATCACAGTGTACTGGTCCTGTTTTGTAATCAGGGACTGTTAGAAAATATTCTAGCCCCCCAAATTCAGTTGTCTAATACGCTGTGCGTGTGTGTGTGTGTGTGTGTGTGTGTGTGTGTGTGTGTGTGTGTGTGTGTGTGTGTGCATACATTTGTGTGTGTGTGTACACATGTGTGTATGTCTTGCTATTTAGTGTCATTGTTATTGTTATTTTCTGTGTAAAATGTCTCAACGTGAATGTAGTTCATAGTTTAATTCTGTACAGCATATTGAGCTCTGTTTTTTTATTTTATGTTAGAGGTTCACGCTTGATAAATATTTTATTATTATTGTTATTACCAACATTTGTTTTGATTGGTTTGTACTGTACTTTTGTTACTGTCATCAGATCAGAATAAAATGTATAGTTGCACTATATAAATACATATTGATATAGTTCATTTTGTTGTGACTGCTGTGCATGTGTACAGAGTGTTTGAGGGGCGGGAAGAGACTACAACGAAAACAATCCACACTGCATTCTGACAGGTTTTAATTTTGTAATTTTTTTATATAGCATCCACTGTTGACTTGCTGCTGGCAGAACTATTTTTGTTTTGAGGTGGGAGTGGGTTGTCACTTTTTAATTTGGGGCCACAGCAAAAGCAACAACAACAACAACAACACACACACACACACACACACACACACACACACACACACACACACACACACACACACACACACACACACAAAGGGTGGGGGTTATCTGAGTATTCCACCAAGTTCAGGGAATCTGACAAATATTGGGGTGGGGGTGGGGGCTATTCAGGTATTGTGGGGGGGGGGGGGGGGGGGGGAACAGGTAATTTACAACTCTGGAATTTTCTGTGTGCAGCATTGCTAATTAGCAGGAACCTTTAGCAGCTATTCATATTATTCCAGGTGACTTACACTTCATAGATCTATTATTATTACACTACAAAACTGCTGATTGTGAAGGCATTTTTTTCAAACTGATTTCCAGGCTGAAGAGTTTTTGACTGAGTACTACAATTGTGCAGCATTTCCAAAAACTTTACATGGGGAAAGAGAGAGAGAGAGTGGGGGAGAGAGAGAGTAAGTAAGTAAATTGGTGTTTTACACCCTGTCAACCAGTGCAGTTTTATCAGGGTGATCAAGAGCGAGAGAAAACAAGAAAACAAAAACTATTGGAGTTTAAAAAAAATAGCATATTCTTCTTACACTCTTGTCCATTAAAATAGCATTATATTTTATCTCTTGCTAGATTAAAATAGCATTCCATTTAGCCTATTGTGTGTTTGATCTCATTTCACCCAAGCCTTGGGAATGAATATCAAAGTTGTCACATAGGCTTGATGACAGCTGTACTAACACTTGTTTGTGTTTTGTATGTCAGACCCCATGCCCACTGATTATCACTCATGTGACTGTTATTTTTAATGTGGATAGGGGGAAAATCTGGAACATTTAAGAACAAATCCTTAATTGTTTGTTTTTGTTTGGTCTCTTTTAAATCTTATATAATGGGCAGACATTTTTAGACGAATAAATTTATGTTTAGCAGTTTTTTTTTTTTAACTGAATAATAATAATAAGACACCACTCTGGAACTAACAATAAACATGATTGTAAGTTGAGTAGAACATTCAGACGCATAAGATATTAAAATCAGAATACAATATTGTAATACTAATTAGTACTAATGCCAAGTTGTGTATTAATTAAAGTAACATTTGATCAGGGCATACAAAACAACCACATAGCACTCTCAAAGAAATGCATACAACAACAAAATGCAATAACCAGAGGAAACATGAATGGAGGGAACATTGCAAAGCCAGAGTGAATGGAACAAGTCAGTGACCAGCATGACTGCAGAATGGGTGGGCACAAAATCACCGAAAAGCATCCGCTGGATCAGTTTTGACCTTCATTCTCAGTCAGGCATACCAAGGGACTAAGGGGTAGGTCACAGGGAACATTTCATCAAAGGATATGACAAGGGACTGAGGGGTAGATCACAGGAACATTTCATCAAAGAATATGACAAGGGACAGAGCGGTAGGTCACAGGGAACATTTCATCAAAGGATATGACAAGGGACTGAGGGGTAGGTCACAGAGAACATTTCATCAAAGGATATAAACAACAGGTAGCCACATAGTGTTCTCAGTAAAATACATACAACTCCCCAGTGTATTTGTTTCCCTTCTTTATATATGCATTTTCCTTCTGGGGTGGGTTGTTTGGTGTGTTGTTGTTTTGGGGGGTTGTTTTTTTGTTTGTTTTCTTTTTCACAAGAAGAAATTAAATTAACTTGAATTTATTTTTGTGTTCTCTAGTACTGTAGTAGTAAAAAGACAAGAGCTTTGTTAGTTAATTCCCTTCCAGGTTCCGATTTCGTTCATTACTTCCGGAAATGGCCACACTGTAGAGCAATGTTGATCAGAAATTCGCCAAAGCAAGTCAAGCAGACCAACCTTCTAGTGGAAATGGTATCGACGCAGCTGACATTGATGTCAAAGTCCTGAGCTGTTCAACTGCGTTAGTATGTATGGTAATCATGTTGTGTACTACCTGGTGCTTTGTGTGTGTTCTTGATCTTGATCTCGACCTCGTACGCGGCAGGAACTTTCGATTTTACCCCCATTGCTACTAAACCTAACTGACCACGAAACTGAAAGCCATAATGCCACAACCACTGTCATAGGATTTAACCGGCTTCAAAATGGTCAGCAGTGTATTTTTCTGGGTAAAATCCAAGGAGACGGTCGGAAATACCTGGACCGTTTTAAAAGTTATTTTGGGTCACAAATATCGTCACAATCATTAAATGAGGCCCATAAATATCAATTACAGCTGAAATCCACAACAAAAGGTGATTTTTTTCCATATATTTTTGTCTTTGATTGTTTCGAGTTGGCATCACAGACTGCAAATGACGAACAAAGCCAACGAAGTGCTGCTACTGCTAGGTAAGCGGCCTCGTTAACTACGGCAATTAAAAACCATGGAAAATGTACGGAAGAAATTGCAATCTGAGAACACTGAGTCGTGAGTATGATTGTCTTTCCAAAATCGGCACTAACGTGACTAAGGAATTGTTCACGTTGTTACTGGGAAACGAGCTCAAACGTCAAAGGGCAACATGCACCAACTCAGACTGACAATCAAAGACAAAAATATATGAAAAAAATCACCTTTTGTTGCAGATTTTGGCTGTAATCAGTAGATATGGATATCATTTAATGATTGTGATAATATTTGTGACCCAAAATAACTTTTAAAACGGTCCAGGAATTTCTGACCGTCTCCTTGGATTTTACCTTTTTCTGTTTTGAATCCATGAGTGTGACAACTGACATCCATGGATGTGCATTTACACCTGATCGCACTTTTCTTCTTCTTCTTCAGATGTCTTTGAAAAGCTCTGGTGGAAAAGATGGCAGCGGACCATCCAATTCCAAAGTATCATCAGCACAAACTTCAGGTGGCAGTGCCACTGGCAAGTCAGGCAGTGCAAGGCGACGTCTCAGAGACCATGGAGGATGGGGTGTCTTTGTACGTATCTCTCAATAGTTTTGTGTATGTGTGTGTGTGTGTGTGTGTGTGTGTGTGTGTGTGTGTGTGTGTGTGTGTGTGTGTGTGTGAGAGAGAGAGAGAGAGAGAGAGAGAGAGAGAGAGAGAGAGTTTGTATAATGTATCATTATCAATGTTTTGTTTTTATTACAGAAAATGGCATCAGCTCTCAAAACACATGGTGACATGATACATATTACTTATTAGAATAATGGTGACCAAACCTCTGAAAATAGAAGAAAGAAAAAAAAAGACTCAGAAGGAAATGCTGCTAGTGTAGCATTAGGCTGACAGAGTGTGGTTCTTATTTCAGGGTGGTTACATGGCTGCCAAAAGACAGAAGCTGGATGCCCAGTTCAACAGCGAGCGAGGACTCAAGTCATGCATATTTGATGGGGTGGCTGTTTACGTTGATGGTTACACAAGTGAGTGGTCTTGTTGCCTATGGCCCAGAAGACGTAAAAGTGAATAAGTGTTCAGTTGAACAAATGGTTGAAATAGTACTAGCAGGTGACACTGTGGCATACCAAATGCTGAATTTCCTGATCTCTACAGTGAATAATGTAGGTCTTGCTGTTTGGCTTTGAATTGCTTGTATTCATTGTCATTTTCTGCTTGCGGTATCTTAGTGTGGGTGTTTAGATTTGATATCTATACAGAGTGCCAAGCTCTGTTTTTATGTTAGACTTAGACTAGAGGGTCATGCTTTACAACTATTTCGTTATTATTACTTTTGTTATAATTGTCTATTTTCAGAGTGACAGTGTTAAGGTTGATGCTAATCCTAACCCATGCTGTGAAATCGAAATGACCGCTTTAAATTTTACAAACAAAATTGTGTCCACATGTTGTACTGACTCCAGCTAGTTCACAGTTATGTAATTCCCTCAAATGTTGTTGTTGTTGTTGACCACTTTTATACAGCACTATTCTCCACTCTCAAGCAGACTCCCTGCTCTCGCATGTGATTCTACATGAGTGAATAGCTTTTTATAGCGCGTTTTTGAATATCCACTGAAGTGGTGTACTTACAGCACTGGCATGGCTGGTGCCACATGAAACAGCTGCCATCTTGCACGTTCTGTGTACACCATACAACCATGCACCGTGTCACTTCATGCAAAGCCACATACATTAAGTGCATGCATGTTTAGCTGTAACCTGCCATCTGCATTTTTGGCAGAATGACCGGGGTCTTTTACGTGCTACTGCAGTAACATGGGGGTGGAACGGATACCAAAATAAGAATCGGCACAGAAAGTTGACCATGGAGAAGAAAATTCTCCCACTTCTCCTGCAGGGATTTGAACCCGCGACCTTTTGATGCTGAGTCCAGTGCTCTAACCACTGGCACTGTGCTATCCCCACTCCCCATGGTGGTCAAATGTCAACAAGCTTTAATAGCTTACCACACACTTTCAATGCTTGAAAAAACCAACAAATCCCCCCCCCCCACCTGTTCCAAAAAGCTTTCTGTATGTAAAAATTGCTGACATTTCCCTGGTTTGTTAATAGATTAGATTCAGAATAGGAATTGTTCCCAAGTTTGAAAGATCTGCCTACAGTATGTGTCAGTTGTGATGTTTGTAGTGCATGTGTTTTAAACTGAGGCAAGTGTATGGTATGTGCTATTATTATTTTTGTTTCAGAAGCAGAATATGCTTCTGTGCTAGAAGTAGAATGGTATAGTGCTGCCTATTGGGTGGTTCAGGCAGGGTTGTTAACTCCCTTGACTTTTGTCCGGCATCACTTAAGTCCCTTAGCTGCTTTTACTTCCGGTGCATACTTTCTTCACAGTGGAAGGCGGTGACAGTGAATTTGTGAATTTTACACTGCCAATTTTAAGGCATTTTTGGAGGCCTGTAGTCAGAATGTGTCTGGCAACAAGTAATAACTTGTAGCTCGTGCTATAGGATGCCCCAAAACTCTTTTTTTCTCTCCACAAAATCGCGATCCCTCCGTCCCCTTTCCCCAGTAATTTTTGCAACTGCAACAGTGGTGGCATTTGTACTGCTTCACAATTCTAGGTTCAACTTCCATTGTTATAACTTACACACAGAGCGAAGTAACGCCTACTCAGAAATCGGCCTGGAAGTGATGCTGCAACCTCTCACGACTTCTTGCATGAAAAATTACAAAGGGCATTCACTCATGCAAACCAGCTTCACTGAACCGCCCAATAAATATCCCCCACCCTTTTTTTGGGGGGGTGGGGGTGGTGTAAAGCATGAGCATTGCCATTCTGACCACTGGAAGTGGGCGCTACAACTTTCACAAGAGCTATTAATAAATATTATAATTATTACTTTTATGTTACAGCACACTGTGATAAGTATGAGTTGCTGTTCACAGTCCAGACTGGGCCATGAGATGGGGCAGTTGGAGAAGAACCAAGCAGACTGGGGTTGTGTGGGACTGCTCATGTTTTCTTTTCCTGACACTGTGCAGAACCGTCTTCAGACGAACTTCAACGTCTGATCATGCAGTATGGTGGTCGCTATGAGCCATACCTGAGGAAGACGATTGTCACTCACATCATTGCCACCAGCCTTCCTGATAGCAAGATGCGCAGTCTGCACGATTTCAAGGTCGTCAAGCCAGAATGGATCACTGACAGGTACTGGTCTGCCGAAGACATCAGTGTTGTGAAACTAGACAGGATTGTTCATTTTAATTTTTATTGAGGGGTACATGTTTGCAGAAGACATTAGTGTTATGAAACTGGAGTGGATTATTGACCAGTATGTGTTTGCAGAAGACATTGGTGAGAGACTGGAGTGGATTATTGATGGGTATGTATTTGCAGAAGACTTTAACATCGTGGGACTAGACTGGATCACTGACAGGTACTTGTTTGCTGTAGACTTCAAAGTTGTGAAACTAAATTGAATGGCTGACTGAGGTGTGTATCTGTCATCACTGAAAATGGGTGTAGGACAAAGTGTCACTGGGCAAATCACCACCAGACAATTCACGACCGAACATTTCACCACCATACCCATACAGTTCACCAGGGCAGTTCACCTCTAGACAATTCACCACCATACATTTCACCATGGGGCACCACTGGACAATTCATGACCTGGCTGTTCACCACCAGACAATTTACTCCTGGGCAGTTCTCCACCTGATGTTTCACCACCAGGCAGTTCATCACCAGACAATTGACCACTGGACATTTCACCACCAGACTATTTAAAAAACAACAACAGACAATTAAACACTGGCAGAGCCATTATGACTGTGTTGCTGTGTGATTTTTGTTGTGGTTAAGTACACACACACACACACACATGCATGCACGCACGCACGCACGCACGCACGCACGCACACACACACACACACACACACACACACACACACACACACACACACACACACACACACACACACACACACAACTACACACACACATCACATGTATTCCTGGATGACCACCTTCTGAAAGTCAACACTAACACTACAGTCACAGGGTGATGCATGGTCTGGCTTATAATTTGCAGTGGTTAATTTGAGTGGCAAATTCTGAAGTGGTGAAACTTGTGGTGGCCTGTGTTCCCCTTTAACAGCAGTTTTTGTCAGTTGGTCAATCCAAGTGGGTCAGAGTTGGTCTTTATGGCCATAAAGAAAACTGAATAAATAGCTTGACATCTGATATTTAATACATAATACTAGGATCTGATAGTTTGCTTCATGTTGAATAATAATATATCATGGATTTGTTGATTTGCTTTACTGTATTTGATTTGAGATCAAAACACAGAAGGTTCAAAAGAACGCTATTTTAATTGAACAATACAAATACACACAGATCTGAGATGCAAAAGCCTTTCTCAAAGAACAAAAAGACAGAAAATATGCAAACAAACGATGATGTGGATGAAATCTGACTACTTTCAGGTACTGTTTTTTGTTTGTTTTGTTATTAAACCTTTTTGTATTTGATTTGGCCATTAATATCTCATTTGCCAGTTCAGTTTTTTTATGTCTGATTCCTTTTTCAGCATCCAGGCTGGCCGACTCCTCTCTCACGCCCCCTACAAGCTGTACAGCAGGCAAGGAGGCAGCTCTCTGGCGGCCTTCTCCACGGTCCTGACGCGCTCTACAAGCACTGAGGTGTCAGGGCCTCAAGAGCCCAAGGAGGGCAGAGCACTCCCAGCAGATGACCCAGACAGGAAGGGCAGAGCACTCCCAGCAGATGACCCAGACAGGAAGGGCAGAGCACTCCCAGCAGATGACCCAGATGGGAAGGGCAGAGCACTCCCAGCAGATGACCGAGACAGGAAGGGCAGAGCACTCCCAGCAGATGACCCAGACAGGAAGGGCAGAGCACTCCCAGTAGATGACCCAGACATGAAGGGCAGAGCACTCCCAGCAGATGACCCAGATGGGAAGGGCACAGCACTCCCAGCAGATGACCCAGATGGGAAGGGCACAGCACTCCCAGCAGATGACCCAGATGGCAAGGGCACAGCACTCCCAGCAGATGACCCAGATGAGAAGAGCAAGGAAAATGGCCAGGGTGAGTTGCTTGAAAAGAGAGCTGCAGGAGAAGACTTTGGGAGGCATAAGGTGGACTTTGAGAACATGGCTGACAACTTCTCTCCTGAACTGGAAGGAGAAGTTGAGGCGGTGGGTTCTGAGAGCTATGCTCCTGCTGACAATTTAGCATCACGTTCAATGCCAGAAAACTGCTCACATTCATCTCTTCACCTCTCTACCACTCAGACTCATGGCAGCTCTGCAATTGATGGAGGCGAGAACAGTTCCAAGCTAGCTGTGAGTCGCCCAAACTCTTCCAAGACCTCATCATCAGCGTCTTCTCCATCAAAAAACAAATCACCGGCCAAGGCAGGAGATCCCAAGTTCCTGTCGGAGTTCTACTCGCACTCCAGACTCCACCACATCTCCACCTGGGGGGCGGAGTTCCGCGCCTACATCAACAAGCTGCAGAAGGAGAGCGGCGGGAGATTTGTGGGGCGAGATCGGCTGCGGCAGTTCCATGTGGAGAGGATGGTGGAGAAAGGACTGGAGCAGACGCTGGAATCATCCAAGCGTGGCAAGCCGCCGCGTGTGGTCATGCACATCGACATGGACTGCTTTTTCGTGTCTGTGGGTCTGCTTAGCCATCCAGAACATAGAGGTGGGTGAGCCAGCTTCAGTGACATTGACACTTATTAGTGTTCTCATCCAAGTGGGGATGAACTTTCAGAGCTGCTCAGATTTATGTTGGGCACCTCCCATGGTAGAGCTGTCTGTACCCATAGAACCAGGACCTCCCTCACCTGTAGATCTGTCTGTACCCATAGAACCAGGACCTTCCTCACCTGTAGATCTGTCTGTACCCATAGAACCAGGACCTCCCTCACCTGTAGATCTGTCTGTACCCATAGAACCAGGACCTTCCTCACCTGTAGATCTGTCTGTACCCATAAAACCAGGACCTCCCTCACCTGTAGATCTGTCTGTACCCATAATGGCATAAAACCAGGACCTCCCTCACCAGTAGATCTGTCTGTACCCATAATGGCATAAAACCAGGACCTCAAGACCAAACTACCCCTCACCTCTAGAATTGGATATTTCATTAAAACCAGTCACTTGGCACTATCATTATATATTCTATGCCGTGTGTGGGTGGGGGTGAGGGGTGTAGACGCATGCACACATACACACTCATATGCAGTATGCACCCCCATAGTATAGGCCATTACAGTCACACACACACACACACACACACACACACACACACACACACCACACACACACACACACACACACACACACACACACACACACACACACACACACACACACACACACACACCAAAAAAAATATGTAAAAAGAAAGAAAAAGAAAACATTCAATGTTGGCTATTCAAATGTGCAGGTAAGCCAGTGGCAGTGACCCATTCGCGCGGAAAAGGCCTGTCCAAGCCCATCCCTGGCTCCGATCTTGCATTTGAAAAATCCCAGTGGCAACGCCGGAGGGAAGAGGGTGGCAAAAAGGGGAGGAAACCTTCATCGGTAAAAGAGAGTAGTGCAGAGTTTGACGATGAAGACGTGGCAGCTCTTGCGGAGCCTGATGCCGAACTAGACTTCATGGTGCCAGCTGGGTCAACAGGAAAAGAAACATTTCTTTCCATGGCTGAGATTGCCTCCTGCAGTTATGAGGCCAGAAAGGTAGGTCACCTTAACTCTTTCATCCCTGAAAACCGCTACAGCGGTTGAGAGAATCTTTCCCTTCATTCCTGAGAACCGCTACAGCGGGGCAGGCATAAACACTCCCTTCCTTCCGGCCGGCCGCTGCAGCGGTTCTGCCATTGAAATCCGCACCTACCTGTCACATGGTCAGCACGTCAGTTCCCCCTGGCCAGTGTAACGGGACCTGAGGAATGTTTTGATAAGCCGCACAATGCTTTGATTAGCCGTGCCTGGCCACTGCCAGAGTGTGGGAAAGTGTCCAGTGCACAAAATTTGTCCATTTCTAGGGATGCGGTTAGGTTATTCTGTACAGTTGGAAAGATGGAGGCGGATGAGTACAACGACAGTGATCAGTTCTCTGACGATGATGTTTATGATAATCTGGGCGAAAATGATTTTGATCTGTTGGAACTGACAGCAGAGGAGAGAGCCGAGCTTGCAGATGCATTTAATGATGATAGCGAGAGTGGTGATGAATTGGATGATGAAAACCTGCCATTGTTTTTTACTCGGCCGCGTTTTGAGTGGACAGGTGGGGAGTACGTTGAACCCCAACCTCCACGAAAAGAGTTCGATCAGCAGCCTGGTCCTGTGCGAGTGTGTGATCCAAGTATGAAGGCAGTAGATTACTTTCAGCTGTATTACTCCGACACAGTTTTATCAGATTTAGTGAAATTTGCCAACGACAATGCTGAGGAGAAAAGGAGGACAGAACCAGAGAAAAACAAAGGAGTGTGGAAGAACCTCACGCTTGAAGAAATCAAAGCGTATTATGGTCTTTTGATCATGAAAGACATTTTTTGGCTTGATCGCTATGCGCATTACTGGTACACCGGAGCAGAGTATTTTCTTTTGTCAACAAAGTCTGGTGGAGTTATGAGCAGGGATCGATTTTTCCAAATTCGTCGATACCTGTACTTTGTTGACCCCAAGAAAGATGTCAACCATAGTGACAAGTTGCACAAGATCCGGTATATTCTTGACACTGTCCGACAGAGCTTCAAGGACGAATACATCCCACACAAGGAGGTGACAGCTGATGAAGCCATGGTCCCCTTCAAGGGTAGACTGGGTTTCAAACAATTTATGAAAGATAAGCCGGTCAAATTTGGCATCAAGTTGTGGGTGTGCGCTGATGCGGTGACAGCATATTGCTACAACCTGGAGGTGTACACCGGCAAGCACGGGGGACAGATCAACAAACTGATGGGGTTGTCTGCTAGGGTCGTGATCGGACTGACAAAGCCGATTCACAATTTTGGCCATATTGTTTTCACTGACAATTTCTACACATCTCCTGTGCTTGCAAAGTATCTGGCAGGTAAGGATACTTACCTGTGCGGGACAGCGCGACCCAATCGTATTGGGTATCCAGCGGACCTGATCAAGACCAAAACTGAGATCAGACGACTGCCCCGTGGTGCCTCAGAGTGGCGACAGTGTGAGGGGATGGTGGCCACAGCATGGAAAGACAAGAAAATGGTGCACTACCTCTCCAGTGCCCACGCACCTGACTGGGCACCCAACACACCTAGTGTCACCACTCAGCGCCGACAGAAGGATGGGACGGTCATAGAGCTCCAGTGTCCACCATCTGTGGCAGCCTATGCCAAATTCATGAACGGGGTGGACAGACTCGACCAAAACACACGGCAAAACAAGTCTAAAAAGAGCATGAAGTGGTACAGGCGGGTTGAAACCAAGCTGATGGAGACGAGCATCTACAATGCTTACGTCATCGAGGGTGACACGGTGTCACACAAAGTCGACGGCAAGACCAAGCGGGACTTTCTGTCCTTCAAACTCGACCTTGCCCATCAGCTTGTCGGGGATCACTACCAGGAAAGACCTCAGACAGGAGGGAGACCCCGTAGTGCTGTCACCAACACTGCATCCCGTCTGGATCGCACTGACCACTGGCCAGTGGCTGGAGTCGGCAAAGACCACACCTGTGTCGTCTGTTCTGACCGTCACAAGCGCTACAAGGACACACATGCTGGAGTGAGTTACGCTGACAACCCAAACAAGGTCAGCAAGACAACAAGGATGTGCGAAAAGTGCAGAGCATACCTGTGCTGTAATAATCACAGAGACTGCTTCAGAGTGTACCACACACGTGTGGAATATGTGTGACACTGCTGTGACACGTGACATACCTCTCATGTCCAGTGCAGATGTGTACATAGACATAATAGATATAGTTGTACAGTTACGGTGCAAACATTGTGTGTATATATATGATAGAGACGGCGCATGGATTACACTAAAATGAAACATCATACTGTGAACTCATACTTCCTACTCTTGTGCAAACCGTCACCTTTTCATCACCATTTCAAGGACACAGACAATGTGACAAATGGAATTTTTGGAGACAGTTTCTGTGTGGATGTTACCTGGGACATCTGACTGTAAGTAGGGAGCATGTTCCATTTCTCTTGGCATGTTCTGTGGGCCTGCATGACATTGGTTTCGTCTGTTTGTCTTAAAAAAGGTATGTGTCACCTTTATTTGCACCTGTGTGTCACCCTCTTGGTGACAATGACTCTGAAAGTGTGACCATTGCCTTCTGACTTCATTTACCTACACAGCGATATATAGGTTGCCATGGTTTTACTAAGAGCTTGCAGACAATGATGACTCAAACCCACATACCCCCTTTGATACATTTTTTCCTTATGAAAACCCAAGAATGAAAGGATTGTTTGTACATAGGAACATAGGAATAAGGGGAAGTAATGCCAAATACGAAACAGGGATGAAAGAGTTAACTGACAGCTCCTACCTGTCCCTGTGGGGTGTGACTGACCCTGCTGTCAGTGACCCTTTGTCTAGGTAGATCACCACTGTGTGGTTCAGATTCTTTGGAATCTATTTAGTCTGCTTGGAGGGACCTTTTATATTAAAAGATCACCTGTACATCATACATGCATGCATACACTCACACACACACACACACACACACACACACACACACACACACACACACACACACACACACACACACACACACACACACACACGTGCACACACACTCACGCACACACACTCACGCACACACACACATGGACACTGACACACAAACACATGCACATGCACGCATGCACACACACACACACACACACACACACACACACACACACACACACACACACATATATAACCACACACACACACAATCACACACACACACACACACACACACACACACACACACACACACACACACACACACACACACACACAAATACACACACATACACACCCACAAAACAACTTGGATGGACATACACAAACTTGGATACACACACACACACACACACACACACACACACACACACACACACACACACACACACACACACACACACACACACACATACACTACTCATAGAGTTGAAGCTGCGAGGGGCACCCCGGTATGCAGACTGTGCAGACACCTGTGTTGTACCCCATGACTGACTGTTCAGGCAGGTGTGAAGAACGGCATGTTGATGGGTCGGGCCAAACAGCTCTGTCCAGACCTGGTGACCATTCCCTATGACTTTGACGGTTACAACACAGTGTCCAGAATCCTGTACGATACAGTGGCCAGGTGAGTGTGACATGATGTTGGTGCAGTAGGATGATACAGAAGCAGTGAGTGTGACATGATGTTGGTGCAGTAGGATGATACAGAAGCAGTGAGTGTGACATGATGTTGGTGCAGTAGGATGATATAGAAGCAGTGAGTGTGACATGATGTTGGTGCAGTAGGATGATACAGAAGCAGTGAGTGTGACATGATGTTGGTGCAGTAGGATGATACAGAAGCAGTGAGTGTGACATGATGTTGGTGCAGTAGGATGATATAGAAGCAGTGAGTGTGACATGATGTTGGTGCAGTAGGATGATATAGAAGCAGTGAGTGTGACATGATGTTGGTGCAGTAGGATGATATAGAAGCAGTGAGTGTGACATGATGTTGATGGAACTGTTCCAGTGTTCATTCTGGTAGCTACACCATGGCAAGGAAGCAGTGAGTTGTGATGAGATGTTGGTGGACTTACTCCACTTGTTCTTGCAGTTACACTCATGACATAGAAGCAGTGAGTTGTGATGAGATGTTGGTGGACTTACTCCACTTGTTCTTGCAGTTACACTCATGACATAGAAGCAGTGAGTTGTGATGAGATGTTGGTGGACTTACTCCACTTGTTCTTGCAGTTACACTCATGACATAGAAGCAGTGAGTTGTGATGAGATGTTGGTGGACTTACTCCACTTGTTCTTGCAGTTACACTCATGACATAGAAGCAGTGAGTTGTGATGAGATGTTGGTGGACTTACTCCACTTGTTCTTGCAGTTACACTCATGACATAGAAGCAGTGAGTTGTGACGAGATGTTGGTCGACTGCTCAGACTTGTTGGCAGACACCGGCGCCACCCCTCTGGAGTTTGCGGAGCTGCTGCGTAAAGACATCATGGACAAGACTGGCTGCTCAGCATCAGCTGGTATTGGTAAGGGCACATAACTCCTTTTGAAAAAACAGTAAGGGCACATAACTCCTTTTTGCAAAAAAACTGTCATCAACAACATAGAAATCCATGTAACAGTAGGTAGGTCCAGCCAAATTTTGAACAGCAAGCAATGCAATCCATTAATATGTGATATTAAAGAGGGTCACAAGGCAAGTACACAAACCAAATTTCATTAATTTATCTATAATATTTTTTGAGATATCACCCTTCAAATAGTCATCATTTTAGGCGCATTTTACAAAATGCCATTTTTGTATGGTTCTAGGATAAAATGTATTGGTCACACATCCACCCAGCTTGTTTTACACAGTGTCTGCACAACATAGACTAAACAATTTTTTTAGTAGTCATCCTTACTCAAATTTTGGAGATGCAGAGTGCCAAAAATGGAAAAATCACTAATTTTGACAATGTCCGATCGCCAATCTTTGATGGTACCATGACAAGATCAAACATAACATGGGAATGGAAAGAGGTACAACCATAATTCTGGTATCAACTGATTCAGCATTAAGTAGACAATACAAATTCACAAGTCTAAAGAAGTGCAAGCTAAAATTTACCTACAGAGGCAAGTTTCCAATAGAAAAAAGGGTGCAAATATACTGCAAATCTTTGATGGTAGTAGCATTAAAGCAAATCAAACTCTGGAATGGAAAGAGATACAGCCATGGTTCTGGTATCTGCAGATTCAGCATTAATCAGAGAAGGGAAATGCACAGCATATGGAAATTTAGGCAAATTTTAGATATATGTAGACTTGTTTGAATGAGGAAAAGAAGTTAAAAACTGCAGTCCAAGTGTGGCCTCGTGGTAGATGTTGAGGCCTGCCTCACTTTTTAGGACCAATTCTCTCCTCAAGATGATGAAACTGATCATCCTCTGAAATCATTAACAAAGAAATATATAAACAAACAGGTAATAAAGATTTATTTCAACATAAACAGCACACTAACACTTAATACTCACCAATTAAATACACTTAATACTCACCAATTAAATCATCGAATTCTGAAGTTTAGTTGTAAATAGCACTTACTTGACTTCATGTGAATCATGCAATAATCACTTGAGAAATAAATCAATCAGACAAGAACTAATTTTCAGGTATCTGACTACTACTACCAGTCTCAGCTATTGAAACAATCCCAGAAGCAAAAACCCGACTGGAGTCACTCTCGCCATTATTTGACAATACTTAAAAACAAAAAAACTTCCGTATTTTAGTTTAGATAAAAGACTTGGATTATTAAGGAAAAGTAAACTAACAAAAATTGGAGTCCCACATCAATGACATTAAAAGATTTACATGCTCAAAACTGTATTTAACGTTGCTCTGTGAGTATTTTATTTTCCCCACCCCCTACCACCCATGATGTGGCTCTTGAAGTGTGTGTGTGTGTGTGTGTATGTGTGTGTGTGTGTGTGTGTGTGTGTGTGTGTGTGTGTGTGTGTGTGTGTGTGTGTGTGTGTGATTATTTCTTTCATTTTGTTTCCTGTTCAGTATTTCTTATTGACTTAGTTACTTCTGTCTTGTTACCATAGTCTTGTCTTGTCAATCATAAACAAAAACCAAAAAACTTGTCATTATTCCTTCTTTTAAAAAAACTCTACCCCACCCCCCTTGTAATTATTATGATGATGATGATGATGATGATGATGATTATTATTATGATTATATGCAAAGATTGAAAGAATCATGTAATTTTTTAGCCAGTGTGCCAGGTCTTCCATGTGCACAAAAGGTGGAAGAGAAAGAAGGAAAAAAACAAGAAATAAATTCTTCAGAAGCAAACACAATTCCAAACTCTCAATATAACATTAACTTTGGCTGGTGGCTCGCTTTTATTTTGTTTTGTCTAGATGAGCAGATCCACTATTATGACTATAAAAGAAACGTATGGGTCGTGACTGCATTGTCTGCTAGCTAAATCAGAGTTATTGTCCTTGACAAGAACAACAAATATTTTTTTTTTTTTAAATCATTCACTTGCTAAATTTTCTTTTAAAAAAAATCACTGTTGAGAACATACATGATACATCACGTTTTTGTCAATTCGGATTTACGGGGAAAGAAATTACTACTTTTACAGTGGTTTGCATTTCGGAGGAACTAATGAGAAGATAACTCTGTAATGTTGTTCAAACTACGACCAGACCACAACGAATTTGCTTCAATTGCATTCAAAGAGATGTAAACAGCACAAAAATACAGTTATGGTTGTGTTGGAAACTCACTTAGTTATCGCTAAAATAAAAAAACTTACCACGGTTTCTTTCCAGTTCCTCCAGAGTGAGCATCTTTTGCACCGCTCGCGTAGTCGCAGACTTTAGCGATCGCGCAGACAACAAAATCTATGGGGTCTCCAATTTCTGTTGCACGGGAACTTTTACAAGAACTCGCTTCCAGATCAAACGATACACTGTTTTAAAGAGCGAAAATTCGTCTTTCCAGTGATACCAAATTCAGTATGGTGCATTCAAACTTTCTTGGTGTAAATTTAAGGTAAAAATGAACGTATTTTTCAACTAAATTTTTGCTGCAGTCGAAAACGAAGAATTTTAACGAATCTTATAATGGATAAATCTACGGGAATTCCTCTTTCTAAAAAGTATAACTTCATGTCTGTACGTTTTTCTTGTAAAAGTTCCCAACGGTTTTCCGAACGCAACCATTTTCCGACCTCGTTCATCTGACTTTTGATGTCAGAACCACGCTGTTTCCGACCACTCGGTGTGTTCATTAAAACTTCTTCCAAACTCACAATACATCATCCACGTACAAAATAATGGCATCAACAGGTCGTAAAAAGATTGTTTTTTGCGTGACAGTCGTTTTTATTTACAAACTGCACAGAACAAGGCAGATATGACAAGTTGAAAATGAGCAATATTTGCATCGCAACGACCATGTTTCCCAGCACTAAAGAGAGGCTGGTCCTACCTAGTAACAGCATTGTGGTGGTTGGAAATAAAATAACAATAAAAGTGGAAAGGTGTATTTGCTGTCTTATGTCAGCAAATATAGCACAGGTTGTGATCAGAGAGGTACACGTTTTGTTCCAACTTGTATGGTGTGCATGCCAGGTGGTAGGTATTGCAGGCCATGTAGCTGTCTGTTGTTGTGTTCTCAGGAAGATGGGTGGCTTCATTTTAGCACTGTCCGTTCGTTTTCTTGTGAAGTCCAGTAGTCTTTATTCTGTTTAAAGCAAAATGTGAGGGCCACACATGAATGACAAACAAAAGACAATGTACATGTGTACAAGAACCACAGTTTAAGAAGTGTGCAACAATAGACAGGCAAGATTCAGTCCAAAAGTGCTATTCAATCAAATGTTTGATATATTAAATATTGTGATGAATATTTTATCTCACTGTTTTAATCAGATTGCAACATTTTGTTTGATATTTTTATATTTCACCATTCCAGTCCAGTTGCAACAGTTTGTTGAATTAATAATAAAAACAACAACAATCTTTCACCATTTCAGTCAGGTTTGAACATTTTGTTTATTTTGCTTTCAGTCAGGTTGCAACATTTTGCTGGATATCTGATTTCACTGTTTCAGTCAGGCTGCAACATTTTGCTGGATATCTGATTTCACTGTTTCAGTCAGGTTGCAACATTTTGCTGGATATCTGATTTCACTGTTTCAGTCAGGTTGCAACATTTTGCTGGATATCTGATTTCACTGTTTCAGTCAGGTTGCAACATTTTGCTGGATATCTGATTTCACTGTTTCAGTCAGGTTGCAACATTTTGCTGGATATCTGATTTCACTGTTTCAGTCAGGTTGCAACATTTTGCTGGATATCTGATTTCACTGTTTCAGTCAGGTTGCAACATTTTGTTGGATATCTGATTTCACTGTTTCAGTCAGGTTGCAACATTTTGTTGGATATTTTATTTCACTGTTTCAGTCAGGTTGCAACATTTTGTTGGATATCTGATTTCACTGTTTCAGTCAGGTTGCAACATTTTGTTGGATATTTTATTTCACTGTTTCAGTCAGGTTGCAACATTTTGCTGGATATTTTATTTCACTGTTTCAACAGGTTGCAACATTTTGCTGGCTCGGCTGGCCACACGGAAAGCCAAACCCAACGGGCAGTTCCATCTACAGGAAGCTGATGTACCGCACTTCATCAAGGAACAGTCTGTCAAAGACCTACCTGGTGAGATACACACACACACACACACACACACACACACACACACACACACACACACACACACACACACACACACACACACACACACACATGCACACACACATACACACACACACACACACACTCATGCATGCACTCATGCATGCACTCATGCCTGCACACACTCGCACACATGCATGCACGCACACGCACACACACATGCACGCACACACTCTCAAGCAGACACACGCGCACACATGCACTCTCAAGCACACACTCACATGCACACACTCTCACACACACATACACTACAGAAGCAGATGCATGCACGCGCGCACACACATACACACACACACACACACACACACACACACACACACACACACACACACACACACACACACAATAAAAACAACAAATAATAAAAATACATACATGCATGAACCTGTGCAACATGGTCTTCATGGCGAGGTCACTGTGGTCATCATCTTGTTGGCCAGACAGCCACGGTGATACTTTTTTGGTCAAGCAAAATGACTTCACTCTTCAGCCTTGTTTGGTGATTATTGCATCTGGTGTGGTGTTAAGTTTCAGTGAGAAATTATCACTGATTACATCACAGATTCAACACTCCTCAGTTTACTGTTGGGTCCCAGGAATGAGTCTGCATCAGGACATGAAGCTATTGGAGCCATTTAAATCCTCCATTGATTGTAAGGGGCAATTTTAAATCCTCCATTGACTGTAAGGGGCAATTTTAAATCCTCCATTGATTGTAAGGGGCAATTTTAAATCCTCCATTGATTGTCAGGGGCAATTTTAAATCCTTCATTGATTGTAAGGGGCAATTTTAAATCCTCCATCGATTGTAAGGGGCAATTTTAAATCCTCCATCGATTGTAAGGGGCAATTTTAAATCCTCCATTGATTGTCAGGGGCAATTTTAAATCCTCCATCGATTGTCAGGGGCAATTTTAAATGACAGTGCCACACATACACCACAACAGATCTTTCTCATTCAGTTGTGTTCTGCTTCTTTACATCACTGACCCTGTGTCCTGCTCCCGTCCAGGAGTCGGGTGGTCGATGACCAGAAAGCTTTCCAAGATGGCGGTGGAGACCTGCGGAGACCTGCAGAAACTGCCACTCACTGCCCTGCAGAAGGAGTTTGGACCAAAGACAGGGCAGTCTCTCTACTGCTTCTGTCGGGGAGAGGACGACCGGCCAATCAGAACAGAGAGGGAACGAAAGTCTGTTTCAGCTGAAGTGAACTACGGCATCAGATTTCAGAATGTGAGCTTTTTTTAGCTGCATACAGTTTACAACACACGTGTTCCCGTGTATTGGTGTTTGATATGTTTTTTTTAGAAGTCATTTGGTTTTGTTAGTAGATACTTGGATGACTGGGTGGTTTGATGTGTAGAAATTTGGATGGGTGGATGGTTTGATCCGTAGAACATTGGATGGGTGGATGGTTTGACTTGTAGAAAGTTGGATGGTTTAATTTGTATAAAGTTGGATGGGTGGATGGTTTGAATTGTAGAAAGTTGGATGGTTTAATTTGTATAAAGTTGGATGGGTGGATGGTGTGATTTGCAGAAAGTTGCATGGGTGGATGGTATGAGTGGTAGGTAGATGGGTTGGTGTTTCGGGGTGGGTGGCTTATTGTAGAGCAGACATTTAGAGTGCTTTGTGATTATTTTCAATCATCTGTGTGTGTTTGTGTTGGCATGTCTGGTTGTTGTTATTGTTGTTTTTCATGTGTGTGTTTCATTGAATGTGTTTCCTGGAGTGTGTCTGTGTGTGTGTGTTTGGGTGTGTCTGTGTGTTTGTTGGTGTGTGTGTGTCTGTGTGTTTGGATGACTATTTGTGCTTGTCTCTGTGTGTGTGTGTGTTTGTGTGCCCACACTTGTAGCACTCAGGACCTCAGTTCTAAGGCTCGTCTACAACCCTGAGACAAAGTGGGGGGGTGGCTGGCAGAATTCTGCTGACCAAACCAGGATTTGAACCACCTCGGTCCCCATCCCAGTACCATATACACTTGACCACTGGACCACACCACCACCATTGTGGGTTGCACACATTGTATTCAACTGACTGTCTGGCGCTGGTTTCCCACCACCAGGACCCAGAGGCGGTGAAGTTCGTGGAGGAGCTGGCAGCGGAGGTTAGCAGCAGACTCCAGGCCATAGGGATGAAGGCTCGAACCCTGACCCTCAAGCTGATGGTCAGGCGGCCTGATGCTCCCACAGAGACAGCCAAGTTCATGGGTAGGTGGACTGAACAGTGGACTCAGTGACTGGTGGACTGAGCGATGGACTCGGTGACTGAGTGGTGGACTCAGTGACTGGTGGACTGAGTAGAGGACCCAGTGACTGGTGGACTGAGTAGAGGACCCGGTGACTGGTGGACTGAGTAGAGGACTCGGTGACTGGTGGACTGAGTAGAGGACCCGGTGACTGGTGGACTGAGTAGAGGACTCGGTAACTGCTGGACTGAGTAGAGGACTCGGTGACTGGTGGACTGAGTAGAGGACTCAGTGACTGGTGGACTGAGTAGAGGACTCGGTCACTGGTGGACTGATCGTTTGACTCAATGACTGGTGGACTGAGCAGTGGACTCTGTGACTGGTGGACTCAGTGACTGGTGGACTCAGTGACTGGTGGACTGAGCGGTGGACTCAGTGACTGGTGGACTGACTGGTGGACTCAGTGACTGGTGGACTGAGCGGTGGCCTCAGTGACTGGGGACTGAGCGGTGGACTCAGTGACTGAGGACTGAGCGGTGGACTCAGTGACAGATTGGCTGCTCACACTCTGGCTCTGACATTAAAGAACCAGTAGCTGTTTTGAATGTCCCAGCAGGGCACTAAACATAGCTGCATGTATCATGCAATCTGTGTGCATAAACACACTGTCCATCCACATCACAATGAAGTTGTTGGGTCTGTCGCTTCTGAACATGCATATTGCTTGGCTGGTTGATGGCTTCATTAATGGACAGATTGGTTGATTGTACAGGCTAATTGATTCTACAGACAGATTGACTGAATGTGAAAATGTTTGAGATGTTGACTGTTGACCCAAATTTCCCAGGTCATGGAATCTGCAACAACCTGTCCAAGTCGACAACGTTGCCAGTGGCAACGGATGATGCCCAGATGCTGGGGAAGGAAGCTGTGGTGCTGCTCAGGGCCATGAAGGCCAACGCTGCTGACCTCAGAGGGGTACGGATCACGTGCTGTGTGTGAGTGTGTGTGTGTGTGTGTATGTGTGTGTGTGTGCATGCGTGCATGCATGCGAGATGATCTCACCATGCGTGCATGCTTGCGTGTGTGTGCATATGTGTGTGTGTGTGTGTACTGTGTGTGTATTTGTGTGTGTGTGTGTGTGTGTGTGTGTGTGTGAGTATAATGTTTATGTGTTTTTGTGGGTGTGTTTGTGTCTGCTTGTGTGAGTAGTTACTTTTGCTGGTCCAAATTACAAAAATATTTGTTGATCTCTTAGTTGAGGAACACTAGCACTAGAAGTTTCATAGAGAAAAATGGACAGGTAACATTTTGACACAATTCTGCATGCTTGTTAACGCACAGCAAGCTATGAAGGCTAAACTACACACAGTGAAAACAAAGCAAAAAATCTGTACGGTGCTTTTTTCTTTAGATTGGAATCCAAACTCATCGCCTGGAGTCCGCAACGTTGGGGATGTCATCAAGTTTGGTCACCAGGGGCAACCAGAGCATACTGAATTTTGCGGTCTTGCATCCACCCATTGGGGGCAACTCCGCGTCAGCAGGACTGGGGGCACCAGGGTCCAGCGGGCATCTGGCCAGCGAGACGAGGCATGGGGAGAGGGGGCAGGAGGAGAAAGGCGATGACACTCTCCCAAGGTGGGGTAGCCTTGCTTGTTGAGTGGTGTCTATTGGGCGATTCAGGCGGGGTTGTTAACTCTCTTGACTTTTGCCCGGCATCGCTTAAGTCCCTTGGCTGCTTTTACTTCCGGTGTGTACTTTCTTCACAGTAGAAGGCGGTGACATTGAATTTGCGAATTTTATACTGCCAACGTTAAAGGCATATTTTGAGGCCCGTAGTCATAATGTGTCTGGAAATAAGCAATAACTTGTTGCTCGTGCTTTAGGATGCCCCAGAACACATTTTTTCTACAAACTCGCGATCTTCTGGTCAGCCTAAAAACGATGCAAAGACACTTTATTTTCACCCTCCATCCCCTTTCCACAGTAATTTTTGCAACTGCAACAGTATTGGCATTTGTACTGCTTCGCAATTCTAGTTACAACTTCCACTGTTATACACAGCATGAAGCAACGCCTACTCAGAAATCGGCCCAGAAGTGCGCTGCAACCTCTTGCAACTTCTTTGCTGAAAGATTACAAAGCGCATTCACTCTAGCAAACAACTTCGCTGAATCGCACTATAGGGGAATGGTGACTAGTGGGGTAGCCTTGCTTGTTGAGTGGTGTCTATAGGGGAATGGTGACTACTGGGGTAGCCTTGCTTGTAAGGTAGGCTTGTCTGAGTGGTGACTAAAGGGATAGTGTTGACTAGTGGGGTAGACTTGTTTGAGTGGTGACTAGTGGGGTATCCTTGTTTGAGTGGTGACTAGTAGGGTAGTGGTGACTAGTGGGGTATACCTGTTTGAGTGGTGACTAGTGGGGTAGTGGTGACTAGTGGGGTAGTGGTGACTAGTGGGGTAGACTTGTTTGAGTGGTGACTAATGTGGTGTGGTGATGCATTCATTCACTGCATGGTCAGGCAAGCTTTGATGTTCATCCCTGTTCATTATAAATGATGATGCATTCATTCATTCATTCACTGCATGGTCAGGCAAGCTTTGATGTTTATCGCTGTTCATTATAAATGATGAT
>OY757555.1:2644343-2659343 GCA_963584105.1 Alviniconcha strummeri | reverse complement strand
TGACATACCCATGATTATTTCTGTGTTTATATAATATGCAGGTTGACAAAGAGGTGCTGAAGGAACTGCCAGTGGACATTCGGCAGCAGATCGAGCAGGAAATGAGACGGGCCAGGGGTTCAGCAAGCAGCTCTGCCAGCAGCCAGCCACGGAAAAAGCGACCAGGCAGCAATGAGCCTGGCTGTTCCCACTGGGCCACGCCTTCTGACGAATCGTCCAGCGACTCCAGCCAGGAACAGAGAGGTGGGGACAGCTCTTCATGTGGCTCCAGCCAGGAACAGAGGTTATGGAGCCAGGAAGGGAGAGAGGGAGATGGCTCATCCAGTGGCTCCAGCCAGGAACAGAGGTTATGGAGCCAGGAAGGGAGAGAGGGAGATGGCTCATCCAGTGGCTCCAGCCAGGAACAGAGAAGAAAAACTGCTGTCAGCTGTGAGAGGTCGGAGCTACAGCTGTCGTTTTCTCAGGTGGGTTCTGGTAACCCGTGTCGTAGGTCAGTGTCCTATGTCAGTGTCAAAGGCCAGTGTTGCTGTCCACTTGTTCCGCTCTACATTCAGGAGCGGCGGGAGAATTTTCTTCGCCAGGGTCAACTTTCTGTGCTGATTCATTTTGGTAACCATTGTGTGTTACCGCAGTAGTACATAAAATATCCTGGTCATTCTGCCAAAAATGCAGGTGGCAGGTTACAGCTGCACATGCATACACCTTACGTATGTGGCTTTGCATGAAGTGACATGGTGCATGGTTGTATGGTGTACACAGAACTTGCGCCAAGACGGCAGCAGTTTCATGCGGCACCAGCCATGCCAGCGCTGTAAGTACACCACTACAGTGGATATTCAAAAAAGTGCGATAAAAAGCTAGTCACTCATGCAGAACCACATGCGAGCACAGTGAGTCTGCTCAAGAGAGCGGAGAATAGCACTATATAAACAATCATCAGTCGATCATTCACTCCATATCTGAAAAAAGAAAAACCCATGCTTGTGATGCTTACTGAAAGTAAGAATGCGAGGGATGATGGTTTGGGGGGGAAGGGGGGCCGGTGGTGGGGAGGGTCAAACCACCAGTTGTCAAGTCACCATTTACAACCCCCCATCTCCTCCACACCAGATCGACCCCGAAGTTCTCCAGGAACTGCCGCCAGACATCCAGCAGCAGCTTCGACAGGAAATGGCCTCATCCCGAGCACGCCGGTCCGCCTCAAGTACTTGTCCGTCCTCCCCACGCCCACAGAGGTCACCGTCGCCGGCCGGGGTCAGCAGGTTGTCAAAGATGCGTCAGTCAGCCTCAGGTGTCACAGGATCACCGCATCGGCAAAGATCACCCTCACCAGACGGAGGAGGTCGGGGAGGCTTGGTGTCTGGAGGTATCGGAGGGGATGGCAGTGATCCTGGGTCAGACATTTCTTCCCTGCCCAGTCTGTCTCAGGTGTGTGCTTCGTGCAGTGTAAAGAAGTTATTCTACCACCTTCAGCATGTGAAAGCAAAAAATCTTCTTTTTTATTTTATTTTATTTTATTTTATAGATTCATATCTTCACCCAGTTCACTCAGAACATGAGGTGTGCATGATTTGAAGAAACTGTTTCTTCAAATGCCTTCAGTATGTCATTTCTGTTGATTTATGTCTTTATTTAGCCCCTGTCAGGCATATGGCTTGAAGGCAATTTATTCAGTTGCCGTCAACATTTTCTTTTTCTTTTATTGATTTATATCTTCTGTGAAGGAAAGCTATAGTCTGCCCAGAATGAATACGTCTGCCAGTATTGAATAAGTCTGCCCAGTATTGAATTGAATAAATCTGCCCAGTATTGAATAAATCTGCCTGTATCGAGCTGAATTGAGTATGTCTGCCCAGTATCGCACTGAACACGTCTGCCCAGTATTGAACTGAACAAGTCTGCCCAGTATTGAACTGAACACGTCTGCCCAGTATTGAACTGGACACGTCTGCCCAGTACTGACCTGAACACATCTGCCCAAAATTAAACTGAACACGGGACACATCTGCCCAGTACTGAACTGAACACGTCTGCCCAAAATTAAACTGAACACATCTGCCCAGTATTGAACTGAACACGTCTGCCCAGTATTGAACTGAACACGTCTGCCCAGTATTGAACTGAACACGTCTGCCCAGTATTGAACTGAACATGTCTGCCCAGTATTGAACTGAACACGTCTGCCCAGTATTGAACTGAACATGTCTGCCCAGTATTGAACTGAACATGTCTGCCCAGTATTGAACTGAACATGTCTGCCCAGTATTGAACTGAACATGTCTGCCCAGTATTGAACTGAACATGTCTGCCCAGTATTGAACTGAACATGTCTGCCCAGTATTGAACTCTGCCCACTGTTGCAGCTGGACCCAAGTTGCATGGAAGCATTGCCACCAGACCTGCAGGCAGAGATCAGAGCAGCCTACTCCTGCCAAAAACAACACCAAGAACCCCGCCACAGTCTGCACAACCAGCTGCATTCACCTCCAAAGCGCCAGCCTGGAAGGTCAAGGGGTCGTGGTCGAGGCAGGGGTCGAGGTCGTGGCAGAGGTCGTGGGAAGGGGAGCCCTGTGTTCAAGGTTCCTCAGGGAAGACCGGCAACAACAAGGAAAAAGGATTTCCATCCTCAGCAGCTGGACTTCATTGGCCACTCAGATGTTCAAGTGGGTGAAATGCAGCGTGTTTTTGCTTGTATTAGAGAAATGTGAAGTTTTGTAATGGTCACTGTTTTACTGTCCATCTGTCTAGCTGTCTGTGGCAAAATCCTTCACATGTGTCTTTATTGCAAACTATTTTGTTCACTAAAAAAAAAAAAAAAAAAAAGTTTTAATTGCTTGTAACCTGAACTGTACCTTGTTGAAATAATTTGCTAATTATCTGCCTAGCTGCCTGTGGCAAAATCCTTAACATGTGTCTCTTTTGCAAACTGTTTTGTTCATACCTTTTTTCTTTTTTTTCAATTGCTTCATAACCTAAACCATACCCTGTTTATGTAACTTCCTAAGTACAATAACTTTGACTTAAATTCCAGGTGACAGAACATTTGACATTAAAGCCATTATATCCTAACACACTAAATGTAGACAGGGAAGTATATTAGCTGGGTAAGTAAAGTAGCTAACAATGGCAACATGCTAACAAGCTAAATGATGGTTTCAGCAGTTCATTATTCCTGTACTTACAGCAGTTCATCGTACAGCAGTTCATTCCTGTACTTACAGCAGTTGATCATACCTGTACTTTTAGCAGTTCATCTTTCCTGTACTTAGAGCAGTTGATCATTCCTGTACTTAGAGCAGTTGATCATTCCTGTACTTAGAGCAGTTGATCATTCCTGTACTTAGAGCAGTTGATCATTCCTGTACTTAGAGCAGTACATCTTTCCTGTACTTGCAGTAGTTCATCTTTCCTGTACAGCAGTTTCATCACTCCAATAAATGACTTTCCATTTGCCCCCAGACACCAGCACCGTGTGAAACAACACAACCGGAACCAACCTCAACATCAGCAGCAGGAACAGCACCAACACCATCCTCAACCAGCCACCGAGAATTGTGCAGCGGTCATTCAGCAGTCAACTTGTGCGGAGCAGTCACACTGGCCGAGGTTCGAACCCTCCTGACAGAGTGGTTGGATTCGACCACAGGTATGTCCTGTGTGGTTTGCAAAGAACATACTCCCCCCCCCCCCCCCCATCTTGATCGGACTCCACCCTGTCACACTCTGTGCGATTCTGTCACACCGTCTCACCCTACCACCCTCTCTGAACCTGTCCAACACTGTCTCACCCTCTCTGAACCTGTCCCACACGGTCTCACCCTCTCTGAATCTGTCCCACACTGTCTCACCCTCTCTGAACCTGTCCCACACTGTCTCACCCTCTCTGAACCTGTCCCATGTTGTCTCATTCTGTCACCCTCCCTGAACATGTCCCACTGACACCTTCTCTGATGCTGTCCCATTTTGTCTCACCCTGTCTGATGCTGTCCCATTTTGTCTCACCCTGTCCCACTGTCTCAGCCTATCTGGATATCTCACCGTGTCTGCTGCTGTCACGTCCCACCCTATCAGCTGCTGTCCCATCCTGTGTGATGCTGTCCCACAGTATCTCTCACCCCACTATAACCACACTGGTTGACTGGGTGTAAAACACCAACTTACCTGCTACCTACCCACAGTATCTCACCCCGTCTGATGCTGTTCCACAGTATCTCTCACCCCACTATAACCACACTGGTTGACTGGGTGTAAAACACCAACTTACCTGCTACCTACCCACAGTATCTCACCCCGTCTGATGCTGTCCCACAGTATCTCTCACCCCACTATAACCACACTGGTTGACTGGGTGTAAAACACCAACTTACCTGCTACCTACCCACAGTATCTCACCCCGTCTGATGCTGTTCCACTTTGGCTTGCCTGTCTCATGATGTCCTACTGTCTCATTCTGCCTGAAGCTGACCCACTCTGCCTCACTGTGTCTGATGCTGTTCCACTCTGGCTTGCCTGTCTCATGATGTCCTACTGTCTCATTCTGCCTGAAGCTGACCCACTCTGCCTCACTGTGTCGGATGCTGTTTCACTCCATCTCACACTGTTGGATTATGTCCCACCCTGGCTGGCAATGCCCCATTCTGTCTCACCCTTTCCACTCTGTCCCACCCTGTCTGATGCTGTCTCACCCTGTGTGATGCTGTCTCACCCTGTGTGATGCCGGCTGATCCCAGAGCCCCAGGACCAGGATGTGGAGGTGATGGTGACCTACCTGGGACAGCTGGTGCTGGACAAGGACCTGGAGCAGGTGGACCTGGTGCTCAAGTTTCTGCATAGGTGGGTGAAGGTCACGTCCAGCTTCACTGCTGTTTGTGTTCTTATCATCTCTCTCTCTCTCTCTCTCTCTCTCTCTCTCTCTCTCTCTCTCTCTCTCTCTCTCTCTCTTATATTCCATGTTGTAGCTTAGAAAATGTGTACTTTTATTAGATCTAGATAGTCCCTTGTTTAGGTGAGGGTTGGATGTAAAAAAGCATGCATGCTTATCTATTACCCCTATAAATAAAAAAACTCTCTCTCTCCATGCATGCTATCAAACTCATTCTCTTTTTTCTCTCTGGCAAAGTCATTTAATATTTTAATCACTATGCAATGTTTAAAAGTCGTATTTTGTTTCTCATCCACCATTCAGCTGAAGCAGTTGCTGAATACCACGTGACAGAAAGCAGTAAAGGTTTGACGAACTGAACCAAGTTGTAAACCCGACACATTGATCATTAACAAACTAACTTGTTTTTCAAAGCTAATTTTCAAAGTAAAAGATATAGTAATAGCGAACAAATGACAAACGATTTTTATTTTTTTTACAGCAAATTGCTGTTTATTAGCTTGTGCTAATGTATGTTTCATTATGTGACCAGTCAGACACAGCGAGACTTTGCATCATTCCAACTCATCAACAGTTTTGTTGACAATTTTATGGTTTCAGAAAAATAATCAAGCAGCCAAGACCATCTTGGAGGAGTTCATGGACGAGCATCATGACCCTCACGCAGGATCTTGTCAAGTCAGCCTACGGCAGTGTGCTGAAAACAGACTGGATGTATTGAAAATGAAAATGTTGGGTGCAGTAATGCACACACAGTCACAGTGTGTGTGGGTGTGTGTGCATGCATATTTGGTGCATGTGTGTGTGTGTTTGCATGTAAATGTGTGTGGGTGTGGGTGGGTGGGTGTATGTGCATACGTACATGCGTGTGGCTGGAGCATTAGGTATGTTGCAGTGGTGTGTATGTGGTGAGTGATGTGCACGTGTGTTATTTTTTTCTGTGATCTGTATGTGTAGTTATAAATATTTCAATGTTTGTAGATAAAATGGTGATTATCAGAGGAATATTTATTTCAATGTTTTGAAGAGGGATTCGTGATTTTGTCCCTCCTACAATTTAGTGCTGCGACTGGAGCATCATTAATGTTCAGTGTCTGGAGCAGAAGGGCCAGCCACATGAACCACCTGTGAAATTGTGACTCGGCACAGAAAACACCTGAACAAATATAATTATTTATTTCTGCAAAATGTGTGCTTGTGTGGTTAATGCCCAGGTGTTTGCAGGTGTGTCATTGCATATATGTGTGCAAGCACCCGTATGTTTGTGTGCGTGTATGTGAGGGAAGGTGAAACAAAACAAGTAATGTGGGGAGTTGTAGAGCCACACACCCACTCTCCAAAAAAGTGCCATTTCCATATTCACACAATGTGCTCGTGTAAATCACTTCAAAAAGAGAAGAGAATGCAAGGATAACAAAAACAACAAAAAATGCAGAACAAATGTGTGCGTGAAAGAAAGAAGATATCTATCTAGCATGCTAACTGGCAAAACCCCGTGAAGCAATGTGCAAAATGCTGACAGTAATAAAGTAATTCATGATTCAGACATAGCTCATCTACAATGACACACATCTGCTGCAGAACGTAGCTGGGTCATGAATGGTCAGATGGCATTTAAATGAATAATAGCAAATGCAAATTAAGTCCAAGCTTTTTGCTCAGCAAGCCACAGGCCCTGACCTGGATGTCAACAAAATGGCCTGAAGCTAGACACCTGATCGAGACCAGCCGGAGTGCATGGGGGTTCACTGTAAAGTAAGGTGTAACTACCAATCGGCGATCATGCGTCACCTGCATGTCCCCCACACCCACGTGACCCCTTGCTTTCGGCACATCTGTGCTGTGTGATGAGGGTCCGAGTATTCAGACAAACCCAATTTTTTTTTGTTAATAATGTATAACAGTTATACTATAGGGCAAGCTAGGGCACTGTAAGAGTTATTCCCCATGGTTATGAATACCCACTGCAATCACCGTCTTCCCCATCAACACTTGCTTAACTGGCCACTTTGTTGGATTGTTCTGAGCGTTTCACACACTTGCTTAACTGGCCACTTTGTTGGATTGTTTTGAGCGTTTCACACACTTGCTTAACTGGCCACTTTGTTGGATTGTTCTGAGCGTTTCACACACTTGCTTAACTGGCCACTTTGTTGGATTGTTCTGAGCGTTTCACACACTTGCTTAACTGGCCACTTTGTTGGATTGTTCTGAGCGTTTCACACACTTGGTTAACTGGCCACTTTGTTGGAGTGTTCTGAGCGTTTCACACACTTGGTTAACTGGCCACTTTGTTGGATTGTTCTGAGCGTTTCACACACTTGCTTAACTGGCCACTTTGTTGGAGTGTTCTGAGCGTTTCACACACTTGGTTAACTGGCCACTTTGTTGGAGTGTTCTGAGCGTTTCACACACTTGCTTAAACTGGCCACTTTGTTGGAGTGTTCTGAGCGTTTCACACACTTGCTTAACTGGCCACTTTGTTGGATTGTTCTGAGCGTTTCACACACTTGCTTAACTGGCCACTTTGTTGGAGTGTTCTGAGCGTTTCACACACTTGCTTAAACTGGCCACTTTGTTGGATTGTTCTGAGCGTTTCACACACTTGCTTAACTGGCCACTTTGTTGGAGTGTTCTGAGCGTTTCACACACTTGCTTAACTGGCCACTTTGTTGGATTGTTCTGAGCGTTTCACACACTTGCTTAACTGGCCACTTTGTTGGATTGTTCTGAGCGTTTCACACACTTGCTTAACTGGCCACTTTGTTGGAGTGTTCTGAGCGTTTCACACACTTGCTTAACTGGCCACTTTGTTGGAGTGTTCTGCGCGTTTCACACACTTGGTTAACTGGCCACTTTGTTGGATTGTTCTGAGCGTTTCACACACTTGCTTAACTGGCCACTTTGTTGGATTGTTCTGAGCGTTTCACACACTTGCTTAACTGGCCACTTTGTTGGAGTGTTCTGAGCGTTTCACACACTTGGTTAACTGGCCACTTTGTTGGATTGTTCTGAGCGTTTCACACACTTGCTTAACTGGCCACTTTGTTGGATTGTTCTGAGCGTTTCACACACTTGCTTAACTGGCCACTTTGTTGGAGTGTTCTGAGCGTTTCACACACTTGCTTAACTGGCCACTTTGTTGGAGTGTTCTGAGCGTTTCACACACTTGCTTAACTGGCCACTTTGTTGGAGTGTTCTGAGCGTTTCACACACTTGCTTAACTGGCCACTTTGTTGGAGTGTTCTGAGCGTTTCACACACTTGCTTAACTGGCCACTTTGTTGGAGTGTTCTGAGCGTTTCACACACTTGCTTAACTGGCCACTTTGTTGGAGTGTTCTGAGCGTTTCACACACTTGCTTAACTGGCCACTTTGTTGGAGTGTTCTGAGCGTTTCACACACTTGCTTAACTGGCCACTTTGTTGGAGTGTTCTGAGCGTTTCACACACTTGCTTAACTGGCCACTTTGTTGGAGTGTTCTGAGCGTTTCACACACTTGCTTAACTGGCCACTTTGTTGGAGTGTTCTGAGCGTTTCACACACTTGCTTAACTGGCCACTTTGTTGGAGTGTTCTGAGCGTTTCACACACTTGCTTAACTGGCCACTTTGTTGGATTGTTCTGAGCGTTTCACACACTTGCTTAACTGGCCACTTTGTTGGATTGTTCTGAGCGTTTCACACACTTGCTTAACTGGCCACTTTGTTGGAGTGTTCTGAGCGTTTCACACACTTGCTTAACTGGCCACTTTGTTGGATTGTTCGGAGCGTTTCACACACTTGCTTAACTGGCCACTTTGTTGGAGTGTTCTGAGCGTTTCACACACTTGCTTAACTGGCCACTTTGTTGGATTGTTCGGAGCGTTTCACACACTTGCTTAACTGGCCACTTTGTTGGAGTGTTCTGAGCGTTTCACACACTTGCTTAACTGGCCACTTTGTTGGAGTGTTCTGAGCGTTTCACACACTTGCTTAACTGGCCACTTTGTTGGAGTGTTCTGAGCGTTTCACACACTTGCTTAACTGGCCACTTTGTTGGATTGTTCTGAGCGTTTCACACACTTGCTTAACTGGCCACTTTGTTGGAGTGTTCTGAGCGTTTCACACACTTGCTTAACTGGCCACTTTGTTGGAGTGTTCTGAGCGTTTCTGTTGAGATCCCGGAGCTGTGACATTTTCTCCCGTTAAAGTGGAGTAGGTCAAAGTATTGCCACGCATGCTTCTCCGACTGCCAGGAAGGTTTCTATAGTTCTGCCTGATAATATCTACCTTCCCTGTCCATTTACCATGTTTTCCAAAATTCGGGTTAACCAGCCACAGGCGCCAGATTCTGTGGAAAAATTGTTACAGCTGTACAACTTGAAGTGGGAACTTGTCAACAGAAAAGAAGATTCACTTCTTGCAAGCACCTATCGCTATTTTCGCTTGAGAACGAGTTTCAGTTTTTCAACAGTTTAAGGTCAGAGTTTTGACACCACTGAAATGGAACTGCTCGGCTTTTTCTATTTTTGCAGTTTTCACTGAGTCAGTGTGAATCTTTAAGTCACTAATATGCATTCATCCAGTACAATCATCCATTACAACTGATATGGCTTTAACTCATTCATACTTTTCTTTGCATAATTCCTTCTGGTGGTTTCACACTGATACGTACTGCACCTACTGCTCTCACGCGCGAGAGCGAGGTACGGCATGCTATCAAGCGACAAGATCGAAGTAAAAAAATCAGCAATTTTTGAGAGCGTGACTGACTCGAAATATATCTGTACTCCCAGCGTTTCGTTTTGTTCTTTCATTCATATAAAACCTTTCATGTCACACATCAAACCCAACACAAAAATGTTAGTGAAAAGGGGCAGCTTTATTCATGAAGTGCCGGGAAATAATGCGAGGCCGTACGGTCCCTGTGGACGTAAGTAACATTGAAAAAGCTTTCCTTCACTGACTGGCTCCACGGAAACCAGTCCGACCATACGTTTTTCCAACAGCCCGTTCTTCGGTCACTGTTCGTGACTGATCTTCGGTGCCCCCAGCTCTCTCAAAGACCAGTTAAAACAAGAAGAAGAAGAAGAAAACATAAAGCAACAACAACAATAACGGTCAGAAACTAGGTATGCTTGGAATAGCTGAGGAATTGTTCCAAGATGGTCTTTTGACTGCATCATTTTTCAGTGTTTATGCCAAAGTAAAAACAAATATCAATATTTTGGGAAAATTATAATTTTGTTACATTTTGGATCAGATCTTTTTACCTCTCTGTACCCACCTTTTACCTGTGTTTTTAGTTTTAACATGGATATGTCTTTAGAAGTGTAAAACATCTTTTCTGAAGAGCGGATGAGTTTTTAGGGCCTGTTAAAATCTGTGTTTGTGTGTGTGTGAGTGTGTGTGTGTGCGTGCGTGCGTGCGTGCGTGTGTGTGTGTGTGTGCACGTGTGTGTGTGTATGTGTGTGTGTGTGTGACTGTGTGCGTGCGTGCGTGCGTGTGTGTGTGTGCGTGCGTGCGTGCGTGCGTGCGTGCGTGTGTGTGTGTGCGTGTGTGTGTGTGTGTGTGTGTGTGTGTGTGTGTGTGTGTGTGTGTGTGTGTGTGTGTGTGCCTGCCTGCGAGTCAGAGCGTGTGTGTCAGAGAGAGAGTATTTATACATCATTCTTAAGGTTATATGTAGACTGCAGTTTTGTTGATCTTGTAAAGCGCTGTGCCAGTTCTCACCCTCGTCCATTAAATACAGCGCAACAAAAAAATATTTATTATTGGTGAAATTATATAAACACATATTCGGCTTAGTCCTAGCGGGTCCATGTTAACTCGGCAACAAGCGAGTTCCAACGTCAGTGCACACAGCCGTCCTTTACCGGACGGACGTGGGGCCCGTCGCCAGACAGTCGCACACACTACGGAACGCTGGTACGGCTCCACAAAAGAAAGGCTCGTGCGTTCACCCCGGCAGTCGCTAAGCGATATCGCTACACAGCAGACGGGAATGCAGCAGGAATAATGATGTGAATAAAACCGTTTGAAAGTGAATGGTGGCTGGCAACCCTGCATGCATGACCCGGTCGGTCCCAGAGCTGTCAGTGTGTGCTATCTACCCGGACAGGTAACGCCTTCATAGCGGCCAGTGCCGCTTGGGGTGGTGGTGACGTCAGCATCCTCGCCACACAGGTCCCTGGGGCAGTCAGGAACTGACGTACTGGCCAGATTAAAATAATAATAATAATTGCAGAAATATCTCAAACAAAAACGACTTCTAGCGTTTTAAAACAAGATCCAAACACATAAAACGGTCAAAACAACGCTATTTATTAAGTTTTAGTATTATTTATTAGGTTTTAGTATTATTTATTAGGTTTTATTTAAGGCTATTATTTACTGTATTTTGTCCTAATAAATGCCGTTGTTTTGAAACTTTTGTGTGTTTGGATTTAAAGAAAACTAAATTTATGTCTTATTCCAGTTGGTGTGCAGCTTACAGCAATGTTCTGATAGTTGGTGTGCAGCTTACAGCAATGTTCTGATAGTTGGTGTGCAGCTTACAGCAATGTTCTGATAGTTGGTGTGCAGCTTACAGCAATGTTCTGATAGTTGGTGTGCAGCTTACAGCAATGTTCTGATAGTTGGTGTGCAGCTTACAGCAATGTTCTGATAGTTGGTGTGCAGCTTACAGCAATGTTCTGATAGTTGGTGTGCAGCTTACAGCAATGTTCTGATAGTTGGTGTGCAGCTTACAGCAATGTTCTGATAGTTGGTGTGCAGCTTACAGCAATGTTCTGATAGTTGGTGTGCAGCTTACAGCAATGTTCTGATAGTTGGTGTGCAGCTTACAGCAATGTTCTGATAGTTGGTGTGCAGCTTACAGCAATGTTCTGATAGTGCTTACAACTCTAAGGTGAATAGTTAAATGCACACAGAATTCATAAACATAATGGAAATGCGCCATGTTTACTTGCTTACTTTGGGCTAAGCATTCCAAGTTACTGACGACGAAAATCGTAATCATCGATCAATGGGAAACAGCCCCCCCCCCCCCCCCCCCAACCCGCAACAGATTAGTAGTAGTAGTAGTAGTAGTAGTAGTAGTAGTAGTAGTAGTAGTAGTAGTAGTAGAAGCAGCAGCAGCAGTAGTAGTAGTAGTATCAGTAGTAGTCGTCGTCGTCATAGTAGTAGGGGTAGCAGCAGTAGCAGCAGTAGTTATTATTATTATCCTAAATGTCTAGGTCTGTGTAGGACCCAGCTACATCCCAAATGCCTGTGGTGCAGCCGACGTCTTTTCCTTCACTCCGCCGATCTGTGGTGTGCATCATGGTGGACTTGCTCGATGGACACGGTAGGGTGAAGTGTTGGGTGACGTACACACAAACCGGGTAGGTCTATAAGTAACCAATATTGCTGTTTATATCTCACTGAGCGGACTATTTTCGCTGGCCGCCGAGCATTCTGGTATCAGACGGCAAGGCTGTATACTGACGTGGGGTGTGGAGGAGAAGAAGGAAACCAGGAAAGCGGATTTAAGGTGAAGACTCTCTGTGGACACATGAAGATTAGGAAAAGACAACTGCTGAAGGCCGTGATCGCGGCGACTGTCTGTCTGTTCTTCCTTCAACTGATGAGGATGCAGAGATATTCAGGTGTGTGTGTGTGTGTGTACTGTGTGTGTGTGTGTGGGTGGGTGGGTGTGTGTGTGGGTGGGTGCCTCTGTGGTGTGTGTGTGTGTGTGTGTGTGTGTGTGTGTGTGTGTGTGTGTGTGTGTGTGTGTGTGTGTGTGTGTTTGTGTTTGTGAGTGCGTGCGCTCGTGCACACGCGTGTGTGTATCTCGTACTAATGTATGTGACTTGTTGAACTGGGACATTACCGACATTCGTCCGAAGAATCGTTGACAAATCAGTTGCTGTCGACGAAATGCGCATGAAGTTTGATCACGTCACGCATTGGTTCAGTCAAGACACATTCAGGCAGACAAATTTCAGGTGTTAGAAGTAACTCTTGCTATTACCAGCGCAAACAGCCCCTTGGTCTAGGAGTTAAACAATGGGACCCTGAAAATCGTTTTCCGTCATAATGTAAAACAGATTGAGGCCTAAAGCGCTTGCAGAATCAACAAAGGGACTTAACTGGCGCGCGAAAGACGTCACATGCACACAACAACAAAGACCTGAATCACCAACGGTAACACTCACCTGGCATGCGAGAGAAAAGGTACATAACCCCCACCAGAGGTTCTGTATAATAGAAACAGTAGCTCTCTGAAAAGGATGTGAGCCGGTTTGGCCTAGCGGTAAGGCGTTAGGCTGGTAAGCGGAAGGACCTCGGTTCGATACCGCTTCGGCTCTCCTTTCTGTTCAAAAAGGTTGTGGTTTGTGGACACCGTCTTGTGACTTTGTCCCTCACTTCCTACTGAAACATTAAAATGGCTCTCATCGCTGCCCATCTTAATGCAAGAATCATTCTGGTGGTGACAGTGTAGCGATAGGTATATAATCTCCCTCTCCCCTCACCTCTTCCTCCCCCATCTCCCCGTCCCTAATAAGCCTTATGGTTTCTGTGGACGTTAAGCACCATGTTTACTTACTTGCTGTCACAAAACATGAAGTTCTGTCTGTGGACACTGTCTTGTGACTTTGTCCCTCACTTCCTACTGAAACATTAAAATGACTCTCATCACTGCCCATTACCTCTTCCCCCACCTCCCTACCCCCTTCTCCCTCCTTCTCCCCGTCCCTAATAAGCCTGACGGTTTCTGTGGACCTTAAGCGTCATGTTTGCTTGCTTCTGTATCATAGAAGCAGTAGCTCTCTGAAAAGGATGCCTCCTAGTGGTATATATATATACATTCGCCATTCCAGGCGCGCTGGGCAGCACCTGTGTGTAGGCGACGGTATTAGAAAGAGAACCAATCGTTATTCAGGACTACATGTCAGCCACAAAAGCACGTGAGCGTGTGTGTGTGTGTGTGTGTGTGTGTGTGTGTGTGTGTGTGTGTGTGTGTGTGTGTGTGTGTGTGTGCGCGCGCGTGTGTGTGTGTGTGTGTGTGTGTGTGTGTGACAAGTGTGTGTGTGTGTGTGTGTGTGACAAGTGTGTGTGTGTGTCTGTGTGTGTGTGTGCGTGCGTGCGTGCGTGCGTGCGTGCGGGGCGAGGGTATTGGGGGGGGGAGTACAGGAGGGGAGAGCGTCACGTTATATACGTTTCATGTATGCATAATTAGTATGTGTTACTCTAGTTTTTGCCCATGCATCTGTTGCCAGTCTCTCCCCCGACCCCCACCCCCAATCCCATCCCATCCCATCCCATCATCCATCTTTGTGTTTTGTGTTTGTTTATTTGAACCAACGTGGCGTGTGGCCTATTGCCAAGTGTGATCCAAGGTTTTTTGTTTTTTCATCTTAATTCGACATCCCAGCTTGTTGACTGTTTACGTGCTGTCGCTTTTATTTCCCCGCTTTTTTTTCTTCCTTCTCTCTCTCTCTCTCTCTCTCTCTCTCTCTCTCTCTCTCTCTCTCTCTCTCTCTCTCTCTCTCTCTCTCTTTGGGTCTTTTTTCTGTCTTCTTTTTTCTTTCTTTTTTTTTTTGGTTCTGCGTCGTCGTCGTCGTAGTAGTCGTAGTAGTAGTTGTTGTTGTGGTAGTTGTATGCTGTAATCGTAGTGGATTATTTCCTCTTACTGGTTTATGACCAATGGTAAGGTTAATTGTTTTCCCACTTATAAGCTTCGCGTTGAACTGGGCGTTAAAATATTAAACACTCTCCTCCCCCCCCCTTTTGTTGTTGTTTGTTTGTTTGTTTTGTTTTGTTTTGTTTGTTGGATTGGCTGGTTAGTTGGTTGTTTTTGTTCGTCTCCTTTTCGCTCATCTTTCATTTGTGTTTTCATAGGCCAAGTCTGGGCCAACGTCTTGATTTTTCTTATGCACTTTCTCGGGCTCCTCAACACTTCACACTCTCCCCAAATCCGTGACTTGTGCTTTTTCGCGGGCCTGTCAGTGCTGGATTGTTTTCCTTGACTCCGGCATGCCCGGGCCACGCAGACCCACGCGAATTTTTGAAGGTAGATGTCGCATGCCATCCCGTATCACCTACATTCGTCAGAGGAATTAGATTTCTCAAAACTTGTTCTATTCAAGAAGGCCGAT
>OY757555.1:2627874-2644143 GCA_963584105.1 Alviniconcha strummeri | reverse complement strand
GGTATTTTCATGAAATATTTACCTTTGTTTTCCTCCTGGTAATTTTTTTTTTTTCCCCCTCAAATTTAATGTTTGCATATATGATTGTGGGTATATGTGATGTGCTTTGATTTGGTTAGGTGTGTATAATGCATCATCGCTTAGCTTCCAATCCTGTTAGATGTGATCTTGTCTTATACGAAACGGATAGAAGTCATTATTCTGTTGCTTTCTTTTATTCGTTAATATGTTTTTTGTCATTCTCTCTCTCTAATAGTTTGTATTGGTCTTTGCTTTATTATTGCTCTGTTCGTATGATGTGATGTTTTAGACAGAAATTAGTTTGTTTTGTTTTTAAGTCGTTTTTTCTCTAGCGTATTTAAGTGAATTTCTGTTTGATGTATTGAGTGTTGCTGTGTTTGTCATCAGGGACAGATTTGAAAAAAAGCCGACACGTGCTTAAATCTTTATCCCTGTGTAATAAAGTATTATCTTATCTCTCTCCCTCTCTCTCCCTCTCTCTCTCTCTCTCTCTCTCTCTCTCTCTCTCTCTCTCTCTCTCTCTCTCTCTCTCTCTCTCTCTCTCTTGTAATATTTTTTATTATTATTTATGTGTAGCTTAGAAAAGCCTACTTGTTAGACATGTTTTAAGTTTTTGTTGTTGCCGGCTTTGTTTGTCCGATCATCGCTTAGCTTCCAATCCTGTTAGATGTGATCTTGTCTTATACGAAACGGATAGAAGTCATTATTCTGTTGCTTTCTTTTATTCGTTAATATGTTTTTTGTCATTCTCTCTCTCTAATAGTTTGTATTGGTCTTTGCTTTATTATTGCTCTGTTCGTATGATGTGATGTTTTAGACAGAAATTAGTTTGTTTTGTTTTTAAGTCGTTTTTTCTCTAGCGTATTTAAGTGAATTTTGTTTGATGTATTGAGTGTTGCTGTGTTTGTCATCAGGGACAGATTTGAAAAAAAGCCGACACGTGCTTAAATCTTTATTCCTGTGTAATAAAGTATTATCTTATCTTATCTCTCTCCCTCTCTCTCCCTCTCTCTCTCTCTCTCTCTCTCTCTCTCTCTCTCTCTCTCTCTCTCTCTCTCTCTCTCTCTCTCTCTCTCTCTCTCTCTCTCTCTCTTGTAATATTTTTTATTATTATTTATGTGTAGCTTAGAAAAGCCTACTTGTTAGACATGTTTTAAGTTTTTGTTGTTGCCGGCTTTGTTTGTCCGATCCCCCCCCCCCCCCCACCCCCGCCCCCCACTTTTTCGCCCTAAACGTATATGAACTAATATCCTGTTCCTTTTGATGTATTTTTTTGTTTTTTGTTGTATCTGAAATACATGTGTATGCCGTAGTCATTAGAAGAATTAGTCCCTCATGGACGAAAATAAGTTTGTCCGAGTGTCACTGAGTAAACAAGTCAAGTTCAGTGAGTGATTATGACCAATATCTTGTCTTCACGCACAACTACAACATGGATAAGCAAACTAATAACTAATAACAAAAACGAATAACAACCTAACACTGACCAAAAAACAAAGAGTTGGAACTGTGCCCGTTACTATAAACATAAATTCTTATATAATACGCTTCACTCGCCGCCGAAACATTCTCAACAGCCACATCTGAAATGGAGAAAACAATGTGCAAATATCAAGCGACAGACGAACAGTCATTTTAATCCAACAGACAAATGGTTGTGTCACGCTGAAGTTTGGGAAATAAGACATATTTGCACGTAGAGTCATAATCACTCTTTTTCCTCGCTGCGCCTACGTTACGAGACTGGTTTCCGATCAGCAGCTTGGCCAAATTGCAAAACACACCACACAAAGGCCTCCGACTAACCAAACTCTCGAAGCACGAACGACTTCGACCAATCAGAAATCTTCGTGTAACTCCGGAAAAAGTCCGGAGCATCTTCGGTCTCGGAAGATGGGAACATGATAGTCTGCGAATTTCCAGAACCAGGGCAAGAACCGAAGACTAGTGTGTGATGTGGCAGTCTTGAGTAACGTGGAGAGAGGCCACGCACCAGACTGTGTAAGACAGAGACGCGATTTTGTCGACTGAACAACTTTTTAGGAGCAAGGAGGCGACTCCATCGAAGAGTGTTCGCATCGGTCGTGAAAGTTGCACCAAAATGCATCGTCTTCTACTTTTGATTGCCTTCTGTGTTGTTATTCTGGGATGCACATGGGCTGAAAATGGTAGGTTGTTTTGCTGATAAGCAGAATGTTTGTGCTCATTCCCCAGGGTTTTGTTTGACGATTTTGATATGAATTTTCGGTTGCTTTGTAGTTGGATATAATTTGCAATGGTTGGATTTAGATTTCTTTAGAACACTGGTCACTGCAGTATTCACTCTTGGAAGTGACTTGAAAACTTTCTGCACATGTCGGGAGAAATTTGTTTTGACAGATTTCGTCGACTAGACACAGGTACCTACTTTCATTAGTTTTTAACAGAATGCCGAAATAACCGATTATGATTTTACCATGATCTAGAATTTGTTTTCCACAGGAATGACTGGATCTGGAGTGTGTGATAGTATGACCAGGAGTAGGACTGTGTTGGACGGTGCGGCATTGTGTGGTACCGTGACATGGGTGAAGAGGAATGTTGATCAGTTGTGGATGGCCGGGGAGCGGGGAGGAAGTGGATGAACCTGGCCCCGGTCACGTAGGCCAGCAGCCTCCCTCGCTAGGACAGCCACGTGTATCACTGTGTGGGATGAAGGAGGGGAAGGGGGGCTCCCTCAACTTTATTTTCCAAAGTTGTGGTTTATAGACACCATTGTGCCCCCCTCCACCCTCCCCCTCCCCCCAGGAATAAAAAGATCAAAATGGTCGACACTGCTGCCCACCTTGCAAACTCATTCTCTTGGTGACAGGTGGCACTAGGCTAGTAGCAGACAAGGTTCCCAGTGTTTAGTCTCTTCCAGTCCAGACATATATATATATATATACTTACTAACTTAGCAGCTAGTGCAGGTTTGAATCCTGGTTGAACTTGAAGCAGGTCAAAGGGCATTTTTAATTGTTCTGATCATCTCAATGAACACCTGCACAGATATGACAGTACCAATCTCACCCAGATCAGTAGTACTAATTTGCCAATTATAATTTTAAGGCAAGATTAAGAAGGAGACACCTACACATTTGAATTTTGATGTAATATCAAGACCAGGAAGACATTATATGAATTATGATTGCAACATTCTAATAAATTAAACAGCATCACACATTTTCGTCTCCCTGTAAACTGTCCTGCTCCCCACCTCTCTCCCCCCCTCCCCCCCCCCCCCCACCTCATGCAGAGGTGAGTTTTTAGCAGAGCTGTAAATCACATGGGTGAGGCTGACTGTCCAAGATGATAAGAAAATTACTCCAGACAGAGTGGCCCAAACTCCAAGCACTGGTTTATGACATCCTTCCTTCAACCGCTGTCATAGTTGTAAGCTGGTACGTGATAGCTGTCAAAAACCTGTCAGCTAACAAACAGTTTTTGGATGATGCAAACTCCAAGCACTGGTTTATGACATCCTTCCTTCAGCGACTGTCATAGTTGTAAGCTGATACATGATAGCTGTCACAAACCTGTCAGCTAACATTTTAACAAACAGTTTTTGGATGGTGCTCAAATGGCAGTAAGTTTGTAACAGACAACTCAGATTATATCAGATGTTTTATTTATATTATAAATATAACTGACCACGTTGCTTACCCCAGCACAAATAAAACCAAAATCATTTGAATCAAGACAGAATCTTTTTTTTTTTTTTTACATCTGCCATGGTATGACTCTATGAGTACTATGACCAGCAGAGTTAAAGTGTTGGGCTACAGGTTTGCTGCGGTTGTGGTGGATGTCAGCCAGGTGTTCCGAAAAACAAACAGAGTACTCCTTGCAACTGCCATAAGCCTTTCACTTTCATGTCTGCAATGGTATGACCAGTACAGTTAAAGTGTTAGGCTACAGGTTTGCTGTGGTGGCTGATGTCAGCCAGATGTTCTGAAAAATGAACTGCGAGGAGTTGGCTTGACTATGGAGGTTGGAGTGTATGAGAATCTCACATATATAGGTTCCGATCTTTTTTGAAAGCCACCAAAGGCCTATCACAGAAGGTAGTGCCAACTGTAGTGCTGTTTCGTGAAAACTTAAAAACAGCACTACAGTTGGCACTACCTTTTGTGATAGGCCTTTGGTGGCTTTTAAAAAAGATTGGAACCTACATGTATGAGATTCTGGTACACTCCAACCTCCATAGTCAGGCCAACTCCACACCAGGCACATTCCACTGCTCCACTGATAGGTGTAAGATGTGTCCCCACTTGTGCGCTGACACCTCCATTAGAGGTCCCAATGGTCACATGTCTGTCAAGAGGACTTTCATGTGTTAGAGCAACAGCCTGGTAATGGTAATATATTATGATTATTAATATTATGCCATCACCTGTCAATCTTGCAGCCTCATCTATGTTGGTGAGACTTCCAGGTCCCTTGCGGTTCATTTTTCAGAACATCTGGCTGATGTCCGCCACAACCGCAGCAAACCTGTAGCCCAACACTTTAACTCTGCTGGTCATACCATTGCAGACATCAAATTGAAAGGTTTAAATGGCAATTACATGGGGACTCCTTTCAACAAAAACGCATGGAGTCTCACATCATCCAAAGAATGGGCACAATGTCCCCTGGTGGCCTGAACGTAAAATGTTCAAACTTCCTATAGCCCATCTAAATTACACATTGCTCAGCAGGTAGGATAGGTCTCTGTGTGTGTGTGTGTGTGTGTGTTCATAATTATGTGGGTAGTGCATACGCTTCCTAATTTTTGTCATTTTAATGACATTCTTTTAAATTTACGTTTAGATTCTGAAAATTGTTTTGCTTCAACTTCTTGTCTATCTTCTTCTTGTTTTTTCATTTTTTTTCCTTCTTCTTTTATTGTTTTCTATCCCTTTTCTGACACCAGAAGAAGACAAGGGTCGAAAATGCTCATGTTTTTCATTTTCTTTGTGTGTCGTCGTGTAGGACTAGGAGAGTACATTTCTCTGGAGCTGTTCTGCTTTGTCAACCTCACCAGCCATCGTTCACTCATTCCTTTAATTTCATCTACACACAAATGCATCTTGATCTACACAAACGCATGTGATGATAAAACGTTGCTGACTTTCTATAGCAGTATACACACACACACACACACACACACACACACACACACACACACGCGCGCACGCACACCAACCATGTACATTACTGTGCACATGAAAACATGATAATTTATATGCTGACTATTGTTGCAGATCTGTTGGTAATCACCGTCGCTACAGACGAAACCGATGGCTTCAAACAGTTTTTGCGCTCTGCAAAGAAATATGGCCTCAAAGTCAAGGTATTATTCAGTATTTGTTTGCAAGTCTATGTCTTTATACTCTTAATCTTATGGGTCTGCCTTCTCAGATTGACCTTAGCATAAAATTCACTAGTTGGTTAGTCAAGAGAGCATAAAATTCACTAGTTCAGTAATTGTTTAGTCAAGAAAGCATAAAATTCACTAGTTGGTTGGTCAAGAAAGCATAAAATTCACTTGTTGGTTAGTCAAAGGACAAAGCATGAAAAATCACTAGTTGGTAAGTCAAGAGAGCATAAAAGTCACTAGCTGGTTTGTCAAGAAAGCATAAAAATCACTAGTAGGTTAGTCAAGAAAGCATAAAAGTCACTAGTTGGTTAGTCAAGATCCTCCTGTACTGAGTGTGCCTTCTTCTCAGTTGGTCCTTTTACATAAAACTGCACTATTACTACCTGGCTATAGCCTACCCTTCTCTCCCATCTCTCGGCCCCCCCCCCCCCCCCCCCCCTCCCTCCCCGTTTCTCATCAGAGCACAGGGCAAAAGTCCTTGCTGGTGGTTACACTTACAGCAGTTATTTTGTGAGGACCATCTTTATGCTGTTGACTGGTGTATTACTATGAGTCATTGCTGTTTGTTATTACTTTAATCATTTAGCATAACATACAATGTTGAAATTGTGAAAATGTAAAAACAAACAAACAAGTGAGCATAATTATGCACGTAGCTGCTTCCCATGGTGTGTGCCATCCCAGTTTGACCTTTATTGGCTTTAACAAGTAAACAAACAAACATAAAATGTGCAGGTTGGCCATTTAAGGTCCTCCCATACTGGGTGTGCCTCCCATGGTGATGATGTAGAGCTTCATGTCCTCGGATGTCAATTGACATATTAAGGACAAACTGTGACCAATGCCTAAGCATGGTTCAGTGTTGCTTTATGTCCACAGAAACCGTAAAGCCCATTCTTAACTGGGCAAATGTTTGTTCGCCCGAACATACTTCGGACACTTCGACGAACTATGATTCGTTTCTTAATTGAACATTTAGTTTGCTGAATATGGTTCGCACAGTCCAGACTTTACTTCATTCTCAACTGGCTTGTAATGAGATGCAAGCTTCGGCCCGAACTTGCAGCAGACGCGCAGCAGACAGCATGATCGAAAATGTAGGCTAAAGTCAAGTCAAGTCAAGTCAGTATACTTTAATCATCCCTCACAGGGTAATTCAACTAACTACTATCTCATTCTGGGTTTTCCGAGACAAGGCTGCGCCTTCCACAAGTCAACACAAGTCAACAAATAAACAAATTCCATTCGAAGCGAGTGAAGAACCTAGCGACACCGTCATCCATTTTTATTTTTGTTTTTTCTCTATTTACAGGAGAGCTCTGCTCTCAGCCAATCAGAGGCAATGATCGTCCAATAGGGCGAATGTTCCCAGAACATGTTGAGCGAAGGTTTTTGGACCCCGAATATAGCTTGGACGAATACTTCCAACTAGGTTCGCGAAGAAAAGTTGGCCCAATTAAGAACCAACTAGTTTCGCCGAATACTTCCAACTAGGTTCGCGAAGAAACATTCGCCCAATTAAGAACGGGCTTAAGGCTCTTTAGGATGGAAAGCCCAGGACAGCCACCTGGACTTTCACACAGCTGAACTCTGTGCCTCCCAGTTCACCATTTTACATAAAGTACACTAGTTAGCCAGTTTAGGCCAGGCTCTAGCCGCTGATTATCATCCTGTTAATTGTGGCATTGGATTGTCATTCCACTTCAACCTCTAGTCTTTATTAGACTAAGACTGTAAGAGAATTGAAAAAAATAAATAAAATAATAATCTAATGCAGACTAGTTGCTAGTCATAACAAGGACAAGAACAAAATGACCAACCAGCCCCAACAGCGTCCGGGGAATGTCTTGGGTTTAAATCCCACAGGGCCACGTAGGATTTGTCAGCCCTGACCAGCTCTACGCAGAGCAAAACTTCATCCACTTCACCAATGCAGGGCTCCCATTAAATAATAATAAATAATTCTTATAAAGTGCTATTCTTTAACCAGAGTTAAACTCACTGCGCTGTACAAACATCACAAAAACCACATTAACATGCATTTCAGCAAGTATTTTAAGGTCCCTGGGACTCCCTGCAACAACTTTCAGAGGGTCCTTGGCCAGTTTTAAAGGGTCAAGTCTAACATGAAAGAGCAGCTGTGCAGAAGTATTCTGCATTGCATATGATGCCCTTTGTCCCTTCTACAACTCAGCTGTGGTTTGATACACCCCAGATCTAACTTGTGCCAGCTGGATAGCTTATACATACCAGATCTAACTTGTTCTGCCAGACAGCTGATACATACCAGAGATATATATCTTGATAGCTAAAACAGTCTGATCTAACTTGTGTTACATCAGCTGGACAACCCATATGAGGCAGATCTAACATGCATCAGCTTGACAGTTGATACATATCTGATCTAACTTGCATCAGTTTAACAACTGATAAAGGTTACAGGTTGGATCTAACTTGCATCAGTTGGAGAACAGATACATACTGGACGGCTGAAACCTGTCTGTTCTAACTTTCATCAGCCAGACAGTGGATACATGTCGGATCTAACTTGCATTAGCTGGATATCTGATACATGTTGGATCTAACTTGCATCAGGCCAACAACTGATACATGCTGGACAACTGATACACACCGGACAACTGATATATGTTGGATCTAACTAACATCAGCTGGACAATGGACACATTTTGGATCTAACTTGCATCAGCTGGACAACTGATATATATATATATGCCTTAGAACTGACACATGCTGGACAAATGACACATGCTGGATCTAACTTGCATCAGCTGGACTACAGATACATGTTGGATCTAACCTGTCAGCTTGATAACTGATACATGCCAGACAACTGATACATGCTGGATCTGACTTGCATCAGTGGGACAACTGATACATGTCGGATCTAACTTACATGAGTGGGACAACTGATACATGTCGGACCTAACTAGCATCAGCTGGACAACTGATGCATGTCGGATCTAACTTGCATCAGTGGGACAACTGATCCATGTCGAATCTAACTTGCATCAGTTCGACAACTGATACATGCTGTATAACTGATACATGTCAGATCTAACTTGCATCAGCTGGACAACTGATATACACCAGAAACTGATACATGTCAGATCTAACTTGCATCTGCTGGACAACTGATATACACCAGACAACTGATACATGTTGGATCTAACTTTTATCAGCTGGACAACTGATATACACCAGACAACTGATACATGTTGGATCTAACTTTTATCAACTGGACAACTGATATACACCAGACAACTGATACATGTTGGATCTAACTGTTATCAGCTGGACAACTGATACATGCCCTATAACTGATACATTTCGGATCTAACTTGCATCAGCAGGACAATGGATACATGCCAGATCTAACTTGCATCAGCTGGACAGCTGATACATGGGGGACAATTGATACATGTCAGCTCTAACATCAGCTGGACGACTGATACATGTCAGATCTAACTTGCATCAATGTGACAACTGATACATGTCAGATCTAACTTGCATCACTGTAACAACTGATACATGTGGGACATGGAGGAGTGAACATTAAGCCCCACATAAACAAGTCTGATACAGTGAGCCAGTTTGGCCCTAGTGGTAAGGCATTAGGCTAGTAACCAAAGGGGCCTCAGTTTGAATCGGTATCAGCTCTCCTTTCACTTCAAAAGTTGTGGTCTGTGGACACTGTCTTGTCACTTTGTCCCCCACAATTAATGAAATATTAAACTGGCTCTCATTGCTGTCCATCTTAATGCAGGAGTCATTTTTGTGTTGACAGTGTAGTGACGGGTATATAATCTCCCTCTTCCCCCACCTCCACACCAGGGGGCGGGGATAGCTCAGTGGTTAGAGCGCCGGACTTGTGATTGAAAGGTCGCGGGTTCGAATCCCTGCTGGAACGGCGGGATAATTTTTTCTCCAGGGTCGACTTTCTGTGCTGACTCTTATTTCGGTGTCCGTTCCACCCCTGTGTTACCACAGTAGCATGTAAAAAATCCTGGTCATTCTGCCAAAAGTGCAGGTGGCAGGTTACAGCTAAACACGCATACACCTTACGTATGTGGCTTTTATTGAACCGTGCTTCGGCATTGGTCACAACTTGTCCCTAATATGTCAAATGACATCTGAGGACATTAAGCATCAACTCATCATCATCACCTCCACACCCCCTTTTCCCCATCCCTAGTAAGCCTTATGGTTTCTGTGGACATTAAGTACTGTGTTTACTACTTACTTGTCTGATATCTTTGTTAGGTGTGTGCTGGTGTATTTGTGTCTGAGCACTGATGCTGAAATAAACTGTGTAGTCCTGTGTACCAGCACCTCATAAAGTTTGCGAGAATGTGTTCTTGTCAGTAACAAAGACAGTGTAAGGTAGCTGTTGGATTTGACACAGATGTGCCATGTGGTAGGGATAGTTGACATCACCCCACTTTCTGTCAGTTGGGAACAGGAGGTCTGGACTTCCTGGCGCTTTCTTAGTGCGTCCCATGGGACCCCCTGGGCTTATGTTTAGTGCATCCTTTTCTGTTCTAGTGGGACCCCCTGGGCTTATGTTTAGTGCATCCTTTTCTGTTCTAGTGCATAAGGGATGCACAGTTGTGCATTAATGGGAACCTTGGTCAAACTCAAACGGAGTCAAAGCAATATATTATTATTATAATGTACATTCCCTCTTACACTCGCAACATCAATCATTGCAGATCTGTAAAACTAGTAAAAGTGAAACTGAAAGCTAAAGTAAATGTGGTTGAAAAAACATGGAATGGTGGAAGAAGAATCTCATGCTTAATGACCTATCTTGTTTAGTTGTTAACTTGGCATTAAAAAACAACAACCTATTTAGAATGTGAAGGGACAAAAATAGAACTTGATCACTTTACCTCTAAATCAGCAACTTCTGAACTAGGCTCAATCAGACTATTATCAGTGTGAATTAATTCATGAAGCTCAAGATAAGGGTCAAAGAGGGGAATAACAGACTCGGTGGTTCTGTTAGAGTGGCAGTTGTAGTTGTAATGCGTTTTTACCAGTAAACGTTTGCCTTCAGCTTGCTCAAGTTAATACTAATACGAATAGTAGTTAGTACTAGTAACTACTACTCCTAGTCCAGTAGCTGTACTGGAAAAACAGTTTGACTTCATTTTTGACTTTACTTTGAAAGTGAGTGCATTGCTCTGCACCACCAACCTGCTATACAACTTGTATGCAGACTGTCCCAGATACTCAGATGGCCCAGACCACCTCTACAACACCCTGGTTCACAGCCGTAGCCCAAACCACCTCTACAACACCCTAGTTCACAGTCATAGCCCAAACCACCAGTAGACTGTCCCAGATACTTAGATGGCCCAAACCACCTCTACAACACCCCAGTTCACAGCCATAGCTCAAACCACCTCTACAACACCCCAGTTCACAGCCGTAGCCCAAACCACCTCTACAACACCCCGGTTCACAGCCATAGCCCAAACCACCTCTACAACACCCCAGTTCACAGCATAGCCCAAACCATCTCTGCAACACCCCAGTTCACAGCCATAGCCAAAACCGCCTCTACAACACCCCAGTTCACAGCCAGTCACACTGGACTGACTCAGCTGACAGCTTCAGAACACTAATCAAAGCCAACAAAGGCCACTGAATTGCTGTGCTGTTTCCTAACCATCAGGTAGATGGGATAAGATCTATAGCTAAGTGGTATTCGTACAATCATGCGTGTTTGACTTGAGAGTGTTGCTCTAATTACTTGACCAACACTGCAGGTGATACAGCCCCCAGGCCTGGTAAGCATGGTCTGCAGCCCTGTCAAGTAGTCTCAAATGGAAACAGACCTCCATAGTTAGTACCATCACTTATTATCCTCGTCCTCATCATCAATGGACAGTGCTTTTTTGTTGTTGTATTTTGTAATGTCTCAGCTTCTGCAGTCCTTCATGCCATGCTCTCACTGTGACATCATTCTTGGTACTCCTGCCTCCGTCCTTTGCTGAGGCAGTTGTGATCAAAGCCCTCAGTATCAGAGAGTCCACACAGGATTGGTGGAGAAATGTGCTGGTGGTCTACTTTCTGCAGGGGATGCTCACTCAGTCTGACTCCGTGACTTAGCTAACATTGTCGTCAGTAGTTCTGTTAGTAGGTGGTGGTTTGTGTATGTTGACTGAGAAAGGCACTGCTCATCACCACCAAAGGGACTCAGCAGCAGTGCCCCTTCTCCTTCATTCAGATGGCAGCCCACCAGTGATCTTACTTCTTCTCCTGTGCCTGTGGACCTCTGGGTGTGGCCAGAGGTGGTGATGCTGGGACGAGCAGTGCAGGAGTCTGAAGTCGGCACACATGATGGGACCAAAAACAACATCAATGATGAACAGTGGCATATATCAGCACAACCGGAACACTGATGACAACGGCAGTGACAGTAAGACATCAAGAGAGTGGCTGACAGCAGCACCTGTGGTGGACTTCATGAAGGTGATGCTGACAGTGATGGCGGCAATGACAGCAAACTGTTGTGTTTCACTTTCAGGTCCTTGGCATGGGGAAGGAGTGGAAAGGGGGAGACATGACTCATTTTGCTGGGGGTGGTCACAAGGTGAACCTCCTGAAGAAAGAAGTGGAGAAGTACAAAGCCGATGATGACCTGATCATCATGTTTACAGACAGGTAAACCTAGTTTCTCTTTATCTTAAATTGTGTGTGTGTGTGAGTATTGTGTGTGGGGGGGGGGGGGGGGGGGGGGGGCTGAGGGTAACTGATGTGGCAACACCCCCAGTAAACATTCCGGATCTGATTCACATCCAGTCCAGATCGGCTGGGAAGCATTGGCCAGAAGCATGCCGGATTGATTCTTGCACACCGGCTTGTTTCCCAGACCAGATCTGTTTGGCCAAAACCTGACACAAATCGGATTGGGGCTGGTTTTGCTCAGTATTATCTGGGATGTCTGTGGAAGAACGGAACCAAGTCTGAAACTGAAAGTGTCAAACTGGTAGCTGGCTGGTTGCATCCTGCCAGAAACTGGGCCTGATGATTTCAGCACACCAGCTTGCTTCCAGACCAAATGCATTTCGTCAAAACCTAAATAGGCCATCCAGATCGGATCCGGGTCAGTTTTGCACAGTATGATCCATGCCTTCTTTGGAAACAAAGAGCTGAAATGGATGCGGGAAGTCGGATCCAGCATATACTGTCCAGCCCAATTCTGGCTGGCCATAATGGCCATAACTGGCCGCAAAACACTTTTGGATCGGATCTGGCATGTTTACTGGTTCACCTCAGGGACCTCACCTTGTACTTGCAGTGTTTCTGGTCAAACCAACTGGGGTGGGTGGGTGGGGTGGGGGTGGGGGGGGGCTAACCCTAGACACTACACCTTATACTTGTGGCACTGCTGGTCAAAGTGACTGCAAGCACAGGATTAAAATAACTAAGGCATCCTCCACATGCACCAACATTGTGAAGTAAAGCAAGGTTTTGTATAAAATAATTTACATAGCATCAAAATAAAATAGTACATTTTGTCTTTGTGCATAGATTTACAGTGTCAGCATCAAACCAAACTGACCCATGTGGGTTTGCATATTGGTCTCTGTAAAGAGGTATACATGTGCATGCACTGTGTGGTCCATTGCCTTGGGGAAAACAAACAACTGCAAGAACACAGTAAACCTACCACTGAGCTGTCTGTGTTGTTGTTGTGTCATGGTGTACACCGAAAACAGCCCTGCACAGGTGTTGTTAATGTGTCATTGTGTGAACAGAAAACAGCCCTGTCTTACTGATGTGTCATTGTGTGAACAGAAAACAGCCCTGTGTTGTTGATGTGTCATGGTGTGAAGAGCATGCTTTTTTTTCTTCGCAACAGCTATGATGTGGTGTTCACTGATGGAGCAGAGACAATCCTGGAACGCTTTGCCAAGTTTGATGCCAGAGTTGTCTTCTCAACGGAAGGGTTCTGCTGGCCAGATCCCTCCCTCAAGGTAGGATTGCAAGCAGCACACAAGTTCTCTTCACTGCAGTGCTGCAGTCTGAACACTTCATTGCTGTGGTACATGACAGTGAAATACAGATACTTTATTAGGATTGTTATTCATATTAATAATAATGAATACTTAGAGTGCCTAACCCGCACAGGCCTTAAGCGCGCTTACACGTTCTTTACAAATACACATTGTCAAAATTCAACATATACAATATTATGGTAGTAGTACTGGTAGTAGTAATGGTAGTAGCAGTATTTATTTAAATATGAACACTTGTCGAGCGCCTCATCTCAAGATGAGTCCTGAGCACTTCACAATGGTGACCATAGACTGATAGAGCGAGTGCATCAGGTCTGCTCAGAAGCAGACAATAGCTCTGGTCATGTGGGACTCTCAGTGAATGACTGTAGCTTTACACAGCACATTTTGCATATCCACCAACCTGGTTACAGCGCTGTTGTTGGCAGTAGGAGTGGTAGCGGTAGTGAGGCATCCTTCATAGTCGTGTGAAAAATCTGTTTGTGCTGCAGCATTTGCTGTAGCTGAAGAAGGTTTGTGTTGTGTGAATGCAGATCTTGTGCTGCAGCATCTGCTGTAGCTGAAGAAGGTTTGTGTTGTGTGAATGCAGATCTTGTGCTGCAGCATCTGCTGCAGCTGAAGAAGGTTTGTGTTGTGTGAATGCAGATCTTGTGCTGCAGCATCTGCTGCAGCTGAAGAAGGTTTGTGTTGTGTGAATGCAGATCTTGTGCTGCAGCATCTGCTGTAGCTGAAGAAGGTTTGTGTTGTGTGAATGCAGATCTTGTCCCAGGCAGGGCATGCTTGCTGCAACATGGTCAGAAATTAAGGTGGTCTGAAAAAGAAAAGAAAAAAAGTAATCTGTACCTGTCTTGCCTGACTGTGAAGTACAGATTTTTCACACATCACAAAATTGTCTGAAACATGGGTCACTTATGCACCACAAAGTTGTCTGAAACATGGGTCTCACACACCACAAAATTGTCTGAAACATGGGTCTTTAACACATCAGAGAATAATCTGAAACATGGGTCACTCACATCACTCACACACCACAAAACTGTCTGAAATATGGGTCTTTAACGCATCAGAGAATTGTCTGAAACATAGGTCTCTCACACCACAAAATTGTCCGAAATACGGGTCTTTCACACACTACTGTCTACAGAATTGCCTGAAACACAGGTCTTTCACACATCACCGAATTGTCTGAAACAGGGGTCTTTCACACACCACCAAATTATCTGAAGCACAGGCCTTTCACACATTACTGAATTGTCTGAAACAGGGGTCTTTCGAACATCACAGAATTGTCTGATACAGGGATCTTTCACACATCAGAATTGTCTGAAGCACAGGTCTATCACACATCACAGGTTTAACACTGGGATACGCATCTTCTAACTTCTTTACTGCAGCATTGTCCGATCAAGTGATACACATGCCTGTTTTTCTTCACAGTGTTCCTAAAAGGTGCTGACCAGGAGGGTAGCACTGCTCCGTTGCAGCTTCTTTCCCCGGTATAAGTTGAACCTTTTCCGCTGGCCTGCAGGGCAAGTGAACCTTAAACTGCACTAGCCTGAAGGAGTTATTACGACTATGCTCCTTATTGCTGGTCTGAGAAATGCACTTATTGCTGTTGCTGTTACTATTGTGTGTGTGTCTGATGTCTCCCCAGGACAAGTACCCACCAGTGAAACCCAGCGAGAAAAGATTTCTGAATTCTGGAGGTGAGTGCTGAAGCTGTGTACTGGTGGTAGGCTGTTACTGTTTACCTGTGTGCTGGTGTGGTCTTTTTTACCTGTGTATTGATAATATCAGGCTGCTAAGTTTTACCTGTGTACTGCTCACATCCAGCTCTTCTTTTTTCTACGTGTGTGCTGATGATGTCAGGCTTTAATTTTTTACCTGTGTATTGGTGATATCAACAGGCTGCTATTTTTTTATCGCTGCATTGATGATATCAGGCTGTTATTTTCTACCTATGTATTGGTGATATCATGCTGTTATTTTCTACCTGTGTATTTGTAATATTGGGCCGTTATTTTTAACTGTGTACTAGTTATCAGGCTGCTTTTTTTAAACAATTTTTATATGTGTATTGATGGTATCGTCAGGCTGTTATTTTTACCTGAGTACCAGACGCAGCAGGCAGTTCACAGACACACAAGCACACACATGCATGCGCACACACATATGTGCATTATATGCAATCAGACACTCTGGCTTCTCCCTACACATCCATGTTGCCTGTTGGTCGCTGCATTGGCAGAGTGCAGGGCAGAGTTCATGGGCTCTGCGTAAGTTAGTGCCTGGCAGCCCCATAGTCTTGAAACTTTGGCTGTCCATGCAGCTCCATGTTGTCTGTTGCAGCTCCATGTTGTCTGTTACATTTGGCAGGTTCAGGGGCTACGCTTAATGCCAAACAGCTCAGAGTCTTGAAACTTTGGCTGTCCATACAGATCCATGTTGTCTGTTAGTGTTACGTTTGGCAGGTTTACAGGCTGTGCTTACTGCCTAGCCCAGTGTCTTGAACTTTGGCCTTGTACACCTGTCGTGTCGCCTGTCAGTCCACATGTCACATTGCCTGTTTGTGCACCTGTCATGTTGCCCGCCTGTACACCTGTCATGTTGCCTGTATGAAGGTCATGTTACCTGTCCATACACATGTATAATTTATCATGTTGTCTATGCACCTGTCATGTTGCCTGTCTGTACACTTGTTGCCTGTCCATGCACCTGTCATGTTGCCTGTGTGTGCACCTGTCATGTTGCCTGTCTGTACACCTGTCATGCGGCCTCTCTGTACACCTGCCATGTTACCTGTCCATACATGTCAAA
>OY757555.1:2610374-2625374 GCA_963584105.1 Alviniconcha strummeri | reverse complement strand
TTTGTGTGTAGACAGGGTAGTTGGTGTGGTTTGTGTGTAGACAGGGTAGTTGGTGTGGTTTGTGTGTAGACAGGAGGACTGGTACAGTTTGTGTGTGGACAGGATCATTGCATGGTTTCTTTGTAGACAGGATAATGGTATGGTTTGTGTGTGGACAGGATAATTCGTACAGTTTGTGTTGTGGATATATGTCATTGTGACGACTGCCCACAGTGATGTGTTTGTGTTTACCTTGTGACTGTCTGTCATTGTGACGACTGCCCACAGTGATGTGTTTGTGTTTACCTTGTGACTGTCTGTCATTGTGACGACTGCCCCACAGTGGTGTGTTTGTGTTTACCTTGTGACTGTCTGTCATTGTGATGACTGCCCACAGTGGTGTGTTTGTGTTTACCTTGTGACTGTCTGTCAATGTGATGACTGCCCACAGTGATGTGTTTGTGTTTACCTTGTGACTGTCTGTCAATGTGACGACTGCCCACAGTGATGTGTTTGTGTTTACCTTGTGACTGTCTGTCATTGTGACGACTGCCCCACAGTGCTGTGTTTGTGTTTACCTTGTGACTGTCTGTCATTGTGACGACTGCCCCACAGTGATGTGTTTGTGTTTACCTTGTGACTGTCTGTCAATGTTCAGCACGAGGACTACCCCACAGTGATGATTGGACTCTTCCTGGAGCAGCCGACTCCCTTTATCCGGGAATTCTTCCAGCACATCGCCACCCTCAACTATCCCAAGAGTCGCATTGACCTCTACATACACAACAAGGTCAGTGCAGCTGTGAATGATGGAAAGATAATAGTATTCACTATGCGTAACAATGTGCATCACACCTTTTCCAGCAAGGCAGAACAGCTTGGTGCATTTCTGGCTGTGTTGGCAGCTTGCTTGCTGGGTGTTTTCAGCTGATAGACAATTGATTGAGTTGACTGACTGATAGATTGATTTTTTGTTACTTGACTGCTGAATCTGTTTATTGACCACTTGAGTTGACTGATCAGTTTATGGAGTGACCTGGAAGGGTTGACTGATTGATTATTTATTGATGAATTGAGTTGGGTTGATTTATAAGTTTATTGATTGAGCTGACAGATTTATCAGTTGATTTGACTGCTCAGTTGATTGAGCTGAGATGGATCATTCAGTTGACTGATTTGAACTGACTGACTGATGAGTTTTTTTTTTGTTTTTTTTGACTGACTGATGAGTTGATCGTTTGATTGTCAGATCAGTTTCATGGCATGGTTGATTTGAATTTGACCATTGTTTACAGCTAGTTTTGATGCATGTGCCGAAGAAGCACTGGTGAGTGCCAAACCAGTAATTAGTTTTGTCACAGTCACCAGCAGTGAGTGAAGACTTTTTCCATGCACTAATTTCTACCTTCCTGGTCCAGTCGCCTAAACTCTTTTCAAATCCTGTCCCTGCTTTCTGACTATGCTATAGCTAGCACAATTTCCTGTGTGAGCCTGCAGAATAAATTAGGTCACCCTGCTCATAGTCACAAGCAGTTTATTCAGGTTGCCATGGTGAGTGCCTATGGAATATGAACAGGTACCAAAGCGTGTGTTGTGTGCATTGATCGATAGATGGCTGGCTGGTTTCTGATGTTGTAGCACTAGCAGAGAATCAGACACGCCTGTGATTTAGTGACTCGTTTTCAACTGGTGTAAAAAAAGAAAATTGAACGTGTTGACCCTGTGCAGTTGATGGGGTGAAAATCCAGTAAATTGAACGTGTTGACCCTGTGCAGTTGATGGGGTGAAAATCCAGTAACTAACTAACTAGCTCCTGTTTCATCAGTGGTCAGTCGTCCAGTCTTGTCTCATCTGTATCCTGGTTTCTTCCCTTGGTGAGTAGGAGGAGTACCATCGTAAGGATGTCAGCGCATTCATGGACCAGCACGGGAAGGACTACCAGTCTGTGACCCACATCTCCCCCTCCGACAACGTCGGTGAGACCATGGGACGCAACTGGGCCATGTGAGTTTGTCCATCTCTCTCCTCTGTCTGTCTTGATGTGGGTTTTGTTTGTCTATATTTTGTCTGTCTTGATGTGTGTATTTTGTCTGTCTTAATGTGTGTTTGTATTTTGTCTGTCTTAATATCTGTTTTGTTTGTATTTTGTCTCTGTATTGCTGTGTTTTGATTGCAGTTTGAGTTGTCATACTGGCATTGAAGCATTGTTTGTCATGTTGTGTTATTGCAGTTTGAATTGTCACATTGTCATTGAAGCATTGTTTGTCATGTTATTACAGTTTGAGTTGTACTGTCATTGAAGTGTGGTTTGTCATGTTGTGTTTTTGCAATTTGAGTTGTCATACTGTCATCAAAGTGTGGTTTGTCATGTTGTGTTATTGCAGTTTGAGTTGTCAGACCATCTCTGAAGCATTGTTTGTCATGTTGTGTTATTGCAGTTTGAGTTGTTGCACTGTCATTGAAGCATTATCATGTTGTGTAATCGCAGTTTTGAGTTGACACACTGTCATTGAAGTGTGGTTTGTCATGTTGTGTTGTTGCAGTTTGAGTTGTCATACTGTCGTTGAAGTGTGGTTTGTGTTATTGCAGTTTGAGTTGTCACACTGTCATTGAAGCATTGTTTGTCATGTTGTGTTATTGCAGTTTGAGTTGTCACATTGTCACTGAAGCATTGTTTGTCATGTGTTATTGCGGTTTGAGTTGTCACACTCATTGAACCGTGGTTTGTCATGTTGCAGAGAGGAATGTGTGAAGAAGAACTGTCAATATTTTTTCTCCGTCGACTCTGTTGCTCAGTTGACTGACCCAGACGTCCTGGTCACGCTCATCCAACAAAACAGGTGTGGGTTCTTGTCCTTGTGTCTGACAGCACCGCTTTGTTTCCCTCTGTCTCACGGTCTGTTGGCTGTCATCTCAGCAGCCTCCCTCCCTCCCTTCATCATTTCCTATTTTGCCAGAAGAAACACTCAGTCCAACAGTGTTTTGTTCTTGTCAATTTAAAACTACGCTTTTCTTCCCTTAAAAAGTTCTTTTTTTAAATGATTTCATTTTATTTTCAAAGTAATGAAAGTTGTTTTTTGGAGGAAACATGGTGCTTAGTGTCCACAGAAACCATACGGCTTATTAGGGATGTGGGAGGGGGTGAATCACAAAGAAATGTATAGCTCATTGGCACACTCTGTCTCTGACTGGTTGGCTTTTGAAAGGCATAGGGGGTATTTATAGCATGGCCTGGGGCCAAGCCGGCGCTGCGCTTGGTTCAAGCCTGGTGCAGGCTGCTGTACCTACGTCTGCTGTCTGGACCTGCCTTGAATAAGAGTTTGGTGTCGTTTTTACTCCAAACATGTTGGCTGCCTGCTGTACTTCCAATTCCGTACCACAGCGCTGTGATCCAGACAGCAGGTGACACACAATGAAATGCGAGCTGCCCTCAGCCGTACTTTGGAGCCACGCTGAGCGTGGCTTGCAGCCATCCCTGGACGGCAAAGACTGAAGGCAGCGTCCCAGACTTGGTCCTGAAAATGTTGCTAGTACAGTAGTACTTAGTAACTGGCCCCCGCTGAAACATCCTTGAGTGTTTTCCCTGTGATTAGCTCCTGACCATTGAACATATTTTACTTGTTCTGATTTGTTTGAAACAAGAGAAAAATATTTCACGGCTTCATCCCTGAGGATTTTGTTCAAGGACATATTATTAGATGATGTATTTGAATATTGGAAAGAAATTAATGTTTTTTGAAAATTATAATTCAGTGATTAGTTTTTCATTTTGTATTGTTTTTACCTTTTTTTATCCCAGTTTTTTTGTTTAATTGCAGATGTCCCAGTCAACATGCACACATTTTTAGCATTTAGTGTGTTCTGATGAAATGTGTTTTGGCCTAATACAGCCGTCCTGGGCGTAAAAAAACCAAGTTACTTGCTTGTCTCCCCACAAACCTGTCTGAGCCCTGGTTTTCGTGCAGGTCAGTCATAGCGCCGCTGTTGTCCCGTCCCTACAAACTGTGGTCCAACTTCTGGGGGGCGCTTAATGAAAAAGGCTTCTACGCTCGCTCCGAGGACTACATTGACATTGTGGAGGACAAGAAACTGTGAGTGGGATCTGGTGTGGTTATCACCATGCCAGTACAAGTTTGTGATGTCTTTCTTTTCTGACCCTTTTCTGTTATTATCCGGTGCATATGTGTCTATGTGTGAGTGTGTGCAGATAAACACGTGCACACACACATGAGTGCGTGCATGCAAATGCATGCAAATGCACGCACTCATGTGTGTGTGCACGTGTTTATGTGATCATGTATGTGTGTGTGTATGTGGGGGGGGGAGAGGGGGGAGCATGTATACATGTGTGTGTGTGTGTGTGTGTGTGTGTGTCCATGTGGACATGTATATGTGTTTATGTTGTGTACTTGTATTTACAGGATGATGTTTCAGATTCTGTGTAAAAACCTAAGAGAAACCAAACAGATGCCTGACAGAAATCTTACAGAAACTTTACAAACCTAACAAAAACCTGGCAGAAACCTAATAGAATTCAGACAGAAACCTGACATAAACTTTACAGAAACCTAATAGAATTCAGACAGAAACCTGACATAAACTTTACAGAAACCTAATAGAATTTAGACAGAAACCTGACAGAAACTTAATAGAATTCAGACAAAAACGTTACAGAAACCTAATAGAATTGAGACAGAAAGTGACAGAAGCCTGATAGAAAGTGGTGAACTTTATCTGCCACAGAGGTCTGTGGAACGTGCCCTTCGTGATGAACGCAGTGCTGGTTCAAGGTCACAGGATGAGCCGGCTTCGCAACGCTCACAGCTACAACCCCAACATCGACCCAGACATGTCCTTCTGTCAGCGTGCCAGAGATCAGGTCAGCTGGACTCTCTTACCTTTGTGTTTTGTCTGCTTCAGCAAGCACCCTGCTGGACCGTCAGTCTGTGGTGTGGTGGTTGAGGGCTCTTTGACGCTGTCTCCTCGTGACTACTGTCCAAAGGCAGCTTCTGCAGGCTTCGCTTTATTATTGTTATTGTTATTGTTATTGATCGCGTTTGTATAGTGCTGTACTCTGCCCTTGAACAGACTGTGTATACCGGGTGACCCCCAGACCTGTTCATCTGCGGAATACTTTCGCATAGTCTCTGTGTATTTCAGGGTATCTTCATGTAGTCTGTGTATTTCAGGGTATCTTCATGTAGTCTGTGTATTTCAGGGTATCTTCATGTGGTCTGTGTATTTCAGGGTATCATTATGTAGTCTGTGTATTTCAGGGTATATTCAGATAGTCTTTGTGTATTTCAGGGTTTATTAACGTAGCATGTATTTCAGGGTATATTCATGTAGTCATTGTATATTTCAGGGTATCTTCATGTAGTCTGTGTGTATTTCAGTATATCTGCATGTTGTTTTTGTGTATTTCAGGGTATCTTCATGTACTTGACGAACCTGCAGCGACACGGCCATCTTGTCAATCCTGACCGTTTTGAGACTCACCACACGGTCAACGAGCTCTTCAACATCTTCGAGAACCCTTATGTACGTACAGCTGTGAATGCTGCGTGAGTAAACCTCGCTGCATGTCATGACCCACTTTCCTGTGTTTAAGCGGTGTCCTTGTCATGCTCCCTGATATAACCGCGCTGGTTGACTGGGCGTAAAACACCAGCTTACTTACCTCGTCATGCTGGCTCTTGTTTGGATGGGAAGCAACTGGCTTAGAGGTTAGAGAATTCTGCGCTGAGCGTAAGCTGTTTGTCTCAGTGTTGATCTGTGTGATGATGTTGATCAGTGTGGCAGTGTTGATCTGTGTGATGATGTTGATCAGTGTGGCAGTGTTGATCTGTGTGATGATGTTGATCAGTGTGGCAGTGTTGATCTGTGTGATGATGTTGATCAGTGTGGCAGTGTTGATCTGTGTGATGATGTTGATCAGTGTGGCAGTGTTGATCTGTGTGATGATGTTGATCAGTGTGGCAGTGTTGATCTGTGTGATGATGTTGATCAGTGTGGCAGTGTAGATCTGTGTGATGATGTTGATCAGTGTGGCAGTGTTGATCTGTGTGATGATGTTGATCAGTGTGGCAGTGTTGATCTGTGTGATGATGTTGATCAGTGTGGCAGTGTTGATCTGTGTGATGATGTTGATCAGTGTGGCAGTGCTGTTTTGTCAGACAGTGCTGTTCTGTGTGATGATGTTGACCAGTGTGATGATGTTGATCAGTGTGATGATGTTGACCAGTGTGATGATGTTGATACGTGTGATGTTGTTGATCAGGGTGATAATACTGATCAGTGCAACAGTGTTGATCAGTGTGATGTTGTTGATCAGGGTGATGATACTGATCAGTGCAACAGTGTTGATCAGTGTGACAATGTTGATACGTGCCACATTGTCAGTCTGTGTGACGATGCTGATCTGTGTGACTTTGTTGATCAGTGTGACAGTGTTGATCTGTGTGATGATGTTGATATATGTGACATTGTTGATTGGTTTGTGTGACAGTACTGACCAATGTGACAGTGTTGATGTCCATGTGAGTGTTGATCCATGTAATCATGTCGAAATGTGTGACAGTGCTGATGTCCGTGTGAGTGTGGATCTGTGTGATAATGTCAATATGTGTGACAGTGTTGATGTCCATGTGAGTGTTGATCCGTGTGATCCTGTTGATATGTGTGACGGTGTTGATGTCCGTGTGAGTGTTGATCCGTGTGATCCTGTCGATATGTGTGACAGTGTTGATGTCCGTGTGAGTGTTGATCTGTGATCCTGTCGATATGTGTGACAGTGTTGATGTCCGTGTGAGTGTTGATCTGTGATCCTGTCGATATGTGTGACAGTGTTGATGTCCATGTGAATGTTGATCCGTGTGATCCTGTCGATATGTGTGACAGTGTTGATGTCCGTGTGAGTGTTGATCTGTGATCCTGTCGATATGTGTGACAGTGTTGATGTCCGTGTGAATGTTGATCCGTGTGATCCTGTCGATATGTGTGACGGTGTTGATGTCCGTGTGAGTGTTGATCCGTGTGATCCTGTTGATATGTGTGACAGTGTTGATGTCCATGTGAGTGTTGATCCGTGTGATCCTGTCGATATGTGTGACAGTGTGGATTGTTGTTACGGTATTGATCAGTGTATCGGTGGTGATCATGATGACGGTCACTGTTGGTCAGTGTGACAGTGTTGATTGTTGTGATGGTGTTGGTCAGTGTGATGATGTCGATCAGTGTTGATCATTGTGATGATGTTGGTCAGTGTGATGATGTCAATCAGTGTTGATCATTGTGTTGATGTTGGTCAGTGTGAATGTGTTGATCAGTGGTGGTCAGTGAGACAGTGTTGGTCAGTGTGAATGTGTTGGTCAGTGTGTCAGTGTTGGTCAGGTTGAATGTGTTGGTCATTGTTGGTCAGTGTGACAGTGTTGATCAGTGTGAATGTGTTGATCATTGTGAATGTGTTGGTCAGTGTGAATGTGTTGTCATTGTTGGTCAGTGTGAATGTGTTGGTCAGTGTGACAGTGGTTGGTCAGTGTGATGATGTTGGTCCGTATGTCAGTGTTGGTCAGTGTGATGATGTTGGTCAGTGTGACAGTGTTGGTCAGTGTGGTTAGTGTGACAATGTTGGTCCGTATGTCAGTGTTGGTCAGTGTAACAGTGTTGGTCAGTGTGGTTAGTGTGACAGTGTTGGTCAGTGTAACAGTGTTGGTCAGTGTGAATGTGTTGGTCAGCATGACAGTGTTGGTCAGCGTGACAGTGTTGGTCAGTGTGACAATGTTGGTCAGTCTGTCAGTGTTGGTCAGTCTGTCAGTGTTGGTCAGTGTGAGTGTGTTGGTCAGTGTGAGTGTGTTGGTCAGTGTGAATGTTGGTCAGTGTGACTGTGTTGGTCAGTGTGACGATGTTGACCTTGTGGCTGCTGCCTGTCCAGGACTGGGAGGTGCGCTACCTGCACCAGAACTACTCCAAAGCCCTGGAGCCCGGCGCGGTGGTGGACGAGCCGTGTCCTGACGTCTACTGGTTCCCCATCTTCACAGAGACCTTCTGTGACGAGTTTGTGGAGGTCATGGAGGCTTCCAACCAATGGTCCGATGGATCAAACAAGGTATGCACGGCTTGTTAGGTGCATTGAGCGAGGTATGCATGGCTTGCTAGGTGCATTGAGCAAGGTATGCATGGCTTGCTAGGTGCATTAAACAAGGTGGGCACGGCTTGTGGGACAGATTGAGCAAGGTATACCCTGCCTTTGAAGTGCATTGAAGAGCGTATGGTGTCTGCTTCTGTCAGTGTATCTTCAAAAATACTGTATCCTGTGTTGGTCATAAAGGTGTCATCAGAAATACTGACCATAATCTGGGTCATGAGAAACACTGGCTGTAACCTGTGTCAGTCAGTAAACATGTCATGAGAAACACTGGCTGTAACCTGTGTCAGTCAGTAAACATGTCATGAGAAACACTGGCTGTAACCTGTGTCAGTCAGTAAACATGTCATGAGAAACACTGGCTGTAACCTGTGTCAGTCAGTAAACATGTCATGAGAAACACTGGCTGTAACCTGTGTCAGTCAGTAAACATGTCATGAGAAACACTGGCTGTAACCTGTGTCAGTCAGTAAACATGTCATGAGAAACACTGGCTGTAACCTGTGTCAGTCAGTAAACATGTCATGAGAAACACTGGCTGTAACCTGTGTCAGTAACGTGTCATGAGCAATGCTGGCTGTAACATGTCACTATTGCATCATGCAAAATACTGTAACCTGAGTCCGCAAGTAAATTTGTCATGAGAAATACTGACTGTAACATATGTCAGTTGGTAGATATGTTGGTAAATGAATGTGTGATGAGAAATACCAACTATAACATGTGTTGGTAAGTAAACTCATGTGATGAGAAATACCAACTGTAACATGTGTATGAATGTGTGATGAGAAATACTGTAACCTGTGTTGGTCAGTGAACATCGATGAGAAACACCAGCTGTAACCTGTGTGTGTGGTGTGTTTGTGTGTGGTATGTGTGTGGTATGTGTGTGTGTGTGCGGTATGTGTGTGTGTGTGGTATGTGTGTGTGTGTGTGTCAGGACCCACGACTGGCAGGAGGCTACGAGAACGTGCCGACGGTGGACATCCACATGAATCAGGTGGGCTACGAAAGGCACTGGCTGCACATCCTGGCCACCTACGTGCGCCCCCTGCAAGAGAAGGTCTTCATCGGATACTTTCATGACGTGAGTTCACACCTATCATGGCATGAATTCACACCTATCATGACGTGAAGTCGCACCTATCATGGCATGAATTCACACCTGTCGTGACGTGAGTTCACACCTATCATGACATGAATCCACACCTATCATGGCATGAATTCACACCAATCGTGACATGAACTCACACCTATCATGGCATGAATTCACACCTATCATGACATGAGTTCACTCCTGTCATGACATGAGTTTGCTCCCCTCACTGGAAGTCATCTGCTTTGTGGGGATTGTAAAAGTGAATGTGCTGTGTGTATCATGCAGGTCCTACAGTGTACTCTGTGTGTACTGTAGTCACTGATTGTGTGTACCATGTGTGTAGTCACTTTTTGTGTGTCGCAGTTGATTGTGTGTACTGTATGTGTGTTGCGACTGATTGTGTGTACTGTGTGTATAGTCAATGATTGTGTGTACTGTGTGTGTGTTGCAATTGATTGTGTGTACTGTGTGTGTGTAGTCCTTGATTGTGTGTACTGTGTGTGTAGTCACTGTGTGCCCTGTGTGTGTGTTGCAATTGATTGTGTGTACTGTGTGTGTAGTCATTGTGTGTTGTCATTGATGGTATGTACAGTGTGTGTGTCATCATTGACTGGGTGTACTGTGTGTGTAGTCATTAATTCATTGTACTGTGTACTGTGAGAGTCAGTTCATACAGTGTAGTATGTGTGTGATGTTGTGCATTGTACTTTGTGTGTGTGTCATGTCATACACTGTCTTCTGCAAGGCATATCATTGTGTGTGTGTCATGTCATACACTGTCTTCTGCAAGGCATATACAGTGTGTGTCATGTCCTACAGTGTGTCATGTCATACAGATACAGTATGCTGTGTGAGTTACATCATGTGTGTGAGTGCATTGTGTGTCATGTGATACAGTGTGCTATGCCATACAGTATGAGGTGTCATGTCATATCACATGACAGTGTGCTGTCAGAGGCTGTATTGATATCAGTCATGGTATCATTAACATTCTGTGATTATTTCAGCCCCCGCACGCCATCATGAATTTTATCGTGCGTTACCGACCTGACGAGCAGCCATCGTTAAGACCTCACCATGACTCCTCCACTTACACCATCAATGTCGCCCTCAACAAACCTGGCATTGACTTTGAGGTGAGCTGAATTACACTTATACCCCTCAACAAACCTGGCATTGACTTTGAGGTGAGTTGACTTGCAAGTATCCCCCTCAGTGGATCTGGCATTGACTTTGAGGTGAGTTGACTTGCAAGTATCCCCCTCAGTGGATCAGGCATTGACTTTGAGGTGAGTTGACTTGCAAGTATCCCCCTCAGTGGATCGGGCATTGACTTTGAGGTGAGCTGACTTGCAAGTATCCCCCTCAGTGGATCTGGCATTGACTTTGAGGTGAGCTGACATCCCCCTCAGTGGATCTGGCATTGACTTTGAGGTGAGTTGACTTGCAAGTATCCCCCTCAGTGGATCTGGCATTGACTTTGAGGTGAGTTGACATCCCCCACAGTGGATCTGGCATTGACTTTGAGGTGAGTTGACATCCCCCACAGTGGATCTGGCATTGACTTTGAGGTGAGTTGACATCCCCCTCAGTGGATCTGGCATTGACTTTGAGGTGCACCAAGTTACAATTATCAGGCTTAGAAGACCAGGACTGACTTTGAGGTGAGCTAAGTTACAATTAATCCCATCAACAGACTTCATGTTGACTTTGAGGTGAGCTAAGTTACAATTATCCCCATCAACAGACTTCATGTTGACTTTGAGGTGAGCTAAGTTACAATTATCCCCATCAACAGACTTCATGTTGAATTTGAGGTGAGCTAAGTTACAATTATCCCCATCAACAGACTTCATGTTGAATTTGAGGTGAGCTAAGTTACAATTATCCCCATCAACAGACTTCATGTTGACTTTGAGGTGAGCTAAGTTACAATTATCCCCATCAACAGACTTCATGTTGAATTTGAGGTGAGCTAAGTTATGGGTGTCACCCTTAGGTGTGATAAAAACTTAACCCTTTCTGTCCTGCGTTCATTTAAGGGTGGAGGGTGTCACTTACAAGTTAACTCTTTCTGTCCCATCTCACATTGGATTTGGAGGGTGTTGTTTTCCATTAACTCTTTCTGTCTGCCCCATCTCACATTCCATTTGGCGGGTGTCATTTTCAGTTAACCCTTTCTGTCCCATCTCACATTGGATTTGGAGGGGATCATTTTCAGTTAACCCTTTCTGTCCCATCTAACATTGGATTTGGAGGGGGTCATTTTCAGTAAACCCTTTCTATCCCATCTAACATTGGATTTGGAGGGTGTCATTTTCAGTTAACTCTGTCCCATCTAACATTGGATTTGGATGGTGTCATTTTCTGGTAACTCTGGAGGGTGTCATTTTCAGTTAACTCTGTCCCATCTAACATTGGATTTGGGTGGTGTCATTTTCAGTTAACCCTTTCCATCCCATCTCACACTGGATTTGGAGGGTGTTATTTTCAGTCAACCCTTTCCAATCTTGCCAGTTTGAGGGTGTTTGGTTTCACATTAACTCACCTTTCTTTGTCCTTGCCAGTTTAGAACAGAGGAGGTTACTGTTAAGTTCACCTTTTGTTGTCCTGGGTGGTTTCAGGGTGGTGGATGTCGCTTCATCCGCTACGACTGTGCCATTACCTCACCAAGGAAGGGGTGGATGTTCATGCACCCGGGCCGACTGACCCACTACCATGAGGGGTTGACCGTCACCAAGGGGACGCGATACATCATGATTTCCTTCGTTGATCCTTAAGTGCTTGTCTCCCATTGATGTGCAAGCGTACGTCCCACACGAGAGCTGTTACGATAGGGTTCTTGTTATATCCTGGTTATGTTCCATGGTTTCTGTCCACCTTTTGAGAGTTGAGAGAGGTGCTATAGCTTGTTCTGTCCTGTGAGCAGGAAATTGAAAATGATTTTATTGTAGTGCATTGTGTAAAGGGCTTTTGAGGAGGATGCGTTTCGGAGTTTGGACATTGGGTGTGACTGATGACTGTGGCCATATACTTTGATTTGTTTTGTTTTGTTAGTCTGAAGCTGTAGTCCATTTGGGTGACTGGTTTCAGTGTTCATTTGATTTTGGTGCACCCCTCTTGGTGTTGACCGTGGACTTTAAAAGAGTACAGTGCCCTTGGTCACTTACCTGCACTCTGCCTTCAGAATACACAATCTCTCTCAGCTTGCCTCCAAGTGTCTGTGTGTGTGGCATATGCCAGTGTTTGTCATCCACCTTCAGAGACTCCTGTGGATGTACTGCCCTGGATGTGCCGGAGTCAAGGGAAATGACCAAGCAGATAGACTGATGGGCAAAGAAGCCCTCATGAGTGGCTTGCGTCTCAGAAGATCTGAAGTGGTAAGGAGCTTGAGACATTACCTGTGGGCACAAAGCCAAATACATCACACCATCGATCGTTGAGGGAGAGGGGCATAGAAAGAGGAAGCACGAGTTACTTTTGCTTGCAAGGACTGTCATCAGTCACCTGAACATTGGAACTGTTTCGCAGACAGCGCTGAGGAAACTTTCAAGTGACGGCTTGGGGTGCATGTTGACTTTCCTGAGCATGTGGACTCGCAGATTAAAGTAACATGCAAGAGTTCTGACTTAGATTGCTTGAAAAGTGTTTGGCTTACATCATCTTGGTTTACGTGCAAACCTGATTTTATTCACAGTGTGATACAGAAAACCACAAAGCTGTGCATCTCTTCAATTAGGCACAGGTGTGTTGAGAAGACACGTGGTGTCATTTTTAATTTTGCAGGTTATTTCTGTAACCAAAACATGTTTTGATGAATTAATAGTTACGTGTGGGATGTTACTTTCTGCTGTGAGTATAGATACCCTCTTGAAGTGAACTAGGTATGCTGGGGGGTTGGTGTGTGTGTGTGTGTGTGTGTGTGTGTGTGTGTGTGTGTGTGTGTGTGTGTGTGTATGCATGCATGTGTGTGTATGTGTGTGTGTTGACAGAACATGGGAAGACAAGAGTGAGGCCATTGTTCAGTTTTTTTTTTTCTTTTTTTTTTTCTTTTCTTTTTTTGGATTTATTTCTTTGCTATACTTTTAGTGTGAAGGTGATTCAGTTTTATTTTATATTGCATGGTAAACTATGGATCTGGCTTTTGCTTATTGTTTATGCAAATATCTACATGCGTATGCCATATGTACAGGCATTCATTTTGATGGTCTTGCTTCACTAGTCATGCGTGTTGATGTATGTGCCTCTTGTTGGTTGTTAGTGTGTGTGACTTGTTTTCTAGCGTTCTTGCTGCGTGAAAGTGCTGAATGATTGGGATGTGTTGTCCTTGATGCATACACATTTTGCTAAACAACGATCATCCGTCCATGTGCCAAACTGGGAGAAGTTTGATGGTTTCTCTTTTTTGCATTTGCATTTAATTGTTATTGTAGCATGCCACTCATCTCTATCCAATTTTTTTCCCCTTCTGTTTGTTCGGAGGCTTGTACCAGCTCGTCACCATTTTGATGAACTGGGTCTCACTGTGCTTGGAACTGATGTCAAAAAATTGTGAACTTGCAAACTGTCCGGAGCAATGTCTAGCGGAGAGGATGAAAATCAAAAAATCATATAAAATTTTTCTCCTTTTTTTTTCTTTTTTCTTTTTAATTTGAATAATCATGACATCATTTAGAAACAAAAATCCTGCTCTCTCATCATTGTGGATTCCAGTTTAATTCATCATTAGAGTTATGAGAGAAGGAGAGGCCCTTGTGGGCAGTTGTAAGTCGTTCTGATCTCTTGGCTGATTTTGTGACATTAACTGGCTGGTTTTGTGACATTAACTGGCTGGTTTTGTGACATTAACTGGCTGGTTTTGTGACATTACCTGGCTGGTTTTGTGACATTACTTGGGTAGAAATGGAGTATAGCTTGTTTTTTCTGTTAGGGGAAGGATGGTTTTGTGCTCTGTTTTGTTTATAGGGTGGAGAGTGGGTATTTAGTAAAGTGTCCTGTTAGGGAAGAAAGAGGTTGTTTTCACTGTTTTTCTCTGGGCAGAGAGGGGGTATTTAGTAAAGTGTCCTGTTAGGGGAAGAAAGGGGTTGTTCACTGTTTTTCTCTGGGTGGAGAGGGGGTATTAAAGTGTTGAGTGGGACAGGGTTTCTGTTAGGGGAATTATTATTATTATTGATTGCTTTTATATAGCACTATTCTCCACTCTCGAGCAGACTCACTGCACTCACATGTGATTCTACATGAGTGACTAGCTTTTTATAGCGTGTTTTGTTTTGAATATCCACTGAAGTGATGTACTTACAGCGCTGGCATGGCTGGTGCCACAAGAAACTGCTGCCATCTCGGCACGTTCTGCGTACACCATACAACCATGCACCATGTCACTTCATGCAAAGCCACATACGTAAGGTGTGTGCGCGTTTAGCTGTAACCTGCCACCTGTGCTTTTGGCAGAGTGACCGGGGTCTTTTACGTGCTACTGTGGTAACACAGGGGTGGAACGGATACCGAAATAATGCTCCAATGCTTCTTGCTCTTCTTTGTCCTGCAAGAGAGCATCTAGGCAGTGGGGTGGTAGTGTGCTGGGGTGCGTACCCTGTTAACCATACCTGCTCATGAGCTTTGTGGTGGTGTGTTGTTGGGGTGCGTACCCTGTTAACCATACCTGCTCATGAGCTTTGTTGCTCGCGCTTCTAGTGGAATATATAGCAAGCTTTCATCAGTGCATCAGTTTTTCATTTTTCTTCTACTGGAATGATGTATCATACATTTATCGTTC
>OY757555.1:2590886-2605886 GCA_963584105.1 Alviniconcha strummeri | reverse complement strand
CCATAAACAGCATGTAGACCACACGTACAGTCAGTACAGACCTCGTCAATGCTAGTGTACATACACCCCATAGACACTGAGTATAATCAACAGGTAGACAACCATGACATGCAGTCAGTACAAGCACAGGTACAAGATAACCCTGGACCTCGTCTTGCTAGTGTACGCTCCATAGAGAATAAACGAGAGGTAGATAACAGATGCAGTCAGTACAAAGGCAGGTAGAAGATAGCGCATGGAGCTCTCATCACTGTGTACGCCCCGTACAGTATTTAATACAACAGGCAGGCAGCATATACAGTCAACACAAACACGGGTAAAAGATAACCCGTGGACTCTCATCACTGCTAGTGTACGCTCTACAGAGAACAAACAACAGGCAGACGACGCAAGCATTCAGTACAAACACAGGTAGCAGATGGACCTTGGACTCTCATCATTGCCTATATACGTTCCATAGAGTATAAACACAGTCAGCAGACCGTGACAGTTAACTTGAGGCCAACACGGAGCATACGACAGCCGCAGGTGGCCGACACTCCACAATTATGATAATTATATAAACACAGCAGGGCGATTACTGTTCATGAACTCCGCACCTTTATGCACTAGCTCAATCATGTGGTACTCGCAGTTAAAGGGCCCCTCTTGAATTCAGTGCGCAATAACCGTGATTTATAGTCTGTTTATGAACTCAGTGACTGTTATGTAAGTAAGTAAACATGGTGCTTAATGTCAACATAAATCATAAGGCTTATTAGAGACGGGGAGAAGAGACGGGGAGAAGAGGGGGAAGAGGGTATGGAGGTGGGGGGGGGGGGGGAGATTACATACCCATTGCTACACTGTCACCACCAGAATGACACCTGCATTAAGATGGGCAGCGATGAGAGCCATTTTAACGTTTCATTAATTGTGAGGGACAAAGTCACAAACAAGACAGTGTCCACAAACCAAAACTTTTGAAGAGAGAGGAGAGCCGAAGCGGCTTCGCACCGCGGTCCCTCTGCTTACCAGCTTAACGCCTCACCGCTGGGCCAAACCGGCTCACGATGACTAGTTGTCAGCCGTCAGCGTGCTTTTCAGCATGCCCTTTATGGAGTGTGTACATAATTAGAGGATTGGTTTTATGTGCTGACTGCGTGCAGGCTCCTAATTCAGGGCGTGTCTACTGGATGATGTGTTAAAATTCTTCATGAATTGTTTACAAACTGCTTGTATATATTCTTTATGAGGTATTGTTAAACACTAGACATGTTTACACTCTTCACCGATGAAGTACTTCCATGAGGTATTGTTAAACACTTCACGTGTTTACACTCTTCATGAAGTAACTGGTAGCTTCTTGAGGTATTGTTAAACACTAGACGTGTTTACACTCTTCATGAAGTAACTGCTAGCTTCATGGGGTATTGTTAAACACTAGACGTGTTTACACTCTTCACTGGTGAAGTACCTCCATGAGGTATTGTTAAACACTAGACGTGTTTACACTCTTTATGAAGTAACTGCTAGCTCAATGAAGTATTGTTAAACACTAGACGTGTTTATTCTTCACTGATGAAGTAAGTACAAGCTTCATGGGGTATTGTTAAACACTAAAAGTGTTTACATTTTCGGCTGATGAAGTAACTGCTAGCTTCAAGGGGTGTTGTTAAACACTCGACGTGTTTAAACACTCGACGTGTTTACTCTGATCTTCACTGATGAAGTAACTGCCAGCACCATGAGGTATTGTTAAACGCTAGACATATGCTTACACTCTTCACTGATGAAGTAACTGCCAACTTCGTGACTTAGCAGTTAGTGCCCTTGCACCGAGACACCGCAGGGGAAAAGGTAATGAATGCGGAAGAAGATGAAGATGGGTACGTCAGTGCCGCAACACGCTGTGTCCGCGCGTCGTCAGATACCGCAGTCGTTGACAGCCTCTGCCTTGACGATGGCGGCACGTATTTCACAGCCACTGACAGTCCTTCGTCACAGCGGTTAGGCCGTGTGTTGCCGTACAGCCTCTAAGTACGGCAGCGCTGTGAGCAGCCTCTGTACATGTCCACAAAGACGCTAGACCGCCTCAGATCTGTGAACAGATACTCTGTACATGTTCATAATGTACATGTTCATAAAGACGCTGTACCCCTTAAGATCTATGAACATCTATGAACAGATACTCCGTACATGTCCACAAAGACGCTGTACCGCCTCAGCTCTATGAACAGATACTCTGTACATGTTCATAATGTAATGTTCTTAAAGACGCTGTACCGCCTCAGCTCTGTGAACAGACACTCTGTACATGTTCATAATGTACATGTTCATAAAGACGCTGTACCCCCTCAGATCTATGAACAGATACTCTGTACATGTCTACAAAGACGCTGTACCGCTTCAGCTCTGTGAACAGATACTCTGTATATGTTCATAATGTACATGTTCACAAAGGCGCTATGCCGCCACAGATTTGTGAACTGATACTCTATACATGTTCATAATGTACATGTTCACAAGGACGCTATACCACCTCAGATCTGTGAACAGATATTTTGTACATGCTTTTAATGTACATGTTCATAAAAATGCTATACCACCTCAGCTCTGTGAACACATACTCTGTACATTTGTTCACAAAGGCGCTATACCGACTCGGGTGTATGAACACATATTCTGTGTATGTACATAAGGACTGTATACCGTCCCAGGTTTATGAACAAATATTCTGTACATGTAAATAAAGACTGTATACCGCCCCAGGTGTATGAACAGATATTCTGTACATGTACATAAAGACTGCATACGGCTGCAGCTGTACGGACGTATACTATGTAGCCTACTGCAAACACTGCAGCTGTACTAACAAAATTAATACTCTGTGTATAATATATACCAAGACTGTACAACACTGCATCTGTTTAACACAGAGGTGTGTGTGTGTGTGTGTGTGTGTGTGTGTGTGTGTGTGTGTGTGTGTGTGTGTGTGTGTTGGAATGCAGAAAGGTAGGAATGCGACAGGTAACGGAGAATGCAGTCAAGCAAGGTAGAGACCACAGCATATTCAGCGTACAGCAGTCAGCTTTATTTCGCAGCAGACATGCAGTCTCTACGCGATACCGGACGAACAAATGCCTCTTCTCGTATCCGTTATAAGTTTGGACGCGTCGTTCGTTAATTATTGTCTAACCGTCGTGAAATTTGTTAAATGTTCTTTCACTGAGTTTCACGTACCCATATTGGGGTTTCCGGAACAAACGCTCTTGAGCCGAGTTATCTGGCCAAGGAAGCCGTGGACATCACACCATCGATCGCCTGGAGGAGAGGCGTGGAAAGAGAAAGCGCTAGACGATCTTCATTGAAAGGGCGAGAGAGGGCCATCGTCAATCGGACGAACGTTGGAACCGTTTCAAAGGCAATGTTGGAGAGTTCAGTTCAGTTCAGAATGGTATCTATGCGCTCAGAAAAAGCCCATTAATTATGCGCTCCACCCCGTCTCTTAGAAGTTTTCCCAACGCTGCCTTTGAAACGGTTCCAGTGTTGGTCTGATTGACCTTGGCCCTCTCTCGTCCTTTCAAGGACGATCGTCTAGAGCTTCAAAGGAGAAACGCTGGAGGAACCTCCGAGAGTCAGTTATGAGCTTTTCCGAGCGCATGGATCAAACAGTCTTGAGCTGAACTGAACTTTGGACTCGCTGCTGGACGCCGGGCCGGCTGCCTCCACACAGGTAACCTGCTGGCGGGGACTAATACTACCCTGTCACCACCCGAATCAGTGATTTCTGCATTCAGATGGGCAGCAGTGTGAGCCATTTTAATGTTGTATTAATTGTAATGAGAAAACCCACAAGACAATGAGGGATGATTAAAGTATGCTGACGTGATTTGACTTCAGCCTACATTTTGGGTCACGCTGTCTGCTGCACTACTGGCGCAAGTTCGGGCCGAAGCTTGCATCTCATTATAAGCCAGTTAAGAAGCGAAGTATAGTCATCGAACTGTCCAAACCAAGTTCGACGAACTAAACGTTCGTCTGATCTAAAAGTCGAGAAACGAATTATAGTTCACCAAACTGTCTGAAGTATATTTGGCGAACTAACAGTTCGTCCAATTTAAGAACGGGATTTACACGAGCTTAGAGCTAGGCCAAACCGGCTCCTTGTTTGGTCGTGTCGTTTCGTCCAGTCCACAGAAACCACCAGGCTTATTAGGGACGGGGAGCTAGGGACGGCCACCTCGACTTTCACACAGCTCCTGAGCTGTGGCAACAACGCTTGCTTCTTTCATGGTGTCCACAAACCACAACCTTTTTTGAAGAGAAAGGAGAGCGCAAGTGAAATCGAGCCGAGGCCCTTCTATCTGCTTAACCGTACGCCTTACCGCTAGGCCAAACCGGCTGACGGAAGGCGTCGTAAACACAGCCCGGCTTTTATCTCTAAACTGCGGACCCCGCCACGGTGACCTCTCCGATGCTTTGTGCAAACAGTGGTGACAAGCGAGTCTCTGACCTCTTCACTTGACTGGTTAGAATTTGAGATTTGCACAGTGATACACACACTTGACTGGTTAGAATTTTAGATTTGCACAGTGATACACACACTTGACTGGTTAGAATTTGAGATTTGCACAGTGATACACACACTTGACTGGTTAGAATTTGAGATTTGCACAGTGATACACACACTTGACTGGTTAGAATTTGAGATTTGCACAGTGATACACACACTTGACTGGTTAGAATTTGAGATTTGCACAGTGATACACACACTTGACTGGTTAGAATTTGAGATTTGCATAGTGATACACACACTTGACTGGTTAGAATTTGAGATTTGCATAGTGACACACACGTCTTCGGGCTGGCTGCTTTTTTGTTTTTTGTTTTTGTTTTGCCAGTGCGAGCAGAAATTGTGTGAGCTGTGTGTGCGCGCCATTATATAGATGTGTGTGTGTGTGTGTGTGTGTGTGTGTGTGTGTGTGTGTGTGTGTGTGTGTGTGTACGCGCGCGCGCGTGTGTGCGTATGTGTGTGTGTGTGTGTGTGTGTGTGTGTATGTGTGTGTGTGTGTGTGTGTGTGTGTGTGTGTGTGAGAGAGAGAGAGAGAGAGAGTGTGTGTGTGTGCGTGTGTGTATGTGTGTGTGTGTGTGTGTGTGTGTGTGTGTGTGTGTGTGTGTGTGTGTGTGTGTGTGCGGACTCGTAGTGTGTGAATTGATGCGTGTGCCTGGCACATAAGTAACCTTTGTGTACGGGTTAGCTAATGAGACCTACACACACACACACACACACACACACACACACACACACACACACACACACACACACACACACGACACACACACACACATTTTGTAAACAGCCTGCGTCAGCTTGTCTATTCAGACCCAGTCATTGGAGAATAACGAAATAACGACAGCCTGGCTGGCCTACGTACTGAATTTCCGTATGCAGCCGTCTCTTTCCATTCCCCACACTGATGTAGCTTAACAGCTGGAACCGGAAGCTCTCCTTTGCAGCTCAGTTAAGACTTATATAGGAATATCATTCTCGCTAAGTTTCTTTCTCTTACCAGGCTCCAGTTATCTGGAACCAACTCCCTGTTCTGTCCGCCATTCTACCTCTGTCAGCTCTTTTAAATCTTCCTTGAAAACCTTTCTCTTTTTAAAAACCTTTTCTTCAGTCTCATTGCCCTGATTGCCCTGATATGCGACTGGTGTGTGTGTGTGTGTGTGTGTGTGTGTGTGTGTGTGTGTGTGTGTGTGTGTGTGTGTGTGTGTGCGTGCGTGTGCGCGTGCGCGCATGCGTGCGTGTGCGAGTCTGTGTGTGCGCGTGCGCGCGTGCATGCATGTGCGAGTCTGTATGTGCGTGCGTGTGTGCGTGCGTGTGTGCGTGCATTCATGTTGTATGCATTGAATTTTGACAAATATGTATTGTAGAGAACGTGTAAGCGCTTAGGGCCTATGCGGATTAGGCTCTCTAAGTATTTTATTATTATTATTATTAAGTTAAAGCAGAAGGTATATACCCTGGTCTTGGTTCTTTCATCGTCGTCACTGTCACGCCCATAACAACACAGCTGTATTTCCCTAAGCAATCGTCCCGATATAACCGTACTGGTTGACTGGGCGTAAACATGAAATTACTTACTTGCCCAAAAGATTCAAATTCTTTATTCACCAAGTTTTACAACAAGGAAAGTGTCTCGAAAGCAGTAAGCATACAAACATAAGAAACAACAACACCGACATACATCAACTAGCAACCCATTTGCACCAACAAAACAACACCGAAACGCACATACTCACAGCTGCACGAGCGCGCACGCACGCACGCCCCCCCCCCCCCCCCCCCCCCCACACACACACACGCCATAAGTATGAGTAGTGTTCCAATGTAAACTATAGTCCTATGTCTAAGACTAAGATAGGCAGAATAAAAGTTCAACACACACACACACACACACACACACACACACACACACACACACACACACACACACACACACACACATTTATAAATAACATTCCATTTCATAATCTAAAATCCTACACTTTAAGACAGAGCCGAATAAGAGTTAAATAACAGCAAGAAACGCGCGCGCGCCCGCACACGCACACACACACACACACACACACACACACACACACACACACACACACACACACACACACACACACACACACACACACACACACACACACACACACTAACTCATGCACCTGCATGCATGCCCCACCGCTCCCCACATGCACACTTGTAGATAATGTTAAAACTACACGACAATAGAAAATAAAAAGAAATAAAAAGTCCTTCATATAAAACAAGTAAGTTAAAACTAATCAAAGTTTGACAAACACATTCACACGCATACTCCTACACAACACACATGTGCGCACGCTCGACCACGTGCACATGCATATATTATACACAAATGCAGTCTCTCTCTCTCTCTCTCTCTTCTCTCTCTCTCTCTCTCTCTCTCTCTCTCTCTCTCTCTCTCTCTCTCTCTCCATGAATGTGCCAGAGCAACGCGCACTGGGAATAAACAATAACAAGATTATAAAATAAGGTCAAATGAAAGACTGAGCGCAGTTTGTTTCTTTGGCTGTCACTAACACACCGATCACACCGATCACTTGCTAAAAGAGCGTATTGCTTGAGGGTAAAAAACTGTTCTGAAATCTAGAGGTTCTAGCCCTCATGGCCCTGTATCTGCGTCCAGAGGGAAGGGGCTGGAAGAGGTGGTTGGCTGGATGCGATGTGTCCGGAACAAGTCATAATGCCAAACGCTACTGCTTAGCACTAAATCCATTCAAGCTTACATACAATTTATTTTTTAAGGCAAAGTTACATTCAAACCTTAAAGAACAGCCACTGCGTAGGCCTACATGCATTTAGAAAAGTTAATAACACGAAAACAGTATTAACAGCAATAATAATTTTTAAAAACATTCCCGATTTCAGGTATGGCCATGAAGCAGAAGCAGCCATTTCTCTCTCTGACGCTTAACTGATGACGCAATTCCCGCGGCTGCCACCACGTGATGTCGACCAAAGACAAGCGGTCCGTTCCGGCTGCTACCGTGGAACACTCCGACTCTGAATGCGAGTCACTCATGCAGCCCGGACAAACTGCCAGCTCTGCCGGCACAGCGCTGTATGACCATGGCGACGAAAACGCTGAACTCCTCACAAGTGAGTCGCCGTCAGTTGTGTCAAATGACGTCATCAATCGTAAGACTGGCGCAGGCAGGAGCACGGAAGGAAGCGCGCAGTCTGGACAACACTCCAGTACTCCGACTTCGCTCGCAGCGTCACCAGTGATTGCATCAAGGCAAGAGGGACGTCAGAAGCGGACGACGAGGGCCGCGGGTGACGAAAGCAAGTGCGTTCGTCGTCTCAGTTCCGGAGATACACCTTACTGGCTTGTTCAGGTGAGAGAGAGAGATTTAATACTGGAAGATGAAGATCAAACCACACAAAAGGCTGAAAAGGGCGCTGATTTTAGTTACACACAAAACATGCGCAAAATGTCAAGGAAGCGCATTTGACACACTAGCAAACTATGATAGACGAAAATGTCTACTTATCTTTTAGTTAGTGCTGGAGTTAGCTGTAGCTAGAACTCAAAGATAAAGATGAAATTTAAGCTGGAGCCTCTGCTTACAATCTGGCCTTGCTAAAACTACAACGCATGTAAGGTATATTATATATGTTTATCAATTTCATGGTGCATAAATGTGATACATGCAAAATGTCAGCAGGTAGAAGTGTATATGACAGTTTCTCCTAGATATTATTATTATTAATCGCTTTTATATAGCGCTATTCTCCGCTCTCGAGCAGACTCACTGCGCTCGCATGTGATTCTACATAAGTGAATAGTTTTATTTTTTATTTTTATAGCGCGTTTTTGAATATCCACCGAAGTGGTGTACTTACAGATATAAACTGCGATATGTATGCACATGGTTTAATGATACAGAAGAAATATCAAATTGGTATCATGGAAACAGAATTGAGGAAAAGAAGAAGAAAAGAAAAGCAAAAAAAAAAAAAAGGGAAAAAAGCGGGAAGCTTGAGTCAGTGGGAATTCGAACTCGAAACTTTATTTTACCAGGATTGTAGATTAGGTTCAATCAAAATCTAACAACTAGTCCTTGCTAAGCTGCTGATGAGTAAATATGATGTTACAAGGCATCATGCATATACTTACATAAGCATGAACGAGTGATTTAATTTTTATACATGAAGATATATACATGGAGCATAAGAACTTCCATACAGAAACACAGCATGTTCATAGCGCCAGCCGCACAGAGCATACATCACTTAGTTATACATGTATGTCCAAGAATACGTCGCTCAGTTATACATGTGTAAACCACCTGACAATGGTTGAGAGTGGATGATTTACGGGGTGGGCTCGTTGTGTCTGTCATTCACACCGTACGATATAGAAAAGACCACAAAAGGGATGTTACGTTTGTTTGTAGTTTAATTAATTTTGATAGACACAGACTAATAATGATAATAATAGCCGGTCGGCCCGCAAGCGAGTTCTTAGGCTTGCATAAGTGAACTAAGAAAAGATAATAACAAAAGAAAAGAAAGGAAAAAGGGAAAGAAAGGGAAAGAAAAAAAGAAGGGCTCTAGCCAGATTTCTGCAATGGACAATCAACATTCCAATGTTTAGCAAAAGGCTAGAAAAAAAGCAACCACATAGTAAAACAAAGCAATTAAGCGACAAACATCTTTACCGAAAATCGCCCATAACAAATTTATAGTATCGGAACATCGCATCAGAGGAAAAAGCACAATACCTTACAAGCGAACTCACTGCCAATAATACAGTCTAGAGTATACGCTATCATCTGGTATGTAAAGTTGGATTAGACTTCATAAATTAGCTCCAAAAAATGAGGAACGTAAGTCTAAATCAGTTCCAACCTGTACTTGATGGTATGTAAAAACATCCATTAATACGAGGTAACTTTTACATAAAAGCTTAAACCTCAATGACTTAAAGTCATTAATTCCACCGTTGTAAACAATTAGTTTCCTCTATATAGTTCCCGATAACTACAAACGATACAGAAAATGTAACAAACATCTGATCCGAACACACCCCTATTCTGCTGAGAGCATCATAGGTTCAACTCGAATCATTTGAACACCCCGCCGCCTCTGCTGTCGTCACCATCATTAGTGCCAGCCCCAGAGCTGATAAGACCTGAGCATCACTGACCAGCATGTCCACCTTACCCCCCTCCTCCTATTGTTCCATAGTTTCCTATTCCATTTGTCTAATCTCTGCACGTATTCAGCCATTTTATATAAAACTAAAACCTAACTAAAGTTATAAAATTTCACTATAAACTCCACTAAAAACAATAGTAACCGTGACAACAATAAAAGTAATAATAACTTCAACTTCACCTCCTACTAAAGTGTATCATACGCTAATAATACGACTAGCCGTCTATTTTTCCAATAGCACAAAGCATCGTCAAACAATATTATACAGACAACGCACTGAACAGACTATAACTCAAATTACTGCACACGACTGTGTCCGTTAGACCAATACAACCAAAAATCATTTCATTATCTTTCAGCCAAAAACAGTAAACACTAAATATAAAATAATATGCATAAAATACAATTTTACCATAACCGTAACATCAAACAATACCAAAATTGACATAGTAAAAATAATAGGAAATTCTTCCACATACCTCTAAGGTTTGAACGGGCCCTGAGCTTGAACAAAATTTGCGTCTGACCGGCGTTTGGTGGTAAACTGCGCGGTCTTGGTCCCAGCGTCTTGATGCCAAGAGGCGCTGGTTTGTTTATCAACTAATAGCCTGACATTGAACAATTGAACTCGGGGGAACGCTGAGCTGGACATGGCCCTTGGTGTGACCCTTGGGGCGAACTCGTAAAAACAATTACCGTTGGTGCCAGAGTTTAATTACTTCAGGCACCAAACAGGGAGTACAAAGAAGAAAAATACAGAGAAAAAACTAGTAAGCACTACTAGTGGTTACACATGTATGTCCAAGCATACATCGCTCAGTTATACATGTCTGTCCAGGCATACATCACTCAGTTATACATGTATGTCCAAGAATACATCTCTCAGTTATACATGTCTGTCCAGGCATACGTCACTCAGTTATACATGTCTGACCAGGCATACGTCACTCAGTTATACATGTCTGTCCAGGCATACGTCACTCAGTTATACATGTATGCCCGAGCATACAACCAGCAGATAAGGCAGGAAAACATCCGTGAACCTTTTACCGAAGGCATCCCCCCCCCCCCTCCCCTTCTCCCTCTCCCCCCCCTCCCCCTCCCCCCCCTCGCCCACCTGCCCCCTCCTTGAAGCGGGGTCGCTGTGTCACACTGATGTCCTGTAAAGCGGGGTCGCTGTGTCACACTGATGTCCTGTAAAGCGGGGTCGCTGTGTCACACTGATGTCCTGTAAAGCGGGGTCGCTGTGTCACACTGATGTTCTGTAAAGCGGGGTCGCTGTGTCACACTGATGTCCTGTAATGCAGTGTCTTAACTGAGGCACAGCCGTGCTCCATTCTCTAAGCATTCGAAATAAATTCTGAACGCGTAGCTGGAGATGGAACACATATCTAAACGAAATCAGCCTCACGGCGTTCACAGCAGGAAACCAGCTTTATGGTTGGCTCTTGGTCTGACTTCAATTTGTCACGTTATGCCGCACGCGCCCCATCCGGTCGTCCGTCCGCCATTTTTCTTTTGAATTGCAGATAGGGCGGGTTACTGTTTCGGGTCATAGGGTATTTAACTGATGTGTGTTCGGTCCTGTTGGCTCTCGTTTCACCACGTGATGTTCTCCTGCACCTCATGTTCAGACCACTTCCAACCTTTGACTGGGAAACTACTGACGCAGCGTGGGACTGCCCCTGAGTACAAAAAGCCAGGCAGTGTGCGACCAGCGTGAAGGATGGAGCCTCTTGCGGGCTGCAGCTAGACTGGTCTACACCTGTCCACTGGCAGCCTACCTGTAGTAGGCGGGACCACCGGCTACGTTCAACTCTTTCCCGCAGCTCGGGTTAATCCCGGCGGTGGAGGAAGGGGTGAACGTCTCCGTGTTTCCCGCACCCAGTTGTAGTCTGCTGGACCTGATTCCAGCGACCACCACAAGTGTATGCTTGCGGCATACCCAAGTATTTTTAGCCGCCTGACTACAGGCCTCGATTTTACTACAAGTGTATGTGAACTACCATGTGCGTCTTCGACGTTTTTAACTGTAAATACTGTGTGTGCCGATTGTATATATTACATGTTGTGCAGCCCGCCGACAACCTTGCAAGTTTTTTTTTATCTGCAGCCCAGTTTTTAACTGTAAATAGTGGACGACAATTTTTTAACCGGACCCCTAGCGTGCTGCTCAGTTCTACGAGTGAACGCCCCAGTACAGCCAAGACGACCCAGCACCCTGACCCTAGTACTGATCCGCAGGTGGATCCCTCCCCTCACCCCTCATTCCCCCTTTGTTCCAGCGACCTCATGTCCCGATCCAAATATTGATCCGCAAGTGGACCAAGCTTACTTCGCTCCCCATCCCCCCGTCTCCCCCATGGTTTTAACTATGATATATCCAAAACAAGCTTACTTTATATTGTCCCTAATATGCTTTTAGCATCTGAGGACATTAAGCAAAAACAGAACGAACGAACGAACGAAACGTCCTGTTGGTCTCTTTCGATCTCGTCTTCGGAAGTAAACAAACGTGTAGCATGTGTTCAGACAGCTGATGCGAATCGTGTCAAATGTCCCGGTCCAGTCGTCGCCTTTAATTGCTGTGGTGAGCCAGTTGGGCCTAGCGGCAAGGCGTTAGGCTGATAAGGGGACGAGATAGGTTCGATTCCCCGCTGCGACCCCCCCCTTTTTATTTTAATAAAAAAATATTTTATTTATTAATATTATACTTAAGTCCGTGTCCTTTTACTTCAAGCGTTGTGGTTTGTGAACGCTCCCTCGTTTTGTCTTCAAACGTAGTCTGTGAACACTGTATTGTCTTCAGACGTAGTCTGTGAACACTGTATTGTCTTCAAACGTAGTCTGTGAACACTGTATTGTCTTCAGACGTAGTCTGTGAACACTGTCATGTCCCCTTGCCCCTCAAAATTTGTGAAACGTTAAAATGACGATAGCTGCCCGTCTGAATACAGGGGTCGTTGTGGTGGTGACATTGTAACGTTAGGTATAGCCCCCTGCCCCCCGCCCCCCTGCCCCCACCTCCTGGGATCTCGGTCCCCGCCAGTATCTCTTCCGAGACACGACTCGGCGTTCTTTAACTGAACAAGCCTAACGAACACTGACTTGGGGGCGGGGATAGCTCAGTGGTTAGAGCGCCGGACTCGTGATTGAAAGGTCGCGGGTTCGAATCCCTGCTGGAACGGCGGGAGAATTTTCTTCTCCAGGGTCGACTTTCTGTTCTGACTCTTATTTCGGTATCCGTTCCACCCCCGTGTTACCACAGTAGCACGTAAAAAATCCCGGTCATTTCTGCCAAAAGTGCAGGTGGCAGGTTACAGCTAAACACGCATACACCTTACGTATGTGGCTTTTATTGAACCGTGCTTCGGCATTGGTCACAGCTTGTCCCTAATATGTCAAATGACATCTGAGGACATTAAGCATCAACTCATCATCGAACACTGACAGTCGTCTGGTGGCCAGGAAGTCTCCCAGTCAGTGACACCGCGGAGCTATCGCGACGTCAAACCGCAGGGTCAAAGCTATTCATGACCCATAGATAAGGCCAGCTAGTAAACGGCAGCCGTTTTGTCCGTTTGTCGGCACTTTTGTGGCGGAGGTAGGGTATGCCCGCTGCATTGTATGGGTCTGTGGTCGGGAGAAATAGGAACGTTTACTGCTTGCGTTAGAGCAATGACTTGATATTTTCATCGTTTTTAGCTTAAATCACACAGAACAAACTGACTCGACTACATTACAACAATTAAAAGCTGTGAGTAAATGAGTGTGTCGATAAACCTGTCAAGAATAATTAGTACTTTGACTGATGAAACAGACTGGGGACCTATAGCAACCCACTGTTTTTAGCGCAGACTGTTACAACAAGAAGCCATGTCAAGTTTTCTGGGAATGACATGATGTCCGGCTCTGAGCCGTCCCCAGTCCGGCTGGCAGTCAGATAAGAAGTGTGTGAACTCTGCGATATGTTGCTGAATGCATGTAAACTTACCGTGAGTGGGTTTATTTTGGCAAAGCACAGAAAGAAAATCGATATAACGTTTTTATTTAATGGTACTTGTTTTAATGCATGTGCTTACCATGACTGGGTTTATTTTGGCAAAGTACAGAAAGAAAATCGATATAACGTTTTTATTTAATGGTACTTGTTTTAATGCATGTGCTTACCATGACTGGGTTTATTTTGGCAAAGTACAGAAAGCACAGCAGGAAAGGCGACATAACGTTTTTTTATTTTATAAAATGGCACTTGCTTTGGGGTTTTAATTTAAATGCATAGTTTTCGGATTTATTCGGACTTATTTGTTTTCCGTATTGATTGCTTGGCTTGTCCACTCACAAGATCCAAACACATAGAAGATTCAGAAGACCGCCATTAGGACAAAACATTAGATGCGAATTTTCCAGGTAACCCGCTTCATCAAGCTACAAAACGATACTTAAACAACCGTTAAACAGTGGGGGGGGGGGGGGGGGGGGGGGGGGAAGATGCAGAACTAGCTAGGACACTTGTTTGCTTGTGGATGAGCGATGTTGTTTTCACTCTCAGCTTTGTTTTTGTAGTTGTTTTTATTTGTTTATCTTATACTACTTGTTTATGATTGCATCTGTTGATTTAAAAAACCCCACTAAATTGCTTATTAAATGTTTGCCCTCGGGTGACCTTGTGGAATGTTAAAACCCAAGAACTAAATAACTAACTTACTACGCTACTGTATCGTTCGTTTGATTTCATGCCGGCTATAACCCTACGTGGTTGACTGGGCTCAAAGCACCAACTAACTGACAGTCTGTCATTTTTATCTGTATTTTAATTCTCGTCATCGTATAAAGCTTTCATTGGGTGCGTTGGGTTATCAATGGGGCAATCTAAAGTCCTTCACTCATACAGCTGTCCATTCATTTTGGTTTTGAGCAGGAAGGGAACTCAGACTTGCAAACCATGACGTTGGTTATGCCAAGTCCCGCAGAGAATGAGGAGAGCTATCTGATTGGTCGAGCCAGCAAACGGACGGAAGTTCCGGTCCGCATGACGCGACTGACAGAAGTAGCTCCAACTAACAGCAGTTTGGTCGATGGCGGTAAGAATGGACATTTGATTTGTTAAATCAGCCGTTTAGTCTGGCACAGGCAGGTAGTTAGGGATATAAGCTATTTTTTACTTGAGATATGAGACCCACTGAACTGTGAAGTTCATATTAGTGGAAAATTGATCATCTTTTTACAGTTTTGTTTGATTAGTTATTGTCCTTCGC
>OY757555.1:2573386-2588386 GCA_963584105.1 Alviniconcha strummeri | reverse complement strand
TCAGCTGATGACACAGGTCTTACCACAAGACTTAAAGTCAGCTGATGACACAGGTCTTACCACAAGACTTAAAGTCAGCTGATGACACAGGTCTTACCACAAGACTTAAAGTCAGCTGATGACACAGGTCTTACCACAAGACTTAAAGTCAGCTGATGACACAGGTCTTACCACAAGACTTAAAGTCAGCTGATGACACAGGTCTTACTACAAGACTTAAAGTCAGCTGATGACACAGGTCTTACCACAAGACTTAAAGTCAGCTGATGACACAGGTCTTACTACAAGACTTAAAGTCAGTTGATGACACAGGTCTTACTACAAGACTTAAAATCAGCTGATGACACAGGTCTTACTACAAGGCGCAGGACGAGCTGATCACAGCCTATGAAGACATCAGCCTCAAGGTCAACGACGACCTGCTGGACACCGAGGAGATCAAGAAACAGCGGAAGCTGGCCACTACGTACTCCAAGATAACACTAGCCATCAACTTGGTGAGTGAGTGAGTTAGTACCCCCCCCCCCCCCACACACACACACACACAGAGTACACTAGCCATCAACTTGGTGAGTGAGTTAGTACACACACACACACACACACACACACACACACACACACACACACACACACACACACACACACACACTACACTACACTACACTACACTAGCCATCAACTTGGTGAGTTAGTACCCCCCCCCCCCCCCCCCCACACACACACACACACACACTCATTCACAGAGAGAGAGACAGACAGACAGACATACAGAGCGACAGAGACCGGTGTTGTTTGTATACAGCCACTGTACTGTTGCTGCAGATGTTGATGATTGCCAAGCTAGCGGCCAGCATCCTGTCCGGGTCCATGTCCATCATCTCCAGCCTGGTGGACAGCGTGGTGGACCTCCTGTCCGGCGTCATCATGTGGTGGGCCACGCGGGCCGTGCGCACCAGGGACCCCTACGCCTATCCACAGGGTGAGTGCCGCCTTATTCACAAGGCGGGTTGGCGTATCCACAAGGCGGGTTGGCGTATCCACAAGGCGGGCACGCTTATTCACAAGGTTGGGTGGTTTATGCACACGGCCGGCCTGCGTATCCACAAGGCGTGCTTGCTTAACCACAAGGCGGGCTCGCTTATCCACAAGGCGGGCTTGCTTATTCACAAGGCAAGCTTACGTACCCACAAGGCTGGCTTGCTTATCCACAAGGCCGGCTTGCCTATTCACAAGATAGGCTTGCTTATTCAGAAGGCAAGCTTACGTATGCACAAGGCGGGCTTGCTTATTCACAAGGTGGGCTTACTTACTAACAAGGTGGGCTTGCTTATTCACAAAGCAAGATTGCGTATGCACAAGGCGGGGTTGCTTATCCACAAGGCGGGCATGCTTATTCACAAGGCAAACAAGGCGGGCGTGCTTATCCACAAGGCGGGCTGGTTTTATCCACAAGGCAGGTATATATATATATAAAAGATACCCTTCTCCTTATCCACACGGTAAGCTTGGTAATCAACAGATAGTTATGTGGTTATCCGCACGGTAGGCTTGCTTATCCGCAGGTGAATCGCCACCTGGACGCAGAGAGTGCCGCGCATCTCCCTTTCCCACAAAACAGTCTGACTGGTTGCAACGATTGCTGTCGTTGTCGTTGGTTCCGCGGTCCCCTGCTGGAGAGTGTTGTTCTGCCATGTACATGTGCACAGGGACAAGCGGAATTTTGATCAGTCATTGCACGCGCTCCAGGGGAGGGGGGTGTGTTTGTTGGGGGGGGGGGGGGGGTTATAAAAACGATCAGAAATACCGACTGTATTGCCATTGTAAGGGATATGACTGACATCAACATATTTATTGCTGTGCAGGATTGTCTGCATTATTTACAGGGACATGCGCACTTACAACATGGGGATTACTGACGGGCGTCATGTTTATTGATGGGGCAAGGATTGCACACTCCAACAGGACATGTTTATTGATGGGGCAAGGATTGCACACTCCAACAGGACATGTTTATTGATGGGGCAAGGATTGCACACTCCAACAGGACATGTTTATTGATGGGGCAAGGATTGCACACTCCAACAGGACATGTTTATTGATGGGGCAAGGATTGCACACTCCAACAGGACATGTTTATTGATGGGGCAAGGATTGCACACTGCAACAGGACATGTTTATTGATGGGGCAAGGATTGCACACTGCAACAGGACATGTTTATTGATGGGGCAAGGATTGCACACTCCAACAGGACATGTTTATTGATGGGGCAAGGATTGCACACTCCAACAGGACATGTTTATTGATGGGGCAAGGATTGCACACTCCAACAGGACATGTTTATTGATGGGGCAAGGATTGCACACTCCAACAGGACATGTTTATTGATGGGGCAAGGATTGCACACTCCAACAGGACATGTTTATTGATGGGGCAAGGATTGCACACTCCAACAGGACATGTTTATTGATGGGGCAAGGATTGCACACTCCAACAGGACATGTTTATTGATGGGGCAAGGATTGCACACTCCAACAGGACATGTTTATTGATGGGGCAAGGATTGTACACTCCAACAGGACATGTATATTGACGGGGCAAGGATTGCACACTCCAACAGGACATGTTTATTGATGGGGCAAGGATTGCACACTCCAACAGGACGTGTTTATTGACAGGGCCAGAATCGCCATGGCTACAGTGAAAGACCTACAGCGGCCTGTCAGTGCTGTAAACAGACTGTGTGGTAATCATATTTCCTGCCCAGCTGATGCACGTTCGTCTTCTCCATTGTGACCTTGTTCTGCTTCTTGTTATTATTCATCATCATCCCCCCCCCCCCCCCCCCCCCCCACACACACACTCTACTCTTCGGCCTGATGTAACCGCAGTGGTTGACTGGACGTGTAACTTACTTACTTACCCCGCCCCCCCCCCCCCCCCTCCATTATAACAGACGTGATATGATATTCTCTGGTGTCATGCTTTATCGCATAATTATGTAATAGATTGTAAGATGTCATACTTTACAACAGACGTGATATACCTATGATGTCATACTTTACAAAAGACGTGATAAGATACCTATGATGTCATACTTTACAACAGACGTGATATGATATTCTCTGTTGTCATGGTTTATCGCATAATTATGTAATATATTGTAAGATGTCATACTTTACAACAGACGTGATATGATACCTATGATGTCATACTTTACAAAAGACGTGATAAGATACCTATGATGTCATACTTTACAACAGACGTGATATGATACCTATGATTTCATACTTTACAAAAGACGTGATAAGATACCTATGATGTCATATTTTACAACAGACGTGATGTGATATTCTCTGGTCTCATGCTTTATCGCATAATTATGTAATAATTGTAAGATGTCATACTTTCCCTCAGATTATGATGATCTGTGATAATTATGATATTCTGTGATGTTAGACTTTAATTACCACGGACGTCATATGATATTTGATGTCGCACTTGTCCATAGATGTTGTATTTCAAAAATGTCACACTTGACCACAAACGTCATAATATGATGTCATACCTTTACAACACCCCTCATATAACGTCACACATTACCACAGACATCATATGATGTCACACTTTACCACGCACATCATAAAATGTCCTGAGTACTGGGAAGAGATAGATGAGCAATTTAATGGTGTTATTTTGATACCTTGTTAAGAACATGCTGTGCGTGTCACTGACCCAGTTGTTCCTTCTCGGCACGTGCTGCACGCAGGTCGCACGAAGCTGGAACCTGTGTCCATCATCATCTTGTCCGTGGTGATGGCGCTGGCCTCCCTGCAGCTGGTGCGTGAGTCTGTGGAAAAACTGGTGATGCTGGCTGATGACGCCTCCTCCCTCCCCGACGTGGAGATACCCACCTTCGTCATAGCGGGTAGCACTGTGGGTAAGTCGTGTAACCTAGACACCCCGGTTTCCATCCAGTTTCCACCCGCCATGGTTTGGTACGAACACCAAGGTTTGGGCTGTGTCACAACACACTGACACCAGCATGAACACCAAGGTTTGGGTTGTGTCACAACACACTGAAACCAGCAAGAACACAAGGCTTAGGCTGTGTCACAACACACTGACACCAGCACGAACACCAAGGTTTGGGTTGTGCCACAACACGCTGACATCAGCAAGAACACCAATGTGTGGGCTGTCCCAACACACTGACAACAGCAAGAATACCAAGGCTTTGGTTGTGTCACTCCAGCAAGATCACAGGATTTGGGCTGTGTCACAACACACTGACACCAGCACGAACACAGGGCTTGGGCTGTGTCACTCCAGCAAGATCACAGGATTTGGGCTGTGTCACAACACACTGACACCAGCACGAACACAGGGCTTGGGCTGTGTCACTCCAGCAAGATCACAGGATTTGGGCTGTGTCACAACACACTGACACCAGCACGAACACAGGGCTTGGGCTGTGTCACTCCAGTAAGATCACAGGATTTGGGCTGTGTCACAACACACTGACACCAGCACGAACACAGGGCTTGGGCTGTGTCACTCCAGCAAGATCACAGGATTTGGGCTGTGTCACAACACACTGACACCAGCACGAACACAGGGCTTGGGCTGTGTCACTTCAGCAAGAACACAGGGTTGGGCTGTGTCACAACCAACAGCAAGAACACAAGGTTTGGGCTGTGTTGCAACACAATAGCATATACCGGGTGACCTCCAGAGGTTTCAACTAGGAGCCTTACTACTACTACTACTTGTACTGCTGCTGCTGCTGCTGCTGCTGCTACTACTACTACTGCTGCTACAACTACTGGGAGCGTTACTACTACTACTTCTACTACTGCTGCTGCTGCTGCTGCTACTACTACTACTACTGCTGCTGCTGCTGCTGCTGCTACTGCTACTGCTGCTACTGCTGCTGCTGCTGCTGTTTCCAGTTCCCACATTTACTTTGTTGTTGAGCTGTTGAATCAAACGTCCGTGGTGGTCGCCGAGCGGTCTAATACTTCAACACTGAGACTGGTTTGGTGTGACGACTTTCGTGTGCAGAATCTGAGTCCTGTTGATCTAGTGCGTCATATGGCTGGTGTGTCATGTCGCACTGTGTAGTGATCAAGTTCATCGTTTGCTGTTGTATTATGATCTGTTATTGTACAGTGATCAGTTATGTATCTGGTGTACGTGTCATCTGGTGTACGTGTGTCTCGAGCAGTGGTCAGTTTTGTCCTGGTGCTGACGTGGCATTCTATCTTGGTCAGTGATCAAGCTCGTCATGTGGCCGGTTTTTCGTCCTATTTTGTGCACTGACCACGTTTGGCGTGTCTTGTAATTTTTGGTGTGATCAAGTTCGTCATGTGGTTAGCATGCCAAGCGATACTGGGCAGTGATCATGTTCATCATGCCGTTGCCGTGTCATGCTGTATTGTGGAGTGGTCAGCTTTGTCATCTGGCTGTTTTGTCATCAATTTCGTCTTGTGGCTATAGCGTGTCATGTTATGCCGTGAAGTGATCACGTTCGCCATGAAGCTGTAATGTGTCATGTTCTGTTTTACAGTGGTAATTTGTCTGTAGTGTGTCATGTTATGTTGTGCAGTGATCGGGTTCGTCATGTGTCTGTAGTGTGTCGTGTCATGTTTTACAGTGATCAAGTTCGTCATGTGGTTGGTGTGCCGCAAAGTGAACAGCCCCATAGTTCAGGCCTTGGCCATGGATCACCGCAATGACGTCATGTCCAACTCCGTGGCCATCGTCTGCGGCTACCTTGGTGAGCTGGTAGCGAGTGTACTTGTCGTAAATACCATCCCTCTACAGTGATTTGCGGAATGTGAACTAATTTTCATAGGTGAACATTTGGTTATATTTTAGTTTGTCAATAAAGATCAATGTGAAATACTATAAAGCAAAAATGGAATTTCGAATTTTGGCGCAGAATACATCTAGCACGTGAGTGAGTAGCTGTGACGTTTTCCTCAATGCAGCGCATAGCGGCGGAGCAACAGACTGCTTGGTGTCGAACAAAACGTGACAAACGAAAGCGTGACTGATGACGGGAGGTGACTGCTTGGTGTCGAACAAAACGTGACAAACGAAAGCGTGACTGATGACGGGAGGTGACTGCCTGGTATCGAACAAAACGTGACAAACGAAAGCGTGACTGATGACGGGAGGTGACTGCTTGGTGTCGAACAAAACGTGACAAACGAAAGCGTGACTGATGACGGGAGGTGACTGCTTGGTGTCGAACAAAACGTGACAAACGAAAGCGTGACTGATGACGGGAGGTGACTGCTTGGTGTCGAACAAAACGTGACAAACGAAAGCGTGACTGATGACGGGAGGTGACTGCTTGGTGTCGAACAAAACGTGACAAACGAAAGCGTGACTGATGACGGGAGGTGACTGATTGGTGTCGAACAAAACGTGGCGAACGAAAGTGTGACTGATGACGGGAGGTGACTGCTTGGTGTCGGACAAAACGTGACAAACGAAAGCGTGACTGATGACGGGAGGTGACTGCTTGGTGTCGAACAAAACGTGACAAACAAAAACGTGACTGATGACGGGAGGTGACAGTTCACTGAATCGGTGCGGCAAACTGTAATAGCAGATTGAGATCCTGGTGCATTCCAGTTCGAGAGAAGATGATGAGGATGATAATAACGACGACGATGACTGTTTATAGCGTTTCCAAAGTGCTCGTGGAGAATGCAACGTGACTAAAGTGACTCTCATTGTAAAAGACTGGGATATTAAGAACAAGATAAAAACAACGACAGCAAACAAACAAACAAACAAACAAACGTAACAAGTACAGCAACAGCAAAGAAACACGCACATGCGCACGAATATACGCGCGTACGCCCGCACGCACGCGCACGCACACAAACACACACATATGCAAGCACGCACACACACACACACACACACACACACACACACACACACACACACACACACACACACACACACACACACACACACACATGTACACACACACACAGGCACTCGCGCACGAACACACACACACACACACACACACACACACACACACACACACACACACACACACACACACACACAAACCTGTACTCATCCAAGAGCTGAAGCCTGACAGCCGGTTAGTGTGATTGCCTGGTTTCAGGCTCCAGACAGTTCCAGGAAAGCTTCGACATTCATGGTTTCATCTTCGTCGATCCTGGCGGTGCCATCCTCATCAGTCTGTACATCGTCATCAACTGGTGGAACACTGGGTCTGGTACGTTACCTTCAAGCGCCCCGCCCCGCCCCCCTCCCGCCCCCCACCTCCCCTCACCGTATCCTATCCGTTCTTAGTCTGATCAGGTTGTACAGTCAGTAACTGGTACATCATGACATCACCCTTTGTGTGTGTGTGTGTGTGTGTGTGTGTGTGTGTGTGTGTGTGTGTGTGTGTGTGTGTGTGTACGCGCGAAGTACACGTTTTATTTAATTTAAATAATTGTTTTATTTTTTATGTGTGCGAAACATACAGTACTACTCGCGTGTGTGTGTGTCTGTGCGTGCGTGCGTGTGTGTATGTGTGTCTGTCTGTATGCGTGTGTGTATGCGTGTGTGCGTGTTTGTGCACGCGAGCCTGTGTGTGTGTGTGCGTGCGCTGTGTGTGTGTGTGTGTGTCTATCTATGTCCATGTGTGTGCAGAACAAACCAAGATGTTGACGGGGCACACGGCCAGACCTGACTTTCTGTCCAAGCTGACCTGGGTGGCAATGAACCATGACCGCAACGTCCGCCACATCGACACGGTGCGCGCATTCCACTTCGGCAACAACTTCCTGGTGGAGCTGGACATCGTGCTGCCGGAGGACATGAGTCTGCGGGTAGCGCACGACATCGGGGAGAGCTTGCAGCAGAAGCTGGAAAACATACCCGAGGTGGAGCGAGCTTTCGTCCACCTGGACTACGAGTATTCCCACAACCCCAACTCTGAGCACAAGGTCGTGTGAGTGTGTGGACATCCTGAACACAATGTCGTGTGAGTGTGTGGACATCCTGAACACAATGTCGTGTGAGTGTGTGGACATCCTGAACACAATGTCGTGTGAGTGTGTGGACATCCTGAACATAAGGTGGTGTGAGTGTGTGGACACCCCAACTGTGAACACAAGGTGGTGTGAGTGTGTGGACACCCCAACTGTGAACACAAGGTGGTGTGAGTGTGTGGACATCCCCAACTCTGAACATAAGGTGGTGTGAGTGTGTGGACATCCCCAACTCTGAACACAAGGTGGTGCGAGTGTGTGGACATCCCCAACTGTGAACACAAGGTGGACTGAGTGTGTGGACATCCCCAACTCTGAACACTGTGAACACAAGGTGGTATGAGTGTGTGGACATCCCCAACTGTGAACACAAGGTCATATGAGTGTGTGGGCACCCCTAACTGTGAACACATAGTGGAATGAGTGTGTGGACATCCCCAACTCTGAACACATGGTGGTGTGACTGTGTGGACATCCCCAACTGTGAACACATGGAGGTGTGAGTGTAGCGAACAGTAGAAGCTGAGGGAAGCCGAGTGAATTCACCAGGACTGCGAGTATTCCCACATCTGCACGTTCAGGGCAACATTCCGTTGAGGGATGTGGATACACATATAGTAACGTAAGGGAACTGTGAACACAGGGTGTTACGAGACTACGACACAGGTCCAGGGGAACATCACGGAGCTAGATATGGTGCGGCGTATGTTCACACAACGTCAGCTCTGAACATGAGGTGAGTTGGCCTATGGCAGAGGTTTCTGGGAACATTTGTGAAATGGATCGATCGAGTGTTTGTGCGGACAACGGGTAGGCTATATACCCAGTCCCCAACCCCTGATGGCAAAGCGGCGTGAATTTCGTATGCTTTTGTTAAGTGATTGGGTTGGCCATTTTGTATCACATGATCTGACAAATGACAACATGCCAGAGTGAATGGCCTAAACGACCGACCGAGCAGATCGACTACCGGCAAAGCAACTATCACGACTGGTTTGCGTCTCGGAAGATTTGAAATGTTGAGGAACTTGAGACACTACCCGCGGGCACAAAGCCAAGGACGTCACACCATCGATCGCCTGGAGGAGAGAGGCGTGGAAAGAGGAAGCGCTAGACGATCTTCCTTGAAAGGACGAGAGAGGGCCATCGTCAATCAGACGAAGATTGAAACCGTTTCAAAGGCAACGCTGGGGCAACCTTTGAGAGACGGCCTGGTGGAGCGCACATGGTCTGTTGAGAGCGCATAGATACCATCTGGAACTGAACTGAACTAGCAAATGAACAATACAGTCTTTTCCAGTATTGAAGAAATCTCCTGAGATGAAACCTGCTACTTTCATCTCGTGAGATTTTTCTTCAGTACGTGAAAAGAGCTTGAAGAAACAACAAGAAAACCTCCGATATTATTTGTTCAAGGTACTTATGAAGAGTAATATACAAGTTCTGTTTATATTCATAGAACAGTAAATATTCACGTAATAATTATGACATGCATTTATAAGAATTTTGTATCTGTTAACCAGATACTACTTGTGTGTCCTATTACCACAGAGTATTTCAGAAAAATAGGTATGACTTTAATGCTTGTAACAATTTAAGAAATATTTTGTATAATACTGATGTCATATAACTTCTATTGTTAAACTGATTGTTCATAATCCTTTGGGTAAGTTAGTATAACTTACATATGGATTTCATTTTGTTTTTGTTTTTTGTGTGTGTCCAATATCACCTTGCTGTGAACAGACATAAAGTAAAACATTGATAGTCATTTTAAGCTCTCGGATTAACAATACTCTGCAAGGGTAGGGTACTTCATTCCTTAATCTCCATAGGATAACTTTAGTGGAAGGGTAGGATATGCTTCATTCCTTAATCCCTACAGGATAGCTTTAGTGGAAGGGTAGGATATGCTTCATTCCATAATCCCCACAGAATAGCTAGTAAGTAATCATGGTGCTTCCACTAAGTAATCATGGTGCTCAAGGTCCTCAAAAACCATAAGGCTTATTAGGGACTGGCAGGATACTTTAGTGGAAGAGTAGGATATACTTAAGTCCTTAATCTTAAAAAAACAGCTATGGTGGAAGGGTACGGTATGTGTGTCCTTAATCTTAAAAAAACAGCTTTGGTGGAAGTGTACGGTATGTGTGTCCTTAATCTTAAAAAACAGCTTTGGTGGAAGTGTACGGTATGTGTGTCCTTAATCTTAAAAAAAAAAAAAAAAAAAAAAGCTTTGGTGGAAGTGTACGGTATGTGTGTCCTTAATCTTAAAAAAAAAAAAAAAAACAGCTTTGGTGGAAGTGTACGGTATGTGTGTCCTTAATCTTAAAAAAACAGCTTTGGTGGAAGTGTACGGTATGTGTGTCCTTAATCTTAAAAAAACAACAACCCAGCTTTGGTGGAAGGGTACGGCAGGGTACTCAAGTCTTTAATCCTCGTGTATGGATGGGAAGAGTACTTAAGTCCTTAATTTTCGTAGGACAGCTTTAGCAGAAGAGTACATAAATCTTTACCGACGGATTGGTAACAGCTTTAGTGGAAGAGTACATAAGTCACTCACCAATAGCGACAACGTTAGTGGAAGCAAGAACAGGGAAGGGTTCTTTAGTCTTTCATCTTCATGTTGCAGTTTTGATGGAAGGGTACATAGGTGACTTACCCGTGGTAACAACGTAACGGATGCTAGGGTAGGGTAGGGTCCGTAAGGCATTAATCTTCATAAGACAGCCTTGGTGGAAATGTACATAGTTACGTCGTTTACCAATGGTGGCGCCTGTAGTGGGAGATGGGTAGGTTACTTATGTCCTTATTACTCGGATGGTAGCTGCAGTGGTGGGTTACATAAGCCCTTTACTAATATACAAACCCTTTGAGGGTACATCAGACACTTACAGTGAGGACGGCTTCATTTGAAAGATGCACAAATTCCTAGTCGTTTGATGACAGCTTCTACAGAAGGCTATATATAAGGCTGTAACTGTGACAACAGCTTCTGCAGAAGGGTGACAGTTTTTTTTTTTTTTTATAAAAGGAAAAGGGTGACAGCTTCTACAGAAGGGTATACATAAGGCCGTAACTGTGATCACAACTTTTGCAGAAGGGTGACAGGTTTTTTTTTATAAAAGGAAAAGGGTGACAGCTTCTACAGAAGGGTATACATAAGGCCGTAACTGTGATCACAACTTTTGCAGAAGGGTGACAGTTTCTATAAAAGGGTGACAGCTTCTACAGAAGGGTATGCATAAGGCCGTAACTGTGATGCCAACTTCTACAGAAAGGTACCCTTGTCATACTTGTCCTTTTAAAAGTGTGTGTGTGTGTGTGTGTGTGTGTGTGTGTGTGTGTGTGTGTGTGCACGCGCGCGCGCGCACGTTTGGGAAGTTCATGTTCCACTTTAAGCAGGTAATCCAAGTGCAAGATTATTTCTCCCCGACTCACTACGATATGAGCAGCAGAGAAAACCATCGATTTAGGCCATAGCATGAAGTTGTGTGTGCGTGCGTGCGTGCGTGCATGTGTGTGTGTGCGTGCGTGCGTGTATGTGTGTGTGTGTGTGTGTGTGTGTGTGTGTGTGTGTGTGTGTGTGTGTGTGTGTGTGTGTGTGTTCAAGAAAAGGCTACTGCGACTTTGAAATAAAATGTAAGATAGTTGTCTTCCTTGTGTTGTCAATTTTTACCCAGCCTGAAGTGCACCAAGAAACAACATGTAGATTTTGCTTCGCGCGCGCGCACACACACACACACACACACACACACACACACACACACACACACACACACACACACACACAAACACACACAATGTATCCACGCAGTCGTACGCACGCTCACGTACACACAAGCACATACATGTAATATGAACACACACACACTACTATTACTACTACTACTACCTGTGGACACAGGACAGAACACTGTAGAATGTGTGTGGACACAGGACAGAACACTGTAGAATGTGTGTGGACACAGGACAGAACACTGTGGAATGTGTGTGGACACAGGACAGAACACTGTAGAATGTGTGTGGACACAGGACAAAACAATATGTGTGGACACAGGACAGAACGCTGTGGAATGCGTGTGGACACAGGACAGAACGCTGTGTGGAATGTGTGTGGACACGGCGGACCGGGGTGGACGCTCCGGGTCCGCGCAACACGAGTCAGTGATCACTCCACTCTGCCTCTCCTTCAGTCACAGCGACACGGGCTTGCTTCAACTGGCGCTCCGCTCATTCAGTTTTAATTCTTCTGGCTAACTTTGTCAACAAGAACGACTGATTCACAAACTCCCACTGACCAGGAAGTAAGTTGCATAATTCACGCTCTTCCTCTTCTAATGACCGGTAAATAAGACTTAGGGGTCCTAATATTCACAGACAGACGTGAAATCAAAAAGTGCAATAGCGAACAGTCAAAGTTGTGTTTTTTTAGACAATTTCTATTCGTTCCAGTTCAAACTGATTTGTGTGGTATGTTAAACACATTTGATTGGTTACGTTGACAGTCAGCCACAGGATCACTTCTGGCATAAACGTCAACGGTCTAGTTCCGAAAACCTTAGCTTTACCTTCACCGGAGATTGTCGACTGATTTCGGTCTTAACTGTAAGATACGTGCTTTTGACTATTCTTCGACACAGTTTCAACGGGGTCTGTGAAATGTTTGCATGATAATAACCTTCGCAGTTCCTTGCTTTGGACTACACAGGCCCGATGTGGTGGGACATTGTGGACCCATACATTTGCTCAGGGTGATTCGTGTGAAGGGAAAATGATGAACAAAGAGTTTAGAAGCAGGGCCAAAGCGGCAAAACTAGAATATAAGAACAAAGTAGAAAGAAGTTTAAAGATGGCAGTTAACGTTAGAGAAGCCTGGCGGGGACCGAACACCACAATAGGAAGAACGACGCAGAAACAGCAGCGCCCTCACTCTGATGACCTTGTACAACTCGTCAGTGAACTCTGATGACTCTGTACAACTCATCAGTGAACTCTGATGACCCTGTACAATTCGGCAGTGAACACTGATGACCCTGTACAACTCAGTGAACTCTGATGACCCTGTACAACTCGGCAGTGAACTCTGATTACCCTGTACAATTCGTCAGTGAACTCTGATGACCCTGTACACTTCGTCTGTGAACTCTAATTACCCTGTACAATTGGTCAGTGAACTCTGATGACCCTGTGCAGCTCGTCAGTGAACTCTGATGACCCTGTACAATTCGTCAGTGAACACTGATGACCCTGTACGATTCGGCAGTCAACTCTGATGACCCTGTACAATTCGTCAATGAACTCTGATGACCCTGTACAATTCATCAGTGAACTCTGATGACCCTGTACAATTCGTCAATGAACTCTGATGACCCTGTACAATTCTTCAATGAACTCTGATGACCCTGTACAATTCGTCAGTGAAGTCTGATGACCCTGAACAATTCACCCATGAACTCTGATGACCCTGTGCAGTTCGTCAGTGAATTCTGTTGACCCTGCACAATTCGTCAATGAACTCTGATGACCCTGTGCAATTCGTCAGTAAACTCTTATGACCCTGCACAATTTGTCAGTGAACTCTGATGACCCTCTATTATTCGTCAGTGAACTCTGATGACCAGGTACAATTTGTCAATGAACTCTGATGACCCTGTACAATTCGTCAGTGAACTCTGATGACCCAGTATAATTCGTCAGTAAATTCTGATGACCCTGTACAATTCGTCAGTGAACTCTGATGACCATGTACAATTCGTCAATGAACGCTGATAACCCTGTACAATTCGTCAATGAACTCTGATGGCCCTGTACAATTCGTCAGTGAACTCTGATGACCCTGTACAATTTTACAATGAACTCTGATGATCCTGTACACATTTTTAGTGTACTCTGATGACCCTGTACAATTCGTTATTGAACTCTGATGACCATGTACAATTCGTCAATGAATTCTGATAACCCTGTACAATTCGTCAATGAACTCTGATGGCCCTGTACAATTCGTCAGTGAACTCTGATGACCCTGTACAATTTTACAATGAACTCTGATGACCCTGTACACATTTTTAGTGTACTCTGATGACCCTGTACAATTCGTCAGTGAAGTCTGATGACCCTGCACAATTGACCAATGAAGTCTGATAACCCTGTACAATTCGTCAATGAACTCTGGTGACCCTGTACAATTCGTCAATGAACTCTGATGACCGTGTACAATTCGTCAATGAACTCTGATGACGCTGTGCAATTCGTCAATGAACTCTGATGACCCTGTACAATTCGTCGGTGAACTCAATCAGTTTTATGCACGTTTTGATGTCACAGACTTTAGTAGAGGGTGTGATCACGTGTGTGTCGGTATTGTCGGTTCTCCAGTTGCGTTAAGTGAGCCTGAAGTGACGACGTGTTTCCTTCATGTTAATCCGCACAAAACTCCAGGGCCTGATTGGCCTTTTTTTTTGGGGGGGGGGGGGGGGGGGGGGGGGGGAACTTTGTAACAGCTTTTCCAATTGCTGATGAATCTGCATGCTGTTCCCCGGTCATGGAAGACTAATACAATCATACCAGTTCCAAAGGAAACTGAAGTTAGGGCTATGAATGACTTCCGTCCTGTGGCTCTGACCTCGGTCGCTGCCAAATGCTTTGATAGACTTGTGTGTAACGAGCTGACGTCTGTTGCTCTGACCTCTGTCGTTGCCAAATGCTTTGAAAGACTTGTGTGTAACCAGCCGACATCTGTTGCCGTTCGCTTGGGCCCACTGCAATTTGCATATAGGGGCGGGTTTCTTGAAGATGCAGCATTGACACTTGTTAACCTGATTATCAATCACCTGGACACGACTGGTTCTTGCGTCCAGAGTACTTTTCATGGAATTTTCGTCTGCCTTCATTTCTATTCAACATGTACTACTTCAGTGGTTTTGGATCTGATTGTTAACGATATACAGCATTCTATTTTGGTTAAGA
>OY757555.1:2570699-2573186 GCA_963584105.1 Alviniconcha strummeri | reverse complement strand
GGAGATTGTGTATCTATCGCTACACTGCCACCACCAGAATGACTACTGCATTAAGATGGGCATCGATGTGAGCCGTTTTAATGTTTCATTAATTATGAGGGACAAAGTCACAAGACAGCGTCCGCAGACCACAACTTTTGAAGAGAAAGGAGAGCCGAAGTGGATTTGAACCGAGGTCCCTCTGCTTACCAGCCTAACCCTTACCGCTAGGCCAAACCGGCTCACGGATATCAAACAATGCATGTCAGTGCTTTATATGCCCTACATTGTGAGACATTCAGGTCTTCTGCTTCTGATAAGCTCAACATAAACCTTCCTCTTCTCACAGTATTTCCATCCTAACTAATATCAGTACCCAGTTTCTGCTACAGTCAGTGTGTGTGTGTGTGTGTGTGTGTGTGTGTGTGTGTGTGTGTGTGTGTGTGTGTGTGTGTGTGTGTGTGTGTGTGTGTGTAAATTGTTTTGGTAGGACTATGCTTTACATGTGTATAGAATATCATATTTAGGTTAATATGTATCATGTGAGCGCTCAGGGCGTTGATGAGCGCATGATAAATGTACATTATTATTATTATTAACATAAAACAATTATGCAAAGAAACTGAGGATTAAATAGAAATTCGTGTATATGCTGTCAATGTGAAGGCATCCAACATCAGAGTAATTTGTTGTGAATTTTCAGCTGTCAAAAAAAGATCAATGGAATTTCTACAGTAAATGTTTTCAAAGTGGCACCAAGGGAGGCAATTACTTACATTTTGAGTGGTGTTAAGGCAATACACCCCATTAATTACAAAATCAGCCGTAGCTGCTTGCAGTACCCTGTTGCAGTTTGCATAGATGAGAGCTTTCTCCCTTCATCCTCTGTTCGGTTTTGACCTGTTCCACAGAACAAATATTTATGTCTTGTGTTTGAAAATGACACACAGTTTGCTTTCTTACCCTGCTACTTAAAAATCCCTTTCATACTGACCAATGAATGCTACTAAAACACATCTACACAGTTGCCAGGGCCACTACTGACACGGATAACTACGAGAGAATAGGCATTTGAATAAACCTATTACTGCAATAATGAACCAGTATACCTGAAAGTGTACAACTAACAGCGACATCTGACAGAACTGAACAACTGAGTTGTAGCAAGGACAAAGGGCATCATATGCAACTCAGAATACTTCTGTACAGCTGCCGTTTCGTTTTAGACTTGACCCTTTAAAACTGCCCAGGGACCGTGTAAAAGTTGTAGCAGGGAGTCCCTGGGACCTTAAAATGCTGCTAATGAAAGACCTGTCAGAGCACCAGTAGCACGCAAGAACTTTTACAAACACTCTTTCATCCCATCTGCCATATCAGTTCTTAATGCTGGCGTATATAATGCCTGATCTGGCCCCTATGCATTACTGTGTGCATGTGCATTACTGTGCGTGGGTGTGGGTGTGTAAGTGTGTCTGGTTGCGTTTGTGTTTGTGGGTGTGTTCTGAAAGAAAGCGATTTACAACTGGCACTATGCTAATGATGTTCAACACTGCACTGATGCAGGTGCACTCTGGAAATATTTGTTTAAGAGCAAGGATCTCTTAATAGATATTTTTAGCCTGTGCGAACATATTTTTTAATTATCATTGTTTATTGCACTGTATGCGCACATGTATGTGTACCTGTGCATGTGCAGATGTGTACATAGATAAACATGACTGATGTCCTGTATTTATTTTCATTGAGACCATAGTATGAGCTATGGTGTTGTTTGAGAATGATGATGTCAATTCTTTTGTTATTATTGCCATGGTATTGCTGGATATCTTCTTCTTCTTCTTCTTCTTTTTTTTTTTATATATTTTTTATTTTTATTTTTATTTTTAAATTCTGTAAATTACTTTATTATGTTAATATGATTATAAATATGATGTGAGAGTTGTGTGCGTGTGTGTCAGAGTGTCACAATTGTTTTATTAGTATTATGGATACGGTGTATGTATTATTATCATCATTTCTTCTCATTATTACTTTTGCTGTTATTAGTATTGTTATTAGAGTATTAAATTATATATTTTGTTCATGGGTGGAAGTTGGGGATGTCTATAATTAATATGATACTGTATGTGTAGGATTACTATCTTTTCTTTCTTCTTCTTCTTCTTATTATTAGCATGTCACAGCTGTGACTATCACAAGTACGGTGATGAGACAGAAATCTCTGACAGTGCACCACCTAGCGATTTCACTTCTGCTCAGTCCAACATTCAGTCCTGTATAAGCGATACTCTGTCATGGATGCAAAGCAACAAACTGAAGCTTAACACAGAAAAAACTGAGATGATGCTTTTAGGTTCACCAGTGCGTATCAGTTCGGTCGGCTGCGAGTCTGCAGATACAGATGGAAGTTGCATTCCTTTCCAGACCACCGTTACGTACCTTGGGGTGCATCTTGACCAGACACTGTCAGTGAAACAACACATCAGTATAGCCTCTGCCGCACTACAT
>OY757555.1:2563199-2565699 GCA_963584105.1 Alviniconcha strummeri | reverse complement strand
TCCATGCCGCCCGCCACATCTCTGCACTCGAGTGTCTTCCCCGAGTCAGACGCGTTGAGCGTAACATTGAAGGTCCACGTTGTCCTACGATAATACAAGGAACATGTTTCGTCATAAACATAACTGTGTGTGTGTGTGTGTGTGTGTGTGTGTGTGTGTGTGTGTGTGTGTGTGTGTGTGTGTGTGTGTGTTGTGTTTTGTTTTTGCGACTGTAAACAAATACATATTCAAATATAATTACAGGCTTAAACACAGGACGATCAAACAGTACAGCGCAATGTGTGAGTGACGGAAAGAAACCAGGACACTACCTGAATCGGTCAGCTTTCGCTGCAACTGAAGCCTCGGTGTCTATTCCTGTGGTTTGTGCAGTAGCCTCATACGACGTGTTTTCGAGAAGGAGTTGAATGCTGTGGTTTGTCAGGCTGAAACCAGCAACGGTACACTGGACAGTGTGTTCCCCAAAAGCAACGTCAAAGGTCGCGTTGAGCGATGGAGGTTTTGCATCAATCGTCATTATCAAATTGCTGGCATTACCTGGATTGAAATGAAATATACGTCGGTCACTCATTTCCCAACCATCTCTCTACTGTATAGCTGTTATATTTTTTATGTTGGCTAACCCGGTTTACCACCTTGGCCTGCGGAGTAAAACGGGGAATCCACTGATGAAGGTTCCTGTGTCGGCTGAACGCCCAAATAGAACAGAAATCTGCTCCAAAGCATGTGAGATTGTGGATTGTTACAGTCACTCAGACTTGTGTATGTGTTCTAATAAATATACAAAATTATGAAAGAAAAATGACTGCTAGCGTTCTAAAACAAGATCCAAACACATAAAAGGTTAAAAAAAAAAAAAAATTAATCTGCAAATTGTAGGGGTAATCCCCTTTGTCAATCTACAAAACGACACTTAAACAACAGTTAAACGGTTAAAAAGATGAAAGATTTGATCAGAAAACTTATCTGGTTGAGCTGTTGTTTTCTTGCCCAGTGCTTGGAATAACGGAGGAATCATTCTTCCAAGCACTGGACAAGAAAACAACAGCTCAAACGAAAAAAAAAATCATCTCATTTTTCACCGCCGTGAGCGTTCGGGGACCTGTCATATAACTGCTGTAGATACGTGTCTGTAGCTGTACTTCTTCGGGGACTTACCACAGAATTGCTGTAAATAGCTGTCTAGCTGTAAGCCTTTAGGGAGCTAGCTGTCACAGAATTGCTTAGATACCTGTCTAGCTATAAGCCTTTGGGGACTTATCTCAGAATTGCTGTAGACAGCTGTCTAGTTGTAAGCCTTTGGGGACCTAGAAGTCACAGAATTGCTGTAGACAGCTGTAAGCCTTTGGAGGCTTATCACAGAATCGCCGTAGACAACTGTCTAGCTGTAAGCCTTTGGGGACCTAACTGTCACAGATTTGCTGTAGATAGCTGTCTAGCTATAAGCCTTTGGGGACCTAGCTGTCACAGAATTTGCTGTAGACAGCTGTCTAGCCTAGCTGTGAGCCTTTGGGGACCTAGCTGTCACAGAATTGCTGTAGACAGCTGTCTAGCTGTAAGCCTTCGGGGAACCGATTGCTGGAAGACCATACACCGATTTTTATGTAGATTCATACCTGTCTCTCTTCATGTAAGTCCATATAGCCACTCCCGCAATGGGGTACTGCGAACGCAGAAATTTGGTTCCCCTCAATGGAGAACCCAAAGCTGACAAATGTTCTCCCTTTGAAATCTCGAGTAGGTCAGAATATAGCCACGCATGCTACGCCTGTTGCGGGTTCGTTGATAAGACTGAAGACCAGTACTTGGTATACTGTTTTTCTTTTCTAGCTGATCGTCCATGACGTCAAAACAGTTACATCAAAAAACGTTTACGTCACGTCAATACGCGTTCTACTACTCATGGGAGATAACTCTGTCACATTTGTTTTTTGCACAACTATCAATAAAACCTGAAACAATATGATTATTCCTTTGGATTAACAAACTTTTGCTAATATTTATTAAACAGAAAACACTGTACCATGACACACTGATATTCCAAAATGTATCTTTATCCAACGTATCACTGCTGTAAAAGCAACCCATTCAATGCATTTTATACTTTACACTCAGCTTTTAAATCAGTTCGATTTTAGTTAGGGCTAAAGCTAATAGCCTTTAGTATACATAAGTGATATATATATATAATAGTCCCTCATGCCTAACTTCCAAAGCATATAATTAATACTGCATTAATTCGTAATACTAATAAATCACTCTGTCACATGCCCACTGTGAGGAACTTCTTCATTGTGCTGATTTCTACCTTCCCGTTTCTCTCTCTCTCTCTCTCTCTCTCTCTCTCTCTCTCTCTCTCTCTCTCTCTCTCTCTCTCTCTCTCTCTCTCTCTCTCTCTCTCTCCAGGAAATTTTTCTTCAATGCCCACATTAAACCTCACTTTGATTATACGTCAGTCGTGTGGGACGGATGTAGTGATGTCCTCAGAAAGAGATTACAT
>OY757555.1:2510699-2558199 GCA_963584105.1 Alviniconcha strummeri | reverse complement strand
GTTAAGTAGAGGAAAGCTGTTTCTTATTGTGATGATCCTGTTGGTGAAGTATTCACAAAAAGGCTTGTGGTATGTCGTCAGAATCTAAAGAAGACGGGAGAGGTGTGGAGTTCTTTTTGCCTAGGATGGCACTGAAGTTGTGGAACAGTTCCTTGCATGAATTGCTTGTTTGTATTTTGAAAGAATAGAAAGCTGTTTTCGCATTGTCCACTAAGTCCGTGACTTTCCTTTTGATGTTTCATAAATCTGTTTGTGCACTAAGAGTTTTGATTTAAGCCAGCACCTCTCTGCCCTGCGACGTTCCCTTTTCAGTTCCGCAAGCAAAAAGCCACATTTGTTCGAATCCATTGTTACACAACACTAATTTTATATGTGACACCCAGGTTGTTTGGCCTCTCTTGTGTAAAGCAAGTAACATTCTGTATGCTTTTCTGGAGAGAGAGAGAGAGAGAGAGAGAGAGAGAGAGAGAGAGAGAGAGAGAGAGAGAGAGAGAGAGACAGAGACAGAGACAGAGACAGAGAGACAGAGAGACAGACAGACAGAGACAGACAGAGACAGAGACAGAGAGACAGACAGACAGACAGACAGAGACAGAGAGACGGAGAGAGAGAGAGAGACAGACAGACAGACAGAGACAGAGACAGAGATGCACATGCTGATGACTGACACTGACTGAAGAAGGAACTGTTTACCGTCGAACCCTCCCTTCAGATGAGGCTGAGGTCACAAAGACCGCCATGGAACAATACACCTAGTCACCAATGCTTGAAACCGGAAATCGCGTGCATTTGTGCGCGCGCGCGCGCGCGCGCGTGTGTGTGTGTGTGTGTGTGTGTGTGTGTGTGTGTGTTTAAATTTTCGCAGCTTAGTGATCTTGGTATTTGGCGAAAGGGAGGCTATAAATATGGGCAATGAATGAGTGTGTGTGTGTGTGTGTGTGTGCTCTAAATATCTCCCTTTTATTGATATGAATGTTGACCAAGCAGTAAAAGCCAACAGCAATTCATCCATAGGCGATTATTTGCTGCATCACATGGCACCGGATCTGATTCGAGGGCCGACGAAAGCAAAGATGATGAGTTGATGCTTAATGTCCTCAGATGTCATTTGACATATTAGGGACAAGTTGTGACCAATGCCGAAGCACGGTTCAATAAAAGCCACATACGTAAGGTGTATGAGTGTTTAGCTGTAACCTGCCACCTGCACTTTTTGGCAGAATGACCGGGATTTTTTACGTGCTACTGTGGTAACACGGGGGTGGAACGGATACCGAAATAAGAGTCAGCACAGAAAGTCGACCCTGGAGAAGAAAAATCTCCCGCCGTTCCAGCAGGGATTCGAACCCGCGACCTTTCAATCACGAGTCCGGTGCTCTAACCACTGAGCTATCCCCGCCCCCCGAAAGCAAAGCATGACTGTCAAGTTTTATAGTCTACCTACAGGGTCTGCTTTCTGCTTTCATGGTCTAATAATAGGTCTGCTTTCAGGGTCTAATAATATGGTCTACTTTCAGGGTCTAATAATAAGGTCTTACCGGTTTATACACACACACACACACACACACACACACACACACACACACACACACACACACACACACACACACACACACACTTTCTTTGATAACCACCAAAGGAATACCAAGTAAGATATAGTTCAAAATAATACTTCACAAAGTTAAAATCAAAATCAATTTTTCTGTTTAAGGCCGCTAATTTCAAGGGAGCGGGGAAACGACGAAAAACCAAAAACCAACAAAAATAAACCTTTCAGTACGCCAATAAACATGCCCCTTTCCCCGGCAGACTGACCAATGGCCCAGCAGGTGTAATGGCGCAGTTTATCCCGCAAGAATCAGACTTAATTGTCTGTTTTTGTTGCAGATAACACAGTTACTCCCATGTGTGTTGATTGTGCAGGAGGGTTCTGGGCCTCATTCTGTTTCAGATTAGTGACGCTTCACTCTGAGGCTAACATGAAAATGTGGCTATTTGTGTATTTATATGTTGAACCGGTTTCGAGATCAAAGGACTATGTCCGGTCTTGAATAAAACAAAACACACAAAACTGGTTCTGTCTTATGCCTGTGCACACCTGTGTGGTCGAGTGTGCCTGAGAGGGGGGCATCCTTTTTTGAGGATGTACATGTGGTACATATATATACATATATTTACACGCGTGCCAGGTGAGAGCTACCGTAGGCTACTCAGGTCTTTGTTGTTGTGCTTGTGTTACGTATTTCGAGCGCTAATTAATTCCCTTGTGTGCTGATTCAGTTACTCTGGTGTCTCATATTCATATTCAAGACATATTCTCTCGTGTGTGGAGAAATACCAGTTCTGTGTATGTGTACAGTGTGGTCCGTAATCAAAATGAAAAAGCATACCTTGTGTGATGGTGAGATACGATACGCTGTATGTAGAATACGTTATGTGGCTGAAACTGTACTCGTCTTTCCACCGTTCAAGCAGCTGGCTGTTTTCAACCAGCATCATGGGGTTGTCGGAAGCGTACAGCCATTTGTTTTGGTGGTACCAGTGATGAGGCTGGCCAGTGGAGGATGGTGGATCAGCAAGGCTACAGTTAAGCACGATATCCATCTCTCCTTCAGGCACCGGTATCACTTCTGCCGAATCGTTTCTCTTTGGCACCAGTGGAATTGCTGCCTCAGCATAAAAGTGTATAAAACAAGTCTTTGACATGTTGATGAAACCTAGACTTGGCAGCAAGGAAGATTTCGCGCGCGCACTGGAGAGAGAGAGAGAGAGAGAGAGAGAGAGAGAGAGAGAGAGAGAGAGAGAGAGAGAGAGAGAGAGAGAGAGAGAGAGAGAGAGAGAGAGAACTCGAAAACTTTAATCCTCAAGGATAGTAGCGTTATGTCCATTTGGACCTATATAACAACCAGTCCTTGCTATACTACAAACACAAATCAGCACGACTATACTAGAAACATATATTATAAACACTATAAGCAGTTTATTAGTACAGTTTCACAGAGTTCCTACAAATATGCAGAAGCATCGGAATTAAATTTGTTTCATGGACATACAGGTATACAAAACTCAATTATTATAGGCAAACATGTGATTCAAACATGTCTGTCCAAGGTTATTCTCAGACATATATTTGTGCGGATCCGTCGATGATGCTGTCGTGCTTGCCCTGCATCGCATTCTGCAGCATCTCGAGACTTCCGGTACATATGCCAGGGTGCTGTTCGTGGAGTTCAGCGTTCAACACGATCATCCCACGAAAGATGTTTGACAAACTGATCCACATGGGCGTCGAGAGGTCTCTGTGCGTGTGGATTCTTGACATCCCCCAGGACAGGCCCCAGTCAGTGCGACTCGGCAAGCAGACCTCCAAGGAGATCAACCTCAACGTCGGTGCCCCTCAGGGGTGTGTGCTCTCACCTCTGCAATTCTCACTGTTCATAAATGACAGCGTGTCATCAGAGCCCTCTGTAGTCATGATTAATTTTTCAGATGACACTACACTGGAGGGTCTGATCCAAAACTCTGACGAGTCGGCCTACCGGGCTGAAGTTGAGAGGTTGGCTGGCTGGGACTCTGAAAATGACTTGGAGTTGAATGTGTCCAGAACAAAAGAAATGGTGTTAGATTTTAGGAAGAAGAAGACGCCTCTGGTATCGCTCACTATTGCTGGCGAGACAGTTGAAGAAGTCAAAGTATTCGAATTTCTTGGCACAACCATTTCCTGTGACCTAAAACGGGACTAGAATATCAGCTCCGCCATCAAGAAAGCCCACCAGCGGCTTTTCTTCCTCAGACAGATGAAGAAATTGAAAGTCAGGCATTCCATCCTGACTCACTTCTACCGCGCTGCGAGTGAAACCATCCAGTCATTTTCCATCACTGTCTGGTACAGCAGCGCGTGTCAAAAGGACAAAGGACTAGAGAGGATAGTCCGCACAGCCTCTACGGTCATAGGCATGCAGTGACATGAAACCGATTGCCGGTTTTCACTCATTGCCATCAGACCGCAAAGAGACGGCCATAGTCCAGGACATATCGCGCCCAGCCAACCACCTCTTGCAGCTCCTTCCTTCTGGACGCAGATACTGGGCCTTGAGGGCGAGAACCCTTCAATTTCAGAACAGCTTTTACCCGCAAACAACACGCTATTTTAATAATAATAATAACACCTACATACATACATTTTCTATAGTGTTATTCCTCGCTGAGCGAGCTCAACGCGCTTGTTCACATACATGTACATAATATATACCATTTACATTTACTAACATACCGCATATACAAGCAATCAAATAATACATACTTAATAAATTACACTAATATATAACAAGTACTTGAAAAACAGCGAATATAATAACTGTTATAAAATCTAAACACGTTACAATAATTTAAAACAGGTACATAACTATAAAGCAGTGTACTAATTATTATTACGCTAAAACACACACACAAACACCTCTCTCTCTCTCTCTCTCTCTCTCTCTCTCTCTCTCTCTCTCTCTCTCTCTCAGTAGTTTAGTAAGGACTAGTTGTTAGACAGGTCTAAATAAACCTAAACTACAATCCTTGGAAGGTAAAGTTTTCGGTCTGAAGACTGCAGAAATCCTACTGGCAGAAAACTATCCTGAACAAGTGAGTTTTGAGTCTGAATCTAAACAACGGAAGGGTAGAAAAATTTCTGAGATCGGATGGCAGAGAGTTCCAGACAGAAGGTGCAAGAAAATCGTTTTGGTGTTACGCTTTGAGATTTGTTTTTGCGTAGGGAATGATTTTCAGATTCAGATTTTTTATTCACCAAGTGCATAGACTCGAGAAAAGGTTTATTTATGAGAAAAATTTTGAACTGTAACTCTGTACGGTTGTCAGTATGTTAAAATCCAGTTACTAGCGAACTACCTGTCAACATCTATAAAACGAACAAAATGTTTTGGAGGTTATTTATCCATAATCCTGACACATACTTCGTACCACGAGTGTCTATGTTGGCTTACAAACAAAACGTTCCAGGCATCCGAAAACGTATATACAGTGCCCCCTCCTCGGCCCACCCTCCCCCGCCAGGCCTTGAAGCTGTTTTGCGGTATTTAAGAGCGCCGCCATTTGCAGTTACCACACAGGATAGCATGAGCGTGGTTGCTCAAAAACAAAACTGGACAAGAAACGACCTAAAATAGTGTTTAATGTATATATAAAAAAATAACAATGACCAATGTGCCCACAGCCCAAGCTGACCCAGTCCCCCTACATTGCAATGAGGTCAAACGATTGTTGTAAGCAAACCATAAACAACCTCGAATTGTAACCTTCATATTTAGCGAAACAATACTCTTGAAGTGGGGCGTAAAGATATACCGTGCACTCACCCGGAGGAACAAGGATGCGAACGATGGATTTGTTTCTCTTTGAACCGTAGGTCACAGAGCAGGAGAGATTTTTCCCGGAGTCTGAGGGTGTCACCGGAACACGGACCGTCCACGTTGCCCTGCATAAATAAACACAAGGAACGTGTTCGATGACTGACTTCACTGTGTCTGCGTGCCTGCAGGTGTTTGAAATTCACTGCCAGACAATTAAAAAGACTGTGAGTGTATGCTTGCAGAAAAATACTTGATAGCAACAACAGATCAAACAGACACCTCAGTCCGAAGCATGCAGGATTGCATTTCAGATGTAAAGACATGGTTGACGTCAAACAAACTCAAGCTGAATGATGATAAAACAGAGTGTCTGCTCACTGCCTCGAACAGAAAAGGCTCACAGCACAAGAAATAATGATGCATTTACCCATCGTGGCATTTCCCTTATTTCTCCAAACACATTACATCGGAAGTATAGCGGTAGTTTAAAAAGTTTCATGCTTTAGTTTAATTTTTACTTCATCGGGAAAGCGGCACCCTCTTTGGTCCAGTTTTCAGGAGAATGACCCATATATAGATATATGTGCGCAAACTCCCAGTGCAATGTGTATAAAATGTCATTACAGAGAGAGAGACGCAAACGTTCATTTGATTTGGGCTTTCACAAAGGTTAGACTAATGGTTACAAACTGTACTTCAGCGATGTGTTCTATATAACTGAATATATACAAACCAACTTCAGTGTTGCAATAAGTGCACAAACGTAGCTATACAGTTGCGTCACCATTCGCTTAATAGCAACTGCTTCTTCGTTTGAAGGCTAAGTACAAGAATATGGTAACATTATTTATAATGACCTTGTTTCAGTTAATAGTAACAAACAAGTCTAAATGAACTTGACTGACTGTAGAATTATCGGGTATAGGTCTTTGACCCAAACCATTTAGAGGAGAACAGCACAGCGTGAAATGCACTTCATTTTTGACAGCAGCTCTACACAAAGGACATATGGTATACAATACAACACAACACAACTTTATTGTCTCTGTGTAGAGAAAGTTGCTTCCTGGCTCGTCATTTACATAAAAACATTCAGTAAAATTAACCATAAAACATCAACAACTCAATGAAACACGGAGCTAAAAACCGATCAAATACAAGGAAACTACTTAACAATAACAATGTACACACACACGCACACACGCACGCTCCCAGCCACCCACCAGCTCACCCACCCACAGATTATTCTTCTGGCTCACCAATAACTTAAAACATTCAATAAATTACAATAAAACAAAATTGCTTAAACAACAAAACACTAAAATCGAAACACTCAATCGACCACAACATATAAATTATAGGCTAGGCAGCATTTATGAAGTAATATATTAAATCCAGGCAGTATATAATTCCTCACACACGCACGCACGTAGGCACGCACGCACGCACGCACGCACGCGCGCGCGCACACACACACACACACACACACACACACACACACACACACACACTATTCTTCTGGCTCACCAAAAACAACTGAAAACATGAAATAAATATAATAAAACAATTATTCCTTGAGTAAACATCAAAACACTAAAATCAAAACACTAAAATCGACCGCAACATATAATATATAGACAGCATTTATGAAGCAACATTAAATCCAGGCAATATATCTATATAAATTTCACACACACACACACACACACACACACACACACACACACACACACACACACACACACCCCTACACACACACACACACACACACACACACACACACACACACACACACACACACACACACACACACACACACACACAGAGGAAAAAAAGCAACAACAACAAAAAGCATGTGTTTTGTATTGCAAAGAATGAACAGCTATGAGACTTATACCAAATCTAAACTTAATAAGCGAGTTACGTTTATAATTATCTACAAATATGAACTGAAAGCTATACTGTTTGCATATGATTCGTCTTACAATGTCTGTAAAAATTAAATCTGTCGCTTGCATCAGTTCGACTCTTCCAGTCCTGCCAGCGGTCGTCAATGAGTCTTTGTCTAAAACAACATATAAATAAACTGACTTCATGAACTCCCTCGTTCTGCCAAACTAAAACAATTTTGCGCAAACTTTGGTCGCCCAATTACTTTTCCCTTGTTCTTCTTTATGCAGTAACATCAAATAGGGTTTATACGGTAAATGTTATTCTTTCATTGTTAATAATCTTAGGCCAATAAAATAATATGTATATTGGGTACCTTGCAGTATACCTGTATATCATATTGTTTTGTGTCATTTGACCAACCCGAAGAATAATTGTTAATGCAAACGAATGTGTTTTCGATTTGATAACAATAATCATCCTCTAGGCCCCAGATCTCTGCGGCGTACAAAAGCGCTGGTTGCACTTTAGGCTAAAAACGTTTCCCAAAACGTTTCATAGACTGATGTTCAAATTTGTACAAAAATACCCAGCTGCCCAACAAAACTGCCCTTTTACCTCTTGCAGCTAAGTCATCGTAAGCAGTACTGAATCGTAACTTAATCACAGGAAAATAAAACCTAAGTATTTATATGCATTAACAACTTCTATTTGATTCTGTCCACAAAACCATATTTTGTGTGCTGCTAAATAGCCTACCTTTCGAAAAACAATGCTGTTACTTAGATCAAAATTTACTTTACGTTTCAGTTTTTCGGAGGATTTGTACAATATATTCAGTTGATTTTGCAAACCAATAGCAGTGTCAGAAAGGAAAATAATGTCATATGCAAACAACAGCGTCAGAATAATTATTTCACTGAGGTTGAGGTAAGTATTGCGTCATGTTTGCCACATATCTGGCATGAGTTCATTCATGAACAACGAAAACAGAATTAGACTACAAACATTATCCTTGTTTCACACAATGAATGCTCTCCGTGAGTGACACCCCATCTCGCACACGTGCCTTTACATCAGGCATACTTTTTGCACACCGAAACAGTTTACCACGAATGCCTCGCTTTTGCAGAATTTGCTGTAATAGTTTTCTTGAGATAATATCAAATGCCTTTTCAAAATCGAGAGAGAGAGAGAGAGAGAGAGAGAGAGAGAGAGAGAGAGAGAGAGAGAGAGAGAGAGAGAGAGAGAGAGAGAGAGAGAGAGAGAGAGAGAGAGAGCTCGAACTCGAAAACTTTTTTTTACAACGATTGTAGTTTAGGTTCTGTCAAAAACCTAGCAACTAGTCCTTGCTAAGCTACTGATGAATAGATATCAAATTACAGGCATTAGAGAGAGAGGGGGGGGGGTGGGGGGAACGTGTCAGTGAAGAAAATAAACCAGCGAATAGTATATTTATATGCTATAATCATATTCCTCAACAACCTGTATCGGTCAGCTTTCACTGCAGCTGAGGCATCTGTGTCTATCTGTCGAGATGTCTTCGTAACCGTTTGTTCCTGGCCTCCAAGAAGGAGCTGCATGTAGATCGTTGTCGATTTGGGGTTGAAGCCGGTAGCAGTGCACAGAACAGAGTGTGTTCCCGGGCGAACCTTAAGGTTTTCGCTGGGCAATGCAGTTTGTCCATCAATCGCTATCAACAAGCTTTTGACTTCACCTGGTTAGAAATGAAACTCACGAGTCAGTCATTGCCTTCTGCTTCTTTTTAAATTTTATTTATTTACTATAATAATGTTGTTGTTTTTTTGTTTTTGTTTTTTTACCAAGGTTCAACACTGGTTTTATTCATAAAGCATGCATCCTTCCATTAAATATACATACTCTCACATGCCTCTTTGCATAATACTCATTGGTACTGAATAAGGGACAGGGTCAATACATGATAGCCTACTAAATATTACTCCCCCCCCCCCCCCAAAAAAAAAAAAGAGAGAGAAAAAAAGATGGGAATAGCGAGTAAGTAGTTGGTTTCTTAACGCCCAGTCAACTTGGACAAAACAAGTCATATATAAGCAGCAAACACTAATTCATCAATGATATTACGTCACATTAAAAACGTTACCTTTGTTCGCTCTCTGACACCTTTCTTTTTATACGAACAAAAGTCTGTATTGCACATTCACACAATATTCTTTATTGATACGTTCATTCTACGCAGTCATACGCTTATTCATATCTGCTACTTCAATGCCATACAACCACACCTCATGGCAAGCAAACTTTCGAAACTCGACGTTAACCCAAACTGAATATCTGCATTGTTGACTTTCTTGTCAACCGTTCTCAAACAGTTCGCCACCAAGCTGCACTCTCGTCTTCCCGCTCTAATTCCACCGGCTCTCCACAAGGCACTGTCCTATCTCCTATTCTTTTTACACTCTATACTGACCCAACACCAATCGTAAAATACTCTGACGATTCTGCAATGGAAGACCTTTCCAACTCAGATTCTGTTTATTTTGCTGAAGTTGAAAGGTTCAATAACTGGTGCAGGGATAATTCCCTTGACTTGAACGTAAAGAAAACAAAGGAAATGCTCCGAGCCGTCATTCCTGGTCTCTTTATTGATGTCGTGAAAGTTGAAAGAGTGACTGATTACAAATATCTAGGAACAGTCTTAGACAAGAAGCTAAACACTGATTTTATTCACAAACGATGTCAGCCAAGTTGATTCTGCTTTCCAAAGCTAAGATCTCTTAATGTAAGTGCTGCTGTTTTACGTACTTTCTATTGGTATCAGTTTTAACATTTTCGTCCCTGTGCTGGTTTGGTGGCCTGAATGTGAAAAGCAAAAATGTCCTTAATAAAATGGTGAATGTTTGTGGCAAGGTTGTGGGTGAAAGACAAGAACACTTAAATCGGTTGTATGAACGTCGTGTGGTACGGAAGGCTAGGGTGATTGAGGATGACAACAGCCATGTCCTTGCTAAATATTATGAGCTTCTTCCATCTGGTAGACGATTTCGCGTACCGAAATCTAATTACTCTGCAGTCTAATAATATATACTCTGCATTTCTGAACGGATAAATCCGTTCAAACGTCAAAGCAGCGTGTGTGTGTGTGTGTGTGTGTGTGTGTGTGTGTGTGTGTGTGTGTGTGTGTGTGTGTGTGTGTGTGTGTGTGTGTGTGTGTGTGTGTGTGTGTGCATGATGCATATGTGTGTGGTGTCATGTGCCTGTGTTTTAGTTTCTCTGTTTCCCATCAAGTGGTCTAGGTCACACACAGCAAGATTACAACCATTTTGAGTGTGTGCGTGCGACCGTACGTGCGTGTGTGCGTGCGTGCGTGTGTGAGTGTGTGTGTGTGTAAATTACGTAAATTACTAGTTTGTTTTATATGTAACTTTTGTATTTTCAATAACTGTTGAGTTCTAAAATATACCATAATTATGTGTTATTGTGTACTGTGATGTTTTTAATGTTCAGCCACGTTTTAATTTCTCTGATGAGATAATAAAGTCTTGATTTTGAAGTGATACGTCGCCGGACCTAACGTTAGGTATAAGTGCGACGGGACGGGAGTGCGCGCGCGTGCAAATCAGATGGTGCTATGGGTGGCGATCCGTCGTCGGAAGTGCTCAAGTGTGGGAGCCTTCAATAATAGGGTGAAGTCACTGAGGTGACTGAGGTGGTTCCAGTCGGTGGTGGTGCGGACAAAACGGGGTTCTTGTGTTGTTCAGTATTTGAGTGAGGGTCTAAGAAAGGACTGAGTAATCTTGAATCTAGTAAGTAATCTTGAACTCTGGGGTCTGAACAAAGCGACAGCTCCCTTTCAGCTGACGACTACATCAGAACAACGCAGACGGAGCCAGCCGAAGAAGACAGACACACTCTGGGGTCGAACAAAGCGGCAACTCCCTTTCAGCTGACCACTACCCCAGGGTGACGAAGACGGAGGCAGACGAAGAAGACAGACGCACTCTGGGGTCGAACTCTGACGCACTCTGGGGTCGAACAAAACGGCAGCTCCCTTTCAGCTGACGACTACCCCAGAGTGACGAAGACGAAACTTGATACCTCACCTCCCATGCGACACGCTGACTCCAGAGCCCATGAAGGATGTAGCAGTAGATTACGTAGCAGTCTCTGCAGCCCCAGGTCCAGTTGTAGAACCGCCCCAGTCGCCTCGTTTCTGAAGTTACTTTCAGTAAAACGAATAGCTAAAGAGCGTCGACAGTCCCCTCAGGTTGTGCCAACTGGTCCGACAGAAGACTAACTATAAAACACTTTCAGCACTACGGCCTAAACTAATACACCTCTTCTCTTCTCCGTTTCTAAGAATCCTCTGTACCCTGAGCATATACTCTGCTCAGTAAAAGGTTTAGCCTGTCTGATTGGCTGATCACCTCAAACAAACAGTTAAACACAGTTTTGGTTGGCTAATCTTTTCACAACGTTCCGACTCACAGCAGCACAGTTTCCTAGGCGTGCAAAACGTATAATTCGTGGACTGTAGAGCACGCGCACAACGACGAACACATTTTTGTTACCACTGTTGGCTGATCTGTCGCTCACTTGTCCGCAATCACTTTCAATTTACGGAGGCCGCTGGTGGTCACATATACGTTAGAAACAGTGGGTTGTTAGTAGACATATACTAAATTACAGACAGTTGATTAACTCATTATCTGACTTAATAATATTAACTCATTAATTAAGGTAATGATACTAAACAAGTCAAGAATCTATTCTTGACATACGAAATCCAACAGAAGTCTAACGATCCAACAGTGTTAAGAAAAGGAAAATTAAGCAAATCAAACATACTCAATCACAATTTGTTAATAACATAATTTCATTGATGAAGTCAAAGATGGACTCCAGGGGTTTATTTGTGAACAGCATCTCAAAAAGAATTTGTTTCAAAGAATCTCACATGTTACCTAATACAGACCAACGCACGTATCTCGATCTCGATTGTCATGTGAGTCGATACATCCACTTACAATTATGTTGACAGAGCGCTTCATTGGTCCGGCAATCGTTGGTGAGCATGTGAAGATCCCATTTGTTGACGGTTTTACTGAAAAAAAACAGCAACTGCAGCCAAGAGAACAAACCATAAACTAACCAACCCCTCAAAACTAAACAAAACCGCTCCATAGCCCAACGTCATCAGAAAAAGAGAAGGAAAGGAAACCACCACGAAAAGCACATCTTGATCAAAGCACGAATACCATCCGAATGCAATGCGACAATCCGATTTTTCCCATGAAATCCTTCCGTGTGTATTTTGAAATTTTCCATTTTGAAATTTTTACTCAAATGTCTGACACTTGTTTTATATAGAACGTACAGACAAATCTCTCAAAACACACGCGCGCACGCTCACACAACACACTCTCACACACACGTTATACAACACAACACAAGATTCTTTTTTTTTTAAATACATGCAGTCATGAATGTCCGCTGTCACGGAGATGACCCTGTGTGGTTACGGGACGTTAAAATCCTAACGGCTATTGAGGGTGATGACTATAACGAAGTTACACCATAATTCTAATGAGTTGTATCACAGCTATGATCTCTCTCACTCCCTGTGTGCTACCCCACCCCCTCCCCCTTCGCCCCCCGCCTGCCCCCGATCCTTGTACACTGAATAACTGGGGGCCCTAGCTCTTTGTCAGTGGCGTAACCCTGCGCCTCTCAGATCGTCAGCAAGTCCGTGCTAAGGGCAGTTCATAAAACTGGCGCCTGAGTTGCATGCTACTTGTAGGAAGCAAATTGTTACCTCTGAAGCACACTCCGAGATTCGCTTTCCGGCACCTTCCTCCAAACTCTGCCAGTATTGGTTACGCCACTGAAAAGGCACTCTATCTCCGTGCACAAAGTGAATTTGGGGGCCAGCGATCAGTGCATCACTGAACTCGGTGTTGTGTTACAAAGTGCCGCACCCCCGTTTGAATTAAACAGCAAATAAATTAACATTAATATCAATTTGCATAGCTGTCTCTCGTCTTGGGAGGAAAATAAAACCGTCTTTTTTCAAATGATCATCCTTTGAAGTGGCTAAGGGCTTTGAAGTGGCATGTAGTGGATTAGCCAACAGCAAGAGTTACTGTTATTGTTGGAACAAAAACTAAATGCTTTCAACACGTTCGTGCGTTGGTGCCTCATTCACATATATTTGAATCGTAGTGCTTGCAGAAGTGCCAGTTGTTCGTGTCGTATTCAAAAAGATAAAGCATACCTTTGTAAATTGTAAGAAGTGATGTGGTGGTTCCGGCCTTTTCATCTTTGGAATAGGTGAAATTGTACTGGTTTTCCGTCTGTAATCTCTTGTTGTTTTCAATCAATTCCCAGCTATGAGTAGAAAGCCATCTGTTGTAGTGGCACCAACTATGGTTGGTGGGTCCATTTGAAGTTCTTTGGAAGACGCATTTAAGCACGAGACACAGTTCTCCTTCCTCCATCACTTTCGTGTCTGGCGGATTGTATGGGTTCAGTTCCACCTCCCTCTTTGCAGCTGCAGCTGCATACAAGTGCACACAGGAAACTGGCATTAAGTAAGATGGACACACACACACACACACACACACACACACACACACACACACACACACACACACACACACACACACAGATGAAGATTTCAGGTCGGAGCCTGTTCTTACAAAGAACACCCAGAAAACGGCGAGAGCATAGTGCAACGACAACTGAAAACAGGCATTCCAAAGCTGCTGATATTGAACCTTCATCAACCGCAAGACCTCATAGTGCACACTGATGGCTTAGTCACCGAAGACCAGTCAGGATGGGGCTTCACTGTCCTATACGGTCTCAACCTCCACCTTTGACAATGGAGGTGGAAGCAGTCACCCATGCCCTCCGTTGGATTGCCTTAAGAGGTGACAGTCGGACCACATATGGCATCATCCTCACGGATCAACGAGCTTGCTACAAAACAGTGAAAAGTGGAATGGGAAGCCCAGACTGGAATGTGTCAACGGTCGACATCCACCTTCCAAAACGCCTCTTGGTATATTGCCCTGGGCATGCAGGGTTGAAGGGAAATGACCGAGCAGACAGACTGGCGGGCAAGGCAGCCCTGACAAGTGGCTTGCTTCTCGGAAAATCTGAAGTGTTGAGTATCATTGGCGGAAACTGCCACAAGTATAAGTTTTGTCGCGACAAACACGTCTTTTGACTCGATAAAAGTATATCATTGGCGGGAGCTGCCACAAGTATCAGTTTTGTCGAGACAAATGTTTTGTGGCGAAAAACACGAGTTTGTCGCGACAACAATGTGTTTGTGGCGACAAATATTGTAGTTGTCGCGACAAAAGTTGTGTTTGTCGCGACAAAAATGATACCTGTGGCAGCTCTCGCCAATGATAGTTCAAAGCCAAGGACATAACACCATCGATCGCCTGGAGGAGAGAGGCGTGGAAAGAGGAAGCGCTAGACGATCTTCCTTGAAAGGGCGAGAGAGGGCTATCGTCAGTCACACGAACATTGGAACCGTTTCACAGGCAACGTTGGGGAAACGTCTAAGAGACGGGTGGCGCATATGGGCTTTTCCGAGCGCCTAGGTACCATCTTGAACTGAACTGAACTGAACAATCCAAAGTAACGCAAATACAGTCTTGATAACATTAACACAGCAATACCTGCAGATTAAGACTATACCTAAAATAAATCAGTGAGTTCTTTCTGCTAGGACACTAAGCTTAATCCACAGAATCCAGCACACACGGTTGAAATTCGTGGGTTAAGAAAACTTTCTGTACCATGAATTGTTTCCGCTTTTAGTTTGTTTGTTTTTCGTTTGTTTGTTGATATGTCGGACATATCGCCTATTTAATCTGAACTAGATCAGATATATACATCTGACAACACGATCTTCTTCTTCCATATAGTTGACCAACTTCAACACACTGCACTGAACATTACTAAACAATCTGAAACAAGGATAACTGATCATCATGCCAACATTTTTTCATACACTGGACACAATAATACCCCAGCCACAAGCAGAGAAGTAGCCTACATTTAATTTGTGACAGTTTAACTGATGTTTAAATGTTGTTCTGTCTCTTGACAAAGGGGTTAAATTTACACCGAAAATTCGAACATTGTGTGGTGTTACATTAAACAATCGTTCTTTTTAACTTTTCGTGTGTTTGGATTTTATCGAAGATAACTGTCAGATTTGAGGGGTTACTGTTTTGTTTTTCGTTTTTATAGGGCCGGGTCCCACACATAGCAGACTGTCACAAGTTAGAATTAATGTAGTTAATTCTATGTAAATTGTATAGTGATTAAAATGATGTAGGTGTTGCTGCTTTTCTTTTGTGGAAGCGTGTAAATGCAGTTTTAAAATATATGACTACGTGAGCGGTCACGGGCTTAGTGTCCACCCCGAGTGGACAGTGTTACTCGGACGTCGCACCGCTGACGTGCAGAACGGGCGGATTCACCTGAATGCGTATCATCAACTTGAACTTGACGAAGCCAGTCGTCAGGTTACGACATTCACTACACACGCTGGTATTCGACGTTACAAGTCCAGCTTGCTAAATACTGTGGAGCCGTTAAGGTCTGAGATGAGATCATCGAGAGTGGGAATGATGTGTTTCTCTCTTTTGATGGATTTGTTGGGTTCCCGCATGTCGATGCATAATCTAACTCCACCATCAGCTTTCGGTACAACAAAAATCGGGCTGACCCATGGAGTTGGACCATCGACCTTCTCAATGATATCCAGTTTCTCCAGTCTGTCGAGTTCGGCCTCAACATCTTTTCGGACATGAAATGGAATACGTCTGTGTCGCTGGGACACTGGCTGTACTGACGGGTCGATATCAAGCTTTATTTTGATGTCTGAAATTTTGCCAACGCCGTCAGCGAAGAGTTTGGGAAATTGTTCAGAGACATTCATTGCGGGTGTTACATTTGCTTGCATGGAGGATGACAGCGTAAACTGTAAGATTCCAAGTTTCTGTGCAGTTTCACCACTGAGAAGATTGCCAGGAGTTAATTTCGAGTCAGTCTTGACAACGTAGAATGTTGACGTTGTGTTGGCATTCTTGTGTGTGATCTGAGTAGAAAAGTTACCAGTGACAGGCAATGCTGACTGAGATCCATACGCATAAGTCATGGGTGAATGAGGCTGTAGTTTGGGTCTTGGATAAATCTTTTGATAGGATTGGTAATCAGTGATGTTTACTGAAGCACCCGTGTCGATGAGAAAACTGATGTTTGTGTCACAGATACGTGTTTCAACAGTGGGAGTCTTGGTCACACTGTTATTGACTGCAAAGCCAAACTGTACGTCGTCCACACCATCTGAAAAATCACTTTCAGTTCCTTGCATTACTTGTCTCACTTCATGATTCGTCGATTCACAGACTCGAGCAAAATGTCAAATTTTCTGGCACGATCTGCACTGTTTCCCTTTGGCAGGACAGGGAGTGAGGTGTGGGAAGGGACCACCACAATAACGGCAAGTATTCGTGGTACCATGCTGTGAAAATCCACCCCGATTAGACGATTTACGGTGTGAACCACCACCACCACGACCTCTGCTGTTGTAGTGACCACGACTGCCACCACGATCAGACTGGTCTCTGCTGGTGGGTCCATGACTGGAACTGCCTCTGTTCGAACTACTACGATAATCATCCTTGGAGATTCGAACTGGAAATCTTTCCAAGTCGGTTACCCTGTGGACATGTATTTGAGCCCAAACTGAATGCTCAGCAGGGTGCGATCTGTGAAGCATTTTTGGGGAAATGCTTTGAGCAGAGCACATCGTGGTGTTTTGGTTCCCACTTCTTTGTGGCTAGGTCCCATCGATTCATTGCCATTTGCCACTGTCGTCTTCTGGCTTCATTTAAAAACAAAAACAAAATTTAAAGAAAAGCATGGAAAGAAAACTCCTTTGTGAACCTTTCGCTGCAACCAGCTGCAGCACACTCGCTCGGCATGCTTTAAAACTGAATTGCCAGACCACTTTAGATTCAATTTTGTTCAAGTCGTTACTGAGCCATGCGGGTCACTTGTCTTGTTGTGACGTCACGGAGGTCACGTGACCGAAACGCGGGGATTTTCAGCTGCAGACGACGCAGATGTGCGAAGCGTCGTGTTTGTTTTCATTCAAATCAATACTTTTACGTACCTCAGGAAAATGTCAGTCTATCAAACGAACAGAGTATAAGTTAAACTTTATTTATATAGGACAAAGTAAGTGATATTTACGACTTAAAATCAGTGTTATGGGGCCCTTTGAAAGATCTAGAAGTAGAAGCTAGGTGACCCAAAATAGCATGACACCAGTGGACTCTCCACTGATGCAGTAGAGGCAACGACTGTTGACAGTTTTGTGTCACGTGCCTCCCACTGACCAGTCAACTAGTTCGTTTTTTGTTTTGTTTTGTTTTTTTGTTTGAGAGAGAGAGAGAGAGAGAGAGAGAGAGAGAGAGAGACAGAGACAGAGACAGTGCAACAACTCAATTTTTAGGATTGTGACCAGAGCTGAAATATGGACTTTGCGAACACTACCTAAAGTGCCAGAATAATCATCAACATGATTGTGGGCATTCAAGGAAAGAAGATGAAGAAGAAGACTGTCCTTTGCTGTGCTGCAACCTGCATAGAACGTGTTTAACTTTCAATCAGACATCTAAAAAAAAAAAAAAAAAAAAAAAAAAAAAAAATGTTCACCTGATATCGCCGTTAGCAGTAGCAGCGCTTCAACGCAGATAATAAATGCCATCTGGCGAGAAACGCACAACTTCAGTTCGTGGTTTTCGACAGCATACACTGAACCGAATGTTATCGTTCCTGTCTTGGCCCAAAAATGACAAGTGACAATGACGTAAACTTGGATAAACAGAGTTAATGACGTCTAAAACACAGGCCACAAAGATGGAACAGAAGGAGGCCCAGAGCGCTCGTGCAGAATAATAATAATAACTCTTATATAGCGCTATACCCCGTAAAAATTTACAAGCTCGCGGCGCTGTACATCAAAATCCGCTAGACAATCAAAAAGGTACAAGTACTATAAATACATACATCAATATCAAAATGACAAAAAAGCCAGGATGAGCAAAGTACCGTAAATGCGTACATCGATATTAAAGCATTTCACATACACTGAAATAATCACAAGTCCTATAAAATATATTACTATCAACATGACAATCAGAAAGCACAAGTACTTTCATGACAATCAGAAAAGCACAAAAGTAATACTGTAAATACATACATCAACACTAAAAACAATTTCACACACATCCACCTACTATATAAATGCACACAGACACCTGAACACTCAGTCACCCCCTCACAAGCACTCGAGCGCGCGCGCACACACTCACCCATGCACACACGCACACACACACACACACACACACACACACACACACACACACACACACGCACACGCACACACACACACACACATAGTAAGACACACCACACACACACACACAAACACACACGCCCAGCAGATGAAAGAGTGGCGGCAACAGCAGGCTCTCCTGTTAGTCCCATGCTTTGCAGCGCCCCCCCCCCCCCCCCCCCACCACCACCCCTCCACCAACCCATGCCTAAGGTGACAATTTCAGAAACTCAGGTGAAGGCATTGCGGAAGAGGTGCGTTTTGAGGCTGGATTTAAAAGATGTGAGAGATGGAGACAATCGGGTTTGTATCGGGACAGAGTTCCACGCACAAGGCGCCTGATATTGGAAAGACCTTGCACCGGCGCTTTTCAAGTTAACACGTGGGACACAGAGCAGTTTGTCAGAAGATGATCGAAGTGATCTGTGGGGGGTGTACGAGGAGAGACAGTGTGAGAGGTACGGGGGCAATGTACCATCAAAGTAGCGGAAAGCCAGTGTCGCTAGTTTGTATTCAATACGCTGTTTGATAGGAAGCCAATGAAGTGATATCAGCATAGGTGTTACATGCTCACTACGCTTTTTACGAAAGATCAGCCGAGCTGAGTTGTTTAGTATTCTTTGAAGTCGGGCTATCTGATCTGAAGTGATACCTGCCAGTAGGGAATTGCAGTAATCAATCCGAGATAGGACTCGAGAACAAACAAGAGTTGCGGTCGCGCTTGTAGTTTGGAATGGACGGATGGCACTGATTCTACGCAGTTCAAGGTAGGCAGAACGACAGACAAAGCTAATGTGATGAGACATGGTGAGGCTAGAGTCTAAGACAACTCCCAGACTTTTAACCTTGGGCTGAAAAGGAATCGGACTACCACCAATGTTGAGATGCTCACTGTAGCAGACACCTGTTCTGGAGCGAGTACCGACAACCAGTGCCTCAGTTTTGTCATCGTTAAGTTTGAGTTTGTTGGAATCCATCCAAGCCTTGACATGTTCGACACACGTCTCTGTCTGTTTGATAAGGGTACCAAAATCAACGGGAAGGGCAGAACTGAAAAGCTGTGTATCGTCCGAAAACTTGTGGAGGTCAGAACCGGACTGGCGGACAATGCGTGAAACGGGCTGTGTATAGAGAACAAAGAGCAATGGTCCCAACACTGATCCCTGAGAGACCCCAAAGTCCAGGCGCTGTGGGGTGGATGAGATGCTGTTTACAACAACGACCTGAAATCTGTCCAGGATGTATGAACGAAGCCACTGAAGGGCTGAACCTGAGATTCCAAAAGTCGTATGCAGTCTCTCTAGAAGAATGTTATGGTCAATTGTGTCGAAGGCAGCAGATAAGTCCAACAGGGAGAGAATGGAGACACGTCCCTGATCAGTGCTCTCAAGCAGGCAGTTAGTGATGTGAAGAAGTACAGTTTCAGTATTGTGATTCTGGCGGTAGGCAGACTGATTCCTCTCGAGGAGGTCGTTCCTCGAGACATGATCAGTTAACTGTAAGAGCACAACTCTTTCCAGAAGCTTTGACAGAAACGAAAGATTGGACACTGGTCTGTAGTTCTTTAACATATTCTGGTCAAGACTGGGCTTCTTCAAAAGAGGTCTTACCAATGCCTGCTTGAAGCACTGGGGGACGGAGCCTGACAGCAGGGAGTAGTTTACAATTTTGGTAATGACGGGAACGAGGTCCTCATAGCATGTTTTGAGCAATGCAGTAGGTATGGGATCAAGGGCACAACATTTTGGTGGTGCATCATTGATGAGTTTTCTTATCAAATCCTCAGAAACAGGTGCGAAAGTACACAACCCGGTGCCCGCAAATGGTTCAAAAGATGCTGGAACAGGACATGAGTCCAGCACTCGGCGAATGTTTGCAATCTTTTCATGCATGAAATCGGAGAACGTGTTGGGTAGGTCCCAGAGAGGAATGTTGGTGGGCAGCTTCGGCTCCGTCGTTCTTCCCATGAGCTCATCGGTGACGCTGTACAGGAGCCTAATGGACGAGCAGTGACGTATCTTGTCGCACAGATAGTCACGTTTGGCGGCTCGGTGAAGCGCCTTCAAGGCGTTGCGCTGCTTCACAAAAATCTCCCTGTGAACAGTGAATCTGGTGCGATGCGCAGTTCTCTCAGCACGTCGCAGTTCCCTTTTGGCTGCACGGATGTTGTCGTTGATCCATGGAGCAGAGCGGCGCTCAGTGACGCACCTGGTCTTGAGAATCAACACACAAGGGAGTTAATTTATAGCGCTCAAAATACCAGTTACCGCAGGCGACTCAGGTCTTTGCTGTTGTACTTGTGTTACGTATTTCCAGTTCTAATTAACTCCCTTGCGCGTTGACATGCCACAAATTAGCAATTAGCCAATCACGCACGCAGAGCTGACACACCTTTAACTAATCCTTCGACAAAGGGAGTAATAGGCCTATTAAGATATTCACTGTTTCAGCTGTCACGATAGTACGTATCAAACAGACTGATGGTACTTGCGAAGCACAAGAGAAGCTGGCACCATCACAAACCTGCAGCTGTAGTCTTGAAGACGAGACGACCGAACATACACTGCAGAGACGCCCACTTCTGCAGACAGCAAGAACAAACGTGTGGCCAGCAGCAGACCATCTACACACCAAACTCTACAGAAGGCAGGGAGGAACTGGAGAAGACGGCCACATTCATCGTGCAGACTGGACTCTCAGTGTAGCGGCGACCGAGAATAATAATCAAGCACACTAAACAGGGTTAAAACGCGGGTGGTAGTGGTAATGGTAGTGGTTAGGAATTGAACTATTTTCTCTTGTGATGTTAGCGATTTGTGCGCTGATCAGAGGTCTCGGGTTAGAGGTTACGAGGATTGTCTACCACATGGCCCAAGTTTCCGTCTACTGTTGCGTTCTAACCACAGTGGATTCGTAAGTACCGTTTCCACTTTATTTTGCTGATTTGTAGATTGGAATCATATGCTTGTATGAGATTGTAATTTGAGTTGCTTTTGTTGATTTTATTGCTGTTTTAGCTTTACGATGCAACCCTATCGATTTCATCCGAAATCTAAATGGCGGGTTGTGGTGCAACGGAAGTAAACAGCTCCAAACGTGCGTGTTTGTTGTGAGTTTTACGAGCATGTATTGTGAGTAGTGAGAGCTGGCGGCAACACTTTGGGACGTACAAAGTGATAATTGTGCACTGCCACAGGTTAAAAAGAACACCTTCTGGTTCCTGGTAGCTTATAGGATATAAAATCTGTCAAGCAAGATAAGAAAAAATACTTGATTTCAAACATACCATCAGTGTAACATGTAAAAAATAAATAGAACTCAAATGAAACGGATGACAATCCAACGTAAGACAAATGGAGAAAAAAAAAGGAGAAAAAAAAGAAGTGTTTGAAACAAATTAGATTCATCGATTAAAAAAGGAAGTTTTTAATAACATAAGATAACATATGCACACACACACACACACACACACACACACACACACACACACACACACACACGCGCGCGCGCGCGCGCGCGCGAGAGAGAGAGAGAGAGAGAGAGAGAGAGAGAGACAGACAGACAGACAGACAGACAGACAGACAGACAGGGACAGAGAGACAGAGAGAGAGAGAGAGAGAGAGAGAGAGAGAGAGAGAGAGAGAGAGAGAGAGAGGCAGTCCCGCGTACACTTACACACTCATACTCGTGCGCGCAGGAGTATGCACAGTACATACACAGCTGCGACTGGCCACCTTTCTGCGACTGGCCACCTTTCAGCGACTGGCCACCTTTCTGCAACTGACCACCTTTCTGCGACTGACCACCTTTCTGCGACTGGCCACCTTTCTGCGACTTGAAACACACGCACAGTAACAACAGCAGAACACTCTCAGTCTCATGAACACGCATGTACATAACCGAGTGCATTGTGTGTTTTCCGGGCCGTTGACCTTTTAACCTTTCTTTCCTTCTCTTCAGTTTCTCATTGGGTGGCAATGGTATGGCCCTAACATGCAGTTGTCAAAACCTGCGCGTGTGGCCAGCACGCGCCCCCACTCCCCGGTGTCCCCACAGAAGCAGGTAACAACTTGTTTTGAGTTGCTGCGTGGGTGCCCATGTGTTTGATTGCATGCCTGTACATGCCTGTAAGTAGTCATTTTCTATGGCTTGTTATTCCAGAGCCTCCGCTTGACTGTTGAGACTATCGGTACGCGGTACCGGCAACAAAGAAATCTTCCGGTATCAACCCTCAGTCAACCGGTACAGTCTTCCCGTTGAAAAAGTTAGTTTTATTGTTTTCCAGTTGTGTAGGCGCAGTGCTGATGTGGGGAAAACAATCGATCGTGTACTGACGACTCACCCTTTACAGACTGTAATCAAACTCAGTTTTGTTGCCAATGGCAGTGAGAGTTTTCGCGTTCGCTGTTTTGCTTGCTGAATATCACCGGAAGTGATCTTGTTTAGCGGGAGCTTCCACTTGCTTCAGGACCCAGGGTACAGAGTATGATCTCTAGCAAGTCACACAAAACGCTCAGTTTCAGCCGGTACTTGATACCGGCGACAATTTTTTTTTTTTTTTTACCGGTACTGGAGAAACATTTACTGGTAAAAACCGTCTAGCGGAGGCTCTGTATTCTATTGTTTCTTACTGATGGAAATGCTGTATGTTACCGTGTTCACAACGTGCCTTGAGTTTGGTTCAAACACGTGGGAAATTTCGGCGTGATTGTCGACTGGTTGCAGTCATGGTGTTCGTGTACAGTGTATGTGCGTTCAAATTTCAAGCCTTTATGCCTTCCAGCATGTATGCAGCTAATCCTGGTTAGATGATGCGTAACTAGTACGCTATGTTGCCAGTGTTGGATGTTCAGTTTGAGTGATGCTTTGCCGATGCAAAGTTATCTGTCTAGAGTATATATTGTTCCTTTGTGTGGGCGGGCAGATAGATCTCTATGCGGCAAAACTTGTTTCCTACCGATCTATTTTTCTATATGAAATCGGTGGTATATCATGGATGACAAGATGTTTACTTCAGTGTTTGCCATCATATTTGTCGAATGTTCATTTTAATAATTGAATATGGTGCATTGGGGTGAATATAAATTGTGAGAAACTTTATTTCTGTTTTGATCTGGCACGCACGCACACACGCACGCACGCACGCACGCACGCACGCACGCACGCACGCACGCACGCACACACACACACACACACACACACACACACGGCTGAAAAGGACATTGGGGTTGGTGGGAGGGGCGGTGGTAAGATTCATTTGAAGGCAAGGACTGTGTATGTGTGTGTGTGTGTGTGTGTGTGTGTGTGTGTGTGTGTGTGTGAGAGAGAGAGAGAGAGAGAGAGAGAGAGAGAGAGAGAGAGAGAGAGAGAGAGAGAGAGAGAGAGATTTGTGCAGCAGAAAAGAAGAAGCTATTACTGGTCAAAATACTGCTCGAAGAGGTAAGTCTTAATGCTAGTTTTGAAGGCAGGGAGGGAAGGGCTGTGACGGAGAGCAAAAGGAAGAGAATTCCAGATTTGGACAGCAGAGAAGCAAAAGGCACGACCACCACACTGTTTTCATTTGAAGAACAGGATGCGAAAGGTTCTATCATCCGAAGAAGAGCGCAATTATAATTCCAATTTAACATCAACTTCCAGGTAAGTCTCGTTTAATTTTCTAATTATTGTTTTACCACACTCATTCCATTTAGAATGGCAACACTGGCATATATAATTTTATAAACACAGCTAGTAATTAATAGTGATGAACCCATTGATACCCACCGTCCCATATTCAGGACGCATAACTGGTTTTGTTAGTTTTAGCTGAGTGTCATTTTGGCATCCTGCTGCCGACTTCCTTTATTCAAAGAAGAGGTGGTTGAGTGTTTCCACTTGTTGGTTGAGTGTTTCCACTTGTTGTTTTACTGCAGGAGGCAACCGTTTGCAAGAACGGGAAAACTTTTGGCAACTGGATATTCAGTGTTTATTTTTTAATAATAATCTCTGGGCGTATAAAGGTTAAACTGGAAAAGATGGCGTAATAATAAATAGTGTCCCCCGGCGTCATTGTAAATAGTGCCCTTTTCTTTTATGTTGCTTAACGTCCACGGAGGCGGGATGACCTATTAGGGACGGGGACAGAGTGGGAAAGGGGACAGGGTGATTGGCTCGACCGCGGAAACCGCCCGAAAAAGACCGGAGAGACCGTGGACCGCCGCCAGAACAATGGAAATGTTAAGGCGGTGTCCCCTCGCCATTGCCCAGCGACTTGTGCACTGCGCAATTACTCTTTCAACTGCTGTGCTGGACAGAGTCACTAAGACAATGTCCGTTGCACCGCTGTTGACGAACAACTTGGACAACTCGAAGCAAAAGACGTCCAACTTGCTCAGCCCAGCTCCACCTCCCTACTCATGATCTCTTCTGGGCAAAAGTGAGGGTCCAGCTCCACCTCCCTCCTCTAAGATCTCTTGATCTTTTGATCTCGCCTGGAACCCTGAAATAGTGCCCTCCCGGCGTCGTTATATATAGTGCCCTCCATTTGAAGCGCAGTGTTCTCTCCCTTGTCGGGGACATACGGCACTATAGAAATGACTGCTGTGATTATCACACCACCGTTGTCGTTTACATATTTATATATATTATTTTATTGCGGAGGAGTCATGTCCGCTGTTACTGATGCTGTTTGTGTTGTGGCTTCAGTTGTTTAGCAGTGGACTAATACCGCGGCTGCTGCAATCTTTGCTTGTGACACTACTAAAGACTCCCACAAGAGGCTTACAGCTGCTGCTACTACCATTGCTGCTGCTGCTGCGACTACTACTTCTCGTGCTTACAGCTGCTATAAATTTGTTGAAAACAATCTTGAACAGATAACCATTCTTCCGAATTTCAAAGGATTAAAATGTAGTTGTTTTTTTAAAGAAAAGAAGAAAAAAAGGGCGGGGGGGGGGGGGGGGGGGGGTGGAGGAAACAAAAAAGGAATATAACCTGCTCTTTTCAATGACTGAATTAAAGCAGTCATTGCAGAGAGCCAGCGACTCGGCCACTGGTTTGGACCAGGTCCATTATCAACTTTTAACCCGCCTCCCAAATTCTGCTTAATCTGTTCTGTCAAAGGTATTTAAACCCTGCCGTTCCGCTGTTGAGCGGCATCTGTATTCGCGTGCGTTCACACACACACACACACACACACACACACACACACACACACACACACACACACACACACACGCACACACATATCAACTAACACCCGGTTTGGGCGTCACAACAAGGAGTTTATTCCATACCATACATACAAACAATCAGTCAATGATAGTCAACACTTCAACCCCCCACGAATATAATTCCAAACAACACCATTTCTCCCTACATATACACAGACTGGACAAGAGACATTATCAATTAACACACATCTGACACATAAACTCCTTGAAAACCAAACGAACGTCAAAGTGGTCCTTTCAACGTTTTCGCAGTCAGCAAATCGTTAACAGCAATGCATTAAAGCGCTAAATTACAAACACAACAGCGGAAGTTAAGAGTAAAGTTTCGATAGGAAAAAGGGTTTGGGTGGGTGGGCGATTTCGCTGGCGCTGCGCAGAGTGCCAGATTCTCTCCCTGCCTGTCCCTTTACCCGTTTTCTCCGCCTTCTCACCTAAACAACCGGCCATTATCGGCCCTCTCATCCTCTACTCGCCACTACACCTCTCCCTCCCCTCCCTCCATCCCGCTTCCTGTCCTCTGGACACCCCGGCACCTCAGTGCTCTCATGCCCCCCTCCCCCGCCTCCCTCCCTCCTCCCTAGCCGTGGTCACTTGGTGTTTAAACTCAAGTTCACTTAACAGTGCAACTTCCACTTAAACCCTGCCGTTCTGTTGAGCATCTGTATTCGCGTGCATTCACACCCACACATACACCCCCCCCCCCCCCCCCCCCCACACACACACACATCAACTAACACCTGGTTTGGGCGTCACAACAAGGAGTTGTTTATTCCATACCCTACATACAAACAGTCAGTCAATGATAGTCAACACTTCAACCCCCCCACGAATATAATTCCAAACAACACCTTTTCTCCCAATTCCCCTCCAAACCAGGTGACGATGAATTCCCTCTATGTCTTGTTTAACTACATGTACGTGGGAGAGAGTGGGGAAAAAACGACCCTGTAATAGTCTAGCACCTGCTGAGGCAACTGGTCAAGGTACGACATGTAAACAGTCGACTTTCCAATCTCCCATGATCTTGATGATCTCCCCCGGGATGTTTTGGCTCAGTGCCCAGCAGGCCCCTCCCCGACGGAAACTGTGCCCTGACAAGTTACCCTCTCCCTGGGTGACCGCCTTCAGCTTCTTGTCAAACACCGCTCCTGACATGGGGAAGGCTGGCGCCTTTGGGGACTGATGGACAGCAGCGCGGAGCGCTTGGCAGACCGCTGACACGGGGCAAAGGGGGTGAGGGTGGAGGGCTGGTAGTGTGACCCTGATTTCTCGTTCCCGGCATTGGATGGTCTTGGACCACCGGACACTGATTGTCAACGAACAGTCGGCATTGAGCACAAAAGAGTCCCTGGTGAAGTGCTTGTCCGCCTCAAACTTTTGTTTTGCAAACAGGTTGACCTTACGAAATAGGCCGAAAAACATAACAAGGCATGCCGCCCAAAAAACAATGTCATCTCTGTCACTCATTTTCAACACCTTCTTAATACGCTCTTTCTGTTCACAGCCGTACCTTTAACCCTGTCTATACCTTTTAAGGTTGAAGAGATGAACCAGCTATCTTTCAACGGATTGCTTAAGCCCGCCTCAAGATGCATGACTCTTACAATGTTCAAATACTGCCGCACGGATGCTGGTCGAAGTCGTCTCGCTAAATAGGCAGCATACATAGCTATAGTTTTTTTCGTTCGCCGGTACCGGCGGCACACACAGCTCTGTGCAGAAGCGGAGGAAAGAGTTCCTGTGGGATGTGTAAGTTCGTTTAGTATTGTCAGCAAAGGTTTCCCCCCTATAGCGCGCTACTTCAGCCTGCAGTGCCGTCTCCAGTTTCTTTGCTGCGCCTGTTGACACAGAAAGTGGTATGAAGGCCACGACATGTGGGCCGCGATGGTGGCGGGGGGCGGACGGCCGTGGTGCCAGTACGACAGTAATCGCGCCAGTCTCTCCGGTTGCCTGGTTTCATGAAGCCGCGATATCGCATCCGGGATGCCAGTCAAACTGCCTGGCACGTGGACTGCTCTCAGTTCTGCGCGCAGCACGTCGTTAATGAATGCATTCTTGCTTCTTCCCTTATTCAGGATCGCCTTTGTGACGGCACTGTCGGTATGCACCACGACCGTTCGCCCCGCCCACAGCGGGGCCCACCTAGCCACCGCAGAGGCTACAGCACAGACTTCTTTATAGTTAATATGCATAGCGGTCACTTTGGGCCAATCCGCGTGGAAGACACTGTAGTGCCAGTCTCCAGCCCAGAAGCAGCCGCTGGCCGTGCGGCAAGCGTCAGTTAGCACATGTACATCATGCCTGTCGGTATAATACTGTCTACCGTTGAAACCACTTCTGAAAAAGCCATCTCTTGACCCGAACAGTTTGAAAAACTACCGGCCCATCTCCAATCTTTCTTTTTTGTCAAAAGTCACTGAAAAAATCGTCCTCTCACAACTCTCAGCCATACCTCAACGCTAACAACCTCTTCCCTACTTCCCAGTCAGCCTATAGGCCAGGGCACAGTACTGAAACTGCCCTGCTCAATATGATGAATGACATTCTGCATGCTCTGGACAATGGCGATGTAACTGTCGTAACTCTTCTTGATCTTACGGCTGCGTTCGACACCATAGATCACAACATTCTCTGTCAAAGACTTGAGCACCTCTATGGAATCTCTGGTACACCTCTCAACTCAGTGGTTCAGATCCTATCTTTCCAATAGAACTCAGACTGTTACCATCAACAACAAACTTTCACAGCCAACCTTGCTCAAATTTGGTGTTCCACAAGGCTCTGTCCTGGGACCTATTCTATTTATTTTGTACACAAAACCTCTGACTACACTCATTCGAAGACACTCCATATCTAACCAGTCGTTCGCAGATGATACCCAGCTGCACGATTCCTGCCGTCCAGATCAAATAGACACCTCAGTCCAGGGCATGCAGGATTGCATTTCAGATGTAAAGACATGGATGACATCAAACAAACTCAAGCTGAATGATGATAAAACAGAGTGTCTGCTCATTGTCTCGAACAGAACCTCTCTCCCAAACCCTCACCCAACCTCCATTCATATAGGAGACACTGATATTCCGTTTTCCTTGCAAGCAAAAAATCTGGGCGTGACACTCACTAACAACCTGTCCATGGAGAAGCATGTCACCAACATCTGCAGATCTGCCTATATAGAAATGCGGAGAATTAGTAACATCCGTCACTATCTCACTACTGATGCTACAAAAACCCTCCTCTGTGCCTTTGTTTTGTCAAAACTTGACTACTGTAATTCTCTTCTATCAGGTTCTCCAAAACATCTTCTTGACAAACTCCAAAAGGTCCAAAATTCGGCAGCCAGACTTGTCTTCAAAGCTCTCAAGCACAAACACATCAAACCCCTCCTTCAGAAACTTCACTGGCTACCAGTAGTCTCAAGAATCCAGTATAAACGGTTGCAACTCTGTGCTACAATTCTTTCACTGAAAGTTATCAAACCCCTCCTTCAGAAACTTCACTGGCTACCAGTAGTCTCAAGAATCCAGTATAAACGGTTGCAACTCTGTGCTACAATTCTTTCACTGAAAGTTACCCAGTCTATCTTTCTGAACTCCTGACTGTCTACCGTCCATCCAGACAACTTCGCTCCATTTCTGACACCAGAACCTTCCTCATACCTTTCACAAAAACAAAGACCTTTGGACAACGAGTTTTTTCTTTCACGGGCCCGACAGAGTGGAACTCGTTACCGTATGATGTTCGTCACTCAGTGTCAACATCGTCTTTCAAGCAGGCCTTAAAAACTCATCTCTTCAAATCTGCATATAATTAATAACCCACCCACCCCCGCCCCACCTGTGTGTGTGTGTGTGTGTGTGTGTGTGTGTGTGTGTGTGTGTGTGTGTGTGTGTGTGTGTGTGTGTGTGTGTGAGTGAGTGTGTGTGTGTGTGTGTGTGTGTGTGTGTGTGTGTGTGTGTGTGTGTGTGTGTGTGTGTGTGTGCAATATCCCGCTGTACTTTTTTGTATTTGCAGTATATCTACTTGTATCATACATGTGTGCTAAAATCAGAGTTTGGTCATGTTGGTTACTGGCAACTTTGGTTTATTTACTGAAATTCCTGTATGTAAATTCTTGCCTGGTTGGCGGGCGTATAGGCCGAAACCTTCTTTTTTTTTTCTTTTCTTTTTTAAATCTTGTCCATTGTATGTGTTTATACATTTTTCTGCAGCTTTTTGTACGGCGCATTGTGCCCTAGATCTTGCTAAGGATCATGCGCCATAGAAATGTCCATTATTATTATTATTAAAGTGCTGAAATCTTTTAGCCACCATGCCAAGTCCTTGCGAAATTCTGCATTCAGTTTCGTTTTGTGTTTTGCCTGCCTCAAAGGCTTGATGCTGTCTAAGATGCGCCGGAGAAAGAAGCGGCCTCCCCTGACCACCTGACAGGCCCAGTTCAACGAGCCAGCAAGGCTCTGCAGTTGCACTTTTGTCGCCCTTTGCCTATGTTTAAAAGCCTTCAGTTTGTCATGCAGCATGTTCAGCTTGTCTGCCCCCAAGGACAGCACACAATCATTCGTATCAGTGTCTACGCCTAAAAATGTCACATGCTTGATAGGACTAACCACCTTTTTCCAACTCACTCGTAAGCCTAGCTTTCTAACAAGGTTGATCAAGTAAAGCAGAGCCTCCTTGCATTCCTCGTAGGTCTCACAAGCCAAAAAGAAATCGTCGATGTAGCTGACAACACCTCTGTAACCTTTGCGATACATCATACGTCTAACAGCATTGGAGAGCCGACTGAAATGCGATGGCCCACAAGCCGAACCGAATGGTAACCGAGTATCAAACAGGTACGTGTCAGTGTCCTCGCCTTCAAAGCGCCATGCTAACCCTGTGGCTTTGTAATCGTCAGGGTGGATGGGCACAGAACGATACGCTGATTGGAGGTCCAGCTTAGCAGAGTAATACCCTGGTTTAGCCAGACGACAGGCGTCCTGTAGAGTTTGATAGCGCACTGAATGGTGATCAGTATACTCGTTCATGGAAAAACCCTCCGGTAGACTACCGTCATGAATCAGACGCACTGACCCATCGTCTTTGGGTATGGCCCCCAAGGGGCTGATTATGGCTGGCTTTTTGCTCGCAGTGACATAATTACCCTGCTCGATTTGTGTTTTTAGCTCTTTTTCTACCAGTGTCCTACGGGAATGCAAGGTAGCGGATTTGTGATTCTTTGCCTCTGCCTCTGCAATTTTGCAGCCCTTGTTGGTGATTCGAAAACCATTTTTAATGCCTGCCAAAAGAAAAGCTTTATCTGGATCATCTTTCAGTTGCTGTTCCCATTCAGATGCTTTGGAGGCGACAGATTGGTAATTACCGAGAAATTCACACGTGAAAGGGTTCTGGGGTTCAAACGGGCTATTGAGTTGGAAAGAGGAGGAATGTCCTACCTGATCCGCTGACTGCCGCTGATCCTATTCCTGCTTGGATGTCGCCTGTTGCTGGCGATGATCCGACTGGGGGTGGGCCTGTAGGCACAGCAGACACACGTGTTCGAAGTTACACCGCGGTCCGTAAGAACACTTTCCGTGGTTGTATTGTATGCACACTTCTTTGCCGCCGGGTCCGACTCGGCGGCCTGTCTGCCCTCCTCGCTGCTTGATGCCCGTTGGTGTCGCCGCCTTCTCCTTCAGCAGCACTGTGCACAGGTGCTGTGAGTCCGATCCCCATCGGAACCTGGCTGCTGCCTGTCGGCGTCGGTACTCTTGGTCATACGCCAGAACCGAAGCCCAGGTGTATCTCGATGCCAGTTCACCGATCTTCGCCGTGTAGGCCATGTAGTCTTTGGCGGCGCCGTGGTCCAGGTCGCCGCTGTCGTAGAGGGCTGCCATGATGCGGGCATTGGCAGCGATCCACATCGCCGGGGACACGGCGTGCAGCTTCGGCTTGGTGCCGCTAGTCAGTTTCAGCGTCGCTCCCGGTCCCAGTGAAATTTCCTCTGTGTCGGTCACAGTATCCGACACAAAATCTGTTATCAAGTGCGGCTTCACCTCATCTGATGCCTTATGGAGGTATAACTGAGGGTCCAGATCTACCCTGGCGGTTGCCCTGGCACCGATGTCTACTCGCCACTACACCTCTCCCTCCCCTCCCTCCATCCCGCTTCCTGTCCTCTGGACACCCCTCAGTGCTCTCATGGCCCCCTCCCCCGCCTCCCTCCCTCCCCCCTAGCCGTGGTCACTTGGTGTTTAAACTCAAGTTTACTTAACAGTGCAACTTCCACATAACCACATCTGGGAATCTGGCTGTTTTCCGCCATCGTGGCGTAAAGCGGTATAGTCATTTCCATGTGGCTTGCTTTTTCAGTCAAAACCGTACATTGACTAGACAAAATCTTGAATACACAACACAAAAACCGAAGAGGAGAACAAGAAATAAGTTTGGTACAAAGATACAGTTTTGAACTCAGAACAGTGAAACAGTCTTCTATAAGCACCTACAATACTCAGTTGCTGGGCTCGTTTTGTTGTTGTTGTTGTTTTTTTGTCATGCTTTTCTGTTCATTTTTGTTCCTCACCGACCAGGTTAAATGAAAACTAAAAGTATTATGGCGTTTACAGGCACACTTGCGGAGGTGCGCACACCAGCCCAAACCAGATGTACATCATGGGTCCTGCTGGGCCAGGATGGACATTTCAGCCAGGGAAAGAGCTGGACATTGACTGGTATCTGGGAAGCCTTTTGCCTGCAGAACTCATTGACATCATTTCTGACGATCTACTGCAACCAGAAGAGGCAGACTAATAGTCACAAACTGTACTTCAGCGACGTATTCTATATAACTGAATATAATACCAACCAACTTCAGTGTTGCAAGAAGTGCACAAACGTAGCTATACAATTACGTCAGCCTTCACTTAATAGCAATTGTCTCTTTGTTTGAAGGCTAAGTACAAGAATATGGCAACATTATTTATAATGACCTTGTTTTCAGTTAATAGTAAGAAACAAGTTCTAATAATCTTAAGCCAATAACGAATTATGCAGACATATGCACTTATACATAGTGGGTTCCTTGCAGTATCTCTACATATCATATTGTTTGGTGGTCATTTGACCAACCCGAAGAATCCTTTTTTAACGCAAACGAATGTTTGTTTTCGATTTGGTAACAATAATCATCCTCTAGGCCCCAGATCTCTGCGGCGTACAAAAGCACTGGTTGCACTTTAGAGTCAGAACGTTTCATAGACTGATGTTCAAATACCCAACTGCCCAACAAAACTGCCTTTTTACCTCTTGCAGCCAAGTCATCGCAAGCAGTATTGAATCGTAACTTCACAGTCAAATACAAACCTAAATATTTATATGCATTAACAACTTCGATTCTTTCCACAAAACCATGTGCTGCTAAATAGCCTACCTTTCGAAAAATAATGATGTTACTTAGATCAAAATTTACTTTAAGTTTTTCGGAGGATCTGTACAATATATTCAGTTGGTTTTGCAAACCAATAGCAGTGTCAGAAAGGAGAATAATGTCATCAGCAAACAGCAGTGCCAGTATAAATATTTCACTAAGGTTGCTGTAAGTACTGCGCCATCTTTGTCACATATCTAGCATGAGTTCATTCATGAACAACGAAAACACAACTGGACTACGAACATCACCTTGTTTCACACCACGTATACAATGAATGCTCTCCGTGAGTGACACCCCATCTCGCACACGTGCCTTTGCATCATGTATACCTTTTGCACAACGAAGCAGCTTACCACGAATACCTTGCTTTTGCAGAATTGACCATAATATTAATAGTTTTTTTTGGGAGATAAAATCAAATGCCTAAGTTTCAAAACAAAGAGAGAGAGAGAGAGAGAGAGAGAGAGAGAGAGAGAGAGAGAGAGAGAGAGAGGAACGTGTCAGTGAAGAAAATAAACCAGGGAACAGTGTATATAGGCTATAATCAAATCCTTCAACAACCTGTATCGTTCAGCTTTCACTGCAGCTGAGGCATCTGTGTCTATCTGTCGAGATGTCTTCGTAACCGTTTGTTCCTGGCCTCCAAGGAGATGCATGTTGATCTGTGTCGAATTGGGGTTGAAGCCGTTAGCAGTGCAGAGAACAGAGTGTGTTCCCGGGCGAACCTTAAGGTTTTCGTTGCGCAATGCAGTTTGTCCATCAATCGCTATCGACACACTTTTGACTTCACCTGGTTAGAAATGAAACACACGAGTCAGTCATTTCTTTCTTCTTCTGCGTTTTTTATTTTTTATTTTTGTTTTATTATTATTATTATTATTATTTTTTTTTTTTAGCAAGGCTCAACACTGGTTTTATTCATAAAGCATGCATCCGTCTACTACATATACATTCTCTTAGTGATTCATACCTCTTTGCATAATACTCATTGGTACTGAATAAGGGACAAGGTGAATACATAATAGCCTACTAAATATATGCCACCATCCCCACCCCACCACCCCCCAAAAAAGGAACAGCGAGTAAGTAGTTGGTTTCTTAACGCCCAGTCAACCTGGTAGGTCATATGTGGACAAAACAAATTATATATAAGCAGCAAACACTAATTCATCAGTGATATTACGTCACATTACAAACTTGACCTTTATTCACTCTCTGACACCTTTTTTTTTTCTTTTCTTTTTTCTGTACGAACAAAAGTCTGTATTGCACATTCACATAATATACTTTATTCATACGTTCATTCTACGCAACCATACGCTACTGTTTCCTCTAAAACTAGTATATATATATTTGAGCACAACAATAACATGAGTCATGATACAAAATATATGCTTCAACTCAGTTTTTAAACTATTCATTACCACCACTGGACATTTAAGACGTCAGTACAAATGAGTAAACTTAATGTATGGAAACACACGACTAAAACTCTTAGAGGTAAGTTATGGGAAGACATCACAACACAACAAATACCGCACACACTGTTAACGTAAATACCACAGAGACAGACGAAGACGAAGATAGATGACGACGTAGGCAGAAGTAAACGTAGGCGGACGAAGACGTAGGTAGACGATGACGGAGGCATACGAAGAAGATAGATAATATTAACGATACCACGATGTCATATCTGATTATATAACATTCTGTGAAGACATGATAATTCCAATGAAAACGATCAAAATTTACCCAAACAAGCCGTGGGTGTCAAAATCCTTGAGAAAACTTTCAACTAAAAGAAGATTGCATTTCAGGCTAAAGACCAGATTGAACGGAAACGTGTTCAAAATAAACTCAGAAAGGAAATCAGAGAAGCAAAGTGTAACCGGGCCTGCGGCCCGTTCCTCATTTTAGGTTCAGGGGGAGGCTGGAGATTGCCAAGGAGAGACACTCACACTGGAATAAACAATTGTCTCTAGTCTTCCTCATGTAGTGTGCTTTTCAGTGTCAAGTTCCTCGCGTTGTGTTCAAAATCACTACAATCGACCGATCTTGGTATTTTATTAACTGGCTAGTGTGTTAGGCTGTTTTTACCTTCTATCTTGTACTATAGATGTTTGACATTGTTGGAGGGAATTGAAGTCTGTTACGCATGTGCTGTGATATGTATGTTTGGAGAGGGGGGTGGGGGGAGAATTTCTTTTATTTCTTTTATTATTATTATTATTATTAAAATGGCTAGTGTGTTTATGTTACCTGATGTTAATGTGTATGTGTGTGTGTGTGTGTGTGTGTGTGTGTGTGTGTGTGTGTGTGTATGTGTGTGTGTGTGTGTGTGTGTGTGTGTGTGTGTGTGTGTGTGTGTTGGGGGGGGGGGGGGGGGGGGGGGAAGGCGAAATAACGTATTTACTTTATTAAAACGGATATATTTCCATTATACCTATGATTTTATTACCTTTTAGCTCTACTGTGAGTCTGAGTGTACATGTCTTCTCATGTGATTGGAATTGATATTGACGTTTATTCTGCTTTTGCTGTCATATTCAACATACTATGTTTGGAGGTAGCGTATGACTCTATGAGGCTGTTTTACTGGTATTTGCATTATATCTATGATCTTATCTTGTACTTATGTATGTTATACCGTCTGTTATCTTACTGGTATCTTTTTGCAGTCGTAAGGCAAATTTCTATGTTATTCATAGACAATAAAATTTCGGTATTCTGAAAAAAACCTATGTTTGTGTTTGGTTGCTTGTCCGCTCCTCAGAGGTAGGTGCACTGTTTCACTATGCACTTATGCCACTTGAAACAGACACTAGACAAAAGATAAGTGGAGACAGAAGTTGCGCACATGTACCGACATGACGAAAACACGGAGGCACGCTCACAGACGCGCGCACTGACCACACTCCGTCTCAGTACATACTTTCACTCCCATTATAGTGACGAACCAAATAAAGAAATGCATACAGTTTTATTTACACTACCGCATGTTACACATACAGTAAACAAAAGTACAAACCAAACTGGCACATGACTATGTCTAACCTACACACTAAACCATAGCTAACTTAGCTACAGGCATAGGCTCAGTACCAATTACCTACAAAAGTATGTTGCACCCTTGCATTATCTTAACTGATACTTGCACTTTGCAGCACAAGAAGACAAACATAAACTTAACTAGCGCTCGCACTTTGCAGCGCAGGTCTTCTAATAACTAAACAACATGCGTGCCTGCACTTTGCAGCACAGGTCTTCTACTATCTAAGGGAAGAGCAACACACTTTTTCAGCATGTAAACTCGCGGGGTAGGGGTGGACTAGTACTTTTCAGCACCAAGTCCTCTAAGGGAAGTGTAACGCACTTTTCAGCATGCAGACTCGAGGGGTAGGGGTTGACCAGCACTTTTCAGCACATGGTACAGAAACGTCTTTCATGTTGCTTTACGTCCGCGGGGACAGAGTGGGAAGGGGACGAGAGAGTGAAGGCTCGACCGAAAAAGACCGGAGAGACCGTGGACCGCCGGCAGAACAATGGAAGTGTTGATGCGGTGTCCCCTCGCCATTGTCCAGCGACTTGTGCACTGCGCAATTGCTGTGCTGGACAGAGTCACTAAGACAATGTCCGTTGCGCTGCTGTTGACGAACAACTTGGACAACTCGAAGCAAAAGACGTCCAACTTGCTCAGCCCAGCTCCACCTCCCTACTCATAATCTCTTCTGGGCAAATGTGAGGGTCCAGCTCCACCTCCCTCCTCTAGGATCTCTTGATCTTTTGATCTCGCCTGGAACCCTGTACAGAAACCTGATGATGAGTTGATGCTTAATGTCCTCAGATGTCATTTGACATATTAGGGACAAGTTGTGACCAATGCCGAAGCACGGTTCAATAAAATCCACATACGTAAGGTGTATGCGTGTTTAGCTGTAACCTGCCACCTGCACTTTTTGGCAGAATGACCGGGATTTTTTACGTGCTACTGTGGTAACACGGGGGTGGAACGGATACCGAAATAAGAGTCAGCACAGAAAGTCGACCCTGGAGAAGAAAATTCTCCCGCCGTTCCAGCAGGGATTCGAACCCGCGACCTTTCAATCACGAGTCCGGTGCTCTAACCACTGAGCTATCCCCGCCCCCTAACAGAAACCGGGCAGGCACTCTCTTTTATACCGCACCGCGCCACACTGGCCAGTCGCTGGCAGGCAGCGTCCGACTGGAGAGAAGGGGTGGGGGAACTCAGGGCCCGTAACTCGAGCTAGCTTGCACAGCTCTCCCGCTACAAAAGAAAAAGTACAACGAAAAAAAAAAAAAAATGAACTATTGCAAGCAGTGGTTTAACGATGCTTGTAAACAAGCTATTAAAGAACGTAAAAAAAGCTCAACGGAATTTTTTCTCGAAACCCTACTGCAAACAACGTACTTGCGTTTAAGCAGAAGTAAAAGCCAAAGCGAGATATTTAATAAAAACTCAAAAGAAAACCTCCTGGCAAAGTTTCTGTTCTTCACTAACATCAAAAACCAAACCTAAAACTGTCTGGAAAGCAATCCGAAAAATCAAAGAAAAAAAACAAAACAACGAGCTCCTCTTTATGCCTCTTAAAAGTCAATGGAAAATTGATCACTGACAAGAAACAAATTGCAAATCTGTTAGCCTCCACCATTTCTCACAACTCCTCATCACAACACTATTCAACACAATTTCAAGCCATTGAAAAACACAGAGAGAGAGAGAGAGAGAGAGAGAGAGAGAGAGAGAGAGAGAGAGAGAGAGAGAGAGAGAGAGGGAGGGAGGGAGGGAGAAAGGAAAAAAAGAAGAAAACAACAACAAGAACAAAAAAACTGTTAAATTCACCTCAGACAACACAGAAGACTACAATCACCCCTTTTCACTTTTAGAACTGAAACAGGCACTTCAAAAGTCAAATGACTCGGCTGTTGGACCTGATGATATTCATTATAAACACCTCACTAACCTTCCAGAGAGTTCGTTACCCTGCTGCTGACTATTTTTAACTCCATTTGGGAATCCGGAATTTTTCCGCCCTCTTGGAGAAAAGTCACCATAATTGCGATACCAAAAGCCGGTAAGGATTCTTCAGATCCTAACAACTATAGACCCATCGCCTTAACCAGCTGCTTATGCAAAACGATGGAGAGGATGGTGAACAAGCGATTGATGTGGGTCTTGGAATCCAAAGGTTTATTGGCCTCGGAGCAGTGCGGTTTTCGGAAAAACCGTAGCACTGCAGATCAGCTGGTACAGTTTGACAGTTTCATTCGTAATGCTTTTGCCAAAAAAGAACACGTTCTTGCCATTTTCTTTGACCTGGAAAAAGCCTACGACACAACGTGGAAACACGGTATACTGTCCGATCTTTACGATCTTGATTTTCGAGGCCATTTGCCTACCTTCATTGATGGGTTCCTGTCCCATCGACTGTTTCAGGTGAGAGCTGGCTCCACTCTGTTCGATACGTATGGTCAGGAGATGGATGTTCCTCAGGGAAGCATCTTGTCTCCGATTCTATTCAGTCTTAAAATTAGCAATATTGTCAAGCCTGTCTTGAAAGGCTTTGGAAGCGTCATTATTCGTGGATGATTTTGCCCTTTGTAGACGTGCAAAATTCCTCCCACATGCACACCGACTTATGCAACTGTGTGTAAACGGCGTACAGGATTTGGTCTCTAAAAATGGTTTCAAATGCTCCACAAGAAAATCAGTCCGCATGCGCTTCTGTAATCAACGTAAGCATTTTGCAGAACCGTCTATCTTGCTGGACAAAACTCCTATAAGGTAGTAACAGAAGATAAATTTCTTGGTGTAATATTTGATCGAACCTTATCCTACAGCAGTCATGTAAAATATCTCAAATAAAAACTGTCTCAAAGCTCTAGATATTTTTTAAGTCGTAGGCCACACCGACTGGTGGGAGGTGAGGGAGGAAGGGGGGGGGGATAAAAAATAAAATAAAATAAAAACTCTACTGTTTCTTTCGAGCCCTTGTAAGATCCAAATTAGACTAGGGGTGCATTGTATATGGGGCAGCTTCAAACATCATTCTAAAGAAACTGGACCCCATCCATCACCAGGGGTTACGAATTGCTCTTGGAGCCTTTCGTACTTCCCCAGTAACAAGCCTCTATGCCAAAGCAAATGTCTTTAAAAAACAGAAGAATGAAAATATACATGAATTATGTGTTAAAACTAAAAACTTGTCCTGACAACCCAGCTTACAGCTTCGAGTCAGTCTAAACCTCTGTCCTAGTGAGCTAGTTTGACGATAAATTGAGAAGCAGTTTGCAAATTGGGGTGGAAGCATGCACTTTTTCTGTTTTGTTCTTAAACTGTGTGGTATAGCATATAGACTGATATTTTATTAAATGGAAGGAAGGTTGAAGGTCACTTTTTAGGTCACTGTGACCGTGATAATTTAGGTCACCGTGAAAATCATATAGTATTCAGATATTCTCAGTATCTCTGATAGTTTCTGTTTTTAAATCCAAAGTGCAATACTAGTAACTGTACAATGGTTGCACTTTACAAAAACAAAAAGTTAAAGTGTTTTAAATGTACATTATGATGCTAAAAATAGCCGTACATATGACTACATGACACGTTATGCATCAAAATTGGATACTGTCTTGCTATTTTATGATTTGGTTGACCGAAATTAATGCGTTTTGTCACCCACCAGAAGCATTTGAAAGCAAGAGTATTTCAAATCATAATAAAGTGATACGTTTGTGACGTCAAGTGATTGCTAATGACTGCTGTGCCTGTGTTGTCTAGGCCGCAAGCACCTTATGCACACTGGCTGTGTATCACTTTCAAAACCACCTAGAACAAAGTTTAACTGCATACATTTGAACTTATATTCTTTACCAAAAAAAAAAAAAAAAAGTTTGTCGATCGTGGGGAACAAAAGGTCACAACAAATCCGAAACTAGGTCAAGATCGTAAAGGTAGGTCAATTAAAAAACTTATAATTATCTTTTGATTGTATTCATTGTAACACTATATTCTTTACAGAAAAACATAAGGTTTGTAAGTAAGTAAGTAAGTTGGTGTTTTACGCCCAGTCAACCGGTGCGGTTATATCAGGGCGATACACATCTCATATTGTATATTTAATTTTTAATAATGTGTATGTCTTAAAATGGGTCTATATACAGTTTTAAAACCATGCTTAAAAGGTGAAAACATAAACATAACTAAAAACGATCTCAAATTTAAATGTTTCCAAAAATATTAATTTCTTTCAAAAAGTTAAAAATCTTTTCAGGTAATATATCCTTAAACAACATGCCCAGTGATTTAGCTGTAAAGTGGCTCTCTCTTATTTCAATAAAATCCGAACAAGTAAGTAAAATATGCTCTATGGTTAAACGTTTATCACATCCGATGCACATTGGCGGTTCCTCACCCTTCAATAAAAAGGAATGAGTAAGAAAAAAAAAAAATGGCCAATGTGCAATCGGGCCATCACAGTTTCTTCTGTTCTGTTTTTCCGAGGACAAGATATACATTCTTTTAATACTGGGAATATTTTACATAATTTATTTTCTGGGAACTCATCCCACTCAGACTGCCACAATTCTAATATATATTTATTTGTGCGTGTTTTTAGGTCTGAGAATGGGATGAGCTCAATCGAGATGTTTCCATCAAGGGCACCCTTAGCTGCAGAATCTGCAGCCGAATTTCCCCTAATGCCAACATGGCCGGCAACCCAGATGAAAACAATCTCTCTCCCGTCTCTTGTCATTTCTGTATATAATTCTAAAATCTGAACTAAGACTGGATGATCATATTTTAGGTTTAATATAGACTGTAACGATGAAAGGGAATCAGATAATATCAAAAATGATTTTTCTTTGGAATAATAAACTTGTCTGAGAGCTAAAAGAATAGCCCGCAACTCTGCTGCATATATTGAACTGTCGTCTGGAAGCCGACATGTAAAAGGTTTTTTAATTCGTTTTGTGGATATAGCCGCTGCTGCAACTCCTTCCTCTGTTTTAGAACCGTCGGCGAAAAATAATTCTGATAAAGGGTATTCAGAGATAAGTTGTAAATAGGGCTGTTCTTATATTTCTGGGTTTGTTGTATCTTTTTTCAAACTGGTTAGGTCAAAACGGACTGCAGGAACTGAAAGTTTCCAAGGGACGATGTCCAATGAGGGAGCATCGTATACCAGATTTAGGTTAAGTTTGGATTTCTCCAAGTGGGGAAGAATGTGGATGCCAAAAGGTGGAACCTTTGACTCCGATTCTTCAAATAATTTGATTTTTCGAGTTCAAAAACGCAACTATAGGCTGAGTTTTCTGGCAGGGATTTGAGTTTAAGAACATAGTTTAAAGACCATTTTAATCGGCGAGTGGTTAACGACGGTTCATGTGCTTCTATGTATAGACTTTGAGCAGGAGATGTGCGGAATCACCCAACGCGATTCGCTAGCCCTGATGGTGGGTAGGATCCAGTTGTTTCAGAATCGACCGACGGGCTGATCCGTACACATCCATAATCCAATTTGTAGCGGACTAACGAACGGTAAAAGCGTAGCAGGACGATACGATCAGCTCCCCAATCAGTATGTCCCACTACACGAAGAATGTCCAGAGCCTTCTGACAGGAGGTTTTAAGGTACTGAATGTGATTTTTAAAAGTTTCGTGTCAAAGATAACACCAAGGAACTTTGCTTCTCAGATACTTTTATGGGACAAGGGTTGTAGATCGTGTGGAGCAAAAGGTCACAACAAATCCGAAACTAGGTGAAAATCACAAAAGTAGGTCAACTGAAGAAGCAGCTTTATAATTATGTTTTGATTGCGTTCATTGTAACCTTATGGACGGCCGGCGGATGTATGAAATGGTGATATATGTGTTTTAATGGAACCCTCGAAAAATATGCAGACTATCAATTCAGAAAATTCGCAATCCAGTGTTCCGACAGGACTGAGTAAATTCATAACTTTAACATAAATGAAGTTGCGACAACTCACACAAAATCGGCTGGAAGATTCGAATGCTGTCATCAAGCTAGTCTGCATTGCAGTCTCCTCCAAAGTAGCATAAGGCAGTACATGGAAAGTTGGCAGCTGCGCACTTGCATCTTATTTTACAGCCTTGTTTGCAGCCACAGTGCATCGGCTCGTAGTAGGAGTCCTCAGCCTGACGAAGTGTCGTCCATAGTGACTTCCATGGTTGTCCTTGGTCCGTCCCCAGGCGGATGGAGATGGAAACCTTAGCGTTCTGTGGAGATATATGTGATGATGGCTTTGCATCGTTGGGAGAACAGCTTTTGCCTTGCTGCAGTCACTGTTGTCACTGCACTGTTCTTTTCATACAGGAACACAACAAATTGCTCAATCTTCTCAAATGCATCTTATGACAGATTCGCTTTCTCAGTACCAACTTCGAAAAAACAAAACAAACAAAAAACCGCCATTGTAGAGAATGCAGTTCATGTGTTTCAGGCCTTCAGTTGTTTTTGTTTTTTCCCTTTCCAGCCAAAGAATGAGACCGTGTCACAATCAGTTACAGCGTGAAAGGCAGGCAAAACTCTTGATTTGTCTGCACCAAGACTTGAAGCAATCGCGTGGGCTGCAGTTTATCTGAAATGTTTTCCAGTCCCAAATGCAACACCTTTATTTCTTCAACCACAGAGATTGCAAGTACAACAACGTCAGTGTCAGCAATTCGTATTATTATCTTCTTCTGCAGCATTAAGAAATACTCGTGTGTCGGCCTCTTCGTGGGTGCATCCACTCATATGGTTCTGTGGATGATGAGACCACGCTGTCACCGCAAGTGGAGACGAGTATTTTGCGAGAAACTGGAGTTCTTTCAATTTTTTTGGAAAGAAAGCAAAACAGTCACTCTTGTTCTTATCGTTCTTCTAGAAGGTGGAAGATAATGGTGCCAAAGGTAACACCTTACGAGGTTGACCTTGGCCCCGTTTGCTTTTTGTCCCGGTCTTCAAGCTGTCTGTGAGATAAGCGTCCCAAACACTGTCCAACCGTCGAACACTCTGAAGTTGTCCAAAAATGTAAGGCAAGAAGACGCTGTAGTCCTGGAAAGTGTTTAATGTCCTGAGGAAGAGCATTTGAACAACAAATGCACCGTCAAGGATCATCCCATCTGCTTCAGGTGAGCGGTCTTCAGCAAGGTATACAGCAGTGTCTTTGCTGATCAGTCGTTCCTCTTCCTGCGTACAAGGTTCAAGCTCAGTTCCACTAATAAATCAGAAAGTTCTTCATGGCGATATCATCGGTGACAGGGGCAACAGTCTCTTCATAATTAATGTTGTTTGTTTCATCTACCAGGACTTCTTCCTCACCAGCATTTCCAGAACCAAGAGGGGAGCGTTCAAGACACTTCAGCAAGTCTGCCTTTTTACCTGTCCGCATATCACCCAGTTTGCTCAATGACGGTAGTGTTGGCTGGTTTTCGTGCCTGAAAAATTCTGGCAGGTCCCCTTTCCTTGTATGGCATGCAATGTGAAGTCGCGAAAATAACGAGCAGCCGTTGCGGAGGATTGTCAGGGAAGATTTCTGAGTCTTCCGTTGTTGCACAAACACATGCAGCTTGTTCTTTCGCAGAGGCTTTTCGATTGGTTTTGTTCTCTTTTCGAGCTTGTTATACTGCTGTATCCCATTGGTGATGACTGAGCTAACTGCAGTCATGGCGCCGCGTCTACAATGATTTTGGAGTGCAGGGCGAAGAGGCATCCTTCATCGTCTTCAAATGGATTTCCAGCTTCCTCAACAGGAACAACAAGAGCTTGAATGTTTATCTCAGCTGAAGTTTTTTTGCGGTGCATGGCTTTGCTCATGGTGATCCGTGCAGTCTGCACTTCGGGATGTCATGCTATGCTCAAAGCTTTTGAGCAAACGAGCAATCTGTGGCCCAGCAGTTACCCACCGTCTCAAAGCACCTGGATTGCTGGCAAGTCCTACTGCACCTCCATTTCCTTTTACCATCGCATTGCACTGCTCATGTGCTTGGTCATGTGCTTGTGAACAACAAATCCACTATTGCAAAAGGCTTGATACACTGATGGGTGCCTCCGAGTTGACACATATCACAAAGGTATACTGATAACCATCTGGCGTAGTTGATGTCGTCAAGGGCAAAACAACAACAACAACATGGTAATAGCTTTGTCAGTGTCTGTATGAACTTGTTGAAGTATGCAGTTTGGATGGATTGAGTGAACTGAAGAATGCTCAGCTCCAATTCCAACACACAGCTCCAATATGGAAACTTTGGCTGCTCCCGCTGTTTCTTGGACCAATCTTCAAATGTCTCATTTTTGTCCAGCCCTTTCTCATTTGCTCTGTGCTGCAAGATGTAGAGTGCAGCAGCAGTGAACTTTCATGCCAAGGTAGACTGGAACGGGCGTCTCTTTGGTTTTTGTATGGCGACGAGTTTGTGTCTGGGTGTCTTGTTTTTGTGAACCAAACTCGATTTTGCTGTTGAATATCATCGGCTGGGAGATTGTTCATGCAGCCTGTGTTTGAAAAGACCCTGCCAAAACATCACCCTCGGTCTGTCCACACACACACACACACACACACACACACACACACACACACACACACACACACCAACAACAACAACAACACAACACACACACACACACACACACACACACACACACACACACACACACACACACACACACACACACATACACCATAGATGGATCTGAAGGGAATTTCCTTTTTCGAAACGACTCAAAGTTGGACTTCTCTGACTTCAAACAAGTCTGTGACATCATTGTAAACGATTTATTCATGAGAGGCATAACACAAATCGGAATTATTATGACCACAACTGCTAACCATACACTTTACAGCATCGCTTTTGCACGCGCAGACCCGATCCCTTTATGACAGATACTGTCACAATTCTAGCACAAAAACGAATCGCCTTCATTCTCACAGACCATACATGGAAAATATTACAATAAATCTTGAAGATGAACTATTTATCTGGGTGCGGAAAAAAGATTTAGCATGCATCGTGTATTATCAAAGTCAGGCCGACATGGCTGCAGAAGCAGACGAACTCGCAGTAATATCCAAGGAGGCACTCGGAAATTCCAGGGGCATTTTAAGTGCTATTCTGGGTCACAAATATCATCAGAATCATCCAGAGAGAAATTTACAACCGAATACTGAGTTTGATCACGTATGTGTCTTTCCGTATGCGTATGCGCCATTGATGTTTGATCTAGATCTAGTTTCCGAGTGACGACTTGCACGCTTCCGCCATCTTGGTTGAGTGGAATGTGGGCATTTTTTTTCTTTTCTGTCGTGCACCACACTTGTCGTAACTGACCTTTCCTATTTTAAACAGTATGAGAAGAAAAAAAGAAAAAAATCCACAGGTAATAAAAACGTTCTTTCCATTTCATTTATTCATCAGGCGTATCAAAACTACAATATCTACTGACTCATTTGCTTCTACCCAAAATGTCAAACTGATTTGTCTTAACAAGTTCACTATCTTTGACTAAACATAAAAAAAGATTCTACAAACCCTGAAGTATATAAACAAGCCTTTTTAGAAACAACACCCAGACATCCAAAATATATGCAGATATATACCGATGGCTCAAAGGTAGAGACCATTGTTCTATTTACACAGCGGAACTGCAGGCAATTCTGTTTGCTCTAAAACAAGTATACCAGTCAAAAGAAAAGAAATTCATGATTTTCTCAGACTCGCTCTCTGCTCTGCAAGCGCTGAAAAACTTTAAAACTGACCATCCTCTGCTAACACAAATACAGGAACTTTTACATAAAATTAATGCAGACAAAAAGGAAACTATTTTTATGTGGGCTCCTGGACATATAGGTATTCGAGCAAATGAGGCAGCTGATAGAGCTGCAAAAGAGGCTCTTAACACTGAACTGACGGCTGGTATCGTACCTTTTTCCGACCTGAAACCATTAACTTCCGTATATGTCTGTAAGGTTTGGCAGAGGGAATGGGATGAAGCTGGTTTGATATCAAATAAGTTTCATGAAATTTTTAGAAAGGCTTTCAGGCAAACTGTTATCTTTTTGTAACACAAGGAAGGAGAAGACTGTTTTAAACAGATTACATATTGGTCACTCCTATTTGACACATTCATTTTTGAGAAAAGAAGAGGCTCCTGTTTGTGTAGCTTGTAATACTGCACTTACAATTAAACATATATTGATTGAATGCGCTGACTTCTTGGAAGTCGGGGAAAAACATTTCGAACTGAAGTCTTTGTATTCACTCTTTCGAAATGTGAGTCCTGAAATCATTTTTGACTTCTTAAGTGAGATTGGTGTGTTTTTATAAAATATGACGCGTGTTACGGTAATGGTTGTGTCAAGTATTTTTAAAGAACTGCTCAAACCTTTTACGTATGTAACCGAGTGTATTGTATACATGTTCCGGGCAATTACCCTATAACCTTTTCTTTCCGGTCCTTTTCCTTTTTGATTGGGTGGGGTTTTTATGGCCCAGTTATCTAAGGTGTTAAAAGTTGTGTGCTGGGCCGGGGGTGGGGGCGGGGATAGCTCAGTGGTTAGAGCGCCGGACTCGTGATTGAAAGGTCGCGGGTTCAAATCCCAGCTGGAACGGCGGGAGAATTTTCTTCTCCAGGGTCGACTTTCTGTGCTGACTCTTATTTCGGTATCCGTTCCACCGCCGTGTTACCACAGTAGCACGTAAAAAATCCCGGTCATTCTGCCAAAAGTGCAGGTGGCAGGTTACAGCTAAACACGCATACACCTTACGTATGTGGCTTTTATTGAACCGTGCTTCGGCATTGGTCACAACTTGTCCCTAATATGTCAAATGACATCTGAGGACATTAAGCATCAACTCATCATCATGCTGGGCCGGCAGCGTCCCTTTTCCCCCAGTGTCCCTGCAGAGGCAGGTTGTTTGCTTACTGTTGCGGCCGGTGTTTATGTGTTCATCTCAGGGGAGAGCCTGTAAGTAGTTATTTTTCTATGGCTTTTTGTTCTGTTGTTTCTTATTGATGTAAATAATGTATGTTTATAATGTTACCATGTTCACAACGTGACTTGATTTTGGTTCTTGAACGTGGGTAATTTCGTCGTTAGATTCAAGTGCCGCCTGGTTGCAGCCGCTATGGCGTCAGACTACCTCGGTTGTGCGTTCGAATGTTACGCCTTTATGCCACAGGATGACCGGTGTTTC
>OY757555.1:2493199-2505699 GCA_963584105.1 Alviniconcha strummeri | reverse complement strand
TTGGAGCAAAGCCTGCGGGCCTCCCCACAGCCAGTCCAGTGTCAGCAAAAGTATATCTTTTTTTTATTACTCGAAGCGGTCGAAATTTCGAGTTTTATTACAGTCTGTAAAAGGTGAGCTGTCAGTACATTGTCACCAATTGTTTTTTCCGACATCAGCACCGTGAGGAAACTTGCACGGTGTTACTCGGAAACTGATCTAGATCTAACGTCAATGGCGCATAAGCATACTCAAAAAACATACATGTGATAAAAATCACTTTTCTTTCAGACTTCATGACTTTTTACACCCATTTCCATTAAATCCTGCATTATATGTTGTTATTATGCTTGTTTGGGTCTGCTTATGCAGATTTCTCTGGCAGATTATTCTGCTTACTTACACGAGTTACAAGTTAGTTGCACACTTTGATCTATCCTTAGATCTGTTTCAGGGAGATTTCTGAATTTCAAGTCATTATTCTCTAACAGTTTACCACCTCCAACTCCGAACAAATTCAGTGAATATTGTATTAACTAACAGTACACACACGCTGCTGAAGTACATGTAAACAGGGTCTAGTGTTTTTGTTTTTTACACTACCCCCATGATGCCAATTGTCTTGATGGATATATCGCTTCACGCTGACACACAGCACAGAGCTGTATTATCAGTTTATAGGAGAAATTATCAACATCTATTATTTGAAGCAGTCTTTCGGTGAAATATGTCTGGAGAAGATTGTGGGCTGCTATCCACAACCCGATGCGAGTGATGGAACAACGCTACCGGCTTCGCTTTTTCTGGTTCTGTATTCGATCCTCTGCCCGCCGTGATCCGCCTCAACCGGCTTCGCTTTTTCTGGTTCTGTATTCGATCCTCTGCCCGCAGTGATCTGCCTCTCATTGGTAATTAAGCCATGGAACGCTACTGACGATGCAGCAGAGGCTACCGATGACTTTTTACGTTTCTTCTTCTTAATCAAGAACACGGTGTGAATAATCAAAGCTCTCAGTCGAGTTCAGTCAGTCCGCCATTTCAAACGGACGCACCGCATGTGGCCCCACCAAAAAGACCGTAGTATGTGGGGGAAAAAAAAAGGACTTTCTCACGCATAGCGCGCAGCTGGCAGTCCATGCCTAAAGGTCTGATACTGTCACAGACCAGCGCTTTTCGACTACCGCCTCCATTCTGAAATCATGGACCTATATACGCCAGTATATAGATCAAGTCTGTGTCTGAAATGGTGTCCTACTGCATGGACTTCACACTTCCGGATTATCTCTCATGTTATTTCCGGAAATTGTCACAAGTACAACAAAGACCTGAGTCGCCAACGGTAACTCTTACATGGCATGCGTGCAAATACAAGGTACATAAACTCCACCAGAGGTACATCATCGTACCTTTGGTGGAGTTTAAGTGGCTTCGAAAAGTTGCAGAAGTATTCAACTTTTTGGCCCGATTCTCCATCTTTTTGAGGCAGTCGCAGTTTGCAACACGTCGTGGTGTTATCATGCACACACACACACACACACACACACACACACACACACACACACACACACACACACACGTGTGCATGCACACACACACACACACACACACACATACATGCACACACACACACACATGTACACGTGCACACACACACACACACACACATGTTCACGTGCACACACACACACACACACACACACACACACACAATGTGCACACACACACACATACACATGTGCACATGCACACACACACACATGTACACACACATATGTGTACACATACACACAAATACACATACACAAGGACCCGCAGCATTAAAGTGCAATGCTTTATTAATAAGACATGTAAAAACTTTAAAACAAATACTGCTTTCATGTAAAACAATGATCCAAATGATGTGTGATTCCTCTCAGAGCCAGAATAAAGAGAATGTGATAAACCTGCAGTCATGCTACTTTGGTATCCATGAAATGGTGCAATGTACAAATACCTTCCATTGTATAATTAATGTATGCATACATTCTGTCACAAACTGAAAGTAGGGACTGGCAAAGAAATAAAGCAGCTCTTACCATAAAAACCAAAACGACAATCATAACAACCATATTATTTCATAACACTTACATTCAGCTGATCATGTCCAATGCGACATATGACCAAACCACAGACACCCCAAAATTACCCCTGACCAACAGAGATCTTTTTTGTTTGTTTGGAGTTTCTTTTTCCTACTGGAGTATTAGGAAAACAGTCCATAATTATGAATAATGACTTATTCCGATGAATCTGTTCGCACTGAAAATGACTGAATCAACTGTTTACATACCAGGGGAGTCCGTGCTGACAACGTATACATATATCGTTGCATGACAAGGAAGGGCAGGTGACTGTTGTTCAGATGCACTAGATGTTACAGCAGCTGTTTACATACTAAGAGAGTCAGTGCTGACTGCATACAGCTGTGTGACAAGGAAGGGCAGGTGACTTGTTCAGATGCACTAGATGTTACAGCAGCTGTTTACATACTAAGAGCATGGGTACTGGCAGCAGATGGCTGTGTGACAAGGAAGGGCAGGTGACTTGTTCAGATGCACTAGATGTTACAGCAGCTGTTTGCATACTAAGAGCATCGGTACTGGCAGCAGATGGCTGTGTGACAAGGAAGGGCAGGTGACCGCAAGCTGCATCTAGAAATGGGTGACTGCAGTATCAAACTAGCTACATCAGCAAGCTTTTTTCAGACACGTGAAAAAGAAACTCTCTCTGTCCCAGTTTCATTGTAATGAGAAAAAAAATTGAAAAAAAAAAATTGGCTGGTTGTTTTGCATTTCTTCTTGATTTAATTTTGGCGAAATCAGTGGTTATTATTAATTTTTTCAGCAAAACATAGTGGAGCTCTGCTAATTAGCTGACAATTCCATGCCCATTTTCTCTAGTATTCACCTACAGGTACTCATGCACCTAACTCACCTACTGTTTCTGTAGGTACTCACCTACTGTCTCCGTAGGTACTCGCCTGTTTCTGTAGGTACTCACCTACTGTCTCTGTAGGTACTCGCCTGTTTCTGTAGGTACTCACCTACTGTCTCCGTAGGTACTTGCCTGTTTCTGTAGGTACTCACCTACTGTCTCCGTAGGTACTCGCCTGTTTCTGTAGGTACTCGCCTACTGTCTCTGTAGGTACTCGCCTGTTTCTGTAGGTACTCGCCTACTGTCTCTGTAGGTACTCGCCTGTTTCTGTAGGTACTCGCCTACTGTCTCCGTAGGTACTCGCCTGTTTCTGTAGGTACTCGCCTACTGTCTCCGTAGGTACTCGCCTGTTTCTGTAGGTACTCACCTACTGTCTCCGTAGGTACTTGCCTGTTTCTGTAGGTACTGACCTACTGTCTCCGTAGGTACTCGCCTGTTTCTGTAGGTACTCACCTACTGTCTCCGTAGGTACTCGCCTGTTTCTGTAGGTACTCACCTTCTGTCTCCGTAGGTACTCTTCCTCATTACACACACATATATATACACAATAACAGAATAGTTTGTTTTTTTAATTGTGTTTTTGGTACTCTCTCTCAGTGTAATGAGGAAGACAGAAAGAAGGATCTGCGGCAATGTAAGACACCTTCATTTTAAAAGTAACGTGTGATGCATCAAATCAGTATCTATTATTATTACTGCTTGAAAATAGTATTGCTAGTATGCAACTGTTTCTGTTACCTCGTTGCTGCTTTCGTCTTTCAAGAGATCCGTTTCAAGAGATTTTTTTTAATCAAAAACCTGTTCTAAATAAGAGACATTGTTGCTTTAGCATTTCTTTTGCATGGTCAGAAAGCAGCTGCATAAGCAAACATTCATGGTGGCATCTGTACGCTGTGGCAGCAGAACCTTAGAATTGTCCTTTTAAACAAATACTGTAAACATCAAACCTTTTGTAAGTCAGGACAAAATTAAAACAACTACCTTAAGCATTGTCTCAAACACCAAACCTTTCACAAGTCAGGACAAAACTAAAACAACTACCTTAAGCATTGTCTCAAACACCAAACCTTTTACAAGTCAGGACAAAATTAAAACAACTACCTTAAACATTGTCTTAAACATCAAACCTTTCACAAGTCAGGGCAAAATTAAAAACAACTATCTTAAACACCAAACCTTTGATACGTCAGGACAAAATTAAACAACTGTCTTAAACACTGTCTTAAACACCAAACCTTTCGCAAGTCAGGACAAAATTAAAACAACTACTTTAAACACCCAACCTTTTGTAAGTTGTGAAAAACAACAACAAAACTACTTTAAACACCCAACCTTCCATAAGTCATGAAAAAAGTAAAACAACTAGTTTAAACACCAAACATTTTGTAAGTTCTGAAAAACTTTTTTTTTAAAGGAGAAGGAAAAGAAGATACAAATTCCCAGTTCCTGTAGATCAGAAATGATGAACGTTCTCTTGTTTGTTTTTCAGCAAAAAAGCACATACTGAAATGTATCTTGATAACCAATGCAAACAGATATAATGAAACATGCTAAAAAACAACAACAGAAGCAGGAGAAAAACAGCTGACACAAAAACAGTCCACTAATCTACTAGCACTGAAGGGGTATCTACTTGGATGCCAAGCAATGCAAACATCCAAACTTGCTTTGAAACAACAGAAAGGAATAGACCAGCAATGATGCCAAACTCCAAGCACTCCTTTACAACATCCTTCCTCCAGCCACTGCCATAGATGGCTATGCTGTACATAGGTTTCCAAAAAAATGGCAGCTGATAGATTTTTGTTGGTGCTCAATCAGCAGGAAGTTTGTAGCCACACAGACAATTATATCAGGCTGCATTTCTCTTATGACCACTCACAGTGCTTAGATCAGCACAAACTTTTTAATAATAATAAAGGCAAAATCATTTGAATTAAGATATGAAACTGCCTTTTTTACCCTGGGTGAACACACCCGATGTTTTTGTGCGCACTTTGATGCTATATATGTTGCTTCGTCAGTCTTAAATAGTACTCAAACATTTAGCAAATCTTATGGAGGTTATCAGATCTCTCCACTGGTTGCCTGTCCGAGCTTGGATTGAATACAAGATTTCCACCCTGTGCTATAACAGAAATTCATCTGCTCCTAGGCACTTGTCTGATCTTCTCTGTCTATCAACCTTCCCACTCTCTGCGTTCTGCAGATGCAGGTCTCATGACTGTTCCACACATCAAACTCATCAAGTATGGAAAGCGTGCTTTCTCATACATAGGACATTTGACCTGGAATTCCCTCCCCAACCTGTGTTCCAAGTCTTCCTTCCTTCAAATCCAATCTGAAAACATTCCTCTTCAAAATGGAGCTGTACTGACGACTTTCACAGTCAGACCCACAAGGGTGTAGAGCAAAGCTGACAGTTTCCTGTATATCCTGTGTAGTGCGTGCGCATGAGTGATTGTCTTAACTTGTTGTTTTATTTTTACTGTCTTACTTAGGCATCTGAAAAACTTGCAGTCTTGGATGTCTTGCAGGTAGATGTTATTAGTTAGTGGGGTTGCTTTTTTTAATTAAAAAACACACAACTATTTTAGTTAATGATCTTAATAATGTTAGCCAGTTTATTACCATGTCACTTTGTTTAAGTGGCATATACAAAAATAGAAAAAACTTGATTTTTGTATTATTATGATGATTTTTGTACATGTGTGAGAGAATGTCTTATTGTTGAATTGCGAGTCTATTTTAATCAAAATTAATTAATTTATTCTGTGTATGCTGTTTTATGGATTTTCAGTTATTCCTTTACTATTGTCGTATTCCCTATTTGTTTATTGGTTTGTAAAATGTGGTTGCATTGTAATTTAATTATTACAGTAATATTATTATTATTTTATTTTTATTTTTTAATCAGTTGGTCATAATCTTTGCCTTGTCAGATGAAATTGTATTAGATTCTGTTTTTTAATGCATATATTTCTTAGCTATGTACGTGAAGCTGTACCGTGCTTGGAGCTCATTTTTATAGAACTGGGACAGGCACATTATAAATAAACTGTACTATTATTATCAGGTTATGGCAGTTATGGCAGGAGACTTCTAGGGAGAAATTTTGGTGGTAAGATGCATTGAAACAGGAAGTGCCCCTCCAGTGTTGTAACCAATTATGGAGGAAGGATGCTGAAAAATGAGGCTTGGAGTGTGCAATTATGCATGCATTTTCTGTATTTTCAGTGGCAAAAAGGCAGGAAACTGCTACAACAATTTTAGGGACCATATAACAATTATGAATTCAAACAAGTCAAGCAGTGAAAGCAATATAAAAAATCGCTACAACCTTAAAGCTCAAAAAGTAACACATTTGCACTTGTTTAAGTCATCAATTCTCCAAGAAAACTGAAAGGCCAACTGTACAAGCAATAATCTTAAAAGTGCTTATCATAAAGCTCCAAACAAATCTAGCAACGACAACCACAAAATGCTACATGACAAAGTAAGTTAACGCTAATAACAGTTGTATAACTTGTATAACTGTTCAAACCACCCAAACTAAAATATGCAAACAAATCGCACAGAACAATGAATAACAAAGAGCACAAGCCAACAATTTTGGAATTGTTTATTAAAGCATGTGAAAACTGGACAAAAACTGCTTGACAAAAGGTGCAAGTAACAATCGTGCAACTATTCAAAACAACTGACTTAATGCCAAAGAATAAAATGCACCAGTACAAATAATCATACAGCTGTTTATTAAAGCACCCAAACAACTCTCAAAAGAAAAAAGAAGCTAAGTGTCAAATAAACTGACACATTAAATATATGTATGTATACTCTATCACATGCATGCAAAAATACTAGTAACACCACAGACCAAACTGTACAAAAAGAAGCAGGATATCTTGGGGTTATATATAGCACAAGGGGCAGTTCTGGGTTGCTAAGCAGCTAAACTAACTTGAGACATGCCAAACAAAAAACACCAAAAAAAGTTTTTTTTTTTTTATCACACAGGTTAAAATACTTCTAAAAAAACAAAACAAAAACAAGAAAACAACAACAATCCAAACACTAAAGAAAATACTACAATTTTCTTTCAAACTTCTAACATTTTTGATGCTTAATTCTGACAATAACTATTCGTCATAATTCTGACAAATCCATTACTATTCATTATGATTCTGACAAATCTGTAACAGTTCTTTATAACAAGGGGGTGGGGATAGCTCAGTGGTTAGAGCACTGGATTCGTGAGTCACGGGTTCGAATCCCTGCAGGAGTGGCGGGAGAATTTACCCCTCCAGGGCTGACTTTCTGTGCTGACTCTTATTTTGGTATCCATTCCACCCCAGTGTTACTGCAGTAGCATGTAAAAGATCCTGGTCAAGCTGCCAAAAATGCAGGTGGCAGGTTATAGCTACACATGCATACACCTTACGTATGTGGCTTTGCATGAAGTGACATGGTGCATGGTTGTATGGTGTACACAGAACTTGCGCCAAGACGGCAGCAGTTTCATGTGGCACCAGCCATGCCAGCGCTTAAGTACACCACTTTGGCGGATATTAAAAAAAAAAAAAACTATCAAAAGCTAGTCACTCGTGTAGAATCACATGCGAGCGCGGTGAGTCTGCTCAAAAGAGCAGAGAATAGAGCTATATAAGCGATCATCAACAAAACAAATAATTAAAACAAAACTGTAGGATCCTGCTCTTTCTCAAACGACAAGGCAACCCCCCACCATCCTTTGACTAGCACCATTGTGCATCACCTGCACACACTCTACAACCTGCTCATGTGGCAATTGGGATTCAAAAACTAAGCATCAAGCCTATGTAGGAAACAATCACATGCACTTGTCCTTATGGAGCCACATCACAATTCTTGATACCAACAAGCACTGCACTTGGCTCCCATCAGACAGGTTCAATCCTGTTTGAAATCAGACAGGTTCAGTCTAGTATAAAGCATGCAAAGGGGGGGGGGGGAGACAAAAATAAAACAAAACAAAAGCTAATACAAAAACAAAAAAGGATGTGTTGTTAAAACAAGAAAAGCCAGACTATTACAACAAAAAAGCCAGGCTACTGAAACCCCAAAAGCCAGACTATTACAACAAAAAAGCCAGGTTATTTTAAAAAAGAAGAAAGAAAAAAAAGAAGCCATTATTGTATAAAACAAGAAAAAACAGGCTATTAAAACAAAAAAAATGGGCTATTAAAACAAAAATCTGGGCTATTAAAACGAGCAAACAAGAGCTGGGCAATTAAAGGCTATGATTCATTTGTGAGCACAATCATACAATGGCAACACGATGCAGCAAAAATGACCAACACGCCATGCGGCATGCAGTGCCACCCATTTGTGCACTAGTTGATGGACAGGCAATTGCGGTTACCTCTCACCTTTAAATGGCAGTCACCCTGTAATGAGAAACCACAGTGCCAGTAGCATTAGTATTACTGTCAGAGCTAGGACAAAAAATGAAATCTGTTACATCATCAGTCAGGAATTAATGACACTGACAAAGCCAGGAAAAATAATGTTTTTCGGGGGGTCTTTTTCTTCTTATCACATTCACATTATATACGGGTAGTATATTCAGTTGATCAAGAATGCCTAGGCATGATTTTCATTGGCTATCAGATGGCTTGTGTCAGATGAGAATAAGATCAGATGAGAATGGAGCAGTTTGAAACCTCCATGACAGGATCAGATGTTCAATGGTGACCCCAAGGTCTTTCTGTTCCCCTAGCAACTCATCATATGTGTTGTAGTCATATGACTGTGTCTGACACGTAAGTGAATCATGGCCACTGATGTTAGTATCATAAAAATGCTGTGTATGTTAGTGTGTAATAAAAAAAAAAAAAAAATCATCATCATCAAAATCCCAAGGAGAAGAAAAATGTATATTAAAGAAAAGATGACAGCAGCAAAAATGCAGTGAGTGGACAAAAGTGCTGGACAAAATGAGGCAAATCTCCTTCGCACAGTCTGATCCCATTATGATTAAAATGAGAAGTGAAGACACTGCAACACGAAAAGCTAACAAAACCTGCATGCTACCCAAGTACCAAGCACCAACATGGATAAAGACCTCGGACTGCAGTCGCTTCAAAATAGAAGGAAACAGCAACGACTCACCTCTTCTTCAAGACAGAGGGCTGACCCCCACAATCTCTGCAAGTGAGTTTTGGACACTTATAAATTCTAAAGGACTGATCCAACCCAGAAACCCAACGGACTTCACGACAACAAATAGACCATGCAAGAAACAACTCTCAGTGTTACAGAGTAGATTCAACAAAAACTGCTATCAACAGATACTCTATTTGTTTCCCAGGACTACCATTGACTGGAACAACTTAGAAATAGTAGAGTTTTAAGAGATAAATCTCTTGCTGCCCCTGAAACATCAAGTGCCCCCCCCCGGGCTATACCCAAGATTGGTCCTGTTGGCGTATCACACAGCGCACATCATAATGAACAAGATCAAGTGCACACAAGGTACCTTCAAACATAATCCCTCTCACTCTCTCAGCCTTAACTCACAGTCATAGAGGATTTTTGTAGTAGATTACAAAACTACAGCAAAATGTGATTCCTTTGCAAACTTGTTCTGTTATGCTTAATTCACAGAGAGTATTTTTGCAGTAGATTATAAAACAACAGAAAAATGTGACTCATTTATAAACTTGCTCGCTAAGCCTTAATATATTCACAATCATAGGGGAAGAGTATTTTCACAACAGCAAAACATAAAGCATTTATAAACCTGCTTCAGCTTTCTGGGTTTGCTCCCTTTGTTCAGCTTTTATTCACATTTGTACCTAGTAGTGAGAAAAAAACCAATGATTAAGTTATGCTAGCATTTTCAGCACCATCAGTACTCCACTAAAAGTTGGAAGAAACAAAACAACAACAAAACAAAACAAAAACAAAACCCAAACCCAAAAATGGCAACAAATTCTTGAGCAGTTTCTTTGTTTTTGATTTTTGGTACATGCATCCCTATATATACATCACCATGCAACTAACCTAGATCCAGTTTGGCACTGTTCAAGCAATGAATACAAGATCTACACTGTGACAAATTAACATCTAGACCCAGTTTGACACTATCTAATCAATGAATATAAGATCAACACTGTGATAAATTAACATCTAGATCCAGTTTGACACTATCTAATCAATGAATATAACTTATAAGATCAACACTGTGATAAATTAACATCTAGATCCAATCTGACACTATCTAATCAATGATTACAATGACAATGGCAGTCTAAATCCAGTTTGGCCCTGTACATACAATCAACATGTAGATCTATGTATGTGATCATGGCAGTCTAAATTCTGTTTGGCCCTATTCAGACAATATATAGCTGTATGTATGCGACCATGGAAGTCTAAATCTAGCTTGAACACTGTACAATGAATATGTACACAGATTTATGTATCTGATCACAAGCAGTCTAAATCCAGTTTGTCCCTGAACAGACAATATAGCTCTATGTATGCGACCATGGCAGTCTAAATCCAGTTTAGCCCTGAACAGATGACAATATAGCTCTATGTATGACCATGGCAGTCTAGATCCAGTTTAGCCCTGAACAGACAATATAGCTCTATGTATGCGACCATGGCAGTCTAAATCCAGTTTAGCCCTGAACAGATGACAATATAGCTCTATGTATGCGACCATGGCAGTCTAGATCCAGTTTAGCCCTGAACAGATGACAATATAGCTCTATGTATGCGACCATGGCAGTCTAGATCCAGTTTAGCCCTGAACAGATGACAATATAGCTCTATGTATGCGACCATGGCAGTCTAGATCCAGTTTAGCCCTGAACAGATGACAATATAGCTCTATGTATGACCATGGCAGTCTAAATCCAGTTTAGCCCTGAGCAGACAATTAATATGGACAATTAATATAGCTCTATGTATGAGATCAAGGCAATCTAAACACAGTTTGGCACTGCACAGACAATTAATATAGCTCTATGTATGAGACCACCGCAATCTAAATCCAGTTTGGCACTGCACAGACAATTACCCTGAGCAAGGAGACAGGTGCACCCTCCCTACACCCTAGTGAACTCGGTGGTCTTGCTGTCAAACCTCAAAGACCTCACTGCATATGAGAACCTCCCGTCAGCTCTGCTGAAGGACCGACATGTTTGCCCCGTGGAGTGGTTCCTCGAATGTCCGTGGACACCCATCACAATCAACTGTACAGAAAAATGTCAGTGACGCAGTTTGGCATCGCTCAGTTCACACAAGAGTCCTCCTTTCTCCTCTGCTCAGACAAATGTGTCGGCGTTCTATCGTCAACCAACCCCACACAGCGGCTGTAGAGGAAACTGTCCTAATTTCATCTCAACCCCCCCCCCCCCCCCCCAAATGCCCTTCTGTCCCTTTACAGTAGTCTACACTTTCCATGGAAATCCTTCATGACAGAAAACGTTTCCATGGCAACATCATTCAATAGGGAAATCCAGGTTTCATTCTGGGGAGGATAGAAGGTCGCCATTTTCTAATGTCCAGTCAACCATGATGATTATATCAGAGTGAAAAAGTGCCAGTCACACTATAAGGTCACATGACCTTAAAATATGGAAGCCCTCATGTTACTGAGCCTAATGATAAAGGCCACAGATATTAACTACACTGGCACAGAGCAGTGCATGTTTCACTATACAAAAATCTAGCTTTGATCTTAAGTGCATTACAATTCAGTGTAACACACTACTAAAATACCAGTACCTACTATCAGTATCACCATGACAGTGGAGATTTCAGACGTGGGTGGGGTGAGATGGAGGTGGAGCTTCTCCAGCTAGTAAGTCGAGTGGAAATTGGCGTCACACATGAAAAGTGAAAAGCATGCCCATATGTTGGGCACTACTTTTCATGAAGGGAAAAAACATGTTTTTTTGATGTCTGCGTGGGTCACATGATGGTAGGCTGTTGAAGAGCTTTCATCATAAGGGAAAACTCAAATGGAGCCACCTCACTTGGTCACCTACAGAAACACCAATGACTCTGTTTTTAAACAAGAAGAAGAACAAGAATCAGAACATCAACATTTCACAGCCCTTGGAAAGCTGAAATAATCCACAAAATAACAACTTATTTGGAATCAACAAACGAGGGAAGTAATCAGTGCTCAAAAGACCTCACACGAATGCAACAGCAAAGACCTGAGTCACCTCCAGTCATATTCACCTGGCATGTGAGTAAACACAAGGTACATAAACCTTGTATTTACTTGTGTACAAGGTGAGAGTTACTGCAGGCGAGATCTTTGCTGTTGTGTTTGTGGGACGTATTTGGAGTGCAAATTGTGCCCCTTGTTCTGCATGTGTACTCTGGGCCTCCTTCTGTTTCAGATGAAAGCATTTTTGGATAAGAAGTTGCAATATAACTATAGGTCTTTCTCTGAAATCTGTTGAATATCTTGGTTTTAGGTACACTCTGTGAGGTATGAGGAACCTCTGGCAGCATTCAGCACAATGACCTCATTGCGATTACTC
>OY757555.1:2465699-2485699 GCA_963584105.1 Alviniconcha strummeri | reverse complement strand
AGGGACAGGGCAAAAAGCAAAGTGCACAACACAACCACATTTCTCCTCACACGCATTGTTGCAAAGCTTTGGACAATGTTTGCACCTAGAGTTGGTCTTCAAGTGGAAATGTGTTTCGGAAAAATTAGGTGAGGATTGTTTTTGTAAAAAATCAGATCTGCCCTAAAAAGGCAAGTTTAATTAAGTTTCACTGGTATGGAGAAGAAGCCCTATTTGCCTAAAGAGCTCGAGCCTATCAAGTGAATGACAGTGCAGGCTGACACTATGATGACCTGTGTTTGACCTGTGATGACCTGTGTTTGACTTGCAGATTGTCAGTGATCAGAGGACACAATAAACTGACCCATGATCGTCAGTGACCAGTGGACACAAGTGTCAACTGATTTCAGTGACCAGACAACACAACAGCTGACTGATGATTGTTAGTGACCAGACAACACAAAAGCCGACCAACTGATGATTGTTAGTGACCAGACAACACAAAAGCCAATCAACTGATGATTGTTAGTGACCAGACAAAACAGAAGCCGATCAACTGATGATTGTTAGTGACCAGACAACACAGAAGCCAATCAACTGATGACTGCTAGTGACCAGACAATACAAAAGCCAATCAGCTGATGAAAATGAGTAACCAGACTTGACAAAAGCTGACTGCTGAGTGTCAGTGACCTGAGGCCAACCAGTATGGCTGTGTCAGGGCAAAACGACAGCCAAGGGCAGACAAGGGACCAGCTGACCTGCATGAAGGTGATTCGCTTGTTCATGCCCAGGCAGTCCTCGGAGAATGCCGCCAGACTGCCCGGTCTCAGCTTCATCCTGTACAGCTCACTTATGTCCCCTGTTAACAACACAAAGCACACAGTCCTCACCTGTACAGCTCACTTATGTCCCCTGTCAACAACACAAAGCACACAGTCCTCACCTGTACAGCTCACTTATGTCCCCTAACACAAAGCACACAGTCCTCACCAGTACAGCTCACTTATGTCCCCTATCAACAACACAAAGCACACAGTCCTCACCTGTACAGCTCACTTATGTCCCCTGTCAACAAAACAAAGCACACAGTCCTCATCAGTACAGCTCACTTATGTCCCCTGTCAACAAAACAAAGCACACAGTCCTCACCAGTACAGCTCACTTATGTCCCCTGTCAACAACACAAAGCACACAGTCTTCACCAGTACAGCTCACTTATGTCCCCTAACACAAAGCACACAGTCCTCACCTGTACAGCTCACTTATGTCCCCTGTCAACAAAACAAAGCACACAGTCCTCACCAGTACAGCCCACTTATGTCCCCTGTCAACAACACTAAGCACACAGTCCTCACCGGTACAGCTCACTTATGTCCCCTGTCAACAACACAAAGCACACAGTCTTCACCAGTACAGCTCACTTATGTCCCCTAACACAAAGCACACAGTCCTCACCAGTACAGCTCACTTATGTCCCCTGTCAACAAAACAAAGCACACAGTCCTCACCAGTACAGCTCACTTATGTCCCCTGTCAACAACACAAAGCACACAGTCCTCACCAGTACAGCTCACTTATGTCCCCTGTCAACAACACAAAGCACACAGTCTTCACCAGTACAGCTCACTTATGTCCCCTAACACAAAGCACACAGTCCTCACCAGTACAGCTCACTTATGTCCCCTGTCAACAACGCAGAGCACACAGTCCTCATTCATACAGCTTGCCTGTCACCTGACAACAACACAATGCAGACATAAACATCAACAAAGACAAAACAGACACGTCACCAGCACAAAGTGGACCTGCCAGCAGTTCAGTTCACAATGTGGCAGCTGAAGGAAACAAGGAATGCCGACGGTTACTCCTCCACAGGTAGTTACCTTGGACAATGCAGTCGTCATCGATGTAAACCACTCGGCCCTCTATGTTCGGGAACAGGCGGGGCAGGTAGTACCGAGCGTAGTTCAACTGTCAACGTATACATGTATAACATTTCAGTGTGTTCCTCTGTCTGTGTGTGTGTGTGTGTGTGTGTGTGTGTGTGTGTGTGTGTGTGTGTGTGTGTGTGTGTGTGTGTGTGTGTGTGTGTGTGTGTGTGTGTGACAGAGCAACAAACAAGAGACAAAGTGATTGAAGAGAGAGGAAGGAAGAGAGAGAGAGACAGACAGACAGAGACAGAAAAAGAGAGACAGACAGTGACAGACAGACAGAGATAGACAGACAGAAACAGAGACAGAGACACAGAGATGTTGAGAAAGATATATATCTTTCTCAATATCTCTGTGTCTCTGTCTCTCTGTTTCTGTCTATATGTTAATACAAACTGGAGAGACACACTGACAATAGTGACATGCAGACTGGACAGACAGAGAGACCTAGATAGACTAGAGAGACTGAGACTACTACTGTACTAACGAGAGATGGACAGACAGAGACAGATAGCAGGAGACACTGGAGTCATGAAGAGAGACAGACATTTAGAAAGACAGAGATTAACAGAGATAGAATGAAGAGACTGACTCACTGAGAGACAGAAACAGAGGCAGAGAGAGACACAGACAGATTGGAGAGAGAGGCAGACAGGGACAGACAGACGGGGACAGAGGTGGGTCTCACAGGGTTGGCCAGCTCCGTTCTGCCTCCTCGCACTTTGATCTTGCCCTCCACCCAGTGTAAAGGGAACTCCTTGATCTCAAAGTTGATGTCACGAAGCTTGCTCGTCAGCAGCCAGACTCTGAACCACACAGTATTATAATATATATTATCTACACTACACTGACACACTGCCCTCACAAACTAAACTGACACACCATACTGACACATTACACTGACACATTAACTACACACTGCCCTGACAAACTAAATCGACACACCATACTGACACATTAACTACACTGACACAGAACACAGTGGACACTACACTGACACATCAGACTGAAACACCATACTGACATACTACACTGACATTGACACACTACACCTACACATCACATTGACACCAAACACCACACTAACACACCAATATGACACATCACACTGACACATCATACTAACACACCATACTGACACACCACACTGACACACCATACTAACACACCACAATGACAGTGATTGCATACTGACACACTACACTGAAATACTACACACTGAAAAATCACACTGACACACCACACAGTATACACACTACACAGATACACTCACTTCATAATTATTCAATATTATTGCAGATGATGAAATGCTTATCCCCACAATCTGACATAACATAACAGCTCAGATACTATCTTAGTCTTACTTGAGATGACCACTGAAGCTGCTGTATCTCTCAGTCTCGTTGTAAAGTCTTACATGAGATGATGTAGTCTTACTTGAGATATACTTGAGATGATGAAGTGGTCTTACTTGAGATATGTATACTTGAGATAACTGCAGAAGTTCACATCTCTCTCATCAATGTCTTTTTCTGAGATAACTGCATAAGCTCGTATCTTTCTCATCACAGTTTTACTCACTGAAGTCTTACTTGCAATAACTGCAGAAACGCATATCTCTCCCGTTGCAGTTTTACTTGAGATAAGCTTGAGGTAACTGCAGAACATCATATCTCTCTCATTCCAGTCTTACTTGAGATAAACTTGAAATAAATGCAAAAGACACAGATCTCTCATCGCAGTCTTACTTGAGATAAGCTTGAGATAACTGCAGAAGATCATATCTCATCTCACTCATCATAGTTTACTTGAGATAACTGCAGAAGATCATATCTCTCTCATCACAGTCATAGCTGAGATAACTGCAGAAGCACATGATCACATCTCTCTCATTGTAAAGTCCTACCTGAGGTGCTTGGTGCTGCTGGCATCTGTGATGAGGTGGAAGAAGGTGACAGCATTGGTGTTGGACACAATGCTGTTGATGAGCGCCACCATTCCCCCCAGCGTGTTGCTGTCAGACGTTATCACCACGTGAACAGCCTTGTCTGGTTGCTTAGCAACCACATGGTGGGACACATTACCAAGAGGGAACACTTTTTCCATCCCATCTCTGAACTTGAGATCTGGAACAGGACAGTGTCAACTTTCTAATGCTAAAGAATGTGCCAGTAAGTTGATTAATGCATGTGTTTTTCCCCACGCCATGCTGTGCACACATCAAATCAGATATGATCTACATGCATCTCCTGTGATCCAAATTTCTGAAAGAGACAAAACTATATTTCTACCCCAGTAATGTTAAATATGGCTCCAAAACAGGTCAATGCATGATCTGCTTCAGCGTTTTCCTGCAGGGAGGGGCGAATTGAGATAACTCCATGTCTTGGACATGAAAAACCAAAGGGCTAGACGATCCCATTTGGTTAGCACCAACAGGGTTAAACAGTTTACAGAGGATACCTGGAATCACTCAGCACCATTTGAGCTTCAGTCTTTGTAGCAATAACAATGTCTAGATGACTGTCAGCAGCAGGACCAGTCACTCAGCGCCATTTCAACTTCGGTCTTTGTAGCGGTAACAGTGTCTTCTTACAGATGACTGTCACCAGCAGAACTGTAACCCCACAGCAGTTACAACACAGAATTTTCCATTGTTTTGGGGCATACTTTGACATTTGTCACAGAAACACTTTGGAATACAGTGAATATCAAATCTGCCAAATAGGCAGATTATTTTTACTGGAAACCCCATGTTTGAAATAAACAGCAAGACTGCACCCTCCAGCTGACCAGCATTCCATTTGGCCTAGCTCTTCTGTCCAGCAGAACTGGGTCAGTGAAACTGGCTGGTTCAGTTCCCATATATATAGAACACTTCTGTTTATGCACCTGAGTAGAACTGGGTCAGAGAGAGAGGCATTCCATTTGACCTAGCTCTTCTGTGGAGTAGAACTGGGTCAGTGAAACTGGAGTTTGAGTTGGTCTAGCTTTTCTGTTTATGTGCCTCAGTAGAACTGGGTCAGTGACACACTTTCAGTTCTGTGGTCAGTGCCACCACTGCAAAATGGGTTCTTGCATGTTTTCTGTTGGTGCTGACTCTAACTGGTGCAGCTGTTCATGGGATGCCAGGAGAAGAAAAAGAACAGGAAGATATAGTACAAATAAATCTTGTTTTATTTGCATAGAATACATAAATTTAGAAGAACTTCATGAATCAACTTTTATTTTTATCAAGCCAAAGATTTTGCACCTAACATCTGACACTCTGATGAAACTGTCAAGTGTCATTACTCAGAGTAGAGTCAAAGTCATACATGGGATACAATGCACCCTCACTTGTGACTTGGAAGAGTGTATAATGTATATATGTTTGTATAGTATGTTTGTGTTTGTATAGACTTTGTATAGCTTGCACTGTGACACCAGTCTGTATTTTCAGATCAGTACACTGCACACATGCTAGATGATGGAGATTGTACATTTCTATTCTCTTCTCAAAATATTTCAGTTTTAAAACTTAAAAGCCACACTGTCCTTCACTCCTACCAATCTGTACAATGTGTGTGTGTGTGTGTGTGTGTGTGTGTGTGTGTGTGTGTGTGTGTGTGTGTGTGTGTGTGTGTGTGTGTGGTGATGATGATGATGATGATGATGATGATGATGATGACGAAGTGTTGCTTAATGTCCTCTGATGTCAGTTGACATATTAGGGACAAGTTGTGACCAATGCTGAAGCACGGTTCAATAAATCTTTATGTCCACGGAAACCAGAAGGTTCATTAGGACGGACAGCCCAGGACGTCCACCTAGACTCTCACACAGCTCCTGAACTATGTGTGTGTGTGCATCTTGCACATGTATATAGTTATGCTTGAACCCCTGTAGATCGACTGTAAATTGTAATAATGTATACATGTACCAATATTTATCACGTGGCAGATTTTGTTAAACTGCAGGTAGCATTTTCCACCTCACTGGACATTATATGTGTGACATATAATCATATTATCTTTGTTCAGCACTTTCAGCTGCGGAGCAGGCACTTTACACATTTCTATTATTATTATTATTCTATAGATCTTGATCAAGGGAATGCACATTGGCATCAGCTTACAATGCGCTGTCACTAGTGTCAGTATAACTGAACAAGGGGCTTACAGATGACTATCCAATGTCACAAAAGGGGCCGTTTTCTGTCTCTAGTCCTAACAAGTCACTCGGATCCCAAAATAAAGACCATATGTTGGCAGAGGTTTCACAGTTACTGTCTAAAGTTGTGTTAGTGTCTAGTTTTATGACAGCCAATGTCATCAATGCACGACTGTTCTTAGTTAGCAAAATGACATGTTTGTGTCCCTTGAGTGCTTTGTCACTAGGCAATAAAGTTGCACTGAATTGTAATTTTGTATTGCACTGAAATAACTTCTTCTTTCTTCTGTATAGTGTCCAATTTCAACATCATGAAGACTCTGGCACTTCTAGAGAATGTTGGGTTATAATTCTGGTGTTTCCCTAATTTACTGAATTCTGACATGGACTACAGGACCTTTAAAGCAAAGTCCAAGGTTTTGAAGTATGCAAAATGACCATCGAAATGACTGACAAATGAGACACTAGTTTGAGATTTAATGAAATAAAAAAAGAAAAGAAAATGTTTATGTTGGTTTTTAATCAATTTTATTTTCTGTAGGCTGGCCAAGACTTCTGTCTCGGGTTCTCCATCAGTCATGCGACTTTCTCGGAAGTGACGTCAGTGTGGGGAGTCAGTACGGTTGCCATCTTAGATTGTTCATTGAATGTGTATGCGTGTGGTCAACAAAAAGCTCTACCATGCCGGCCTACTGTGTTGCAGCAAACTGTAACAACTCACAAGCAACCCAAAGCATAACTATGCACGAGTTCCCGCGGAATCAACCCACTGTGAGGTGAAAATGGGTCAAATTTGTACAATTCAAACCAGCTGACTTTTATGCTGTGCCTCAGTCATGCCCATTTGTGTAGTGAGCACTTCACTGAGTGCGATTTCATGAACTTTATGGCGGAATACCAAATGGGATTTGCTTCAAAGTGGAATTTGTAGGGCTGTCCACAGGGTAACCGACTTGCAAAAAAATCCAGTTCAAATCTCCAAGGATGAAGCTGACGAGCAGCAAGCGCACAGCATGATACCAAAAACTGAGAGATACACTGATACCCTAAAACAAGCGCTAACAAGGCAAAGACAAAAAGTCTAACACGAATGCCTACGGCAGAAAAGGCCGTGAAAGAAAGAGACCATACACAAATGCCTGTGGCAAACAAAGAAAGAACAGACCACAAATGCCTGTGGCAAAGAAAGAAAGAGCAAACCACAAATGCTGGTGGCAAATGAAAAATGGCTTCCCTAATCAGTCAAGCAAAAAGCTGACACCAAATGAAAGAAACAAAACAGCTGAAACCACCTCAAAACCCCAAACGGTTGCCTACCTGCAAGCATAAGGTGGAAAAAACACCAAAAACAATCAAACAAAAAACAACAACCACCAAATCACAACAGTCTGATAGACTACTGTCTGCAACAAAGGAGTGGATGACTACAGTCATAAGAGCACAGAGCAAAAATAACTGTGCCAACGACAAACAGATGGAAAGCCAAACTTTCCATAACTAACTCTAAACTAACCCCTCACTAACCCGGCTTCCATGTAGAAAAACAAAGGCTGCAGACTGATAAAGCAAAACGCTAACCAGGACTACCGATGACAAAGCATCAGGATGTAAACAAATGCAGATGACAAGAGAAATACAAAATGGCTGCCATAATCAATCAAGCTAACCAGTTGGTACAAAATGGCCAAAAAAGCCAAAGATAAAAAAGAAAGAACACATGGTGAAAAAGAAGGGTACAAGAGAGAGAAAACAACAACACTTTCTGAAAAGAAAGAGGATTGAGGCAAGTAATGTCAGCGAGCAATGGGACAAAGGCTGGATCCATGTAATCCGTGTACACGATACAACCCACTTAGCAGTGACAACACAGTAGGGCAACAGACGCTCACAAACTACCCCACACAAAGAAAAAGAATGAGCCATCGGAGCTTCATCCTTGGAGATTCAAACTGGATTTTTTTTAAAGTCGGTTACCCTGTGGCTACTAGCCATTTTGCAGTGACTCCCCAGAGTGATGTAGTGCGCATATGTGCACATGATTTTCAGCATCATGGCGACACTTTTGGTACAACAGAAAATGCGTTTTCCTGTATTTATAACACTCAGATCACAGTTTCACCTACATCACTGTTTTCAGCGAACTTTAAATTGAATGGAAATCATGTCAAAAATCACCCCCAACCTTGGACTTGTCCTTTAACATGCAACTGATCTTTTTGCATGTTTATACACAAGGGGGACCTTTGTTTATACTATTATAGCCTCATCCAAAGGGCTTTGAAAAGGTCCCTGAACCTGTAGCAACAGAATGCAGCACAGCCCACATGGATCCCCAGGCCTCAAGCTAAGTTGCATGTAAAAAAAAAAAAAAAAAAAAATAGAGAGAAAAAAAGAATTTATACAGAGCTCTACATTTGTCACATTCTCAATCACTGAATAAGCAGCTAGCCATCCCTGGGTCACTTTCTTCTCTTTCTAAATCAGTAATTAAATATTACAGCAGTGCAGCATTCTCCAAACAGACACAAGTCTTCATACCAGTGGTCAAGTGCTGCAGAGTTCACCTTTAGAAATTAGAACTGATCTCCATGAATCACATTCACAATATCTGAACCACTTACCTTTTTCAGGAGAGGACTTGCTTCGCAGATTAAGGAAGTCTGGAATGATGCCAGGTAGCCAAATGTAGCTCAGCGTTCCAATCCACACAACTAGAAGTACCAGCAGCACTGGAATTTGTGGAAATATTACATTTTGTTTTAATTGTTGTTTTTGTTGTTGTTGTTTTTACAATATATATATATTACAATAAGGAAAACGAGCAAATCACTTTTAAATCTGACTTCTGCAATACATCAGTGTAGCATGAAAGTTTTAACTTGATGCAAATCTATCGCTGCCCCTAAAACATTGGGTGCTCCCCCCTTGTCCACTGATGCTATACCCAAGATTGGGTCCTGTCACTAGTGTCAGCATAACGCACTTACACTAGTTGTACTTGTAGTGTGCATCAAGATCAAGAAATTGAACAGTACAATGTCAAGACAGACAGTACAGTATAGCATAAAATGTACAGTGTAGCACAGTACACTCAAGCAAAAACAGTGCAGAGTACTGTGTAGCACAGACAGTACACTGTAGCATGAAGAGTACACTTTAGGCTTTAGCACAAACACAAACTGCACTGTGTAACAACGAACACAAACAGTACTACACTACCGTGCAGCACCAAAAAACAACAACAACAAAAACAAAAAAAACATTGCAGAATAAATAGTACAATCAGTAACATTCTAACAATGTAGCATGTACAGGGTGACACAAATAGTACAGTGTAGCATGGACATTATAGCATAGCATAGGGCACGGAGCTTTAGAGCGACCCCCCTCCCCCACTCCCTACTAAGTGTCTAGGCGCCAGAATGATCAGCAGTGTGATCGTGGGCCCTCAACATGAAGAAAAAGAAGCAGCATTCATGAACAGTTAGTTGTACAGTTGTATGAACATTATACTTTCAATTTATAGCACCAGGCATAGAGTACACCGTACTGCCGTGTGTGGAAAGAGACATCTTGAAATACCTTTCTTAACGTTCGACACCCCCATTATGCTGACAGTCCGCGATCTTTCTTGGCACGGTGGACGAGAACACGCGGAAACTGGTCATCAACAACAGACGACACGTAGACAGTCAGGGCGCAGACATCTTAAAAGTGCCCGTATGAAAATAAAAACACGAGCCGCGAGAGTTACGTGCCCTTCTTCGAGAGAGACAATATGGCTGCCCCCATGTGGCACGCAAGGATTTGATTCAGAGGACACAGCCGTAAATGACAGATATGGATCTTTACACAGAAGCAGCTGCTATACTAGAGAAAATCGAGAAGAAACAAGGATCTGTAAAAAGCTTGGTGTTCGCCTCAAGTTACAAGGTTTTTCGGGGCTAGACCAACTGGTCCAACACACACACACACGCACACACGCACACACACACACACACACACACACACACACACACACACACACACACATACACACACACACACACACACACACACACACACACACACACACACACACACACACACACACACACACACACCGCCAACCGACAGGGCTTAAAATCCCAAAGCAGTGACACAGAATCGAGAAAGAACCAATGACAAGTTGAGTTTCTCTTCAAACAGCCACATTGCTTCAAATTCACACAAAATAGAAACTCTCCCTGCCCCTCTTTTCTAGGGTTGTAATTTAACCCATTATGTCCCAGTCCCATTGTGTATTAGTATTACTAATACTATCAGGCCAATTATGTCCCATTACGTCCAAGGCACATTATGTACAGGGCCCATTGTCATATATGTCCTATTTTGTCCCAGTCCCACTGTGTACCAGGCACAGACCAAATGCTACTGTATAATATAATAATTACAATAACACTGTGTACCACTACCACTACCAGTACCAGGCACATTGTGTCCCACTCCCAGTCCATGGGTTACACTAAGTTAGGGTTGCACAAAGGAACTGGACACATTGGGACTGGTACTGTGTGTGTGTGAGTGTGTGTGTGTTTTCAATTCAATTTCAAAAACTTTAATCATCCCACAAGGGGCAGTTTTGTTGTGGTCATGGCGGGCTCGTAAAAACAACAACAACAAAAATAGTTATAGGCCATTTTCTCTCATTCGTATTCGGTGTTGATGCATGTTTTGTTTTCGATTTCATAGTCTTCTACCTTTGAGTAAATTCTGATAATATGACACGCTGACAAAGTAGGCATACTGGGTGGTTCCAAATTCCATATCTGAGATCATGTCCTCCGTCGACTGACCGGAAAATATCACTGATCAGTTTGGCAAAATGTCTGGTCAGTCTGATATGGGACCCAATCTTCTTCCAGATCGATATGGGTTCATTATAATTCGGTTTCAAATTAATCATTTTCTTTTTTCGGAAAAGTATACAAATTTTATTTACACTATTAAAGACAGGGTGCTACCAACTATAAGGCACATTGATAAGATTTTAGGAAAAGTTTCACCGTCGCCTTATAGTCCAAAAATTACGGTAGCTTACAGGGAGTTACAAGTTTATTTTGCTGTCCAGATTCTGCCCTTCATTGACTGGACTTGAATGGCTGAGATGACACTGAGTTTGCAAGTAGATCTAGTGTTGAGTGATGCAGCATCCACCAGTGAGGCATAACTTGTTTACTCAGTGTTGTCATTTTGTGTACAGTGACGCAGCGATGTGGCTAAAATGCATATATGGCACCCCCAAAATGCAATATTTACACAAAATTTTGCAATCAGCGCAACCTCTGTGTATGAATCTTATGATTCCTGGTTTTAGTGTTCATGTAATTCATTGACTGAATCACACCAGTCAATGGACTGTAAATGGAATGGAGACATTTGGCAGTCTACAGTTTAGTTTAAATGAATCAAAGCAGAATAAAACATGAACTGATTAAAGGAAACCATATTGAACACCTGTAATTTAATTAATTAATAGTAATAATACCGGTGGCATTGCACCAAGTGTATCTTTTTATGAGTGCTGCAATTTTAATTAGATCTTTGACTGTTTGAGTTCCCGTGTTTGCAGAATGTGCGTCAGCTGTATGCCCTGGTGTGCGAATCACTCAAATATCAACCTGTGCTGCTTGACATCTTCAAGGGATGCAATTCTCTGCAAAAGGAGGAAACCCTGCATGGACAGCCTCATCTTGCGACTGCTTTGCTCTATGAGCATCTTGTCGGGAAAGGGCTGGGACGAGCCGGCAAAATTAGGGTATGACTTGCTGAACAGTCTTTAGAACACTCAGTAACACTATTCAAGTGGGCAACACTAACACTAACAGATGATTAATCATGACTAATGTATTAAGTGTTTATTGGTAATATTACTTTATGATATGGCAGGTTTCAAGTTTGTACTTTAGAATTGTATTTTGTACTATTGTAGGCTAGAAACTAATAAAGTATAATTTATAAATTATGACTGTGGGTCCAGATCCACTGGTCCAGATCTATATTTAATTGCTATTTTCCCTTTTACTATATAATACTAGTTGTAGTTTCAGTTTTGATCCTTTTCTTGAATTTGACACATCTTGTATTGTGAAGCTCTGACATCCTCTGGTCCAGTAAATTGTCGCTGTTGTTGTTTGCAGTCATGTATTGTGAAGCACAAGCGGGAGATACAGGACGTCTGCACGGCGATGCTGGAGGAGAGAGGAGTTACGTCCCTTGCTGATCTCCTGTCATCACAGTGTCAGGCTTTTAACAGTGGGTGATGGCTTTATTATCTAATGTACTTCAGCTTCTATGTGTGTGTTTAAAAAAAAAAAAAAAAAATCAGTTTTAAAGAAAAAAAATTAAAAACTTTTTTTTATTGATTTTTTAAAACTTTTTTCTTGTCTTTTTTTAATGGGACTTCAGAACAGCTTTGGGTCATGCGTCTGGTCAGACTCCAAGCCCTGGTTTACAACATCCTTCCTTCAACTACTGCCGTATTTAGTTACGCCATAGGGCCCAGAAAACTGTCAGCTAATGAGCAGTTTTTTGTTGGTGCTCAAACAATAGTAAGTTTGTTACAAACGACTCAAATAAAACAAGGCATGTCATTTATAGCCATCAATAAAGTTTACACCAGCACAAATAAAACCACAATCATTTGAATTGAGACGGCACTCTTCTTTTCTTTTTTTTACCTAGGGTGGATGCGTCTCATGTTTACGTGCATGCTTTGGTGCTAGTTTGCTTCTACAGTCATATTAGTACCTGAACCTTTCGGAGGGCGCTGACCGAGTCCCTGGACAGCTGTGCGGAGATAAAGAATACCCCTTCAGTGGTGTAACTAAATCTGGCAGGGTTTGGAGGAAGGTGCTGGAAAGCAATGCTCGAAGTGCCCCGTCTGGGCTCTTTGATGAGGCAATGATATACCACTGAGAGTGAGACAGACAGACAGAAGGAGAAGAGAGACAATTTGGACTGAGACAGTGAGTGAGAGAGGGACTTGTGAGACTGAAACTAGTGAAAGAGAGAGCTCTAGAGAGGAAAGAAAGAGAATACCAGAGAGACCAGAGAGAGAGACCAGAGAGAGTGAGACTAAAAGAGAGGCTATGGAAAGAAAGAGAGAGAGACCACAGAGAGAGAGACTGGAGAGAGAGAAAGACCACAGAGAGAGACCAGAGAGAGAGAGACCAGAAACAGTGAGTGAGAGAGAGATCAGAGAGAGAGAGGAGACTGAGAAAAAGAGAGGCCAGAGAGAGAGGGAGAAATAAAATAAATAAAAACTTGCATGCTGCTGTTACCCACAGAGCTGCCCATACCACGCTATGTTCGTGTCAACCTGGTGAGGACCACGGTGGACGACGTCATCGCCGCCTTCACCGCTGACGGCTGGGCGTGGCAGGAACGGCTGAACCTGGGCAGCTTTCAGAGTGCAGTGGAGTCGCTGGGGCAGGAGAGGTTTGCCCGTGATCCGCTGCTGTTTGACGTGCTGATCTTCCCTCCTGGCACCGACCTGCACGATCATCCGCTGACCTCTGCAGGGGACATAGTGCTGCAGGACAGGGTGTGTGTGTGTGGGGGGTGGGGGGTGGGGGTGGGGGGAGACTGGGTTATGTGTGTGTGTATCTTTGTGTGTGAGTGAGTGTGTGTGTGTGGTGTTTGGGGGGGGGGGGGGGGGGCTGGGGGGTCTGTGTGTCCTTGTATGTCAGCAAGTGTGTATGTGTGGTGTGTCTGTGCAAATGTGTGCTTGTGGGGTAGGCGTCTTTGTGATTGTGGGGTGGTTGGGGGTGGGGTTGAGGGGGTTGTGTATGTGTCTTTGTGTGTGTGTGTGTGTGTGTGCAGGGATGTGTGCATGTAGGATGAATGTTTTTTGTGTGTGTGTATGTGGGATGAGTGAGTATGGGTGCATGCATGTGTGTGCGTGCGTGGGTGCGTGCATGCGTGGGTGTGTGTGCGTGTGAGCGCACACATCTGTGTGTGACTGAATAGATCTGCCTGTGCCCATGCATGCAAGCATGTTTGTGTGTGCATGTGGAATGTGTGAGTTTTTGTTCCTGTGTGTGAGTGTGTACATGGGTGGATGTTGTTTTGTGATGTATCTTTGTGTATTCCTGTACAGTTGTGTGTGAGAGAGATCTGTGTGCTGTATTTCAGCTTGTTTGTTGACTGTCACTCTCAGTTGCATGTCGAGACATTTTCATTTACACAGAATAAGCAACTGTACCTTTTACCATGAATTATAACTGTCCTTGCAAAAGTACTTTGAACCTTTGGCTTTGCTGAAAATAAAATGCAAGGTCTCACCCCACTGTCCATTTGTTTTCTTTGTGAAATGCCTGGATTAAGAATGCAACAAAACAGAAACCATTTCAAGGTAGACCAAGAACTCTCCGTTCTTAGTCCAGGTTTAGGTTGAAGGTTGAAATGTACAGGATGGTGAATTTCAGTTAATGATTTCCCCACCAGGCTAGCTGTTTCCCTGCCCATGTGCTCAGTCCACCGTGTGGCGCCACTGTGCTGGACTGCTGCGCTGCCCCTGGCAACAAGACGTCACATGCGGCCAGTCTCATGGCTAATTCTGGGTGAGCGGGAATCATTTCTTTGCAGTCCTTGTTTAGTGGCAGGTGTGTTTGCATGGGTGTGGTTGACAGAATTCACGAGGCTTGCTGTAGAACTGGACAAAGGTTCAGTTGTTTACCAGCTTTGACAGATGGTCTGTTTTTCAGGGAAGAATCGGCCATTAAAAACCAAAGCAAAACGTCAGAGAAGATTGGGTTGAATGGTGGTTAGTTGGTCGCAGTAATAGTTGGGTTTGACTGTGTGTCTGGCAGGGCGTGTGCATGTGTGTGTGTTTGTGTGTGTGCCTTTGCATATCATGTGTATGTGTTTGTGTGTGTGCCTTTGCATATCATGTGTATGTGGTGTTTGTTTCATCCAGGAAAATTGCATGTGAGGAAAGATTGTTCTCTCCAGCAAAATTATATGCTAAAAGTAAAACTGGAAGTGTGACTTTTCTCTCCAGGAAGGTTGTGCTTTGTTTACCTGAAGAAGATCTTAAGCTGATGTTAACTGAGGAGTTGGTAGGCATCATTTATCAAGAAGGGGGAAATGTACAAAACTGTGCTAGGGTGCTTTCTAGGGCAGTTTTGTTGTAACAGATTTGTGAATTTCCATCAAAACTGACATTTCAGAATCTGATGTCAGTCTGATGATCTGATGTCTGAATGTTGTGACATGTGTGTTTCTCCCCACAGCGGTCGTAGATTCAAGTTATCCTTTCACGTTTCTCTCATAGTCTCTAAGAAGATTGTAGATTTCAGTTATCACCTCACTTTTCTCTCCAGGGAGATTGTGGGTTAAAGTTGTCAGCGTGCATTTGTCTCCAAGAAGGTTTTGGGTTAAAGTTATGTGTGTTTTTCTTGAGGAAGGTCTTGGGTTAAAGTTGAGTGCGTTTGTCTCCAGGAAGGTTTTGGGTTAAAGTTGTGTGTGTTCATCTCCAGGAAGGTTTTGGGTTAAGGTTGTGTGTGTTTGTCTCCAAGGTTTTGGGTTAAAGTTGTGTGTGTTTGTCTCCAGGAAGGTTTTGGGTTAAAGTTGTGTGCGTTTGTCTCCAGGAAAGTTTTGGGTTAAAGTTGTGTGTATTTGTCTCCAGGAATTGTTTGGGTTAAAGTTGTGTGCATTTGTCTTCAGGAAGGTTTGGGTTAAAGTTGTGTGCGTTTGTTTCCAGGAAGATTTTGGGTTCAAGTTGTGTGCTTTTGTCTCCTGGAAGGTTTTGGGTTAAAGTTGTGTGCGTTTGTCTCCAGGAAAGTTTTGGGTTAAAGTTGTGTGTATTTGTCTTCAAGGTCTTGGGTTAAAGTTGTGTGCGTTTGTCTCCAGGAAGATTTTGGGTTAAATCTGTGTGCGTTTGTTTCCAGGAAGATCCTGGCATACGAGCGCGATGGCAAGCGGATGACACTACTCCGGCAGCAGCTGCGGAAAGTGGGCGTGACAAACACGACCCCCATCCATCAGGACTTCCTGTCCGTCAATCCCCACGACCCGCAATTTGCTGATGTCCGGTACATCATGGTGGATCCTTCCTGCTCTGGCTCAGGTCTGTCTGTGTGTTTTGGGGGCGGGGGGGGGGGGGGGGGGGGGGGGGGAGCTGCGATGTACATGTGTGTAGGGTATGTGTGTGAATGTGTGTCTGTGTGTGTCCATGCGAGTGAGCATGCATGTGTGTGAATGTGTCTGTGTGTGAGTGAGCATGCATGTGTGTGTGTGTGTTTATGTAGATCACCAGCTGACTGGAGGACTGTAACAGTGGCTGTGATCAAGACAGTCTGAGTGTATGTGTTATCTTTGCTTTACTGCAGTGACAGGCATTGTCTGGAGTAAAAAATAAATATAAAGAAGAAATAATGGAGGGCACAGTATGTACATTTTTGACACTGAGACAATTATTAACTTTTTGTATTTTTGGATGCTTTTTTTCTTCTTCTTTTTTGTCCAGTGTAATTGTAATTTCATCTGTGAGTGTGACAAGGGTGCAGAAAATTGTATCTGTAACAAAATACGAGCAAATTGCATCTCTGACAAACTCTTCTGCAAATTATATCATTGACAAAACTTCTGAAAATTGTATCTCTGATGAAACATCTGCAAATTCTATGTCTGTCAAAACTTCAGCAGACTGCATCTCGAACAAAACTCCACCTGTTAAGTAGTATATCGTATTGCTTTTGCAGGGATCATGAACAGACTGGATCACATCAACAACAACAGCAACCCCACCACGTCCTCACAGCGACTGCTCAGCCTGCAGCGATTCCAGATCACCATCCTTAAACATGCTTTGCAGTTCCCTGCGGCCCAGCGCGTCGTCTACTCCACCTGCTCTGTCTACGAGGAGGAAAACGAGGCGGTGGTGGCGGAAGTGGCCGAACAGGTGCGTGGGAAGTTCCGGGTGAAGACCATCTTCCCAGAACTGGCCCACAGAGGAAAGGGCTGCAGCGAGATTTCCAAGAGCTGTCTGCGCATGAGTCCAAAGAAAGATCTGACCAACGGGTTCTTTGTGGCCTGTTTTGAGCGGGTTGAAGGAGATGGAGACACGGAGATGGAGTCCCAGAAAATTTGTGAGGAATCTGTGGGAGAAGCTTTGATGAAGCGGAAGAATCAGAAGAGAAAGCTGTCTGGGGGTGGAGGCTTTGATGCTGGTGAGAATGGTGTTGATTCCTTGACCTCCAGACCTGCCAATGCTGTGTCAGAGCAGGTGGAGGACGGAGTTGATCAGTCGACTGAAAGCAGGACAAAAAGGAAGAAGACGAAGAAATCCAAGATGGACACACCAAATGATCAGAATGGAGCAGCCTGGGAAAATGGAATTGTGGAATCGTGCTGTCTTCAGGGCAGAGCAGTGGAATCTTCAAGCATCAAGAGTGTGATGGTGAAGAAATGCAAGAAGAAGAAACGGGAGAGACGAGCAGAGCGGTGTGAAAGTGCAGAGTCAGGGGAAGGGGACCAGCAGTGGGAACCTTTGACAGTGGACCCTGCTTGTGTTGCAGACGAAGCTTCTAAAACCCCACAGAAGAAAAAGGAAGGGAAAGACAAAGCAGTGACACAGTGTGAAGGCACCGTTCCTGGGACCGAGGAACTGAAGCCTGTATCCACAGGCTCTGGTTTTGTCATGGATGAAGTCCCCAAGAAGAAGAAAAGAAAGGAGAAAGAAGTGACACTGTGTGAAAACAGAGCTCCTGGGTCCCAGGGACTCCGGTCTCTAACTGCAAACTCTGTTCTTGTAACGGATGAAATCCCCAAGAAAAAGAAGAAAGGGAAGGTAAAAGAAGCCACACAGAGTGAAAGCACAGTTCCTGGGACTGAGGGACGGCAGTCTGCAACTGCAGGGTCTAATTTTGTCACTGATGAAGTCCCCAAGAAAAAGAAGAAAGGGAAGGTAAAAGAAGCCACACGGGGTGAAAGCACAGTTCCTGTGACCGAGGGATGGCAGTCTGTAACTGCAGGGTCTAATTTTGTCAAGGATGAAGTCCCCAAGAAAAAAAAGAAGAAGAAGAAAACAAAGACACTGAGTGAAGCAACAGAGCATGACAGTTCCATGGCATCTCTGCAAACCGGAACCCCAAAATGGACACAGCCAACCACAGAATCCAGTTCTGTTGCAGATGAAATTTCCAGGCACAAAAAGAAGAAGAAGAAGACAAGAAGAAAGTGTGACTAGAGTCAACCTGATGGCACCATCTCGACCATGTCTGAAACTTCAGGCGGTACAAGAGTGGGCGTTCTCCAGTCAGCTGGCAGACTAGGCCAGTTGGAAATGACACCAAACCAAGACGCTGAACAGGAGTCGTGTGTTTGTGGACCCTGCAGAAGGAGGAAGAGATCCAAGCATGGTGGGAGTGAGTCTGTGGACTAGCACCATTAGTCTGTGGATGAAGGCTATGAAGACCCTGCCACCACACCAGTGTTCACTTTTTGAAAGATTTGTCTCTACTGTGGATGTGTCAGCTGTGAGTGTGAGTGTTTTTGGTTATTACTGTATTCCATGTGCTCGTTCTTGTTACTTCAGTTTACAATACCACTACCAGCATGTACCAGTCTTATAAGCTTGAACAAGGCCAATATGGAAGGGACTGTTTTGAAAATTTGTTTGATTATACTCCACCAGTTTGCCTGCTTGTCTCCTCACACTGCACCAGTTGTGGGGCATTACGGGATGCAGAAGTGAAGGTCTCTTTGCTTGTCTCCTCACACTGCACCAGTTGTGGGGCATTACGGGATGCAGAAGTGAAGGTCTCTTTGCTTGTCTCCTCACACTGCACCAGTTGTGGGGCATTACGGGATGCAGAAGTGAAGGTCTCTTTGCTTGTCTCCTCACACTGCACCAGTTGTGGGGCATTACGGGATGCAGAAGTGAAGGTCTCTTTGCTTGTCTCCTCACACTGCACCAGTTGTGAGGATGCAGAAATGAAAGTCCCTTTGCTGGAAATGCACAAATGTCAATCCAGGAGGGCACCCGGGGATGTTTGATGGTCACACCCCTGTCTAAAATCTCAGGGCTGTGATTCCTCTTTCCTACCTCATCTCTCACTTTTCTGCCTAGTCCTCTTACTCTTTTTTGCTTGTCATTTTTCTGCTAATGGTCCCTTCTCCTGACTTTTCTCCTGAAAATTCTCTGGAAACATTTTTTGTCAAGAGTAAGTTTTTTTTGTATGGTTCATTTTGAGCAGTTAGGTGATGACAGTTGGTAGGTGGTATGTGCAGCTTGCTGCCATATGGCGCTGATATTTGCAATTATGCATTTATATAAGGTTTTTAATTTTTATTGTTTCTGTCCATTCCTTTAAAAAAATATTTATCTTTAATCTGGTATTGATAAATTAGATGGAATGGTACATGATTATACCAGCACGTCCTAGCCTTATGTGCAGTGGCAGTATTGAAGGGACTAACTGTTCAAAAGATTTTGTGTGATGTTCTGTGTATGCATGTTTTGATTTATGTTTGTGTAGGGACAGGTTTTGTTGACTGACTTGAGGAAGAGTTTATGTATATGACAGGTTTTGAATTGTGTGTTTGCTTATGAATGAGTTTGATTGTCTTTGGGTGACCATGTCGTTGAAAGGATGTTAAAATCCAATTACTAACTAACTAACCACCAATGTCAAATGTTCTCACGTTTAAGCCTGACGTGGGTCAGAATAGATAGCCTTGCATTCCACACACTGCCAGGAATTCTGACTTTGTAGTTTTAGGATTTTCAGTTCAGTCAGCTTTTTTTTCTTTTTCTCCAGTTATCTTCACACACGCACGCACGCACGCACGCACGCACGCACACGTGCGTGCACACACACACACACACACACACACACACACACACACACACACACACACACACACACACACACACACACACACACACAC
>OY757555.1:2441527-2460499 GCA_963584105.1 Alviniconcha strummeri | reverse complement strand
GTGCAGAAAATTGTATCTCTGACAAAATGCGAGCAAATTGCATCTCTGACAAACTCTTCTGCAAATTATATCATTGACAAAACTTCTGAAAATTGTATCTCTGATGAAACATCTGCAAATTGTATGTCTGTCAAAACTCAAGCAGACTGCATCTCTAACAAAACTCCACCTGTTAAGTAGTATATCGTATTGCTTTTGCAGGGATCATGAACAGACTGGATCACATCAACAACAACAGCAACCCCACCACGTCCTCACAGCGACTGCTCAGCCTGCAGCGATTCCAGATCACCATCCTTAAACATGCTTTGCAGTTCCCTGCGGCCCAGCGCGTCGTCTACTCCACCTGCTCTGTCTACGAGGAGGAAAACGAGGCGGTGGTGGCGGAAGTGGCTGAACAGGTGCGTGGGAAGTTCCGGGTGAAGACCATCTTCCCAGAACTGGCCCACAGAGGAAAGGGCTGCAGCGAGATTTCCAAGAGCTGTCTGCGCATGAGTCCGAAGAAAGATCTGACCAACGGGTTCTTTGTGGCCTGTTTTGAGCGGGTTGAAGGAGGAGGAGACACGGAGATGGAGTCCCAGAAAATTTGTGAGGAATATGCAGGAGAAGCTTTGATGAAGCGGAAGAATCAGAAGAGAAAGCTGTCTGGGGGTGGAGGCTTTGATGCTGGTGAGAATGGTGTTGATTCCTTGACCTCCAGGCCTGCCAATGCTGTGTCAGAGCAGGTGGAGGACGGAGTTGATCAATCGACTGAAAACAGGACAAAAAGGAAGAAGACGAAGAAATCCAAGATGGACACACCAAATGATCAGAATGGAGCAGCCTGGGAAAATGGAATTGTGGAATCGTGCTGCCTTCAGGGCAGAGCAGTGGAATCTTCAAGCATCAAGAGTGTGATGGTGAAGAAATGCAAGAAGAAGAAACGGGAGAGACGAGCAGAGTGGTGTGAAAGTGCAGAGTCAGGGGAAGGGGACCAGCAGTGGGAACCTTTGACAGTGGACCCTGCTTGTGTTGCAGACGAAGCTTCTAAAACCCCACAGAAGAAAAAGGAAGGGAAAGACAAAGCAGTGACACAGTGTGAAGGCACCGTTCCTGGGACCGAGGAACTGAAGCCTGTATCCACAGGCTCTGGTTTTGTCATGGATGAAGTCCCCAAGAAGAGGAAAAGAAAGGAGAAAGAACTGACACTGTGTGAAAACAGAGCTCCTGGGTCCCAGGGACTCCGGTCTCTAAATGCAAACTCTGTTCTTGTAACAGATGAAATCCCCAAGAAAAAGAAGAAAGGGAAGGTAAAAGAAGCCACACAGAGTGAAAGCACAGTTCCTGGGACTGAGGGACGGCAGTCTGCAACTGCAGGGTCTAATTTTGTCACTGATGAAGTCCCCAAGAAAAAGAAGAAAGGGAAGGTAAAAGAAGCCACATGGGGTGAAAGCACAGTTCCTGGGACTGAGGGATGGCAGTCTGTAAATGCAGGGTCTAATTTTGTCACAGATGAAGTCCCCAAGAAAAAAAAGAGGAAAACAAAGACACTGAGTGAAGCAACAGAGCATGACAGTTCCATGGCATCTCTGCAAACCGGAACCCCAAAATGGACACAGCCAACCACAGAATCCAGTTCTGTTGCAGATGAAATTTCCAGGCACAAAAAGAAGAAGAAGAAAAGAAGAAAGTGTGACTAGAGTCAACCTGATGGCACCATCTCGACCATGTCTGAAACTTCAGGCGGTACAAGAGTGGGCGTTCTCCAGTCAGCTGGCAGACTAGGCCAGTTGGAAATGACACCAAACCAAGACGCTGAACAGGAGTCGTGTGTTTGTGGACCCTGCAGAAGGAGGAAGAGATCCAAGCATGGTGGGAGTGAGTCTGTGGACTAGCGCCGTTAGTCTGTGGATGAAGGCTATGAAGACCCTGCCACCACACCAGTGTTCACTTTTTGAAAGATCAGCTGTGAGTGTGAGTGTTTTTGGTTATTACTGTATTCCATGTGCTCGTTCTTGTTGCTTCAGTTTACAATACCACTACCAGCATGTACCAGTCTTATAAGCTTGAACAAGGCCAATATGGAAGGGACTGTTTTGAAATTTTTTGTTTGATTATACTCCACCAGTTTGCCTGCTTGTCTCCTCACACTGCACCAGTTGTGGGGCATTACGGGATGCAGAAGTGAAGGTCTCTTTGCTTGTCTCCTCACACTGCACCAGTTGTGGGGCATTACGGGATGCAGAAGTGAAGGTCTCTTTGCTTGTCTCCTCACACTGCACCAGTTGTGGGGCATTACGGGATGCAGAAGTGAAGGTCTCTTTGCTTGTCTCCTCACACTGCACCAGTTGTGGGGCATTACGGGATGCAGAAGTGAAGGTCTCTTTGCTTGTCTCCTCACACTGCACCAGTTGTGAGGATGCAGAAATGAAAGTCCCTTTGCTGGAAATGCACAAATGTCAATCCAGGAGGGCAGCCGGGGATGTTTGATGGTCACACCCCTGTCTAGAATCTCAGGGCTGTGATTCCTCTTTCCTACCTCATCTCTCACTTTTCTGCCTAGTCCTCTTTTTGCTTGTCATTTTTCTGCTAATGGTCCCTTCTCCTGACTTTTCTCCTGAAAATTCTCTGGATTTTTTTTTTGTCAAGAGTAAGTTTTTTTTGTATGGTTCATTTTGAGCAGTTAGGTGATGACAGTTGGTAGGTGGTATGTGCAGCTTGCTGCCATATGGCGCTGATATTTGCAATTATGCATTTATATAAGGTTTTTAATTTTTATTGTTTCTGTCCATTCCTTTAAAAAAATATTTATCTTTAATCTGGTATTGATAAATTAGATGGAATGGTACATGATTATACCAGCATGTCCTAGCCTTATGTGCAGTGGCAGTATTGAAGGGACTAACTGTTCAAAAGATTTTGTGTGATGTTCTGCGTATGCACGTTTTGATTTATGTTTGTGTAGGGACAGGTTTTGTTGACTGACTTGAGGAAGAGTTTACGTATATGACAGGTTTTGAATTGTGTGTTTGCTTATGAATGAGTTTGATTGTCTTTGGGTGACCATGTCATTGAAAGGATGTTAAAATCCAATTACTAACTAACTAACCACCAATGTCAAATGTTCTCACGTTTAAGCCTGACGTGGGTCAGAATAGATAGCCTTGCATTCCACACACTGCCAGGAATTCTGACTTTGTAGTTTTAGGATTTTCAGTTCAGTCAGCTTTCTTTTCTTTTCTCCAGTTATCTTCACACACACACACACACACACAGACACACACACATGCGTGCGCACACACACACACACACACACCACACACATACAGTCATGCCCACACACAGAGTGAGATATTGCACATTTTAATATGCAGGAAGTAAACAATAACCAGCACCCATTAGATCCTCAGCAGAGGTGCGCACAACAAAATGTGTAATTTAAAGCAGACAAAGACAGTTACAACAACAAAACGTGTAATTTAAAGCAGACAAAGATGGTTACAACAACAAAATGTGTAATTTAAAGCAGGCAAAGACAGTTACAACAACAAAATGTGTAATTTAAAGCAGACAAAGACGGTTACAACAACAAAATCTGTAATTTAAAATGGACAAAGACAGTCACAACAACAAAATCTGTAATTTAAAGCAAAGACAGTTACAACAACAAAATCTGTAATTTAAAGCAGGCAAAGACAGTTACAACCACAAAAATGTGATGTTGCCAACGCAGTTAATGATGCAACAGTAACAACGAAAAACCCTCTAACCTGAAACATTACAAACAACAATAAACAAGTGGTTAATACTTGGCAACAAAGCAAGGCGCAAAGGAATGTTTTGTTGTTGTTTTCTTGCATGAGAAATCAAATGCTATGACTGTAGGAAAGAAAGGAGTGAGTGTTACGAAGTATTGGCATGCAGCAACTTCTGGGTAGAAGGTACAGATATAGCATTGTTAGCAATCAGTAAAGTGACTAGCCCAGGAACTGCCTTGCGAGAGGAACGCCAAGCCGAAGTTTAGTGTTGAAGAAGTGGCTGCAGAAAATTCACACACTCGTTGATTGTATATCTCTCTCTCTATAATTATATAAGTAATTATATACAGATATATATAAATGCTGTAAATACACCACTTCAGTGGATATTCAATAACGTGCTACAAAAAGCTAGTCACTTGTGTAGAATCACATGCGAGCACAGGGAGTCTGTTCGAGAGTGGAGAATAGCGCTATGTAAATGCAATCATCATCATCATCATTATAATTTAGTTTACCCCATTTTTAATTCATTTTTTTCTTTCTATTTTGCCAAACCATTTGAGTCATCATTGTTTTTTCATCTGCATGCATTTGCCAAGCTGTTTAACATATATCCAAAATACAGAGCAGTCTACTGTCTGTTTCATTTTTACACTCTACCAAAATATTAAGCAATCTTTTTTTTCTAGTGTGTGTGACAGTTCACCAGACCATTAATATGTGGTGATCAGTTTATCTGTATGCGGCACTATCTGCAAAACCGAACACAGTGTCCTCCACAAATGATGTGAAAAAACAGTTTGTAAACCTTCCTGCTGCTTACCTAGAAACTACCACCTGGTGTCATGCAAATAGTAGGAACAATTCCACTAGGGTTACGTGAGACAACAGGAACCTTTAAATTCAAAGCTTTTGTGTGTATGCACACATTGTGTGTGTGTATATATATATTAGTTGGTTCTTGGATTTTAACATGGCACCAACCACTAGCACTTGGTGTCACCAAACTGCATCTTGCTGTTCTGGCATCTGTGCAGTCTCCTTCAGAAAATACAGCACATGACAGTAACGGATGATCAGTAACTGAAAGGTGCAGTTTTGTAAGAAAGAAAACTGAATGGTACCAAGGCTAAAGGGGGGCGGAAGGAGGTGAGGAAACGGTTGTATCATGTGTGGGATGATGCCAGAAAGGAGGAATGGTCCTTATAATTGCAAAAATGAGGAATAGTTGGTGGTTTAGAACGGGGGGGGGGGGGGGGGGTCATAATTGAAAAAATGAGGAATAGTTTTTTTTTGGGGGGGAGGGGGGGATCATAATTGCAAAAATGAGGAATAGTTGGTGGTTTAGAAGGGGGGAAAGATGGGGTGGGTGGGTGGGTGGGTGGAGTCCAGTCGTTATAATGCCAGGAGTTGGTGGTTTAGAGGATGGGGGGGGGGGGGGGGGGGGGAGGATTGTCATAATGCAGAAATGCAGAATATTTGGTGGTTTAGAAAGGGGGTTGGGGGGTGGAGTCTGGTCGTCATAGTGCCAGAAATGAGGAATATTTGGTGTTTTTGTGGTGTTTTTTTTTGGGGGGGTGTTAGTCATTGGCATGGGTGGCCTTGACCATGAGGAAGAGGGACAAGGGGGAAGAGAGACTGACCATGAGGAAGAGGGACAAGGGGGAAGAGAGACTGACCATGAGGAAGAGGGACAAGGGGGAAGAGAGACTGACCATGAGGAAGAGGGACAAGGGGGAAGAGAGACTGACCATGAGGAAGAGGGACAAGGGGGAAGAGAGACTGACCATGAGGAAGAGGGGCAAGGGGGAAGAGAGACTGACCATGAGGAACAGGGACAAGGGGGAAGAGAGACTGACCATGAGGAAGAGGGACAAGGGGGAAGAGAGACTGACCATGAGGAAGAGGGACAAGGGGGAAGAGAGACTGACCATGAGGAAGAGGGACAAGGGGGAAGAGAGACTGACCATGAGGAAGAGGGACAAGGGGGAAGAGAGACTGACCATGAGGAAGAGGGGCAAGGGGGAAGAGAGACTGACCATGAGGAAGAGGGACAAGGGGAAGAGAGACTGACCATGAGGAAGAGGGACAAGGGGAAGAGAGACTGGGCAGTGCATCTGTTGGCCAGCAGTGCATAGCATCAAAGACCTTGGCAGCACTTCATGCAGATAGGCAGACAACCTTTAATAACAGCATGTGCAGTCTACTTAAAAAACACAGCAGATGACGGTAACATGTAATCAATAAATAAACATTCAAGAGCAGTGAAAGATAGAACGAAAAATCCTAACAAGGGAAGCAAAAAAAGGAAAGGTTGCTTATTATGTTAACAATATCTTGAGCACAAATTGAGTGTCGGGAGTATTTACAGTGACAGCATTTTACCTGCACGTGACACACGACAGCCAGGTGAAGAAAGGGGGATAAGTAGGAAAATGGCCGAAAGGTAAGTAGGCAAAAATAACTCCAGTGTTTCAACATCTGGTAGGTCTTACAATAAATACTTTTTCACAGGAAACAACACCTGCATGTCATCTTAGAATCAATGGCAGGGTGAAGCTATAGAGAAATGCATCGTAATACAACGTCATACATGATTGTGCACCCTGACAAAATAGACGCGGGGGGGGGGGGGGCTAAAAGTGGCAGCAAGGAATGGCTGAACAATACTGACAAAAATAACCCGAAAGTTTCAAAATTTCATAGGATTTATAATAAATACTTGTTCACAGGAACCCACACCTCCATGTCGTCTTAGAATCAATGGCAAGGTGAAGATATATATATATATACAGAGAGAGAGAGAGAGAGAGAGAGAGAGAGAGAATGTGTTGTAACACATGTATGCACCAAGACAACAAAAAAAGAACCCAAAAGGTGTGTGTGTTGGGGGGGGGGGGGGGGGGGGGGCAAAAGTGGCAGAGTTTCGTGACTGAGCAACACTGACAAGAGATCAGAACCAGGTGATGTATAAAAAGCAGTTGATTGGGGGGGGGGGGGGGGGGGGGGGGCGGCATTGCTACTGCAGTAGTTCACACACCATGTACCACACATGCCAACCTGCACCAAATAATGTTGAATTCATGGCTGAATATCTGTTAGAATTTATGTGTTATGCCTTTTTAACAAATTTCTTTTATCATTTACACCAAAATGTGTAGACTGCAGTAGGAAGGAGTCAGCTTTGACCTGTTGTGTGTGCTGACCTGTTGTGTGTGCTGAACTGTTGTGTGTGCTGACCTGTTGTGTGTGCTGAACTGTTGCTGAGTGGCAGCGCAGTCTACATCAACATCTGGAACCATTTAATGCTGAATTTCAGTGGCCTGAGATTTCACGGACATTGGTACAAGCCTAACCTGTCGTTTGCACCTCTAAGGGAGTTACCTTTAATGTAAACATGTACAGAGAGACGGAGAGAGTGGGATGGGTGGGGCATTAGACATCAAATCTCACTGCACCCTCAGTGGAGTTCAGCTACCAGTTGCTTCAATCTCTGTGTCAATGGGAAGTTGCGCCCACCAAAATGGGAAGCTGCACCCATCAAAATGTGTTTGTTAACAGCTTGGTGTCATGGTGTAGAGGGATAAGTGCAAAATGGGTACCAAGTTGATCTTACAAACATGAGTTCCTTCAAGAAAGTAAGTTCGTTGAAAAAAATGAGCCCTTTAAGAAAGTATGTCCCTTTGGAACTCGAACTCAATGTGGAAAACTTTATTTTACAAGGATTGTAGTTTACGTACAGTCAAAACCTAACAACTAGTCCTTGCTAAGCTACTAATAGATAAAAAATAAAAATAAATATGTTTTTATTTTTACAAAAAACAAAGAGAGGGAAAAAACAAGCAAGCTCTTTGAACCTTTAAGAAAGTCTGTTCTTCTAAGAAAGTAAGTTCCTTTGAAGAAAGCAGTTTCATTTAAGACAGCAAGTTCCTTTAAGAAACCTACTTTCTGTAAGAATTAGGCTGGTTCCTTTAACCTTTCAGAGAGCTATTTCTTCTAAGAAAATTAGTCCCTTTTGAGAAAACTAGCTCCTTTAATAAAGCAAGTTCATTTAAGAAAGCTAGTTCCATTAAGAAAGCTAGTTCCTTTTCATAAGAAATTCCTTTAAACAAGGACAGAGAACAGAGAGAGGGAGGAGAGAATCAAGGAGACAGTAGGAACTGGGTAAGGAAGAGAGAATGAGATAAGAACAAGTCAGAGAAAGACATAAAGTGAGACAGAGACAAAGGAAGTTCAGAGCACAGTGGCCACTTTATATTCAGTTTTCCTGGGTGGATAGTTAAGCTGACATTAACTTCTTTATGTCACAATTTTGCACTTCTGCACTACATGATCTCTAAACAAACCTCTATACAAAAGACAGCAGCAACTTTCTTTCATAAGTTTCTTTGTGTATGTATAAAATTACCACCACATACACACACATACCACCACCACCATCACCACCACCACCACCACTGCCGCCACCACCGCTGCCACCACACACACACACACATACAACAACAACAACAAAATGCAGGTAGGAGGTGGAACTTGCTAGACAGTCTTAGAACGATTATTAGAAATATTCATCAAAAGCATTGAAAGGAAAATGCTGTTACACACAGATTAACAGAAAGGAGGAAACAGCTTTGTCATTTTAAACACCTCCAGTGCACAACCATAGCAGCAACGCAATGCTTTGCTAAGTGTACAAATTCGATCACAAGTTTTGGTGAGCAGACAGAAGGGTCAAAGTTGAAGAGAGGTAACATATCAGTGCCACAGAATAGAGGTCACCACAGCATGTGATACTCGCTTCACAACGTGCAGGTACTCTCTCGCCTGAGTTGTCAAGAAAAGTTCGGCTAACAATTAACTACATGAGTAAAATGTTTAACAGCTTCACAATAAGGACAATGAAGATAATGGTGATGATACAGTGGAATGTTGCTCAGGAAAAGATGTGAACCTTTCGTGAACTAAAGTCACTCTCCAAACACACCAAAGGTTCAAGAAAATTATATTTATTAGGACAAAACACAACACCCAAATTTTGGGATAATCCCCTTTGTCAAGCTACAAAATGACACAAACAACAGTTAAACGGTCAAAAACGATGAAAGATGAGACGGAGAGCAAAGACACTTATTTGTTTTTGGTTGAACCATATGTTGTTTTTGTCAATGAAGAGCTACATCACGAAAACCACGTAGCTCAACCCAGAACAGGTAAGTGGCTTAATTAGCTCTCCATCTCATTTTTCATTTTCACCATTTAACTTGTTTAAGTGTTGTTTTGTAGACTGGGGATTACCCAGAAAATTCACGTGTTGTGTTTTGTCCAAATAAATAGCATTATTCTGAATCTTTTATGTGTTTGGCTCTTGGTTTAGAACGCCAGCAGTCATTCTGGTTTCAGACCAAAGTCAGTCTCATTTATACAGGCTTTCCTTTTCTTCCTCACCTCTTCTGTTCATATTTCCATGCTGCTGTTCATATTTCCATGCTGCTGTTTATATTTCCATGCTAAAGTTTATATTTCCGTGTAACTAAACCAATCTGCCATAAAGACATGGCTCATTTAAGGCAACTATCACTGGAGTGTTTTTGGTGGTCCTTTCAAGATTGTGAGCCACATCTGGTTTATGTTTTCAGTGGCCTTTCATCTTTCATTATAAGTCACATCTGTTTTTTTGTTTTTTTGTTTTTATAATTATAAAAATAATGAATAGTTTCATACTGTGCAAATATGTGTGTTTTTTCAGAACTAAAACTCCACGCACTGCCACACACATAATAATATTAATGTAGACATACAGGCAACCTGTGGTCACATGAATGGTTGGCTTAGATTTGTGAAAAGACCTAAGAGGAATTTAAAGTCTTGAGTTGGATTTTTTATTCAGACAGAGTAGGGAGATTATACACACTGGCAGGCAAAGAATTCCAGACAGGTGGGATGATGAAACTGAAAGAGCACAGACCAAAAGATTTCAAGTTACGTTTAGGAATTTTCAGAAGCTTTTCGTTTGAGGATCAGAGCCACCTCTGGTGGTCTTAGGTAATCTTTCAGCGTGGTCCTGGTCTCTGCCTTTGTTCTTTCACACCTTGACTACTGGTAATCTTTCAGCGTGGTCCTGGTCTCTGCCTTTGTTCTTTCACACCTTGACTACTGCAGTTCCCTCCTGTCTAGCTGTCCCCAGTATCTCTTAAGCAAACTACAAACAGTTCAGAACAACGCTGCTCACCTTGTCCTGAGTTCCCAAAACTGAACATATCTCTCTTCATCCTGCTTCTCTTCATTGGCTGCCCACTGATGCGTGAATACAATACAAACTTGCTTCTCTGTGCTACAACTGCCTCAGCTTGAACACTCCTGTCTACTTGACTGAATTCCCGACAGGTTACAAACCAACACGCCAGCTATGCTCTTTTGATATATCAATTCTCTGTCTTCCGTCTGTGTGCACACACTTGCTTGGTCAGAGACCTTTTTCTCATGCTGTGCTTTCATTGTCATTGTCATTATCACCATTGTCATCATGACAAAAATACATGTGTGACAAGAGTGATTAAGCAGAGAAATAGTAATATTGGTGGTGAGGAAAATACCGATACTGCATGGTCACGCAAAAATTACCATCAAACACACACATACACGCACACACACACACACCCACACACACACACACACACACCCACACACCCACATGCTCACTCACACACACACACACACACACACACACACACACACACACACACACACACACACACACCATACTCACACCATACACACACACACACACACACCATACTCACACCATACTCACACACACCATACTCGCTCTCACACACACACACAAAGAGCGTGGGCAGGAGCGTGGGCAGGAAGGGGGAACTCGCTAGACCCACCTAAAAGAATAATTATTAGAGCCAGTTCTGGGGTTTTTAGGTGGTTTTTCATCATAAATTTCCCTCCACCCCACTGGCGGTCTTTCATCATGAACCACATCAGGTATTTTAGGTGGCCTTTCATCACACACCATCTGAAATGGTTTTAGGTGGTCTTTTGTCATGAGCCATCTCAAGTGGTTTTAGGTGGTCTTTCATCATGACCCACCTCTCATTGTTTTAGGTGGTCTTTCATCATGAGCCATTGGTGTTCTTTTTCTGTGGTCTTTCAGTACTCTGCCACCTCCTCTGTGTCATCACCATCATCATCATTGTCATTATCACCATTTTCATCACGACAAAGATAAATACATGTGAGGCAAGAGTGATCAAGCAGAGAAAGAGACATATTAGTGATGAGGAAAATACTGATACAGCATGGTCACGTATTGCAGGAACATAACACTAACAGCAACAACAAAGATAACAACCGTAATGTTTGTGATAATAGTACTTAGATAATGTGAAACCAGTTGCTTATATATCACAGACAGCAACAGAAGAGAAAACAGTGAAAAATATGGCTGACAATATAGAGGTAATAATCACACAATGGGGGATGTGATGAAATCAGTTTGTCCACAGGTGACTGGCAGAAAAAAAGTGTAGGCTGTTTGCAATTTTATCATCAGACTAAAGAATGCTGTTGCTGAAGAATGGTGTGATCATGCACATGATGCAGACGAATGAACATTTGGAAGTGTGTGAGTCTCCTGGCTATGTGATCAAAAAGAGACAGCGAAAGAAAATGGGGGGAAAAGTGCAGCTAAGAAATTGGTTAGTTAAAGGGTTCATAAAATGAAGTTAAGGGGTTCATAAAATGAACCAATCTGTCTGTATATACAGGTACAGATACAGGTGTGCAGTGTTGTAACATCATTTCAACAGTTCATGAACATGCATGGGACATTAAATATTAGCAGGGACAATTTTTGTTAGTAACAAACACTGATTAACCAGAAACATTTTTAAGTAATAAATCTGAAGCATAACATAACTGCAGATCGCGTCTAGTGTAACAAAGAAACAATGAATCCTCAAAAGCCAGTGGATTTATTTCACTGTAATTTGGATACAAGAAACAACCAGAAACAGTTTCAACGTTGCCAAGAAAAAAACTGAAAAAGGTTTGAAGACAATAATTTATACACTTAAAACATTCGTTGGAATCTGACCGGTTGGTGTTAATTTGAACAAACAAATGTCAACTTTGTACAGTGACTACATGTGTTCAAGGAAAAACAAAGGACCTAGGATTTCAAAACTACAGCATCCATGTCTTATATATATTTATTCATATTATAGGTATCTTTTTACAAGCAAATCTCCATATTCATAGCATATTCAATCCAGTCCCAGCTACACCTCGATACCTTATTGTAACTGTATGTGTCATAAACTCTCTTTTTTTCAATTCGGCAGTTTTCTACAAAAAATAATAATAAAAAATAAAAATTGTATTGCATTTCACTGTGTGTATACATTTGTGTCCAAAACAAACATGATAAAGTAGTGAGTTGACTGAACAAATGACCCCAAATTGTGAAACTATCATAGAAATGCAGTCATGAAAATATTGCAGATATTCCATCAAAAATGTCTGCCTTCCCCCACCTCCATACCCCCTTCCCCCTCTTCTCCCCGTCCCTAATAAGCCTTACGGTTTCTGTGGACATTCAGCACCATGTTTACTTACTGTCCTTCAGTGTGTATTATTTTTATTTTTTTATTTTTTTTGCTTCCAGAAATGCTCCCATGATTATAATCTTAAGACCTTTAAGAATTGATGACAAGTTGGACAGTTCAGGAGCTGCGTGAAAGTCGAGGTGGCCGTCCTGGGCTCCCCATCCCTAATAGAGCTTATGGTCTCTGTGGACGTAAAACAACATTAGAAGATGAAGGGCAGCTCATGATGTGGCTGGATCATCACTTGCTGTCTTCTTGACATTGACTGTTTAGCTCTGATAGTCTTCCATCTGTGGAGAGCTTTGATAGTCTTCCATCTGTGGAGAGCTGTTTAGCTCTGATAATCTTCCATCTGTGGAGAGCTGTTTAGCTCTGATAATCTTCCATCTGTGGAGAGCTGTTTAGCTTTGATAGTCTTCCATCTGTGGAGAGCTGTTTAGCTCTGACAGTCTTCCATCTGTGGAGAGCTGTTTAGTTCTGATAGTCTTCCATCTGTGGAGAGCTGTTTAGCTCTGACAGTCTTCCATCTGTGGAGAGCTGTTTAGCTCTGATAGTCTTCCATCTGTGGAGAGCTGTTTAGTTCTGATAGTCTTCCAAGTGCGGAGAGCAGCAGTCATACAGCCATTCCTGGTGCAAGTGTACCAGATCTAGGGTGCAGCTGTAGCTGAGCCATTGGTGCACCTATATGTAGGCTTGAGTGGTGTGTCTCCAACTCAGCAATGGTCTGGTTGTGCTTCTACTGATAGGACAGCTGTATCTCAACCAGTTCTGCAGTTGGGTTGAACTTTTCCAATGGTGCAGCTGTAGTTTCACAGTGGTGCACTTTGAACGGTCAGTCCCATGAAAACTGAACTACATTGTTTGTTTGACCATGCCTTAAGAATTCTTCTGTATCTAATTCTTTCTTTCCTTTCTCCCCCCCCCCCCCCCCCTCCACACACACACCTTATACAATACATAAACAAGTTTGAAGTCCCCACCATCAAATATATATGTGTGTGTGTGTGTGTGTGTGTGTGTGTGTGTGTGTGTGTGTGTGTGTGTGTGTGTGTGACCTTGAACTTTACAGTAATTCTGTTCTAATCCTTTTCTGATGCTGTATTCTGGGCTAAGATCATATTGGAATTTTCCTAGAAATGCTATTCTACGTACATTAAATTTGTCAAAGTCAGATGTCCAGTGATGGCTTTGTTTGGTTCTTCTGTTGCGAGAAAAACAAAGCATTCATTTAACAAAGCAGTCTTTGAACAAAGAAGTCATTGAACAAAGCAGTCAATCATTGAACAGAGCAGTCAGTCATTGAACAAAAAGTCATTGAACAAAGCAGTCAGTCATTGAACAAAGCAGTCATTGAACAAAGGAGTCACTGAACAAAGCAATCAGTCACTGAACAGAGCAGTCAGTCACTGAACAAAAAAAGTAACTGAACAAAGCAGTCAGTCATTGAACAAAGGAGTCACTGGACAAAGCAATCAGTCACTGAACAAAGCAGTCAGTCATTGAGCCAAGCAGTCAGGCATTGAACAAAGCAGTCAATCATTGAACAAAGGAGTCACTGGACAAAGCAATCGGTCACTGAACAAAGCAGTCAGTCATTGAGCAAAGCAGTCATGCAGTCATTGAACAAAGCAGTCAGTCATTGAACAAAGCAGTCATGCAGTCACTGAACAAAGCAGTCAGTCATTGAACAAAGGAGTCGCTGAATCAAGCAGCCAATCACTGCCAGAACGTAGGACTAGTTGCCATTTTACGAACTGTGTGTGAAGCAGGTTTATGATGTGATGTCAAGGTCACTGCATGTGGCTTATGAGTAAGGAGCAACTAGGGAGGTGAAAAGAAACAAGCTGAACATTATCCCAACCCTAACTGACCCGCTGGTCAGACCTGGACTGACATTACATAATGGGATTTTAGTTTGACTCTGTGTGTGTGTGTGTGTGTGTGTGTGTGTGTGTGTGTGTGTGTGTGTGTGTGTGTGTGTGTGTGTGTGTGTGTGTGTGGAAAAATTAATTAAAAACTTAATATCAGACTGAATATTTTATACCATTAGATCGGATGTCAGCCTCTACATTGGAATCAAAAACAAAACAAGACCAAAAAAAATAATTCACACACACACATACAAAAAATGCTATCCCATGCCTAGTTTCAGTGGGAAAATCTTTGTGATTAATTTTTATCTAATGCACGTAGTAATGGGTTTTAGGACATATTAAACTGAGTTAATTAAGGGAGTGTCTCTGACCAAAAGGCCTTTCTGGGTAGCCTGTGTTCACCCACAACCAAAACACTTACCCTTACTTCATAGAAAATACTCTTTCTGTCATCTGCAAGTGGGTGAGAAGTGTGCAAATTGAATTTGAGGTGGACAGTCTGAGTGAGTAAAATATCAAGTTTGGAAATGTTTCTTCTTCTTCTTCCAAGTTTGTCCACGGTCAACATGGCTGAGCATTATTGATGTTTACTTATCTGAAAATGTTTTAAGTGTGCTAGATGTTTCTTGCATGGCTTTTAGTCACTAATTTGTCATCAGATTTCCAACCCGATGAATGGGTCAAAAGGTACAGGCGTCTGAAGGCAGGGGAAAAAAGAAAAAGAAAAAAAGGGTAACATGTTAGATCATTTTTTCTCAACCCTCAAAGGGTCTTAACCCTTAACCTTTGGGTTGGCCAAGGTGTCATGGGAGGGAACACAGTTTTTAACCCCGAATACGGCATCAGAAAAACAACATCAAAAGCCAAGAATAACTTTCTTTTGTTCAAGATTTCCCGATATACTTCAGAACCCCGACCACACACGTGTGTGCCTATTGTGACTAGATGAACCATTGCTGTACCGTACGTAGTCTGAATCGGGTGGCCTGTATTGGTTGGGGCAGGGGAAGGCAACCAATGTTGTGCTATGTTTTTGGTACTTCCAGAGTGAATTCCCCTGGTCCTCTTCCGGGGCCGTCTTGGTCCTCTTCACCCATCTGAAAAGTCAAGGTCAGAAACAGAAATCATTGGCATGGTTGATTGAGAACAGTCGACCTGCACATTCTGAATGCGATGGAGATTTTTGTCTTACAAGACTTAACACTGAAAGGCCTGCAAAATCCCTTCGCGTTGCAAAAACCTTAAAACATCAACCTACCAAGCTGCTGCAGCCAAGTGCAGAAACTGGACTTGCCAATTAAACTACAGCAAACTGTAGAAACTGGGCTTGACAAGCCACAACAAAAAGCAGGAACCGCCTCACTTGCCAAGCCATAACAAACTGCAGTTGGTAAAATCCAAGGAGACGGTCGGAAATTCCTGGACCAATTTCAGTAAAAGTTCAACAGTTTTGCCGGGTCAGAAATGAGGTTCATATCTACCGATTACAAACAAAATCCGCAAGAAAAGGTGAGTGTTTTTTTCTTTTTTCTTTTTTTCCCTCATATATTTTTGTCTTTGATTGTCAGTTTTGAGTCGGCGCATGTTGCCCTTTGACACAATCTGGCTGCCCAGTAACAACGTGAACGCTTCCTTACTGCCGATGTTGGCAAGGGAATCTTACTCACGACTCAATGTTCCCAGACTGCAATTTTTTTCAGTACATTTTCAGTGGGTTTTACTTGCCGTAGCGTGTTGACGAGGCCGCTAACCAAGCAGCACTTCATCGGCTTCATTCGCCATTTGCAATCTGTGACTCTGACTTGAAACAGTCAAAGACAAAATATATGGAAAAACACACACTCCTTTTGTTGCGGTTTTTGGCTGTAATCGGTAGATATGGACCTCATTTAATGATTGTGATGATATTTGTGACCCAAAATAACTTTTAAAACGGTCCAGAAATTTCCGACCGTCTCCTCAGGGATTTTACCAACCGCTGCAGAAACAGAGCCAAGCCATCAAACAAACAGGGCACCCATGCACACCAACAGTAACCATTCCATTAAAACTGAATGACAAATGTACTCACCACACTGTTGTCTGTGGACACTGTCTTGTGACTTTGTCCCTCACAACTATGAAACACTAAAATGGCACTCATCGCCGCCCACCAGGTTAATGCAGAAGTCATTCTGGTGGTGACAGTGTAGCGACAGGTATATAATTTCCCTCTTTCGCCCTTCAGTCTCCCCATTAGTTACTAATAAGCCTTAAGGTTTCTGTGGACATTAAGCACCATGTTTTACTCACCACACAGACCTGCATGATCCCCGCTTTGTGTTGCAAAAACCTTAAAACATCAACCTACCAAGCTGCAGCAAAGTGCAGAAACTGGGCTTGACAAGCCATAACAACTGCAGAAACCGATTTTTACCATGCTATAACAAACAACAGAAACCAACTTGCCAAGCCATTACAAACTGCTGAAACTGATTTGCCAAGCCATAACAAACTGCACAAGCCGACTTGCCAAGCCATAACAAACTGCACCGACTTGCCAAGCCATAACAAACTTCAGAAACCAACTTGCCAAGCCCTAACAAACTCCAGAAACCGATTTGCCAAGCCATAACAAACTGCAGAAACCGACTTGCCAAGCCATAACAAACTGCACCGACTTGCCAAGCCATAACAAACTGCAGAAACCAACTTGCCAGTTAAACCATAACAAACTGCAGAAACCGACTTGCCAAGCCATAACAAACTGCAGAAACAGACTTGCCAGTTAAACCGGCAGAACAAATGGCAGAAACTGCCTTGCCAGTTAAACCATAACAAACTGCAGAAACCAACTTGCCAGTTAAACCATAATAAACTGCAGTAACCAACTTGCCAAGCCATAAGAAACTACAGAAACCAACTTGCCAAGCCATAACAATACAGAAACCGACTTAGCCAAGCCATAACAAACTATATAGAAACCGACTTACGAAGCCATAACAAACTATACAGAAACTGACTTACCAAGCCATAACATACTGCAGAAACCGCTTGTCAAGCCATAACAAACAGGGCACCCATGCACACCAATAGCAACCATTCCATTGGAACCGAATGACAAATGTACTCACCACACAGACCTGCAAGTTCCCATCGTGTTGCAAAAACCTTAAAACATCACCCTACCAAGCTGCAACAAAGCGCAGAAACCAGACTTGCTGATTAAGCCACAAGGAGTTGCAGAAACCGGACAGCAGTGTCCTTCAGTGAACAGTTAAAGGGGCTACCGACTCAGGGAGCAGTCAGTTGATGGATAAAAACCGACCTATGGAAAAAGGCGCCGGGCAGCGACAGAGAACAGTGATGAGGTGGAGTGACTATAACAGAGAACAGTGATGAGGTGGAGTGACTATAACAGAGAACAGTGATGAGTTGGAGTGACTATAGTAGAGAGATATAGTGACTATAACAGAAAACAGTGAAGAGACTGAGTGACTGTAACAGAGAACAGCGAAGAGACGGAGTGACTATAACAGAGCCCAACAAGGAGGAGATGGAGTGACTATAACAGAAAACAGTGAAGAGACGGAGTGACTATAACAGAGAACAGTGAAGAGATGGACTGACTATAACAGAGAATAATGAAGAGATCTTGTGACTGCCAGATAACAGTGATGAGATGGCGACTGAAAGAGAACAGTGAAGATATGGAATGACAGAACAATGAAGAGAGATCAAGTGACTGACAGAGAACATCGAAGATGTGGGGTCACTGACAGAGAACAATGAAGAGATGGAGCGACTGACAGAGAACAATGAAGAGATAGAGCGACTGACAGAGAACAGTGAAGAGACAGAGTGATATAGCGACTGGCAGAGAACAGTGAAGAGACAGAGTGATATAGCGACTGCCAGAGAACAGCGAAGAGACAGAATGATATAGCGACTGGCAGAGAACAGTGAAGAGACAGAGTGATATAGCGACTGGCAGAGAACAGTGAAGAGACAGAGTGATATAGCGACTGGCAGAGAACAGTGAAGAGATGGAGCGACTGACAGAGAACAGTGAGGAGATGGAGCGGCTGACAGAGAACAATGAAGAGATATAGCGACTGTCAGAGAACAGTGAAGAGACAGAGTGATATAGCGACTGGCAGAGAACAGTGAAGAGACAGAGTAATACAGCGACTGGCAGAGAACTGATATAGCGACTGGCAAAGAACAATGAAGAGACAGAGTAATATAGCGACTGGCAGAGAACAGTGAAGAGATGGAGCGACTGACAGAGAACAGTGAAGAGATGGAGCGACTGACTGAGAACGGTGAAGAGATAGAGTGACTCACAGACAACAGTGAAGAGATATAGCGAATGGCAGAGAACAGTGAAGAGGTATAGCGACTGTCAGAGAACAGTGAAGAGACGGAGGGCCTACAGACTCAATAGACAGACTGAACTACTTAAGAGATGAATGTTTTAATGGAGGATAGTTGCAGAAACAGGTAAAACAGGAGAGAGGGAGACTGGAGGGGAGGGGGAATGAATGAACAAGCATTTTACGAAGTTAGTGGAGTTGACACGGGGTTTTGTACTCGGCTCCCGCTCATAAGGGACAAACTCTATGACAGACAGACAGAAAAAGAGACAGACAGAGACTCACGGTGAAGATGGTTTCGGTGTCGGCCAGGGCCTGTTTGGCGAGGTAACGTTCTCGTTTGATTTTCAGCTCCAGTGCCTCCGGCACGTCCGGCACCATGATG
>OY757555.1:2427884-2441327 GCA_963584105.1 Alviniconcha strummeri | reverse complement strand
AGTATAACCCCCTCTCGAACCACCCACCCACACAAAACAACCACCCCACAACAACACACTAAACAATTCACAATTATTTCTACTGCTGTACTGTGTACTTACTGTGGCGACCATCGTCAAATTTGACGCCAGAGCAGCTGTCAGATGCAGAGCTGGACAACTGGGGCTTCAAGTTTCTGTCTAGACACGTCACCTGACACTCCCACGAACCGCCTTCATATCGCCGTTTGTTCTTCACGGGGACCTTGTACTCCAGCACGTACTGTCCGTCCGACAGCTCTTTGCACCTGCACGCAGAGGACGTCCGGTTTTCGCAGCTCGTCCTGAAGTCGGTCACAGTACATTCCGTGGAACCACGAGTTCCCGTGTTGCTGAACACGAAGTCCACGACGTTCGTCAGTTGACCGGAGCAAACCTCTGGCGTAAAGCGCGTGGCGCGGATGGAGCAAGTGAGGGTGTTCGTGCCGTGAGTTGTCCATTGCTGTGGGCACTGAAGTTCTACGTCAGCGCCTTGCACTTGTAGGGAAAAAACAGTAACTTTTTCTTTTTTTTAAGAAGAGAGAATCCTATACGAATGCTTATGAATTATATGAATGAATGACAATTTACAGTACAATACAACAACAAAAATACAAAAACAATCCACACTAGAGTATGTATGTTTATTTTACGTCTGAGGGGTTGTACAGCACAACAATACAACTTCATACACTCTGTCTGTAAGAAGCACAATGGGTTCAGCAGAGAGAGACAGAGAGACAGAGAGACAGAGACAGAGACAGAGAGACAGAGAGAGACAGAGACAGACAGACAAACATACAGAGACAGAGACAGAGAGAGAAACAGAGACAGACACACAGACAGACACACAGACAGGAGTTTGCTTGAATGAATCGGGAAGGCACTCGAAGGGTGGGGGGGGGGGGGGGGGGGAACTACAACAACAACAACAACAACAGCAACAAACTTGACATTAGGTGAATTTACCTTTTCTGATTGTTAAAGGAACTAGCCTTCTCAGTTTTAACAGGGGAAATTATTTCATAAATTTTTGTTATGTTAGTCATGATTTGTCTGTTATTTTGTTGCTGTTTTTCAACTGCCGGCTAATTTTACCAAACTATTTCCAATGATTATGTCTTTAAAATAGATTGTGGTAAAACCAAATAGACCACACCTTTTCTCGTGGACCTACTTCAGTTTTCTTTTTCTATTTTGTTTTATATCTAGAACGCTGAAATACGTCTTCAAAAGTTCACTCGACAGAGATAAAAACAGGGAGAAGTAAATTACGGTCAGGATTTCATGCAATTATAAACGATAACTAGAAACAAAATACTAACAACAAAAACAGCAGCGACCCGGTAACAGCACACACACACACACACACACACACACACACACACACACACACACACACCACACACACACACACACACACACACACACACACACACAAACACGCACGCACGCACGCACGCACGCACGCACACACACACACACACACACACACACACACACACACACACACACACACACACACACACACACATTCACAAGCAAACAAGCATGTAAACACCAGACAGAACTCCTTTACCTGCGGCCAGAACAGAAAGAAAGAAGACGAAAACCATAACGGGTGCCATCAACAACAGCGTCACGACAGTCGTGGGTGTCATGTACTGCTTGCTTACAAGCGTGCGTGTCTCAAACGTAGACACCCCTGAAAGGCCAGCGTCTGTTGCATTCAAACTTCACGACGATGAGTTGTAGTCCAAATTTAGAAGAGACAGTCATGAGTACCCTTCGTATTTTGACAAGTAAGACTGGTGGAATGTATCGTCGATCCTGTCGAGGGGTAGGAGACTAGGATAGCCTAGTTTGCATAGGTGCTTGAAATTTAAAGAGAAAGAACACGGGCACGCGCTTAAGTGCTTTAACAAGTTACTACCAGTTCATTTTCTAGTATTTATTGTTGTCAAAAAAAATGTTAGATTATTATTGATTATTGATGTGATGTAACCATTGTTTCTACTGTCGTGTCTCAAGACAAGAACTGATCTGTCCGGGTCTTGTCACTGAGACGACCAACAAAACGAAAACAAAACACAAACACTAGCGTATGCATGCGGCAGACGTGCACACATGAGAGAACGTTCACAAGGGGGCAAAGGAACGGCTCAAGTATAAACGTTGTCTTGATAACATTCTGTGAAAATCGCACCAACGTTAGGAAATAATCGATGTTATTATGTCTGTGCAGCCGCAGCAACAACAACAAAAGAGCACAAAACAAACAAACAAACAAAAGGGAGAGAAAGGAAAAAAGAAGAAAACAGAAAAGAAAAGAAAAAAGAGAGAGAAAAAGAAAAAGGGACCAGAAAAAAAAGGGGGGGGGGGAGACAGAAAAGATGAAAAAAAGGAAGAGGAAATGTCACACACACACACACACACACACACACACACACACACACACACACACACACACAAAGAGAGAGAGAGAGAGACAGACAGACAGACAGACAGACAGACAGACAGACAGACAGACAGACAGACAGACAGAGGAAAAGAAGAAGGAGAAATGAATAACTTCATAGGCCTGTGCATGAGCATGGGCTCCACCATAGCAATACCGCCGTATCGAATAACTGTCGCCCAGACCACGTTCGGGTGAACTGATATGCAACGCGCGGGACAGTTTGCTGATAACTAGCTGCAAGTTTAGTCTCTGAGTGGGGAAGGGAATACAAGAAAATTAAACGAAGAACGCTGTTGTAAGTGGAATCTAATTGGAAGATTTGCTATGGACAGCAGCAGAGTGAGAGTTGCGCTGGCGATCGTGCGTCTCCTGTTTGCTGCTACACTACTTGGATTAATACGTGGTATGTATAATATGTGAACACACACACACACACACACACATACACACACACACACACACACACACACACACACACACACATACTCTCTCTCTCTCTCTCTCTCTCTCTCTCTCTCTCTCTCTCTCTCTCTCTCTCTCTCTCTCTCTCTCTCTGCCAAACACACACACACACACACACACACACACACACACACACACTCACGTGCGCCCCATTCACCTCATGAATTAAATCCTTGCCGTGCCTCCGGCCCAGTGCACCACTTTTGAGTGTTCTAAAACGTGTATGTGTAAAGGCAACAAAAGAAAGACTGGTGTAACTACAATATCACAAACAATCTGAAACAAAGATGTTCTAAAACAAGATCCTAGCACATAAAGGGTTAAAAAGGACGCTAATTTAATATGACATTACAAAATGTATGAAGAAACGGAACTGCCCTGATAAATCTTTTATTTAGTTTTACTTTTACCTCCAGCGCTTACTTAATATCAGCTGTTTGTGATCTGTTCTCTAGCCTTGTACATGGAGCCGTGTCCACTGGAGGCCGAGGAAGGAACAACAGAGCTGTCCACAGCCTGCATAGGCATAGCTCCCCAGGACCAAGTCAAGTGGTGGTACACATCACCATCTAAGGGGAGTAGCCCAATTCCCTTGGGCACGTGCTACCCGACACAAGAGCCCTGTGTGCTCAGAGTGGACAGGTTCTTCAACATCACAAGGCCCAGGAAGGACATGAGCGTGCTGACTATTAAGAACTTCAACCGTGACCACCACGCGGGGGCCAGGGTGACCTGCAGGACGTATTATTTGTCCAGTCTGGCTGACAGTACATCATGCAGGATGAATGTCATCTGTAAGTTGAAACTAGAGATTTGCACCACATTGATGTGTTTATCTCATCAAGGGAATCCTGAACGAATAATTATTCAATCATTCTAATAGCACTTTATAAAAAGGATAATCATCATTATCATTTTTCTTTAAATGTTTTGTTTGTGCCTTCCGCCCATCCCGCACATGTTTGGGCCGGGTTTTATATATATATCTGTGTGTGTGTGTGTGTGTGTGTGTGTGTGTGTGTGTGTGTGTGTGTGTGTGTGTGTGTGTGTGTGTGTGAGAGAGAGAGAGAGAGAGAGAGAGAGAGAGAGAGACAGACAGACAGACAGACAGACAGACAGACAGACAGACAGACAGACAGACAGACAGACAGACAGACAGACAGACAGAGACGTAAGATACAAAATACCACCCAATCATGCGCTTAATATTAGAGACATGGCGTTTGGTAGATGGATACCTGGGCCCTTTCTGGATGATATGAGCGAGAGAAACATCTTCATCATGGTCTATGGTGGGCGTGGCTACACATTTAATTAGGTCAGTGGTGTAAGTTACAGGTTGTTGATGCAACTGCACGAAAACTGCAAAGTTCAGATAAAACAAAAAGAAGATAAAAAAAGTACCTTGTGTTTGCAAAGATAAATCTGTGTAAGCAAAAAGGCAAAACCTGTGTCTGAAGAGCCCTAACTGGCGTAATAATCAGTTAAGCTAAGTCATAAAGTCACTCACATGCTACTACATTCTCAAGAATATTTTTAAGTTAGGTCAAGTCATAAAGTTACGCGCGTGATATTACATTCTCAAGAATTTCTTTTAGGTTAGGTGAAGACATAAAGTCACCCACGTGATATTACATTCTCAAGATAATTTGGTTAGTTTAGATCAAGTCATAGAGTCACCAACATGATATTACATTCTTAAGAAGAAAAAATAGGTTAAGTCAAGTCATAAAGTCAGCCACAAGATAGCCTATTACATTCTCAAGAAGAAGAAGAAAATCCAGCCAAGGCAAATATATTTAGTTTGCACGTCAATTTTTTCTGTATCTTCCTGAAGCAGTCTTAGACTGTTTTGAACAGAAAGCAGTAACTAGTACTGTCTAGAGGAGTGTTTTCAACAGAAAACAGTAATTAGTACTGTCTAGAGGAGTGCTTTCAACAGAAAGCAGTAATTAGTACTTTCTAGGGGAGTGTTTTTAATTGAAAGCAGTGTGACAGGTGGTGGTGGACAAAGCCAGACTCAAAATAAATGTTTGAATATTTATCCATGCTCCAAAGACAGCATGCTGTAACCAGCAATAACCACTATTGTAGGTTCAGCGAACTTACATTATTTACACATTATATATATAAAATGTTTAGATTTTTTTTTTTATAATATATAATACTAAGTCATTGTTAAGCCTGCAACATTACATCGGAGCCTATGAAACAACTGCATAGCAATATATATATATGTAATGTTTAGAAATAAAAATACAAAATTATAATATAATACTAAGTCATTGTTAAGCCTGCAACATTACATCGGAGCCTATGAAACAATCACATAGTACTCTCAACGAAATGCATACAATAATAAAATGCACTAACCCCAACAAGCATGAACTGTAGAAACATTGCAAGCCAAGTTTGATGGAACGACAACTAGTGACACCGTTTGACACGGAATAGACACATCACAGAACAACATCCATTTGTAACGTCTTGCGATTATTCACAGTCAAGCATACTAAGGGACTGAGGGGTAGGTTGCAGGGAACATCTCCTCAGAGTATATGAAACAACTACATAATACTGTCTCAGTGAAATGCATACAACTCCAAGTGACATAAATACTCACACAACAATTAATAAAACAACATAACATACCATTCTAGAACTTAGTAATCTGAAACCACTATAAAACTAAGTAACTGTAGAACTAACCATGTGCAAGGGGGGAAACATCACAAAACAAGTGTTACGAACACAGTATGACGGACCTACCATCATGTCACAGCACAACTCTATCAGTCCACAAGTATCACTCCTCTTGACTCGGGCACACACTAGTGGTACTTTTATTTACACACCCAGACATACAAGGGCTGATTGGAAGGTTGCAGGGAACATTTCATCAGAGTATATGAAACAACTACATAATACTCTCGATGAAATACATTCACACCGTGCCAGAGTGAGAGAGAATTTAAAAGACTACCAACATCAAATATGTTCACATACACACACTGTACAAAACAAGTCATTTAAAAAAGATTACAGACAGACAGGGGCTGGGCCAATAATTACAACAGTGACTAAACACCAATATGTAATAATTGGGGTGAGTCATCATTATATACAGGGCATTCAGGCAATACTAGAGACATAATCACCCCTGAGGGGTAGATTTAAAATAATATTAATAGCTATAATCCTAGTCAATAAATAAAAGTGTCATGAACAATAAATATCATGAACATTTATGAACAAATACTACAAATACAATACTACATACTATATATAATGTCTGGATTAACCAGTCAAACCAAAACAAAACAGAATAAGGACAGGTCATGAATGCTACACTGCCACTGAGTCAGTCAGCCAGGTGCGAATGCAAAAAACAACAACAAAACGATTAAAATGTTTTGGCCAGCTTGCATGATATATATATATATATATAAAACATTCTTCTGAACATTGTTCAACGTATCTCTAGATATAGGCCTTTGGTGCAGACTATTACTATAAAAGAGTGGTCTGATAATGCTGTTGAAAAACTTAAATTATCTTTAGACCCCACTGATTGGGATGTTTTTTGTTGACTCATCAAGTGATATCAATGAGCTAACTGAGTCAGTGTGCTGACATACTGATTTCTGTGTAGAATGTACAATTCCACAGAAAACTGTAAAAATGTTCCCCAGTAACAAACCCTGGATAACTGAAAGAATTAAAGGCATCATCAACAGGAAGAAACTTGCGTTCCTAAAGAATGGTAAGGAAGAATATAGGTGTGTGCAAAAGGAACTGAAAGAGGAAATTCGTAAAGAAAAGGAACAGTATAAAAACAAAATAAAATATTATTTCACATATAATAACATGAGAAGAATGTGGAGTGGTATGAAGTTGATGAGCAGATATGTAAAAGATAGCACAGAAAATCGCATCAGTGAACACTTCCGGCGAAGTCAATGGACTGAATCAATTCTTCAATCGTTTTGACTGTCACGATTTTTCGCAAAAAACATAGGCATATTCATAATATTTTGAATAGAGCGTCTGCTGAGGAGGATGACTTTCAAAGGCTCAATACAAACGAGGACGAGGTTCGGCGCGCGTTTCAGCATGTGAATCCCAACAAAGCCACTGGCCCAGATAACACTGCACCACGAGTACTTAAGGCATGTGAATCCCAACAAAGCCACTGGCCCAGATAACATTGCACCACGAGTACTTAAGGCATGTGCTGAACAGCTTGCTTACATTTTTTTGCATTATATTTAATGCGTGTTTCTCCACAAATACTGTTCCAACTACTTGGAAAACTGCATGCACTGTGCCTATTGGGCGATTCAACGAAACTGGTTTGCTAGAGTGAATGCGCTTTGTAATCTTTCGCGCAAGAAGTCGCGAGAGGTCGCAGCGCACTTCCGGGCCGATTTCTGAGTAGGCGTTGCTTCACGCTGTGTATAACAGTGGAAGTTGAACCTAGAATTGCGAAGCTGTACAAATGCCAATACTGTTGCGGTTGCAAAAATTATCGTGGAGAGGGGCATCATATAGCACGAGCAACAAATTATTGCTTATTGACAGACACATTCTGACTACGGGCCTCAAAAGATTCCTTTAAAGTTGGCAGTGTAAAATTCGCAAATTCACTGTCACCGCCTTCCATTGTGAAGAAAGTACGCACCGGAAGTAAAAGCAGCCAAGGGATTTAAGCGATGCCGGGCAAAAGTCAAGGGAGTAACAACTCCGCCTGAATCGCTCAATACCGAAACGACCTCTCATATCGTCCATGAATGATCTTCGCCCTGTAGCGCTTACCTCTGCTGTGATGAAAGTATGTGAACGCGTGGTCCTCTGTAAATTGGAAAAGCTAGTAAAAGATTGCATCTATCCATTACAGTTTGCTTACAGGAAAAACAGGAGTAGTGTTGATGCGGTTTTATACAGTTTAGAAAATATATACTCGCATTTAGATAAAACAGGAAGTACTGTAAGGCTTATGTTCTTCGATTTTTTCCTGTACCTTTAACACAATACAGCCACATTTACTTGTTCAAAAACTTTTAAACATGAAATTACCGTCATCCGTTATTTCATGGATCTTTGACTATCTTACAAGTAGACTTCAGTACGTAAAGCCAAATGGATTACTGTCAGCTGCTATTAGTACAAACACTGGTGCACCTCAAGGTACAGGTTTAGCACCCTTTTTGTTTTCGCTGTATACAGCTGACTGTAGAAGCACTGATGAGTCATGTCCTTTAGTAAAATTTGCTGATGATGCAGAACTGGTTGCAAAAATTAATAATGATGAAGATGCACTATACCACAAGCAGATTGATTTTTTTTTGGATTTGGTGTAATAAACATTACTTGTATTTGAATGTTTTATTGATTTTTTTTTTTTTTTTTTGATTTTTTTTGGATTTGGTGTAATAAACATTACTTGTATTTGAATGTTTTCAAAACGAAAGAGATGTGCATTGAGATGCCCCAAAACAGTCTGCATTAAAGGAGAAGCAGTGGAGAGAGTAGATACATTTAAGTACTTAGGTGTGGTTTTTGATAGTAAATTGAACTGGAAAGAGAACATCAACTCTGTGCTGAAAAGAAGTGAACTCCAGAATGTATTGCATGAGAAAGCTGAGATCATTTGGAATAAATTCAGATATGCTAGTAACTTTTTATAATTCTGTAATATGTATTATTATTATTATGCTTGGTCCTCTCTGTTGGGGTGAGAATATTTCAAAATTAGATAGAGGGAGGTAAAAAAAAAATGTAAAAAAGCAGGTTATGTTGTGTGAAAGCCACTGGACAGTTTTAAGACTTTACAAGAAAAGAAACTGTGCAGAAAACTAATGCAAACATTAAACGATCCTCCACACCCAATGGGACACTACTTCGATAGCAGACTTATGTTATGATAGACTACTGTGAATTTGTATTACTGGTCGAGTGATACAAATTCACAGTAGTCTATCACTGTAGCAGGCAACTTCCACATATATATTATGGCAGCTGATAGTTTAGCCACCTCTCTATTGGTGGTTCAGTGAAGCTGGTTTGCACGAGTGAATGCGCTTTGTAATCTTTCGCGCAAGAAGTCGCGAGAGGTCGCAGAGTCACTTCCGGACCAATTTCTGAGTAGGCGTTGCTTCACGCCGTGTTTAACAATGGAAGTTGAACCTAGAATTGCGAAGCAATGCAAATGCCACCACTGCTGCAGTTGCAGAAAATACCAGGGAAAGGGGATTGAGGATGGAAAAAAGGTGTCGGCTGACCAGAAGATCGCGAGTTCGTGGACAAAAATTGCGTTGTGGGGCATCCTTTAGCACGAGCAACAAGTTATAGCTTGTTGCCAGACACATTCCGACTACAGGCCTCCAAAAATGCCTTTAAAGTTGGCAGTGTAAAAATTGCAAATTCACTGTCACCGCCTTCCATTGTGAAGAAAGTGTGCATGAGTGTGTGTGTGTGTGTGTGTGTGTGTGTGTGTGTGTGTGCGCGCGCGCGCGCGTGCGTGCGTGCGTGTGCGTGCGTGTATGTGTGTGCGTGCGTGCGTATGCGTGTGCGTGTGTACGTATGCGTGCGTGCTTGCGTGTGTGTGTGTGTGTGTGTGTGTGTGTGTGTGTGTGTGTGTGTGTGTGTGTGTGTGAGTGTGTGTGTGTGTGTGCATGAGGAGCGCGTGTTGACGTGTTATTTATACCTCATTGAATTATTGTGTGCTCGTGAGTAACGCCGCGCACTCAAAACGTGTAACAATGCTAAACGCAGAGAACGCGGATGTTTAATCTTCTTGGCCGACGACTAATCGTGTAAGAATGCCAATGCCGTCAGCAACATTAAGTATGGTTGATAAGATCCCGAGAAGTTCGCGTTAACCGGTCATTTCCGGTATTTTACCTGTTAAGATGTTGATCGCTTTTATATAGCGTTAGTCTCCGCTCTCCAGTAACAAAATGAGCTGCTGTTATTTGTTTGATCGGTTGGATAACGATATTTGAAAGGTAAGAAAATAAACGCAGCACAGAGAGAGAGAGAGAGAGAGAGAGAGAGAGAGAGAGAGAGAGAGAGAGAGAGAGAGAGAGAGAGAGAGAGAGAGCTCGAACTCGAAAACTTTATTTTACAAGGATTGTAGTTTAGGTTCAGTCAAAAACCTGTCTAACAACTAGTCCTTGCTAAGCTACTGATAAATAGATATCAAATTACAGGCATTACTTATATACATAATATAGGCATGAATGAATGACTGAAACGTTATACATGAGAATTTCCACACAAAACGTATCGTGCTCACAGCGCCAGATGAACACATACATCATTCAGTTACATATTATGAGCATACGATGAGCATATTATGAGCAAAATGAAGTAGCAGAACATCTGATCAGTTCATATGACTAGTATCGGAAAAGAAAACAGAATCAGTCAATGCTTATCTTATAAAGAACAGTAAGGGAGAAGTGGGGGCGGGGAGGGGGTGGAAACGGTGGGAGGGGGTTGGTCGGAAGGCAGTCGGAAGGACTGGGCGGAGTTGTATGGGTGTATAAAATAGGTCTCAAATGACCAGTCATTGCAATGGCAATCACTCGAAAACCTCAGTCTCTCTCTCTGTCTGAAAGAGACAGAGAACTGGAACTCGAGCTTTAAAACTTCATTTTACAAGGACTGTAGTTTAGGTTCAGTCAAAACTCGTCTAACAACTAGTCCTTGCAAAGCTACTGATGAGTAAATATAAAATTACAGGCATAATTTATATACATACAGGCATGAATGAGTGAGTGAAATTTGATACGTGAGAATTTCCACAAAAAACATAGCGCATTCACAGCGCCTGACGTGCACATGCATACATCACTCAGTTATACATTATGAGCATACAACCTGTAAATAAGGCAGCAGAACATCTGATCAATTCAATACCGGTATTGGAATGAAGACAAAAAGAAAAGAAGAGGAAGAAGAGGAAAGGAAAAAAGTAATCAATGTTTATCTTATGAAGAACAGTAAGGAGGGAAGGGGGGGGGGGGGGGGGTACTATCACAAGCAGTCGGAAGGATTGGGCGGAGCATTATGTCACAGTCCATCCTGTGTAACTACTTCAAGGTGTGCACGAAGTTTACGCTTGAAAGAGCTGAGTGACTGACAAGATCTGACTATCAGAGCTAGGTTGTTCCATAGATAAGCACCAGAGAAGGATATACTTGTTTCGAATATGTCTATCCTTGGCCTAGGCAAACTAAGGTGATAGTTCCTAGAACTGGAATAGCGTGAGGGAGTGTGTGTGTACAGGTTAGATATGTTCTCTGGGGCCTCATTGCTAAGGACCCTGTACATGAACAAACCTTTGTTATATGCAAGTTGTTTTTGTAGGCTCATTATTCTCATCTCCTTTAATTTCTGGTCAGTAGTTAGAGTTATATCTGGAAGGATTAACTTTACAGCTCTTCTGTGCAGAGAATTTCATCTCTGTTTGAGAACATCACTACATCCGTCCCACACGACTGACGCATAATCAATGTGAGGTTTAATGTGGGCATTGAAGAACAGTTTTCTTGTGTCGATGTCTACGATGTACCTTAATTTCGACAGAAGGAAGACTCGTCTTGAAACTGATTTACACACATTATTAATATGTGAGTGTCAACGAAGTTTATTGTCTATGGTTATACCTAGAAGACAGTGTTCTGACACTTGATCAATTTTCGCCCCGTTTAGAACGAAATCGAGTGGTAAGGGTGACAACTGGTGTTTCTGTCTGGTAGCGATTGTCATAGACTTGGTCTTGATCGGATTGATGACCATATGATTATTATCACACCAGCTGGATACCTGATCTAAGTTGTCTTGCATATTGCTTCTGATTTGCATAATATCTTTTCCAAATGTGTGCCAGCATGTCACAATCAACAGATATATCTTTCACGTGTAATAGAAGGTCATTGATAAAGAGACTAAAACGAATAGGTCCCAAAACAGAACCTTGTGGTACACTATACTTTACTGATTCTTTGGAGGAGTAAGAGCCATGGAGTAAGACGCATTGCGTTCTATTATGAAGATATTATTTTAAAATGGTAGAGAACTTGAGTTTTTAAGATAAATGGCGAGCTTCTTCAATAGAATATCGTGATCAACCAGGTCGAAAGCCTTCTTTAGTTCTAGTAATACTACTCCAGACACCTCAGATTTATTCATGGCTGTTAGCCAAGAATTTGTGAGACGTGCCAATGCAGTGTTGCAGGGGTATTTACGTCTAAATCCAGACTGAAAGAGGTGAAGGAGTTGCCGCTTTTCTAAGTAATCATTTAAATAAATGTGCACATGCTTTTCGAGGAGCTTTGACAAAACAGACAGAAGTGATATTGGTCCGTAATTGGTTGGATTTGTTTTATCCGTAGATTTTGGAAGCGGAACCACTTTGGCTTTTTTAAGCTCAGACGGAGAAAAAAAATTTTTCTCAATCCATAAGTTAAAAACACATGTAAGCGAATCTATTATGTATAGCAATGACAATTTTAGTAGCTGGTTGCTTACACCATCCAGACTAGACGATTTTTTGTTTTTCAGCCTCGATATGTATTTGCCTAGTTCCGAAACAGAGAGATATGGGATAACAAATGGGTCTTGCCGGCTATTTGTTTTGTTTGCAGAGATCATGTAGAGGATTTGAGCACTCATATACGTTTGTTCTTGGTTCTATTAATGACTCTGACACAGACAGGAAATGATTATTGAAAACACTTGCAGTTAGATTTTTCGGGATGTCGGCAGAAGTAGAACGATGTCCTTTCGTAAACACATTTAGAGCACGCCACACTGATGCTATGTTATTATCACGCTCTGTGTGCTTTTGGAAGTATTCTTTTTTGGCTTTTCTCACAGGATTTTTTACTTTATTTCTTAATTTCTTGTATTCAGGGAAACATTTTTCTCTCTTTGGTTTGTCTCTCTCTGCCATTGTTTCCTTGGTGTATTTGTTAAGCCATGGTGGTAACTTTGGATGTTTTACCCGCTTGCGCTTTAAAGGTGCATGTCTATTGACAACAGTGAGATAGACATTGTACCATGTCGCCAAGGCTTTATCGGGATCAGTACAATTCAGGACTTCAGTGAACGGAGCCCAGTGCGGGTCATTGATAAAGGCAGCCTTGTTAAAATGTTTGAAAGATTGAAATGATATATATGAATGGGTTTTGGGCTCACATTTTGGAAGCGTAATCGATATTGAACAGGAGATGGGACAATGGTCACTTATGCTCAAGTCAGGTACACTGGCCTCGGTGATTACGTCTGGGTTGTTTGTATATATATGGTCAATAAGAGAAGCAGACGTCTGTGTAATTCTAGTAGGTGATTTCACAAGTTCGGTTAAGCCTAGCAGTGTTATAGTAGAGTCCCAGGAAGAATGTGGCTTTAGTAAATCAATATTAAAATCTCCTAGTACTAGAATATTAGCATGGGGTTTAACAGTATGGATGTTATCTATTATTTGTACAAAG
>OY757555.1:2416894-2425184 GCA_963584105.1 Alviniconcha strummeri | reverse complement strand
GAACTGATCAGCTGTTCTGCTGCGTTATTTGCTGGTTGTACGCTCATACTTTTTAACTGGATGGTGTATGGCATGTGTTCATCTGGAGCTGCGAACACGCTGTTTGTGTGAAGATTCTGATGTATCAAATTTCACTCACTCATTCATGCATATATGTGTACAAATAATGGCTGTAATTTGATATCTACACATCAGTAGCTTAGCAAGGACTAGTTGTTAGATAGGTTTTTGACTGAACTTAAACCGCAATCCTTGTAAAATAAAGTTTTCGAGTTCGAGTTCGAGTTCTCTGTCTGTCTGTCCGTCTGTCCGTCTGTCTGTCTGTCTGTCTGTCTGTCTGTCTCTCTGTCTCTGTCTCTGTCTCTGTCTCTGTCTCTCTCTCTCTCTCTCTCTCTCTCGCACACACGCACACGCACACACACACACACACACACACACACACTCACACACACACACACACACACACACACCACACACACACACACGAACGCACGCACGCACGCGCGCGCGCACACACACACACACACACACACCATTCTCTCTCCCCCTCCTCTCCTTTTGTTTTATATTAGCGCCGCTTATTAAGTATGTAATATGAATTTTGTGAGTGCTTGTATAAGATATGTCAGTAAATGTGAGAGGGGGGGGGGGGGGGGAGATAAATAATAATATATATTATGTACATGTATGTGAACAAGCGCGTTGAGCTCGCTCAGCAGGGAATAGCGCTATAAACGTTATGCATTATTATATTATCGCAATAATAATAACGCAATGAACTAGTGGCTTTTGCCTGCGAGGAAGTGGGGGTGAGGTGGGGTAGGGTGGGGGCTGTGGAGGGGGGTAATCCCCCCCCCCCCCCGTCTGTCCCCCCCATCCCCCCGACACACGCATACACTCACTCCACTGTAGCTCCCCGTCTACTCATCGGAGAAGCCCGTAGTCAGGTAATACTCAGGCTGACTAGTCATGTTAGCGTCGGGCCTATGACCTTCATGACTGTTCATGCTCATCGGTGTCGTCGGTGTCGTCTTACATAAGCTAGGAGACAGATTGAGAGATGTCGAGCGGTGGGTTGTGGGGAGAGGGGGCGGGGTGGTGGTGGAGGAGGAGGTGGACTGCAAACAGACCAAACAATGACAGAGACAGAGCTCTCTCTCTCTCTCTCTCTCTCTCTCTCTCTTCTCTCTCTCTCTCTCTCTCTCTCTCTCTCTCTCCTCTCTCTCTCTCTCTCTCTCTCTCTCACTCTCCCCCTCTCTCTCCCCCTCTCTCTCTCCACCTCTGTCTCACTCTCTCCCCCTCTCTCTCCCCCCTCTCTCTCCCCCTCTGTCTCCCCCCTCTCTTCCCCCTGTCTCACTCTCTTCCCCTCTGTCTCACTCTCTCCCCTCTCTCTCCCCCCTCTCTCCCCCCTCTCTCCCCCCTCTCTCTACCCCTCTCGCTCTCCCTCTCTCCCCCCCTCTCTCCCCCCTCTCTCTGCCTCTCTCTCCCCCTCTCTCTCCCCCTCTCTCGCTCTCCCTCTCTCTCCCCCCTCTCTCTTTCTCCCCCTCTCTCTCTCGCCCTCTCTCCCTCTCCCCTCTATCTTCCCCTCTCTCTCCCCCCCTCTCTCTCCCCCTCTCTCTCTCTCCCCTCTCTCTCCCCCTCTCTCTCTCTCCCCCATCTCTCTCTCCCCTCTCTCTCCCGCCCCTCTCTCTCTCCCCCCTCTCTCCCGCCCGCTCTGTCTCACCCGATCTCTTCCCCCCCTCTCTCTCCCCCCCTCTCTCTCCCCTTCTCTCTCTCCCCCCTCTCTCTCCCCGCTCTCTCTCTCTCCCCCTCTCTCTCTCCCCATCTCTCTTTCCCCTTTCTCTCCCTCTCTCTCTCTCTCTCCCCCTCTCTCTCACCCGCTCTCTTTCCCCCTCTCTTCCCCTCTCCCCCCCTCTCTCTCCCCCCTCTCTCACTCTCTTCCCCACTCTCTCGCTCTCTCTCCCCTCCCTCTCTCCCCCCCTCTCTCTCTCCCCCTCTCTCTCCCCCCCTCTCTCTCTCCCATCCCTCTCTCCCCACTCTCTCTCTCCCCCTTCTCTCTCTCCCCCTCTCTCTCCCCCCTCAGACATTCACACAAACTTATAGTACCCCGTCCTAGATTAGTTTCATTTAAATGTAGCTTGATGTATTCCGGGGGAAACCTGTGGAACAATTTACCATTATCGATTAAAAGTTTGTCAAATCACAAAACCTTTTTTTAAAGCATTAAAGACTTAATGGAAGAAATCACAACAAACATTGATTAAGGATATGTGCACTATTTCTTTGATTTTGAACATGATCGCATTCGTTTATGTTCTCAATATTTGTGAATATGATGTGTCAGATATGTCTATTGTATACATGCATGCTCTGCATTTTACTCTGTCTGTCTGTCTGTCTGTCTGTCTGTCTGTCTATCTATCTATCTATGTCTCTGTCTGTCTCTGTCTGTCTCTCTCTGTCTCTCTGTCTGTCTCTCTCTCTCTGTCTCTGTCTCTGTCTCTCTCTGTCTCTGTCTGTCTCTGTCTCTCTCTCTCTCTCTCTCTCTCTCTCTCTCTCTCTCTCTGTGGGATGGCTGTGGCAAAGTACATTAAAAAAAACTGAACTCCCTACATCGAAGGGCAGGCATATTAATCCTTCCTTATCTACAGAGCAAAATATGAGTGCACCTGGAATTTTAAACCTACCGCAACAGCTCGCTTACAATAAAGGAATATTTATGCGTAAAGTTCTTAATAATAATTCCTCAGATTACCTGGCACAACTCTTTATCAGTCACCAGTCCCACTACACCAGCTCCAGGAATAACTTCTACGTGCCAAGGCCAAGGCTTGACTTATTTAAAAGTAGCATATTCTTCACTGGAGTGTCCCTCTGGAACTCCCTGCCTCAAAACATAAAATCATGTATTTCTTTTCCTTGTTTCAAACGTAATCTGCACAAATTACCTTTTGTCCAATTTGGACGGATTTGTTTGAATCACACGTTTGACTAAATATCTGAGTGTTGTATACATGTATGCCCATGAATTTTTTTTAATTCTGATGCTTCTCCAATTTGTAGCAACTGTGAAAACTGCATTAATCAATTACTTAATCATGCTTATAATATTTGTTTGTGGTATTGTCGTGTTTATTTGTGTTTGTAGTATAGCAAGGACTGGCTGTTAGATAGGTCCAATGGACCTAACATTTGAGTATTAAAGTTTGAGTATTAAAGCTCACCTTTGAGTATTAAAGTTTTCGTGTTCGAGTTCTCTCTCTCTCTCTCTCTCTCTCTCTCTCTCTCTCTCTCTCTCTCTCTCTCTCTCTCTCTCTCTCTCTCTCTTCAAATCATTATCTTGGTTTGCAACGTGTATATACATGCATGTATAGTCTCCCAGTGTTATTACGAATTGATTTATTACTCTTTTGTATTATTCATAATTGTTGATTAACAATGATAACACGCCCCCACCCCCGCGCACCACCCAAGCAACAATACCGATAAACTGTCTGTTGCAGATGAGCCGCAGATTGTCACTCTGACAGTGAGCGGACAAATTGGAACAGTCACTCTGAATGAGTCCGTGGAAGGCACGACCATCTTGTGCGTTGCCCGAGGATACCCGCTTCCTAACCTCACCCTCTACAAGGCGAGTGCATGTACAGTGCCACTGGTATGAGAAGGTTGCAGCTGCTGGAAATGTAGACGGGTTTACAACTCTACAGGATTATAACAACCTTAACAATCAGAACGAGAAATGCAGTGTGGGGAAAATGTGGTTACTGCTCTCTTCACCCCGCCCCTCCCCCATCCCTGTAATGGGTCTTCGCTTCGGTTCCGAACCCCAACCCAACCCCTATTCCGCACACTCCCCTGCGGGAGCTGCCATAAGTATCATTTTCGTCGCGACAAACACGTCTTTTGTCGCGACAAAAGTATTCTTGCCGCGACAAAACGTTTGTACAACGTTTGTCGCGACAAAAATGATAATTGTGGCAGCTCCGGTGAATGATACCCCCCTCTTGTTCAAAATTTAACTTCAGCGTTTTAGCAAGAATACTCTGTTAACCTTTCACTGTGCATACATGGCTGGCTGGATGTATCCAGACAGGACCTCTGTCTGTCTGTCAATCTATCCATCCATCCATCTATCCATCATCCCTCCATCCATCATCCATCCATTCAGTATGCATCCATCCATTATACACCCGTACCGTGCTTCCATCCATCATCCATCCATCCACCGTCCATCGATCCACCATCCATCCGTCATCAAACCACCATCCACCCCCCAATCCAGCCATTGATCCACCATCCATCCATCCACAGTCCATCAACCCACCATCCATCCATCCATCCATCCACAGTCCATCGATCCACCATCCATCCATCCACAGTCCATCGATCCACCATCCATCATCCATACATCCACAATCCATCAATTATCCATCCACAGTCCATCGATCCATCATCCACCCGTCCACTGTCCATCGATCCATCATCCATCATTCATTCATTCATCCACCATCCATCTATCCATTCACCTTCAGTCATCCGTCCACCGTCCATCGATCCATCATCCATCCATCCATCTATATGTCTAGTTAAATAGATACCGGTTACTACGTACAACTTGACGCCACTAGTGTAATTCCATCTGGCTGCATTCAAGGACGAGGAGAAAGTGAAGACCGACGGCAATGCCGACGTTGTGGGGTGGGAGGCACCGAGGTCATCAGAGCTGAAACTGGTGGTGCCGACACACTGTGAGAGTATGGCTGTCTACACTTGTGTGGCGGCCAACCGAGCTGGACAGCAGCAGGCCACCGTAACGCTGAATGTGCGATGTAGGTGACTCTCATTCCTTTTTATCGTTAAGCCCGTTCTTAATTGGGCGAATGTTTGTTCGCGAACATAGTTGGGAGTATTCGGCGAACCTAGTTGGTTCTTAACTGGGCGAACTTTTCTTCGCGAACCTAGTTGGAAGTATTCGTCGAACTGCGACGAAGCTGTATTCGGAGACCAAAAAGCTTCGCTCAACATGTTCTGGGAACATTCGCCCTATTCGACGAACATTGCCTCTGACTGGCTGAGAGCAGAGCTCTCCTGTGTATGAGGAAGAAATACAAATACAAATGGATGACGGTGTCGCTAGATTCTTCACTGGCTTCGGAGGGAATCATTTTATTTGTTGACTTGTGGCAGGCGCAGCCATGTCTCGGGGACCCAAAACGAGATAGTAGTTAGTTGAATTACCCTGTGAGGGATAATTAAAGTATACTGGCTGACTTGAGTTTCGCCTACATTTTCGACCATGCTGTCTGCTTCGCGTCTGCCGCAAGTTCGGGCCGAAGCTTTCATCTCATTTCAAGCCAGTTGAGAACGAAGTAAAGTTCGTCGAAGTGTCCGAACCATGTTCGGCGAACTAAAAGTTCAGTTAAGAAACGAATCGTAGTTCGTCGAACTGTCCGAAGTATGTTCGGCGAACAAACATTTGCCCAGATAAGAACGGGCTTTACGTCGTTCAACTGTATTTTTCTGCATCTAAATTTCCTCAACAGTTATTATTACCATCATCATCACAATCATTCCTTTTATGGTTAAACATTACCAAATAGGAGTTGTACACGCATTTCTGTCTGCCACCTTGAAGTCATCTGTAAAACTCACGAATACTCGTCAGAATACAAAGCGTTAGCAAAAGATGACTAGAAAAGGGGAAGTACTGCCATAAACAGTTGCACAAAGTTCGGGTCGTCTAACAGAGCCTGCTAGAATATTATCATTGGCGGGAGCTGCCACAAGTATGGTTTTCACCGCGACAAAATGTTTGTCCACAAACACGTGTTTGTCGCGATAAAACACGTCTTTTGTCTCGATAAAACTATGCTTGTCGCGACAACAACAAAAATCGCGGCAAGCATACTTTTGTCACGTGTTTGTCGCGACAAAAATGATATAATTTGTGGCAGCTTCCACCAATGATAGAATATGGTTCACGTAGTTGAACTTAATAATTATAATAATAATAGATCATTTTTGTATAGCGCTAATAGCATCCTTTAATAGCACCTCTGCCAAGTCCGACCGAGCCTTCAATGTTAAATGCTGTCTTATCCTGTCCTGGTTTGCTACCAAGGCAGCCGCATATTACTGATTATTTTTATGACTATTTATTAGGACAAAACACAGCATGCGAGTTTTCGGGGTATGGCAGTCCCCTTTATCTAGCTACAAAACGACACTTAACTGTTAATCGGTGAAAAATTAGATGCAGATCTAAGATACGTATCTGCTTTCTGTTGAGCTATGTTCTTTTCGTGTCTATTGCTTGGAAAAATGTTTTTGTTCTAATAAATAACGTTCTTCTGAACCTTTTATAATTATGTGTTGGTATCTTGTTTTAGAACGCTAACAGTTATTCTTGTTGTAGTTTTTGTTTGTTTGTTTGTTTGTTTGTTTGTTTGTGTGTGTGTGTTTGTTTTGTTTTGTTTTTCTTTCTTTTGTCTTAAATTAGAAAATTAATTTTCATCACTGATTTTTTTTTTCTCTTTTTTTTTTTTTCCTCCGCACATCCCACAGGTCCTGTGCGACCTCTAGTCCCTTCCCAGAAGCTATCATATCCGGAAGTGAGTCAGGACAGAAACTACACTGTGGGTGTCATCGCTTTCCCACACATATCCAGCTTCCGGTTCCTGCGCATGCACAGAGACAGCACCACCGCTACCGTCCCAGAAGGTCGATTTCACTTCACCTACACACAGACGGCGAGGTTGTCACGGTACGCTTGTGTCATCGCTCTCAACACGATGACCATGCAGGACGAAGGACGATACGCAGTTACTATTGGAAACGAACTGGGAGAGTTCCAATTCTTCTTCTGGGTTCACTTCACGCATGGTAAGCCATACATACTGGGAACCAGGATAGCTCAGTGGTTAGAGCGCCGGACTCATGATCGAAAGGTCCGGGGTTCTAGTTCCCGCAGGAGCGGCGGGAGAATTTTCTTCTCCAATTTTCTGTGCTGACTCTTATTTCGGTATCCGTTCCACCCCCGTGTTACCGCAGTAACACGTAAAAGATCCCGGTCATTCTGCCAAAAGTGCAGGTGGCAGGTTACAGCTAAAGAAGCGAGCACCCTACGTATGTGGTTTTGAATGAAGTGACACTGTAAACATGTGCATGGTTGTATGGTGTACACAGATTTTGCCTCGAGACGGCATCAGTTTAACGTGGCACCATGCAACAACCAAACGGCGCTCTCGGTACACCATTTCTGTGGATATTATAACACGCGCAATAAAGATTCCACTCATTCCGAATCACGTGCGATATGAGCGCAGTGACATTGCTCGAGAGCAGAGTATACTGCTATACAAAAGCGATCAATACTACTACTACTACTTTTAAAGATGTGTTCCTGATGTGGCTATAGGGACAGCTACAGGCGCTTCAAGTCAGCGGAATATTAACAGGGAGAGTGTGTATTGTAGTTGTGGAATATTGACTGGGAGAGTGTGTATTGTAGCGGTGGAATATTAAAGGGGAGAGTGTGTATTGTAGCAGGAAAACATGAACAGGAAGTGCATATGTGTATTCTTAGCAGTGGAACATTAACAGGGAAAGTGTGTATTCTTAGCAGTGGAACATTAACAGGGAGAGTGTGTATTCTCAGCAGTGGAATATTACCAGGGAGTGTGTGTTGTAGCAGTGGAATTTTAACAAGGAGAGTGTGTATTGTAGCAGTGGAATATTAACAGGGAGAGTCTGTATTGTAGCAGTGGAATATTAACAGGGAGAGTGTGTATTGTAGCAGTGCAAAATTAACAGGGACAGTGTGTATTGTAGCAGTGAAACGTGAACAGGATGTGCACATGTGTATTCTTAGCAGTGGAATATTAACAGGGAGAGTGTGTATTGTAACAGTGGAATATTGACAGGGAGAGTGGCGTGCTTTGTCCTAATAAATAGCGCTCTTTTTAACCCAGTTTTTATGTGTTTGAATCTTTCAAAACCAAGTTTGAATCGTGTTGTTAGAGCCGAGTTTGCCACAGCGCCATTCAGTAGCAGATTCTGCAATTGCCCATGAGAAAAGAGAAGAAAAACAAATGTGCGTGCAGCAAAACATAGTTCTCGCACCTGGTGCATGGGTTTGTTTCAGCACCAACCTCAGCATCATGGCGCAATGATGCCACATTAGCAGCCAGCATTGCTGTTCCCATTGTGGTCCTGGTGATAGTCATCGCTGTCGTCGCTTTTATAGTCATCAGAAGGCGCCGTAGTGAACATGGTACGTATTGGTCAG
>OY757555.1:2399150-2409150 GCA_963584105.1 Alviniconcha strummeri | reverse complement strand
CATACCCTCTCTCCCCCTCACTAAGCCCTGTCTATCTACATACCCCCCCCCCCATACCCTCTCTCCCCCTCACTAAGCCCTGTCTATCTACATACCGCCCTCGCCGCCCCCCCCCCTTCCTCCCACCCCCAGGCCCAGGGGCGTGAAACTTTCAGTTTGCTGATTAAGTCTTCCCCTGTTCAGTTCAGTTGTGTTTCTTAATGTCCTCAGATGTCACTTGACTTATTAGGGACAAGCTGTGACCAATGCCGAAGCATGGTTCAATAATTCTTTACGTCCACGGAAACCAGAAGGCTCGTTAGGACGGACAGCCCAGGATGGCCACCTCGACTCTCACACAGCTCCTGAACTATGTTCACCTGTTGTGTTGCTAGCTAACTTTGTTAGTGTGTTTTCCATCAATTGCCGGAGACTTCGAGGTTGCACTGCTGAGTATAAAAGAAGAGAGCAGCATCACTGTGTTTAATTGTCTCTGTTCCAGGATCAAGGAGCTTCAACAGCGTGAAGTCATGAGAGTTTTGTTTGGGCCATTGACATCACTGTGGTAATTAAGGGTCGACAAATTGTTTTCTATTAATTTTAGCAATAGTAGTAGTAGTAACTGGATTTTAATGTCCTGTCATCCACACAGGGTCACCTCAGGACAGTCAAACTCGGGTCATAAGCAAATACACATTTCTAAACAATTATTCTCACGTATATATCAACCCTCTGTCAAGTCAGTCTACAAAATCAACCACTTCGCAAACATAAAACAAAAGCAAATACACAAACATCAAACACAAATTTTCGAAAAGTTAATCCCTTCAATATTATCCCTGTTAAAAGAGCACATAAGGCTAGGACATGCTGGTATCGTCGACCATTCCGTCTAACTGATCGATACCAGGTTAAAGAAAAATATTAAAAAGGAATGGATAGACACAATATAAAACTGTTTTTTATATAAATGCATAATGGCAAATACCAGTGCCATATGGCAGAGAGCTGCACATACCACCTACCAACTATCATTTCCTAGCTGCTCAACAAGAGCCATACAGAAAAGCCTAACCCTTAACGAAAAATATTTGAGTTGTCTGGAGAAGAAAAAAAAGTCAGGAGAATGGATCATTAGCAGAAAAATGACAAGACAGAAAGAGCAAGAGGACTAGGCAGAAAAAACATGAGAGGAGATAGGAAAGGGGAATCAAATGATAGCCCTGAGATTCCAGCCAGGAGGAGAGATAAGACATCCCCAGCCTATATATATAAATGAGGGGGGGGGGGGGGGGGGGGGTACGACTCACAAGCCGAGTTCGACTCTTTGTGAACAGTTAGTTCGGTCTTAGTCGTTGTTGTTTTTATTCTTCGAGTTTTAGTCACCTGATATTTTAGAATCGTTGTGTGAACTGTGTTTTTACCCTCGTTCAGTTGTTATGAATAAACCCCCGCCAAATATTTCGGAACTTTTACGCCAACTAGTTGTTTTTTTCTTAGATTTTTATCATTTTATATATATATATGCGCGGCAATTTGCACTGCATATTAGTTAGGATGGAAATTACCGCGCGCACGCTCGCCCGCACCCCCCCCCCCCACACACACACACACACACACACAGTGTGAATTAGTTGTAGCGAAACCTGAAATCTTTCGGAGAACGTTCTTTCAGTTTCATGGCGCCATCTGTTTGGAACTCACTGCCGGCCACCCTCAGAAATGTTCCAACATTGTCTCAGTTCAATTCCCACCTCAAAACCGTCCCGTTTGCCCAAACGTTCCAGTAGAATCTAGCACTTTGTCTGTTACAAGACAGCGTGTCTGCATGTGGCGCATCGAGTGTACAAGGATGCTTGTGGATAATGTCGTGTGTGTGACTAAGAGCTCGAGAGATCCAGGCAAGAGAAAGGGGGGCGGGCGGGGGAGTGGGAGTGGGGTGGGAAAAGAGAGAGTCAAAGGGAAAGATTTGCGTGTGGTGGTGGTGGTGGTGGTGGTGGTGGTGGTGGTGGTGGTGGTTGTGTGTGTGTGTGTGTGTGTGTGTGTGTGTGTGTGTGTGTGTGTGTGTGTGTGTGTGTGTGTGTGTGTGTTGCTAAATGTGAATGTTGAATGAGTGATGAATCTTTCATCACTGCTCGTGACAGTGCGAAGTGCGACAGTCCCTCTAAAACACCCACTCCTCTAGGGATATCACTATAGATATCGTGCAGCATTTGTTTAGCGTCTGTCTGCTTCAGGTTACCTTTGTTTGTTTAACATATGTCTGTTTTACTGTACCTTTTTATTTTATTTCTTTTTCTTCTTTACGCTTGTTGCAGGCAGTCGCCAACAGAAACGGAACACGAGATTGGCATCGTTATAGTTATCCACTGCGTTCTGTTTCGCCTCACCATCACACAACTTCAGCCCAGCACTGAGTTGGCCCAAGACCTCACACTCAGTGCAGAAGTACGATGCAGGAAATACCCCCCCCCCACCTCCACCCTGCCGCTCTCCCTCCACCCTGCCCCCCTCCCTCCCAACCCATCCCCAAATGATGCAGACTAGCTGACTCGGGCACCGGACATCGGTAGTAACGGAGGAAAAACGGTGGGAAAACAACAACAACAACAACAACAAAAAACGGTCAAACGTGTGGTTCCATAAATTCATAAACTGGCCGTATTCCAGCGTCAGGTATCCTTGACAATGTTTTTCTCCGATTTTTGCAAGGGAAAAAAATAGCTGCGTGATCTTAGCTTCTTCTTTTTTTTTTTTTTTTTTTTTTTTTAGTTCGTTTTATTTATTTAGTTAGTGTTTACTTTGTTGTTGATGGGTTGTTGTTTTTAGTTTTTTGTTTTTGTTGTTTTTGTTGTTTTGTTTGTTTCTTCTTTTTTTTTTTTTTTTTTTGGGGGGGGGGGGGGTGGGGGGCGGCGAGGGGAGGGGGAGAATTATTTGCTTTCACTTGCATAAATTGCAGTGTACCTTGCTGTAGGCGACCTCAGAAATGTTCATCTGCTAAGATGACACGGATGATTTGTGTCGGTTCTTGCAGTGCTGCTGCTTCGTTTTCTCTTTTCAACGCGAGTGGGCCTGTGTCCGGGTCGTATCTGTGTGTGTGGAACCTTGTGTGTCAACACAAGAGTTGCATGGCTACAGCTGCCACAGGCCTGTGTTTGGACACGTCTTTATCCTTGTGTCCAAAGCTTACTATCATCAACATGTAACTTTGTGTGGCAGTGGCCTATAGCGGAGCTCTTGTGGTCACAAAAGCAGGTTGATACTGCAACACTGTCGGGCAGGTAGCTCATCTAGGTCAACCAAAGATGGTGTAACGACGCTAAGCTTGTCTCTCAGTCATGTTCAGTAGAGCTGGAAACTTTGATTAAGGTCCTGACAACGTGTCCCTTGCCACACCCTGAGGTCGTGTGCAGACCAGCTGGCTCCAGTGTTCGCTGCTCTGTTCAAGTTGCTGAGCAATGCCACGTCCCACGATGCTTCAAGACCTCCACCATAGTGCTGGTTCCCAAGAAGCCCAGCATAGCAAGCCTGGACGACTACAGACCAGTCGCTCCGACCTCCGTGGTCATGAAAGTGTTCGAGCGCCTGGTTCTCAGGTCCCTCAAGGCAGCCACTGATCATCAGCTGGACCCACACCAGTTCGCCTACCGGGCCAACAGACCCATCAAATGACGCTGTCACGTTTGCCCTGCATCACATTCTGCAGCATCTCGTTATCTCCGGCAAGTACGCCAGGGTACTTTTCGTTGACTTTAGCTCAGCTTTCAACACGATCATCCCACGGAAGCTGTTGGACAACTGATCCACGTGGGCGTCGAGAGGTTTCTGTGCATGTGGATTCTGAACTTCCTCCAGGACAGGCCCTAGTCAATGAGAATAGGCAAGCAGACCTCCAAGGAGATCACCGGTACCCTCAACGTCGGTGCTCCCCAGGGGTATGTGCTTTTGCCTCTGCTATTCTCACTATCCACCAATGACAGCATGTCATCAGAGCCCTCTGTAGTCATGATTACGTTTTCAGATGACACTAGACTGGAGGGTCTGATCCTAAACTCTGATGAGTCGGCCTACCGGGGTGAAGTTGAGAGGTTGGCTGGCTGGTGCTCTGAGAATGACTTGGAGTTAAATGTGTCCAAGACAAAATAAACGGTGTTTCATTTTAGAAAGAAGAAAATGCCTCTTGTACCACTCACTATCGATGGTTGAAGAAGTAAAAACATTCACATTTCTTGGCACAACCATCTCCTCAGACCTAAAATGGGACGAGAATATTGATTGATGATCGCTTATATAGCGCTATTCTCCGCTTTCTTTAGCAGACTCATTGCGCTCGCATGTGGTTCTACACGAGTGACTAGCTTTATAGCCCGTTTTTTTTTTTTTTTTTTAAATAAATATCCACCGAAGTGGTGTACTTACAGCGCTGGATCTTTTACGTGCTACTGCGGTAACACGGGGGTGGAACGGATACCGAAATAAGAGTCAGCACAGAAAGTCGACCCTGGAGAAGAGAATTTTCCCGCCGCGCCTGCAGGGATTCGAACACGCGACCTTTCAGTCACGAGTCCGGCGCTCTAACCACTGAGCTATCCCCGCCCCCAAGAAGGCCCACCAGCGGCTTTTCTTCCTGAGACAGGTAAAGACATTCAAAGTCAGTCAGTCATCCTGACTCAGTTCTACCGCGCTGCAATTGAGAGCGTCCTGACATTTTCCATCACTGTCTGGTACAGCAGCGCGTGTCAAAAGGATAAAGATCGACTAGATATCATAGGCATGTGGCATGAAACCAATTGCCTCCATTCACTCCCTGCGATCAGACCGCAAAGTGATGGCCATAGTCCACGACACATCGCATCCAGCCAAAGACCTCTTCCAGCCCCTTCCCTCTGGACGCAGATACAGGGCCATGAGGGCTAGAACCTCTAGATTTCAGAACAGTGTTTACCCTCAGGTAATACGCTCTTTTAGCAAGTGATCAGTGTGTTAGAGACAGTCAAAGAACCAAACTGTGTTCAGTCTTTCATGTTGTCTTATTTTATAATTTGTTTATTATTTATTCCCAGTGCGCGTTGCACTGGCGCGTTCGTGGAGAGAGAGAGAGAGAGAGAGAGAGAGAGAGAGAGAGAGAGAGAGAGAGAGAGAGAGAGAGAGAGACAGACAGACAGACAGACAGACAGACAGACAGACAGACAGACAGACAGACAGACAGAGACAGAGGGACAGAGAGACAGAGAGACAGAGAGTTTGCATTTGTGTATATATATATATAGAATGCATGTGCGCAGGGTCGAGCGTGCACATGTGTGTGTGGTGTAGGAATATGCGTGTTAATGTATGTGTTTGTTAAACTTTTATTAGTTTTAACTGTCTTGTTTTATATGTAGGACTTTTTAATTTATTTTAATTTCTTTATTTTTATATTGTGTAATTTTAACATTATCTACAAGTGTGAGTGTGTGAGGAGGGGTGGGCGGGCGTTTAGATGCACGTGTATGCGTGTGGATGTGGGTGTTGTTTTGTTGGTGTGGATGGGTGTATACCTCTAATTATGCGCGTGGATGTATGTCAGTGTTGTTGTTTGCTTATGTTTGTATGCTTACCGCATTTGAGACACTTTCCTTGTTGTAAAAGTTGGTGAATAAAAAATCTGAATCTGTTATTATGTATTGACAGATGGAAGGATGGCTGGAACTCTCCCTCGTAGGATAAACTTCTCGTGTGCTGGAAGCAGGTCAAACGAACATGATCCGTAGTAAATGTCTTGTCACTAAAAGTGCCGTTGATTTTCTATTGATTTTATAAGGTGAAATTTTGGACACCATCACTAACACTTGTTTCATAAGCTCATTACTGCGTTGTGTGCGGTTTTTTCCCCGCGCTTCATTTTGAAATCCAAAAGCTGCTGTTCTACTCATGTCTAAAACGGTTTGAAAAAAAGTACAAGCTTTGTGTTGTTTTACATATATTAAGGTTTAAGCTTCTTTTCTTTAAATGAACTGGCCTTCTCAGATTTTTCGGGGAAAAGGAGATACTTTTAATGAATTTTTATTTTATTTTACATTTTAATTATGATTTGTCTGTTGCATGATGTTTTTCATCTGCAGGCTAATTTAATAACAGCAACAAAATTACCAATCATTGTGGGTTAAAAATAGAATGGGGTAAAACTTTTTTTTCTAGAGCGCTGCAATACGTCATCAAAAGTTCACTTCACAGAGATATTAAAAACAATTGGTAAAAATATATTGCAAGACGCATGCAGCTTGTATGCACAAGTACAGACATTGAATAACTGATAACTCTTACTGAAGGAACACTGAACTTTCACTCAAAAGTTAAAACTACGAACCATTTTCATAGATACCATAGCGTGCTGCGGGGCGATTCATTGCACAGTAAGAGACACTAAAGAGGCCCGTGGGAAAAGCTTCACCTTTCATTGGTCTGCTAAGTTTTTTATGTTCCATCTAAGTTTTAATCTAATGCTGTCCAATGAAAAATGCTGATGTTTAACAACTGAGCTGACTGGGGGAGTCCAAAAAATAAAAACATGCAGAATATTTTGGGTAATTTACAGAGAGAGCGGGGAAAGGGGAGGGTAAAATTAAGCTGAAGAAAACGACAACAACAGCAACAACAACAATAAACCAACAACAACAACAACAATATGTAAACAAATTAATAGGTAAAAGATATATAATAGAAGAGATATAAATATACACATATACATAGACATATATACAAACACATGTTTGCACATATTACACACACACATACACACACACACACACACACACACGCACGCACGCACGCACGCACGCACGCACGCACCCACGCACGCACGCACGCACACACACACACACACACACATGGAATGATGTGGCAATTAACGTTCTAATTAGCACAGTGATAATCACAGTGTACTACCGCTACAACCTCTGATACAATGAACAGAAATTGGGAAGATGAAATGAATAAAACATCATTTAAATCAATATGTTGTATGCTTAGCACAGAGCAGGTATACATCCAAGGAAAATATATCCGTATGCTTTAAATAAAGTTGCACGCACACACTTCAGCGTACACACACACTTACACATAAACACATAAAAAGCCAGTTGCATCAAACATTAGGAAACTAAATAGTGTACGGTTCAATACTGAAAACGTATGTGTTATATTTAGTACAAATTATGTTGAAGAGCTTTAGATTTGATTGTGCTCGCTGAGCATGTTATTTTAAGACTTCTAGGTAGCGCATTCCAACAAAAGGATCCAGAATAAGCAAAACTCATAAATGTCAATTCTTGTTTTGGGCAGAATAAGAATGCTGTTCCGTGAACTATGGTCGCTACGCGTTCCAGTGTGGACAAGCTGTCTCAGATATTGGGGTGATTTGTTACGGATAACTTTGTGCACTAAGATACATTTATTACACTGAATATGTTCTTTTAAAGGTAATGGACCATATGAAATGTGTCCTCGTCCAGTTAGCACTGGCGAAGCAGCACAAAGAACTTTGACTGCACGTTTGTGTACAGACTTAAGCTTTTTGATATGCACATCACTGCAGCCATCCCATACATTAGAGACATAATTAATTCTAGACATAATGTGCGCGTGAAAAACGGTATTACAAGATTCACTATTACGAAAGTATCTGAGGCGAGAGAGCAAATACACATTTTTAGCAACAGCGTTAGTAATACTGCTAATATGAGCTTGCCATTTAAGCTGGTCATCAAGAATGACGCCAAGGTGGCGATGTTCTGACACCTGTTCTATTACCTGTGAATTCAACATGAGACAAAGAGGAGGTAGACCACGCTGATGCTTCTCTGGGTTGAGAAACATTGCATTCGCAGAACACCATTCAGTTACTTCTTGGAGGTTTGGCTGCAGCTTAGCATTTATAGCAGCTATATTATTTCCAGAAGCAGAAAGAGATGAATTTTCCTCAAACATGTCACAATCATGAGAGAGAGAGAGAGAGAGAGAGAGAGAGAGAGAGAGAGAGAGAGAGAGAGAGAGAGAGAGAGAGAGAGAGAGAGAGAGAGAGAGAGAGAGAGAGAGAGTTTTGTTTAAACCAGCGAAACCTTTTAAATTATTTGTTTGTATCTACTGACATAGGATCTTGGCTCGTATTGGTGCAATTCTGCTATTACATAACATACACCATAATTATGATATCGTACATAGACCCACGCACGCACGCACGCACGCACGCACGCACGCACACACGCACACACACACACACACACACACACACACACATATATATATACACACACTCACACACACACACACACACACACACACACACACACACACACACACACACACACACACACACACCAGCCGCATAACAAGGCAATGAAACTGAAGAAAATGTTGTTGTTTTTAAGAAAAAAGTTTTCAGGACGATTTAAAAGAGCTTAGGTTTCAAGGACGATTTAAAAGTTTAGGTTAAGATTATTTAATGCCGAGTCAGTTTTCTCAATACAACGCAAAACAATGCAACTTTATTGTCTCTGCCTAGAGAAATTTGCCTTCTGGCTCCTAGCTTACATCAAACATTTAATTCATTTTACAATAAAACATTCAAGTATTCAATACAACATGGAGCTGCTAAAAAAAAAAAAAAAAAACTCCGATACAAAACCTATGGAATTCTAACAACTTCTATATAACAATACTGCATCTCCGAAGAAGTATACTAGCGGAAACCGAGATCCGAGTATAGAGGAAAGAAGGAGACTATATCTGACGCTACACTAGCTGTCACCACCAAAACGATTCAGGCATTAAGATGGGCCGCAATAATAGCTGTTTTAATGTTTCACACAACTGTGAGGGACAAAGTCACAAAGCAGTGTCCAAAAGTCTTCAGCAGTTTTTAAAGAGAAAGGAGAGGGCCGCATAGTTCAGGAGCTGTGTGAGAGTCAAGCTGGCCGTCCTGGGCTGTCCGACCTAACGAGCCTTCTGGTTTCCGTGGACGTAAAGCTATATTGAACCATACTTCGGCATTGGTCTCAGTTTGTCCCTAAAATATCAGCTGACATCTGAGGACATTAAGCAACACGGTACCTACCTGCCGAAGCGGAATAGAGTCGAGGTCCCTCTGCTTACCGGCTCAACGCCGTACCGCTAGGCCAATCTGGATTACGTGCCGTGTGGCTAATTAGATAAGTGCACGCACGCATGCTATAACCTCTGCTAACATCATTACTTCACTTTCAGAGCTCAGGAACTGTGGGAAGGACAAAAAGCTCTTACGGGCGATCCGAGATTTTGACTTATTTTTGCAAGCGGGGCACGTTTTCACAGCAATTGTCCCGGGCAGTATCAAAGAAAAACCCAACTCACTGGCGGAGTGTGCAAATGAAAAAACAACAACAAAAACAAGAGACGCAAGAAGACGTTGAAGAGGCACACAAGGCAAATTTTATAAATGTCTGTCGTGATGTGACTGGAGAGGTGTTCAGGACAATCTAAGGAACGTTTATGACTTGTCTTGCTGAGTAAAGGTGGGACATGGAAGGTCAGTTTAAGCTGCCTTTAGCACTACCTAAGGAACGCTTTAAAACTTGTCTTGCTGAGTACGGGGCGGGACATAGAAGGTCAGTTTTATCATTGGCTGGAGCTGCCACAAGTATATTTTTGTCGCAACAAACTCGTGTTTTAAAAGGTTAGATTGCGCTTAAATACCAACACGTATTTGTCACGACAAAACACGTCTTTTGTCGCGACAAAAGTATGGTTGTCGCAACAAAACGTTTGTTGCGACAAAATTATGTTTATGTCACGACAAATATTTGTCGCGAAAACACGCGTTTGTCGCGACAAACGTTTTGTCGTGACAAGCGTACTTTAGTGGCGACAAACAAAAACAAAACAAATTCAGACAAAACGTTTGTCGCGACAAAAATGGTACTTATGGCAGCTCCCGCCGATGATACAGTTTAGGTTACCTCCAGGATTATTACCAACGGATAGAAGGAATTCATATGATTGAAAA
>OY757555.1:2386650-2394150 GCA_963584105.1 Alviniconcha strummeri | reverse complement strand
GAAAACTTAAGGAGCTACACAACGAATTAATCACTGACTTCTTACTGTTTGCATGACGCCGGCCATACGTAACACACCACAGACAAGTCAGCAACGTGCAATGAACATTCTTTTCTCATTTCCCGTCTTAAAACGCACACACTACCTCCTGTGCTGAACGTGTTCGTGTCATTCCATTCTGAATAGTTGTTTCACTTCCTCCTCTGGATGAGTCAAGCGTTAAGCTGCACAATTAGTTTTAGCGATCGTTGTTCGATGCAGCTAGGGTTTTGTGACTGTTACACAGTGTCTCGCTTTTGTGTGTGTGTGTGTGTGTGTGTGTGTGTGTGTGTGTGTGTGTGTGTGTGTGTGTGTGTGTGTGTGTGTGTGTGTGTGTGTGTGTGTGTGTGTGAGTGAAAGACATCACTCAGGTATGTTTGAATTGGCTTTTATGTCACACTTGTTTGATTGTTATAGTTGTTGTTGTTGTTGTTGTTGTTGATGCTGTTTTAAGAGAGAAAATCCGTTTATTGTCTTACACACATCAAGGACTGCGCTCAGTACTCGTAATTAAACCCCATAACTGGAATTTTCCGTTTTTTTGTTTTTTGTTTTTTGTTTTGTTTTTTAAATAGAGAGAGAGAGAGAGAGAAAAAAAAAGTACTATTGAATTGAAGTACCTGATGGCTTGAGAAAAAATAACCTTCCGTAGATGGCTGCTTTTAATCAAAAAAGGTTTTCAAGCAGTACAGATTTACGTTTAGTCAGACATCCCTTGATGATTTAAAGGAAAGCAGAAAACAATGATTTTATTACTTTATGATTGTTGGTAATATTAATGTTCCTTTTAACTCAGACTCAGCGCTGCAAATGACAGAAGCTAGACAGCTATCTTCTAAACAGGACTATTCAGTGTTGTTGTTCGTTTTGTGGGAGGCATGAAGACCGAATGTTGGCCAAATTAAGTAACAAAAAATACAGAAAAACCAATTACAATGTGTAACTCTCTCTCTCTCTCTCTCTCTCTCTCTCTCTCTCTCTCTCTCTCTCTCTCTCTCTCTCTCTCTCTCTATCACACACAAACACACACACACGCACACACACACACACACACACACACACACACACACACACACACACACACACACACACACACACACGCACACACACTCTGTCTATGTCTCTGTCTGTCTGTCTGTCTGTCTGTCTGTCTGTCTGTCTGTCTCTGTCTCTGTCTCTTCTCTCTTCTCTCTCTCTCTCTCTCTCTCTCTCTCTCTCTCTCTCTCTCTCTCTCTCTCTCTTATGCACCATCAAATCTAAAATTAAACTTTCATTCAAATCAGAACAGACATTCACACAAACTTGTAGTACCCCGTCCTAGATTAGATTTATTTAAATGCAGCTTGATGTATTCGGGGGGAAACCTGTGGAACAATTTACCACTATCAATTAAAATTTTGTCAGATCACAAAGCATTTAAAAAAACATTTAAACAGTACTTAATGGAAATAATCACAACAAACATTGATTAAGGATATGTGCACTATTTCTTTGATTTTGAACATGATTTAAACAGTTATATTTTCAATATTTGTGAATAATTATGTGTCAGAAATGTATATTATGCATACATGCATGCTCTTCATTTTACTGTCTGTCTGTCTGTCTGTCTGTCTGTCTGTCTGTCTGTCTGTCTGTCTGTCTCTCTCTGTCTCTCTCTCTGTCTCTCTCTCTGTCTCTCTCTCTCTGTCTCTCTCTCTCTCTCTCAATAGTTAATATGAGTTTTTGAGTTTATAATTATTTTGTTTTCGAGTGTTTTGTTGTTGTTGTTGTTTTTGTTTTTGCCCGAGGGCTGGATGAAAAAAGTATATTGTACTTATTCCTTTACCCTCGTTAATAAAAAAAAAATCGTTCGTTCGTTCGTTCGTTCGTTCTCTCTCTCTCTCTCTCTCTCTCTCTCTCTCTCTCTCTCTCTCTCTCTCTCTCTCTCTCTCTCTCTCTCATCAGGAGCATTCACGCATGTACATACAATGTGAAGCAGCATGAGGGTTTTGCGACATACAATCGATCTAGATAGCGAGCTGTGTGCTTCTGGGCTACTGAAGCGGAAACCGCCTTGCTAACGCCGCGACACTAGATGTAACAGGTTGGATGATGACCTAGATAGCTCGCAGCGTTGTGTGACCTAACAGTCTCGCCTCGTTAGCTTTAAAGGAACTTTTTCAACAACACAACGAAACAGGGCAACCGAATGTAGATACGTATCTTACATATTGTTTTTCGCCATTTGACTGTTGTTAAGTGTTATTTTGTAGCTTGAAACACACACACACACACACACACACACACACACACACACACACACACACACACACACACACACACACACACACAAATAAAATAATAATAATATATATATAGAGAGAGAGAGACTTTGGAATCTAGCTGTATTGTATTGACACTTGGCAATATATATATATAAAAGCGATCGTCATCATCATTACTAATTATGTTTGCATTTCTTTGTCGCTCACTCTCCTGGCTGAGGCATGCACGGGTTTACTGAAAGGTGCGGCATTTGATAATCTATGACGGTAGCGTCAAAGTGTTACATGAACTGTGTAAAGAAACTTTATTTTTAAAACATTAGCTGTCTCATGGTCAAAACGCATCGCTGAAGAGACGAATTTCCTCTGCTGAGAAGAGTGGAACCTTCCCTCTCGAGGGCCGGACGTACCTGTGCGCATGCTTCAACACTATAGCGCGCACTGGCTTTTTTGTGCGGCTTGTATTGCTAGATACAAACCAATGCACAACCTGTACAGAAATATGTCACAGTGCCGCTAAACATCTATCCAAACTATTTAATTAGTCGAATTTTAGACATTAATTCCGTCATGTTTATTATCAGTTGTCTGTTGTGTTGCACCGTGATGTCAAAAAACCTTTAGTCCGCAGGGCTGAAAATATTTTTCAGCTTGCGGTTTAGTGACCGCTTGGTGAACAGGTCTTAGTACAAGTCCTGCTAACAGCGTGTTCCTAGAAGCTTGTGAAATAGACGATTTCCAGAAATAAAAGGTTCTTTACCGCCACAGATTTGCTCCCTGATAGGTGGGTACAGGGACATTGCATTCGCTCCATTGCTATACGCTTTAAAGAATGGTGACGGTCAGCGAACAGACAAAGACGTTTTCTATAACCATTACCCTATCTGTGTGTGTGTGTGTGCGTGCGTGCGTGCGTGCGTGCGTGCGTGTGTGTTTGTGTGTGTGTGTGTGTGTGTGTGTTTGTGTGTGTGTTAAGAAGATAGGTCAGATCGTCTCTTATTTTGGGGGGAAATATCACTTAGAATTCATGGTCATTAAGCACAATGTTTACTGCCTCTTTCCTCTTTGTCTCCCCCTCTCCCCCCACTCCGCCGCCCCCCACACCCCCACCCCCGGCTCTTTATTGGCTCTCGTCAGATCATTGACCTGGGATGATTTATTTAAAACTTAATGTAACCGAGTGTATTGTGTGTGTTCCGGGCCATGACCCTCTAATCTTTTCTTTTCTGTCGTCCTTTCCTTTTTGATTGGGTGGGAGTTTATGGCCCCAATTACCTAAAGTGTTAAAACTTGTGCGCTGGGCCCACCGCGTCCATAGTTCAGGAGCTGTGTGAGAGTCGAGGTGGACGTCCGGGGCTGTCCGTCCTAACGAGCCTTCTGGTTTCCGTGGACGTAAAGCTTTATTGCACCGTGCTTCGGCATTGGTCACAACTTGTCCCTAATATGTCAACTGACATCTGAGGACATTAAGCATCAACTCATCATGATCACCGCCGCGTCCTCTTTCCCCCAGTGTCCCTGCAGTAGCAGGTCGTCAGTAATAGTTCGGGCTGCTGCCTATGCATCTGATTCTGGGGAGAGTCTGTGAGTAGTTATTTTTCTATGGCTTGTTGTTCTGTTGTTTCTCATTGATTTAAATGATGTATGTTACCATGTTCACAACGTCCCTTGATTTTGGTTCTTGAACACGTTGGTAATTTCGGCGTCAGATCGCATCCTGATCGCAGCGCCAGGTTTTGTAGGGGAGAAACCCACCTGGCTGGCGCAGATAAAAGTTATGCTAAAGCAACCTCTGACTTGTGACTCTTCATTCATTCTTCCAACCTGCTTCCCTCACTCCCCACCCCGCTTCCATACATTAAAATAAGAGAATTAAGACAAATAAAATCGTGCCCAGACTCAACCTCACACCTCAAAGATTGAGGCACACAACCCAGCATAGGTCAGAATATATCATGCATACAATCACTTAATCACATAAATGCGATCATCTAATACCAGAAACTTTACCTTTGTAGTCTCTGCCGTTTCGGGTTCATTCTACTTCCATTTAATCGAATGGCGTGTTTTAACCGTGCAAGTCACTGTCCTTTACTTTGTTTGGCTTTGTTTCGCATTTGTGATTTTATGACTTACCTGTCGCTTGCCTCTGATGGGAGCTTGAGGGTTAATCGAGAAGTTAATAGTAGTATTTTTTTTTTAAATCAGTCCACCAAAATACCCCAAGTACCTTGGCAGGAGTAGTCCGATCCGTTCACAACAAAAAGTAGTGGTTTTCTTCTTGTAAATGAAGAACCTACAAGAAGAAAAAGAAAGCCAATTTGTTTAATGTTCAACATCGATTCGTCTTTGGGGTTCACGTGGCGAAGCGTGATACTGTTTGTTTGCTGTTGCTGTAATTTAATGATGTTTTATGATGGGCGTGAATGTGTGATGAGTGTACTTAGCACCACTAAACAGTCCGAGTGCATTTGTATTGACACTTAGCGATGCAGCTGTACTGTAATGACACTTGGCATGCATTATATCGTACTGGCACTTGGCAATGTAGTTGTATTGTACTGACACTTGGAAATGTAGTTGTATTGACACTTGGCAATGTAGTTGTATTGACACTTGGCACTGCAGTTGTATTGTATTGACACTTGGCAATGTAGTTGTATTGACACATGGAAATGTAGTTTAGTGTATTGACACTTGGCAATGTATCTGTATTGTATTGACACTTGGCAATGTAGCTGTATTGTACTGACACTTGGCAATGTAGCTGTATTGTATTGGCACTTGGCAATGTAGCTGTATTGTATTGACACTTGGCAATGTAGATGTACTGTACTGACACTTGGTACTGCAGTTGTATTGTATTGACACTTGCAAAGTAGCTTATATTGTATTGACACTTGGCAATCTAGCTGTATTGTATTGACACTTGGCAGTGCAGTTGCATTGTATTGACACTTAGCAATGTAGCTGTATTGTATTGACACTTGGCAATATAGTTGTGTTGTATACTGGGCACTTTCCTGCCTTTGTGACTGTGGTCCCACACAGCCTTGCATCCTACACGGTCTCAACCTCCAGCTGGTGCTTTGAACCCAGTCAGCCACAGGGGTTGTGTCAGGAAATGAATAGATATAATTGTATGCATACTCTGTGTGTGTGTGTGTGTGTGTGTGTGTGTGTGTGTGTGTGAGAGAGAGAGAGAGAGAGAGAGAGAGAGAGAGAGAGAGAGAGGAGAGAGAGAGAGAGAGAGAGTGCTTGCGTGCTTGCGTGCGTGCGTGCATGCAGGCGTGTGTGTGTGTGTGTGTGTGTGTGTGTGTGTGTGTGTGTGTGTGTGTGTGTGTGTGTGTGTGTGTGTGTGTGTGTGTGTGTGCGTGCGTGCGTGCGTGCGATAAGGTTCCATCAAAACAATAATATATAGTTTGTGACTATGAGCAGGGCGAACAAAGTTGTTCCGCAGGCCCGCACAGGAAACTGCATTAGCCAAAACTAACGCAGTTGAATAGTAGGGAGAGGACTGGAACAAAATGAATGTGTGGTGGGTGTCTGATTAGGTTTGGGTAGTGTGAATGTGTGTCCAGTCGATGGCTGAGTGTACCTGGTTGAGTAGAATTAATACTAGCGTGTGTGTGTGTGTGTGTGTGTGTGTGTGTGTGTGTGTGTGTGTGTGTGTGCTGATGTAACATAAGTACGCACCCATTTATACTTTATGTGATTTTATATTTTGTATTAAAGATTCTTGTGCAGCATAACTTGTCTTTGTTGTTGTAAACGCAAATGTTTGGCATTGCTTTACATGCTCTTAAATAATGAGCCTTAGATAAGTTGAACTGCCCTGTGAGGAATGATAAAGTTTTTTGACTTGACACACACAAACACACACACACACACACACACACACACACACACACACACACACACACATTCACTCAAACAGCAGAACACACACACACACACACACACACACACACACACACACACACACACACACACACACACACACACACACACACACACACTCAAACAACACAACATACAGACACAGACACAGACACACACCACACACACACACACACACACACACACACACACACACACACACACAGAATGATCTAAGGAATGATTTTTCTGCTTTCGTAGATGTATCACATAACAGTCAAACTAATGGATGATTCAGTCAGTATACGTATACAAAACAAAACAATCAAAAAATCAGAGTAATAGGCTCCACGCGTACATGACGGGAAGACAGCTTCATATTACGTTACTACGGGTTTCTCCGATGAGTAGACGAGGACGTGTTGGAGTAAGTGTATGTTCGTGTGTGGGCGTGTGAAGGAGGAGGTCTGTAGGTGTGTTGCGGCACATTTTGCCGTCGGCAATATATTGTCACGGGCGAGTTCACTTCGTTCACATTGGCTCTGTCCTCACTGTACCGAGTCCAGTGACGTCACACCGCTGTTGTTGTGCAGCTTATTAATGGTTCTGCTGGGCCTGCCTTCACGTACGCCCTCACACAGACACAGACACATACACACAAACACACACACACACACACACACACACACACACACACACACACACACACACACACACACACACACACACACAGAGTTTTTTGTAACAAGGAATATATTTAGACTACATGTATCATTTTGAGTATAATTTCAATGTGTGTGTGTGCGTGTGTGTGTGTGTGTGTGTGTGTGTGTGTGTGTGTGTGTGTGTGTGTGTGTGTGTGTGTGTGTGTGTTTGTGTGTGTGTGTGTCTGTGTGTGTGTGTGTGTGTGTGTGTGTGAGAGAGAGAGAGAGAGAGAGAGAGAGAGAGAGAGAGAGACAGACAGACAGACAGACAGACAGACAGACAGACAGACAGACATACAGATAGACAGAGACAAAAAATAGAGACGAAAAAACAGTTCAGATATATACTCAAAGGCAAGTGTTTTATCAGGATGCTTTTTTTAATTTTTATACCCTCTTTATTTCACTATTTGCATGAAATGACATGGTGCATGGTTGTATGGTGTACACAGAACTTGCGCCGAGATGGCAGCAGTTTCATGTGGCACCAGCCATGCCAGCGCGATGAGTACACCACTTCGGTGGATATTCAGAAAACGCACTATAAAAAAGCTAGTCACTCATGTAGAATAAAAAAAAGGAAACAGGGGCAAAAACAGCAAACAGCGAGA
>OY757555.1:2367815-2382815 GCA_963584105.1 Alviniconcha strummeri | reverse complement strand
ATGCGTCAAGAAGTCTGTTGAGGATGATAACTTTCTAACGGAGGGTTGGGGATGTGTGAACCTAATGATTTTTATTTAATTTGAGAGCTTTTACGTTTTGGTTTGACAGAGAAGGCATTATTCCAGGTAATTTGGGGTTTGCTATAACTACCCAGTCAGCAAAGGATGCCGAAATCATATGGGACCCACATGGGTTTCCCATTTTCTCGCGGGCCCCAGATACCCATATGGGATCCCTCCGGATTCTATATAGTTTTCCTACATAAGCTGGCGCGGTAAATGCCCACGGCGGCCTATATCGGCCCTACGTGATTTCTACATCAGACAGCCCATGACGAGCGAGGCTGAGCCAGCGACGATGCGACGTCCGGCACTGCCACACACAGCGCGCGCGAACTTTCCGCTGACCAGCGTTATGCCGTATGGTGGCGCCGCCTACGAGTCCACAGGCACGGGGACTTTTCTCTTTCTCGCTCTCCGGAAGAAGTGAAAAAGAGCACGCGAGAGAGAGAAATCCACCATTACCTATCGGTTCTCTGTGCCTGTGGTTGTGACTTCTCGTGCTTTCGGCCGACATCACGTACGCTTTGGCGCCTTTTTCAAAAGACCGGATTTGTTTCGATCCCGCGGCTTTGTGACCGCCATTTTGATTTCATTGTTCGCCATCACTTCTGTGCTGACGGTCACGCAAACGGGATAGGTAAATTATAAATAAAACGTTTTCTTTTTTCTCTTCTGTAAACGATATGGCCTACAATGATCCTGCTTATCAGGCAAAAAGGAGAAGGATCCGAGCTAGTGCGAGAGAGCACATGAAGTATGTTTTTAATGAACAGTGTTCAAGTGCCACAAACGAAAGTGCTGACTGCAGTACCGAGAGGAGCGAGAACGCAAGTGTTTTTTTTCGGTTCTACTGAAGGCCCTGACGCTGATATTCCCCTGTACGCTGATATTCTCTCGATCAGTGGCAGCGGTAGTGACGACGAAGATGCAACAGATGTGCAAAAACTATGTGCAGCCCAGCCAGATAGGCCTGAAATTGCAGTTGAAACTTCACCTTCATGCTTCATCACTTCTGATCCAAAAACAGCTGAATGGAAGGCATTTTGGGAGGAATTATGTGCTGTTGATGAAGGACAGAATGATCAGTATGAATCTGATAGTGACAGTGATGCAGAAAGCAAGACGGAAGACATCAGATCTGATGAACTGGCAACCCAGTTGGCACAGTGGGCAGTCAAATTTAACATTCCTTCAACAGCATTGTCAAGTCTGTTGACTGTTTTACAGTGCTATCACCCTTTGCTTCCTAAAGATCCTAGAACCTTGAAGAAGACTCCAAGCAAAACAAATGAAAGGCTAGTGGAAGGCACTGATGGCTTTTACTTTCATTTCGGCATCAAGGAGTCGCTTTCTAGATCAAGGCAACTGTTGGGCCACCTTGCTGATTCAGATAATCATACTAACACGATTTTTCTGCAAGTCAACATGGATGGTTTGCCACTTTTTCATTCTTCCTGCAAGCAGTTTTGGCCCATACTTGGAAGGGTATGTAGTCCTGTGGAATCGGATCCTTTTGTGATTGGACTGTTTTGTGGCGAAAAGAAACCTGAAAACCTTGGGGCGTTTTTGCAAGATTTTGTCAGTGATATGCTTGACTTGCAACAAGGACCGGTACACATTGCAGGAGTTTGTAGACCAGTTGATGTGAAATTAGCTTGTTTTGTGTGTGATGCACCTGCACGTGCCTTTGTCAAACAGGTCAAGGGTCATTCTGGATATTATGGATGTGAAAAGTGTACACAAAAAGGACAATGGGATGGCAAAGTTATTTTTCCTGATGTAAATGCCCCACTTAGAACTGATGTTCTGTTTGATGACATGAGGTATGCAAATCATAAAACTGGGCAGTCTCCTCTGCAGACTCTTTCTGTTGGAATGATTTTACAATTTCCACTAGACTACATGCACTTAGTGTGTCTGGGTGTCATGAGGAGGCTTTTGTGGTTTTGGACAAAAAGCCCTTTCAGTGCTGGAATCAGAATTTCACCAAATGCTACAAGGCACATTTCTGAAAACCTTCTGCATTTGAAGAACTTTATTCCTCGAGAACTCTCCAGAAAATGTCGATCATTGAATGAGCTTGATCGTTGGAAAGCTACAGAGTTTCGGCAGTTTCTCCTGTACACTGGGATGGTGGCTTTGAAGGGACATCTCTCTGCCATTCAGTATAAACACTTCCTGCTGCTTTTCATTGCCATGTTCTGTTTAGCAAGTCCTGACTTCTATTTCACTCATGCTGACTATGCTCACAGTCTGTTGTGCCTGTTTGTACAACATGCTGGAAGACTGTACGGTCAAGGGTTCTTGGTGTATAATGTTCATGGACTGACACACATAGCTGCAGATGTGAAATTGTATGGCCCTTTAGATTGTTATTCAGCGTTCCCTTTTGAAAACTTTCTGGGTCAGCTGAAACGGCTTGTACGAAAGCCTCATTTGCCTTTGCAGCAAGTGGTGAGAAGATTATCTGAAAGAGTACAGTTAGGTCTGCCTTTGAAGCATCATGATCACTGTGTTGCAAATGATCAGCCAAAGAAAGCTCATTTGCATGGTCCTGTTCCAAGAGGGTGTGACTGGAAGCATCAGTTCCGGCAGATTTATCACAAAGGGTTGTTCTTTTCCTCAGCTGATGAAAAAAATAACTGTGTGAAGATTGGCCATGCGTATTTTTTGATTCGCAAAATTCTTACCTTGAAAAATTCTGATCACATCATGCTTGTGCTTGAGCAGTTTTTGACAGTTTCAGACTTTTTTCAGATTGGGGATTCACCTCAGACTGTACTAAAGTCATCTGATTTAGGCATTGTTAAAGTCTCAGACCTTTCTGGCAGGTATGAAACCAGAAATGTGGTGGACATTGAGAAAAAGTGTGTTCTGTTACCGTACAAACAGAAATTTGTTCTCGTTCCTCTCAGCAGTTATCAGTATTGAGTTTCTGGACAGCTGTCACAGTCAGAACTGTTGACTACAAAACACACCATTTCTGTTTAGCGATTGCAGTATGTACTTTGTGAATTTGACTTTGTTTACATAATTTGTTTCTTTTTTGTGTACAGTTAATAAATAAAAACAATACTAGTTGTGTATGACTATTGCATAATCAGATGCTTTACACTGACTGTTCAGTGGTAGTTTGTAGCAGTTAGTTGCTTAACAATGACTGATCGATACCGTAGGAGGAAAATCACAGAAATCCAAGCTGTCCCTAAAACGTGGGGGCTGAATTTCTTTTGTGATGAGTACTCTGTCTGGGTCAGCCCAAGGCGGGAAGATTTGGTCACATACTGACAAACACTGATGTTAAATAATTATTTGGCTGGACAAAAAATATCTGTAATTGACTTTTTCAATATTTTCAGCAATCATGACCTACCATTATCATGTGGTGGATTTCATAAATGAAGAAATCGAAGGACTGAAAGTAACAGGGGTCATCCCTGACAAGTGGCTGCTGCCCTGTGAAAATTGCCAGGACAGGTGCTTGTACCCTAGGAAGAATCCTGTGCCACGAGCCTGGATCAGGGATGCTAAACTTCCAGAAACCAGTTGGATTATCTGCGAAGTCACGATTTTTAAGTCAGCAGGTATGTATCTATTTTTTACATCACTGACCATACACAGTGTATGTGTACAGCATAATTGAACATATATATATTATTATTAAAATGTTAAAATTTAGTGTACAATTTTGTTGTCCGTACAGATTTATTAATGTATTCAAGACAAAGTGAACAATTATGGATAGCATACACTATGCATACAGTATACAACTTACATATAGTATATATATATTACTTACCAATGTTTGCATATTGTAATTGTATTATATTTTACAGAAGAATTTCAGAAGGCGGAAAAGATCTGCCTGTCTTACACTCAGAGGTCTGATGTAGAGATGTCGAGCGATGTAGGGAAAAGCAGGAAGAGGAGGCGAACGGCTCCAACCAGATACAGGTATTACTTTCAGCTTAACAACTCACCTACCTCAATTATAATAAATGTTTACAGTACCCTGTTTTTGTCTGCTGTCCACAACCTATTTTTTTTACACCATAAGCATATATATGTGTATTGTCTTTTGGTCAAACAGTTTTAACAAACAAGTACTATTACAACATATGTGATGGGGTGTTACTGATGTGATATGAACATTATTCATACAGCAAGTGCTGTGATTTAAAAAATATATTGCTGTGTCACCCATGCACTAACTGTTACCACAGTAATATCCTGCTCAACGTAAAGTTATGAAACAGTGTTGCAGCCCTGGTCCTGGCCAACAGGAACTGAGTAGTGGCAGCAGTTCTGACCAGAGCACACGGTCAGATAGCCAGAACCTGCTGGTCCATTTTAATGTACCACCAGCAAACAGCCAGTCCACTGGTCTGTCGCAACCTGCACCACCTCGACCACCGTCAGCTCCCTACGGCAGAGCACCTCTTCAAAGTACATTGGACGGGACACATTTTCAGCCACTACCATTGGTTTACACCCCAGTCCATCACCCACCCAGTTGCCCTCCACACCAGCCGTCACCAACACCGCCAAGGAACACATCTTCCACTATATCCAGTAAGTGCATTACAATGTCCACATCAGTAGGAGTGTTCACAGCATTCTCAAACTAGAGGGGCAAAGCCCACATGACTTGTGTGCCTCTAATTTATGAGTGACTCATCTTGAAAGGTCAAGGTCATACAAAGACCTTCATGAAAGTGGTTCTGTGTGATGTTTCAATGTTACAGGTGGTTAAAAAAAGAATTATGTCTGCTCATGTTTGCTTACGCTAAAATCATGTCTTGGAAATATTAATGTATACATTTTAGTGCTTGTATTGCATCAACTTTGCAACTTGCTGAAGAACATTTTGACTAACTGCTGTGGCCTTTGACCGTTGTCATCCAATCCTACTTGCTTAGAAAGGCAGTTGGTCCTAGTGTCTACCTGGTAAGTTTGGGTGCAAGCTGGCTCATCCTTTTCAGCAAATGATTTTAGTCAAAAGTTGCCAATTTAGTCAAAACTGGCAACTTTTGACTTTCATTAAGCTCCTGTGACTTTGACCTTCAGGGGGAGATCACCTAAAACTAGACGTGGATGAACACATCCTTGGTTTCTGCTGTTGATAGTCTCTGACAAAAGTCCAGAGTTAAAGTTTGCCACATACATATGTTATTTTGTATTTATTTGTTACAGGTATTTTTGAGCGCAGCTTGGAAGAAATGTTTTCTTTTATGGAAGAAATAAAGCAAAAACAGCAAGTGATGGATCACAAATTGGACACACTCCTCCAAGAAAGGGAGGACGGGCAGGGGCAGATGCGTCCGGGAGGCGTAAAGCGGAACTGCCCGGAGAACTGGACTGGCCACTCCAAACACCTGAAGACGTGGAGAAGTTAGAGGAGATTTTGTCTCGGGATGAAGGCAAGAGGAAAGCCATGGTAAGCTGTTGGAAGTTTCTAAAAGCTGCTGTCACAAAATACATGCATGTTACAGAAATGGGGAGGGGTGTGTTTTAACAAGACAAAAAGTTCAAAGATTTGCCAGGACATACACAGTTCCCAAACTTTCTATGTGCAAGAACTGTTCCTCGGCATCTCTGATATTCTCAAGGAGATTGATTATCGATAGAGGATAGAAAATTTCATTAATTAATAAAGTGTATGTCACGTGCATTTCATGTTTGCAAACATTAACAAGTCATTAACAATGTGGAAAAAATGACTACACCAGTTAGCAGCTGATCATCCATTCATATAAATGTGTTCACTTACTGGATTTTTATATTGCAGATTTAAGGCTTACGAAAGAGCAGAGTTGTGACTTGGATTTTTTAAAAATACTTTTAATTATTATGTTTGTTGGGTGTAAGTTCCTTTTCGTGTGGTTTCTAGGTTCCTTTTTGTGTGGTGGATAGTAAGGGAAATAATGAAAACATTGCTTATAATGTACTACTCGGTACATGTATCTTTCTGTGACCAGGTCTTATGTCTTGCATCAACTGGAGGGCAGAAGGTGAAGCCCCACATCAAGGCCATCCTGGGCACCCTTTGGGCAACACCTTTGGCCCGTCAGTTTAATTTCTGCGGGCTGAAAGGCAAGAGGTCCTTCAAGGACTTAAAGTGCCTGCTTAGAACCATCCAAGGTAAGCTTTGTTTTCCTCATGTTAGAATGGTAGTGGATGTATGCTTGATGTAGCTGAAATGGTAGAGCTCTTGCTGATCATTCTTTCATGACGACATATCAAGGGAGAGTGTAACTTTTCACCTATGTGCGAGGCACCCTTTGAAATGAGCTAAATCGTGTTGCAGGTTCTCTTGCATAGATTGTTGTCAAAAACTACCCGTACAGGACAGACTGTAAAGATATTGGGACAAATAGGACATGCTGACACCATATATTTGTGCACGGGAAGCAACACTCCAGTGTCTCATTGTAGAATGTATCTTTGAAAGTGGGAGTACATTAAAATGGCTTGTCATCATGTTCTTTTTTTCTCCATACCTGCAGATTTTCCAATATCTGAACTGCGGGATTTTCAGCTTTTAATGCTTGTGTGTGTATCTGTGCAGATGCAGTGAGGAGGCTACATCCTGGTGCCACCGACTCGGAGGTGAAGGAAGTAGTGACAACCTGGCTCACAGGCAGCAGGGACAGGGACAATGGGAAGAGGGAGAGAGAGGAGACAAAAAGGGCTAGACAGACAGAAGATAGGGTCTAAGACTTTGGCAGGGATGTCTGATGTCACCTCCTGTCTGGAATCTCAGGGCTGTTATTTGATTCCCCTTTTCTATCTCATCTCTTCTTGTTTTTTCTGTCTAGTCCTCTGTCTCCCTTCTCTCTGGAATCTCTAATGGTCCATTCTCCTGTTTTTCAGAAAACTCCAATATTTTTTGTTAAAGATTCAGCTTTTTTGTATGGCTCTTATTGAGCAGCTAGGAGATGATATTGGTAGGTGCAGCTTGCTGCCATATGGCACTGGTATTTGCCATTATGCATTTATATAATTTGATATTGTGTCTGTCCATTCCTTTTTTGTATTTTTCTTTAACCTGGTATCAATAAATTAGGTTTTGCTCTTCTGTTTCAACATTGAGTGTTTCCTTTTTCGTTGGAGTTGGAGATCTTTTGACGCAGTTTGCGACGGCATAACTTGAGAAATGTTGGACACATAAAACAGCGCATTAGTTTCCTCTGTCGGCTGTTTGTCACGGAATGAAACGGACAGATACGTTTTTCGGTGGAGAAAGAACTGGCAGTGCCGCTTACCACTGCCTCTTTGTGTTTTGCTTTGTTTGCCACTTCGTGGAGTCGAACCACATGAACACTCCTTCCTAAGCAAGGGCTTGTGGTCGAAGCATTGTTTTCTCTGATTGTAACTGCAAACATGGCATGCGTGTGTGTGTGTGTGTGTGTGTGTGTGTGTGTGTGTGTGTGTGTGTGTGTGTGTGTGTGTGTGTTGGAAGCGTATGGTGAGAAAAATGTTCAATGAAACGTTGTAGTGTATTTGTTCATATAATTAATACAATTTCACTGCGCTCTTGGCTCTGCATAATTCGCAGTTTTGTCGTCGCTATTGCTTTTGTACTGTTCTCTTCGGGATCACATAATGTGTAAGCGCTTTATAAATATTCATAATTATACATCATATTACTACGCCTCATAATTATATTCTAAGTAATCTGCGTACCTTTTGCCTTTTTTTTCTTCTTCTTTTTTTAAAACGGAAATTGCACACGTTTTGCCAGTTTTCCAGTTTTAGTAACCATTACAGCAGCAGCCTAGCTGGTATTGCCGAAAGAGGTGCTAGAAAAATTTATGGTTACACGCACTGAAAAAAGAAATGATGCCTGTGACAAATAACGGGAAATTTTCGCACAGCTGGAAAGACAGAGGAGCAGTTTAGTTTCTGGAATAAACACAAGCAACACAGGTAGATTCTGTGAACGGATGCAGGTAAATGGTGCACACGATCTTTCACGAGACTTCAGCATCTGAGATTAACTTTTCAAACGACCATTCCAATGCTGACGACTTGATTAGCATTAGCTAAGAAAAACGTTTGAGACTTCAGTAGCAATTCAAACAAACAAACAAACAAACAAAATCATGACATCTATAAACGTGGATCTCGAAATTCAAATACAACCATACGTACTATACAACTATACCACAATCATAGTATGTATACAAGGCACTATGTACACCCACTCGGCTAAGCATCCTCTAGTTCGCCCGATGAATGATCAAAGATGTGTTGTCCATTGCTTAAACGTGCCGCTGCTCATGTCATCGGCAACAATGGCGTCATTTCCAACGTCACTTCCTCTCCCGCTGTCGAATGACCTCACAGAGTCTTTGCCTTTGTGAGGGACATCGGCCGCCGTAGTGCTCGGTGAAAGCTGGACGGGTTTTTCGTTTTGTAGTTCGATTTCTGTCTCAAGGATGTCGTCGCCTTCAATGTCCTGAAAGACACGCGTGGACTTTAATGGCAGATATGACAAGCGCTGGACAGGAAAACGACATAGTTCAACCAAAAAAAGATCAGTAGACTAGCTTAGCATCTCAGTTTTTATTGTTTTTCACCGTTTAACTTGTTTAAGTGTTGTTTTGCAGCTTGACAAAGGGGACTGATTACCCTAAATATTTGCAGGCTGTGTTTTGTCCCTATTAATAGCGTTCTTTTGAACCTTTTATGTGTTTGATAGATATGACAGTCAGACCTTTCTGTTTATAATTACAAGGTGTGTGGAGAGCGGGAATGTGGATGCAAAAGACACGACAATCAATCAGACCTTTCTGTTTATAACTGTAGGGTGTATTGAGAACAGGAATGTGGATGCAAAAACACACCGTGTGCGATGAAGAGTCATATAGCAAGAGGTGTGTGTGTGTGGGGGGGGACAATGGACCCATCCAGAGCCCAGACCCTTTCCCGCTGTTATCGGGAGGTATCACAAGCGGCGGTCGGCAATAGGGCTTGTGAGCCGGTTTAAAGCAGAGGGGCCTCGCCTCGATTCCGCTTCGGCTCTACTTTTTCATCTTTCATCGAAAAGGTTGTGGCTTGTGGACACAGTCTTGTTGTGACTTTGTCCCTCACAGTTAATGAAACATTCAAATGGCTCTCATCGCTGCCCATCTTAATGCAGGAGTCGTCCTGGTGGTGACAGTGTAGCGATAGGTATATAATCTCCCTCTTCCCCCACCTCCATACCCCTCCCCCTTTCACTCTAGCAAACCAGCTTCGCTGAATCGCCCAATAGGTAGGCAATAATGTGATGAGATTATTTTCTTTATTGTACAGTGCTGCTTTTCATACGGTACATGTACATTATTTTTCTTGTGTATTGTTAGTTGTCATATATGGAGGTCGGGGGAGGTGGGGGGGGGGGGGGTGTTAACACGTTATCTTTGATATTTTTCTCAATTAACGTTGAAAATGTCGGAGAATGTTGCAAAGTGCAGTGAGTTCGGATCAGAGAATACCGATATATTGGCCTAAAAGTGATTTTTTATTATTTATTATTATTGTGAAGGCAGGGGTCGTCCCAACTAAAAGGGACTGAAACGCCATGAATGTGACATGGCTATACAAAGAAAGACAGAAAGAATGAAAGGAGAGTGAAAGAAGAAGAAGAAGAAGAAGAAGAAGAAGAAGAAGAAGAAGAAGAAAGACGGGGAAAAACAAAATCCCAAGTGTTGTCAGTGGTGTCGGAGCTTTATCCGTAGAGATTCGAACTGGAAATTGTTTTAAGTCGATTACCCTGTAGGCACCCATACAACCATTTTGCCGTGGGGCGTTTGAACCAAAAACGACAAAACCTCACTGAGTCACTTTGTTCCGAGCCGTTGTTTGTGATACCAGCGTGTGAGACAAAATTCCGCGCTAAAAATAGCAACATTTGGCGTCTCTGATTGGTTGAGATCGGCGACCGCGGGGGGCGTGTGGAAAGGTCTATGTCGTTGTGGTTGAAAACCTTCCTTAATGCCGAATTCTTTCTGAAGATGTACTGGCGGGGACCGACATCCCAGGAGATTAAGGAGGAGGGGGACTGACTATACCTAATGCTACACTGTCACCGCCACAATGACCCCTGTACTTAAGACTGGCAGCGATGACAGCTTGGTTAATGATGATGAGTTGATGCTTAATGTCCTCAGATGTCATTTGACATATTAGGGACAAGTTGTGACCAATGCCGAAGCACGGTTCAATAAAAGCCACATACGTAAGGTGTATGCGTGTTTAGCTGTAACCTGCCACCTGCACTTTTGGCAGAATGACCGGGATCTTTTACATGCTACTGCGTAACACGGGGGTGGAACGGATACCTAAATAAGAGTCAGCACAGAAAGCCGACCATGGAGAAGAAAATTCTCCCGCCTCTTCTGCAGGGATTCGAACCCGCGACCTTTCAATCACGAGTCCGGCGCTCTAACCACTGAACCCCTTAATAGTGAGTGTCGATCCACATACCACAAGGTTTGAAAAGAGAGAAAAGCTGAACAGAATTGAACGAATGTCTTTATAGGGAGACAGTGACGAAGACGACCGGTCTCAGAACCACTACCATATGTAACTCAATCAGAAAAGAAGTGAGTGAACAATCTCCCGCAAGACACCAGGCACTCTGCTACTCTCTCTTCCTTCAGAAGCAAACTGAAGACATTTTTCGTCTCAAAATATTTCAGTTAAGCAGCATTGTCCTGCTCTACAGTGTGTATGTATGTGTGTGTGTGTATTCGTCTGATGGACGATGGCCCTCTCTCGTCCTTTCAAGGACGATCATCTAGCGCTTCCTCTTTCAACGCCTCTCTCCTCCAGGCGATCGATGGCGTGATGTCCTTGGCTTTGTGCCCGCAGGTGGTGTCTCAAGCTCCTGAACACTTCAGATCTTCCGAGAAGCAAGCCGCTTGTGATGGTTGCTTTTCCCGCCAGTCTGTCTGCTCGGTCATTTCCCTTCACTCCGGCATGTCCAGAGCGGTACACCCACAGGAGTTTTTGAAGGTGGATGTCGACCATCGACACATCCAGTCTGGGCTAATTCCCTTTCCACGTTTCACGTTTTGTAGCAAGCTCATTGAATCTGTGAGGATGATGGCATGTGTGGTCTGACTGTCGCCTCTAGAGGCAATCCGGCGGAGGACATGCGTGACTGCTTCCACCTCCATTGTCAAGCTGGAGGCTGAGACCGTATAGGCTGCATTGTCTTCATGGGTGGTGGTCGTATCTTACTTGACAGTGAAGCCCCATTCTGACCGATCTTTGGCTTAACATGTGATTAACAACTCGTTTCAATCTGGTGTAGAAGAAGAAGAAGAAGAAGAAGAAGAAGAAGAAGAAGAAGAAGAAGAAGTAGAAGTGACCGAGTGTTTGAAGTGACCGAGTGTTTGATACTGAAGCGACCTGCGCTTGATGGGCCGTTAAACTCCTAGAGATGACTTACCTCAGGTTTGGGAAACTCTCTGTTACATCGCAGAACCCTTCTCCAGGAAGCTGGTACGCAGCAGAAGAGTCGGTCAAACAGAGGAATGAGATACTTGGGGTCCACCTCCTCCACACTCATCGGCCCTGAAGAACAAGTAAGAAACAGTCAAACAGCAGGTGGATGTACTTGGATCTACTTTACCCATGCTCTGAAGAACAAGTAAGAAACGGTCAAACAGCAGATCCACTTTGTCCATGTCCCGAAGAACAAGTAAGAAACAGTCAAACAGCAGGTGGATGTACTTGGATCTACTTTACCCATGCTCTGAAGAACAAGTAAGAAACGGTCAAACAGAAGGTGGATGTACTTGGATCCACTTTATCCGTAGCCTGCAGAACAAGTAAGAAACGGTCAAACTGTAGGTGGATGTACTTGGATCCGCTTTATCCGTAGCCTGAAGAACAAGTAAGAAACGGTCAAACAGAAGGCGGATGTACTTGGATCCACTTTATCTGTAGCCTGAAGAACAAATAAGAAACGGTCAAACAGAAGGCGGATGTACTTGGATCCACTTTATCCGTGCCCCGAAGAACAAGTAAGAAACGGTCAAACAGCGAGATGAGCCACCATCCACCTCATCCGTACTCATCGAGCGGGCATAGCTCAGTGGTTAGAGCGCTGAACTCACGATCTAAAGGTCTCGGGTTTGTTTCCCGGCAGAAGCGGCAGGATAACTGTCTTCTCCAGGGTCAACTTTCTGCGCTGACTCTCATTCCGGTATCCGTTTCACCCCCGTGTTACCGCAGTAGCACATAAAAGATCACGGGCACCAGCCTTGTAACAACCAAACAGCGCTGTAAGTACACCACTTCGGTGGATATTCAAACACGCGCTATAATAAAATATCTTTAAAAACAAAACAAAAACAAACAAACAAACAAACAAAAACCAAAAAAAGCTAGTCACTCTTAATAAAAAAGTTAACGAAAAACAAAAAAGCTAGTCACTCATACTAAAGAAGTTAACAAGAAACAAAAAAGCTAGTCACTCATAATAAAGAAGTTAACAAGAAACAAAAAAGCTAGTCGCTCATAATAAAGAAGTTAACAAAAAACAAAAAAGCTAGTCACTCATAATAAAGAAGTTAACAAAAAACAAAAAAGCTAGTCACTCATAATAAAGAAGTTCTTGTTGTTGTTGTTCAGTTTACTGTGGGATTTTGTTAACTCTAAAGACGACAGTTAACACAGTATGTATAAACGTTGTAGTTGACAGTTCGGCGCGTGCAGCATCTTAGCCGGCGTCAGTTTGATTAGCCTACATCTGCAGATTACAAATTCATTTCGGCTTTATTCTAAAACCTACCCGGGATCTCCGAAAATTGCTGCTTGATGTTTCTGTATGTAATCTATGTTTTGCATTACGTTTGTGTACGCCCTGATATAAGCGTAATGATTGACTAGGCGTAAAACACCAAGTTACTTACTTGTGTACGATTGGTTTTGTACTGAAAGGCTTGCATAATATGAGAGAGTTTTGAAATGTGTGTTTGCTTATGACAGAGTCTGACAGTCCTAAAGTGTCACTAGTCAATACTGTTTCGTTGGCTGCATTTTAGCAGTCTCACGTTTACCATGGCCGTGTCGAGGAAACTTTCAGAATAGCCCTCGTATGAGGACGTTCTGCACCTGTAATGAAGCTGACGATGAGACCGACGACGACGACAGTGGCGGCTCCTATGGACGGGTACCACAGGTAGGAGACTGTGTACAGCAGGTTGATGCCAGATCTGACACAACCACACACACACACACACACACACACACACACACACACACACACACACACACACACACACACACACACACACACACACACACACACACACGGGATCGGTTACAAACGTAAAAATGATAAAATCATCATCATCATCATCATAACAATAATATTAATAATAATAATAGAAATAATAATAAGAGGGAATTTATAAAATTTCAAGTAAGATCTTTAAAAATAATTATAGCTGCTCAATATTGCAGGGCTTTAAGAATCTTCCACACTTTCAGCGTGCACAAGGCCTGCACCCCGTACTCTTAAAGGGAGACACGGGGGCGCAAAATCGACGAAAATTGTCATTTTGTGTGAAGATGAGAAATGGGCTGATTCTGACACTCTAACGTCACATATACAAGCAAAGAAACATTTCGTAGAAACCGTGCAGTTCACCACCACTCACAGTTCGTCAGGGGAAGCAACCGGAGTAGTGGAGATGGCAGTCAGAGTTGTGGCGCCTGTTGTCATGGCGGCGTTGGTGGTGGCGTTTTGTGCTATACAGCCGTTGGTGGGGAAGGAAAGGGCGTTGGGTGCGGGCGGGAGGTTATAGGCGCCGATGCTGATCCACATGGGGAAGGCCAAGCCCAACAGGCCTCCTACAACCGCTCCCTGTGTTACAGTCGGGTCAGTTCAACACATAACTGACATCAGATGGGGTGGGGTGGGGTGAGGGGGGGGGGAGAGAGATTGTGTGTGTGTGTGTGTGTGTGTGTGACAGATTGGGTGCATGTGTGCGTGCGTGCGTGTGTGCCTGTGCGTGCGTGCGTGCGTGCGCGTGCGTGCGTGCGTGCGTGCGTGCGTGCGTGTGTGTGTGTGTGTGTGTGTGTGTGTGTGTGAGAGAGAGAGAGAGAGAGAGAGAGAGAGAGAGAGAGAGAGAGAGAGAGAGTGTCTGTGTCTGTGTATGTCTGAGAGAGAGAGAGAGGGGAGGGGGGGAGAGAGAGAGGGAGAGACTCTGTGTGTGTGTGTGTGTGTGTGTGTGTGTGTGTGTGTGTGTGTGTGTGTGTGTGTGTGTGTGTGTGTGAACAGATTGTGTGCGTGCGTGCGTGCATGCCTGCGTTCGTGCGTGCGTGTGTGTGTGTGTGTGTGTGTGTGTGTGTGTGTGTGTGTGTGTGTGTGTGTGTGTGTGTGTGTGTGTGTGTGTTGAGTGAGTGAGAGAGAGAGAGAGAGTGTCTGTCTGTCTGCTTCTGTGTCTGTGTATGTCTGAGAGAGACAGACAGACAGACAGAGACAGACAGACAGACAAACAGACAGAGACAGACAAACAGACAGACATACAGAGCGAACATCTCACAACTGACTTTGCCGTTAGCCCAGGGAAAAGGTCCCCCCAGGAGGAACAGTCCCAACACAGGCCCGGAAGCCGCTCCCGTAAAACTGAGTGAAGCCTGAAATGGAACCAAAGTAACCATGTTGAATAAACTAAAAGTAATAGCAGTGGGCAAGTATGTATACATGTACGGGAGGAGGGACACGACACGGTGTAAATAGAGAGAGAGGGGAGAGAGACAGATCAGGTGAGTGTGGGGGGCGGGGGGCGGGGGGGGGGGGGGGGCGGGGAGAAAGGGAGGAAGCAGAAAGGAGAGGAAGGAGAAGGAGGAAGGAGAAAGATGATGATACTCTCTACATAACGTTTTTGTTGTTGCTAACAAACAGAACAACAAACAAGCAAGGAACGGAAC
>OY757555.1:2357412-2367615 GCA_963584105.1 Alviniconcha strummeri | reverse complement strand
TGATTTGCCGATCTATAAGATTGCTCCATTAACCTTTATGACGTACGAATCTATATGTCTATGTCTGTCTTTCATGCTTTGTTGGTGAAGAAAACATCACTTCGTTTTGAACTGTAAACTACCTTTGGGGTGTAAGCGTGTGTGTGCGCACGCGCGAGGGCGCACGCGTGCGCGTGTGTGTGTGTGTGCGCGCGCGCGTGTGTTTGAAGGCTTGGGAAAGAAAGAAAGAAAGAAAGAAAGAAAGAAAAACAAACAACAACAACAAAACAAAAAAGAGAGAAGAAAATCAGCATAAATAACTCTGGACGACTCCGGCAGCATTACTAGACTAGTTAGCTCCCCTTGTACTTATCCATTTTTTTGTATATTTTTTCCCCCCTGCTCTACAGCCGAATAGACACGAGTACAGCTCGCAGCATCAAATTATTGTACCATCAAATCTACTCACGCGTGTATTCGTGAACGTGCAAGGAAAAGCTGCATACGCAAATTCCCACTGGGTCCAGAAGAATCTCGGCTTCTACTTCTAGGCAGGAAGCGAAGTGAATTAATTAATTGCCACTACCTGGTGTATCAAACGGTGGGTGTCCTCGACTCGATCCTTGGTTGGACCTGGGCTGAGTGGTAGACAATGTCTTCTGATCTCGGGAGGTGGATCGACCTGTGTGACTATGGCTTCATGTTTCAGAATAGTGGTTGAAATTAGGTGAACGGTGACTCGGGAATCAAAACGTTTGGGTCAGAAAAAAGAAATGAAAGGAAAAACGAAAAGAAAAACAAACAAAAGAATGTGTGTGTGCCTGCGTGCGTGTGTGTGTAAGCGTACATGAGTGTACATGCGTGTCTACATGCGTGAATATATATATATATGTGTGTGTGTGTGTGTGTGTGTGTGTGTGTGTGCGTGCGTGTGTGCGCGCGCATGTGTGCGCGCGCGCGCATATGTGTGTGTGTGTGTGTTTGCGTGTGTGTGTGTGTTTGCGCGCGGGTGTGTGTGCGTGTGTGTGTGTGTGCGTGTGTGTGTGTGCGTGTGTGAGCGCGCGCGTGTGTGAGAGCATGCGTGCGTGCGTGTGTGTGTGTGTGTGTATGTGTGTGTGTACGTGTGTGTGTGTGTGTGTGTTTGTGTGTGTGTGTGTGTATGTGTGTGTTTCTATGTGTGTGTGTGTGTGTGTGTGTGTGTCTGTGTGTGTGTGTGTGTGTGTGTTTCTGTGATTGCGTGCGTCCGCTAGTGTCGCGCACACGTTGATTAATATATAAACACAACTGCCGTTACACTGGCAAAAGGCTGACTGGGCGTAAAACACCAACTTACTTACACTTGCAAAATCATCGTCACTGGTGACCTTTCGATGAATGTCGGAAAATTATGAAAGTACAATGAAATTTCACACGCGCCTCTGGTTGCTTGCTGAGAATTTGCATATTGTCCGCTAACACCGGACTTCTAGTAGCTCTGCATGTCGGGAGTGAGATGCGCGTGCGAGCGTGCTACATACGTAGGCTGTGCCGAATTTTCGCTGTTGCATGGCCTATTAATTCAGACCGACGGTCTAACACGTGCAGAGGTGAATGTGCATTAATATCCACCGACAGAAGGGCACACATAAAAACGCATAAAAACAAAACAAAAAACAACAACAAAAAAACACACAACAACAACCGTACTGGTTGACTGGGTGTAAAACAAGAAGTTACTGACTTACTTTCTTTCTTAATTACAGGGACACGGCGCGTAGCCATTTAGGAACCGAAACAACCACCAACTACCACCACCACCACCAACAAAACAACCATAATAAAAAAAATGTAAAACAACAACAACAACAACAACAACACACACACACACACACACAAAGACGACAACAACAACAACAAACAACAACAACCACCAAAAACAACAAGAAAAACAAAAACAAAAAGCAACATCTAGGTGTATGTACCTCTGGTCGAGTTTATATACCTTGTATTTACACGCATGCCAGGTGAGTGTTACCACAGGCGACTCAGCCGGGTCTTTGTTGTTGTACCTGTGTTACGTATTTCGAGCACTAATTAACTCCCTTGGGAGTTCATTGAGGAACCTGTTCCCTTAAAGGACAAGTCCAAGGTTAAGGGTGATTTTTGACACGATTTCCCTTAAAGCTCGCTGAGAACGATGACGTAGGTGAAACTGTGATCTGAGGGTTATAAATGCACGGAAAAAAAAAGGCATTTTCTGTCGTACCGAAAGCGTCGCCATGACGCCCAAATAACGTGACCATATGCCTGCTACGTCACTCTGGGGAGTCGCTGCAAAATGGCCAACCCGAGCTCCGAAGACGACACTGATACTTGGCCCGAGAGACCCACAAAGATACAGCCGTATCAGTTTGAGCAGGATTTTGAAAGAGTACCGGAACATCGTGTCAGCTTCGACATGCGGTATTCCATGGGGTTTGCGAAATCGCACTCACTGAAGTGCTCGCTACACAAATGGACGTGATGCGGCGCAGCAAGAAATTCAGCTCATTTGAATTGTATAAACTTAATCCACTTTTGCCTCACTGCGGGTCGATTGCGCGGGAGCTCGTGCATTGTTATACCAGGGGTCGTCTGCGAATTGTTACAGTTCGCTGCAACGCAGTAGGCCGGCATAGTTAACTTTTTAGTCGACCACACGCATACACAGTTTACTGAAGAATCTAACATGGCAACCGCACTGACTCCCTAGACTGACGTCACTTCCGGGGAAGCCTACAGAAAATAAAATCGATTAAAAACCCATTTTTAGTTTTATATTTTTATTGTCATTAAATCTGAAACTAGCGACTCATTTGTCAATCATTTCGATGGTCATTTTGCATACTTAAAAACCTTGGATTTTTACTTAAGATCGTGTAGCATTAGCCAGGGACCTTATTAGGCGATTCGGCGAAGCTGGTTTGCTAGAGTGATTGCGCTTTGTAATCTTTCGCGCAAGAAGTCGCGAGAGGTCGCAGAGCACTTCCGGGCCTATTTCAGAGTAGGCGTTGCTTCACGCTGTGTATAACAGTGGAAGTTGAAGTATTTGCAGGTACTCTAAATTAAGAATTACCGTCTCTACTCTCCTCACGCGTGGATTTGATCATCAGTTAAAGCTACAATCACCCGGTGTTATTTCTTTCCAGGTGTGTGTGTGTGTGTGTGTGTGTGTGTGTGTGTGTGTGTGTGTGTGTGTGTGTGTGTGTGTGTGTGTGTGTGTGTATGTGTGTGTGTGTGTGAGTGTGTGTGAAAGATAGATAGATAGAGAGAGAGAGAGAGAGAGAGAGAGAGAGAGAGAGAGAGAGAGAGAGAGAGAGAGAGAGAGAGAGAGAGAATGAATGAATGAATGAATAAACTTTATTTTACGAGTGTAGTGGAGAAGACTCGAGGTCTTTTTACATCCAGCCCTCGCCCATGAGGGAAACTACTATTAACTAAGGATACAGTGAGCTACAGTGTGTTGAGTACATGTACATTCATACAGTTCATGTTGAAATGGACACCAGTAAACCGAGAAAAAAGCAGATAATGAGCATTAAAAAATATTTAAAAAAATAAAATATATATAAATCAGCTTGATCTAGGGTAAACATATATATATATATACACGCGTGCACGCACATAAGATTAAGAACATGTTTGTCATCGAAAACTACATGCACATAGAGCACAGACACACAAAATGTATGGGCTGCCTGAAGCAGCACAACACAGGTTGGAGCAGCACATGGACATATATATATTATATCTATGATCATGGTTTCACGTAACACCTAAGAGAGACAACATATGAAGCGTAAGATGCTTTTTAAACACTGAAGGACTAACTGGAAGCCTCAATTCGCTCGGCAATGAGTTCCAGAGAACAGGACCAGAATAAACCAGGCTGGACTTGAATAAATCTATCCTTGGTACTGGCACAATTAGCTTTCTTGATGAATTCCTCGAACTTTGATTAATCAATAATTTTGTCGGTATATACATCGGTGCCCTACCCGATAAAATTTTGTGCACGAAACGCGCTTTGTTACTCATTAACCTAGAAGATAGCGGGAGAATTTGAGCCGCTTTGTAGTCTTTATCGGTAAGGCTAGTTCGTTTTAGAAGAACAATTTTGATTGCTCGCCTGTGTAGTGACTTCAACGTTTTTTTCAAGGAGTCACTTGCTGAGTCCCAAAGAGTTGAAGCATAATCTATACCTGACTGAATGTGTGCTTGGAAAAACGTTTTTCTGGCATGAAAGTTAAGAAAATGCTTATTTTTTGCTGATTGGTAGACTTTTTTAGCCGTAGTTTTGCACAGGTCACGAATGTGGGGGCCCCAGGTCAGATTATTGTCTATTGTAATACCTAACACTTTGTGATCACTGACCTCAGTTATTTGTTGGTTACCAACAGAAAGGTGCGCAGACGGTGCGTGAAGTAGTTGTCGCTTCTGACGCGTCGTTAGAATCATGTACTTCGTTTTTGACGGGTTAAGAGACATATGATTAAGATGTGTCCATTCAACAACATCAGAGAGACATGACTGGAGAACAGTTGTTATTGCAGGTACATCCTGTCCAGAGGTGTGAATTGTTGTGTCATCTGCTAACATGTCACATTTTGCAGAAGGGACATGTAAAGGTAGGTCGTTTATATAGATGGAGAACAGGAGAGGTCCTAGGACAGATCCTTGGGGAACTCCATATAAAACTGTCTTAAAATCCGATTGATTGTCTTTCAGTAAAACCTCCTGCAGGCGGCTGTTGAGGAAGGAGCAAATTAAACTAAGGGTGTTCGCTGATAGGCCGTAGAGGGTTAGTTTTCTTAGAAGTAGGTCATGATTGATTACGTCAAAGGCTTTAGCAAAGTCAAAATGAACAAGGCCCCACACAATTTGTTTATGTTGATTTCAGATATCCAGGTGTCGATCAGTTCTGTTAAGGCTGTATGGCAGGAGTGGTTTGGTCTGAATCCTGATTGCTTTTGATAAAACAAGTCATTAACAAGAAAATGCTTCATAACGTGTTCATTGATATGTTTTTCTAACGGTTTTGACAAAATAGGTAGTATAGAAATGGGTCTAAAGTTTGAAGGATCCGATTTGTCACCAAATTTGAAGAGGGGGATAACTTTTGCTTCCTTAAATACCTGGGGGAAAGTGTCAATACAAAGGTTATATATATAGGTTAGAGTTTCAGCAATAAAAGGTGCCGAGAGGCGCAGTATTTTCCCGTCTAAACCATCAGTACCTTTTGTGTTTGATTTCTTTAAATGACATAAAGATTTATACACTTCCCTGACTGTCATAAAAGGGAGCGCACTGGCTTCATGGCTAATCTTTTCTGTGCAATACTGTTCCAGCAGAGTTAGTTGGTTGATGGGGGAATTATCTGTTTTAATCACTTTACTGGCAACACTGCAAAAATGGTTGTTTAAGTCATTTGGGGAAATTCCACTAGTAGTGCTAGTATTCGCTGGTGCGTGTTTATTAGTGAGTAGATTAATAGCTCGCCATGTGTCTTTTGAATTCTTGCTGTTTGTCAAAATGTCAGCAGAAAAGTTAGTTGTTGTTTTTTTAGTTTCGGATCATGTAGATGACTTTATTTCTTTGTTTTTTTGTATTCATCAAATAGTTTCAGTTTAAGAAGATAATCTCTGTAACGCATTGCATCCAGTACTTCCAATGTCAGCCATCCAGGTTTGAAAGAATATTTGATTCTCCTCTTTTTCTGAGGAGCATTTTTTCAAGGACTTTAAGAAACACTGAATACCAAGTTGCTAACGCCTCGTCTGGATCAGTATGATTGTATACTTTATCAAAGGGAGCATTGTTAAGATCGTTTAAGAACTCACTTTCGTCAAATCTGGCTAAAGACCTATATGTTAAGCGGGAGTGTCCTACCTTGGGAATCTTTACACCTTTTTTTGACCAAGTGCAGCAGATGGGGTAGTGGTCGCTGACGCCGATTACTGGCACACAGGTTTCAAGGATGTGCGTAATGTCAGTTGAGTAGATATGATCAATGAGCGTTTTTGATGAAGGTGTGACCCGGGTTGGGGAGCTAACAGTCTGAGAGAGGTTAAAAAGAGAGAATACGTCTGTCCACGGTTTGTTGGTTTTTGATAGATCAATATTGAAGTCACCCATTAAAATAATTTCTTTGGATTCTAGCCAGACTACGTCCATCATTGACACGAATTTATCAGTCCAGTTTGCAGGTTCTGAAGGATTTCGATATAGAAACCCAACCAGGAATGGAGAAGTTTTTTTGCAGTTTGACTTCCAGCCAAATACACTCTACCCCATACCTTTCAAACTCAGTAAGGCGTGTAACATAGTTTCATGGACATACACAACGAGGCCAGTTTCTCTTTGAATTTGTGGATCTTTCCTAATAACATGGAATCCTTCTATAACTATGTCTTTATCATCCATGTGGTTATTGAGCCTTGATTCAGAAAAACAAAATATATGAAAACCCCTGCCATAAGGTTTACTATTGTGGACAATATGAGAGGCATCTGACATTTTATTTATCAGATGATTAATGTTCAGGTGCCCAATACGAAGACCATCCTTGAGAGGCCAATGGTCGCTAGTGGCATAAGTCATAATGATCAGAGGATCAAACTGGGTTCATGGCCAACAGATACATTGGAGATAACATTCGATTGATATATGATCTTATTAGTTACTTGTATAGAGAAAATAAACCTGGGTTACTCTTGTGCTTAGACTTTGAAAATGCCTTTGATTCCGTTGACTGGAAATTTATGTTTAAAGTTTTACGTGCATTTGGTTTTGGGCCAGATATATGTCAGTGGATATCTACGTTTTATAAAGATATAAAGTCATCTGTCACGGTTAATGGACAGTTGTCACAATGGTTCGCTATTCAGAGGGGATGTAGACAAGGGGATCCGATATCACCGTATTTGTTTATTTTATGTGTAGAGATACTTGCCATTATGATCAGACAAAATAAGCATATAAAAGGTATCTTTATAGGAGAAACTGAATACAAAATTTCACAATATGCAGATGATACCGAAATTACGTTGGAAGGTGACAAAAATTGATTTGAAGAAACAGTTAAGACCATCAACACATTTGGAAAAGCATCAGGTCTCTTCTTAAATGCGGGGAAGACCAGTACCATATGGCTCGGTAATAAACGAAATTCTCTTGTTAAATATATGCCACATTTGCAAATGGAATGGAACCCACCTAAATTTAAGATACTTGGTATATGGTTTACTAATGACTTAAAAGAGTGTGAGGTACTCAACTTTAGTGATTTTTTTTTGAAATACGAGCTTTGTACAAAGTATGGTTAAAGAGACAAATAACACCACTAGGCAGGGTAGCAGTTCTAAAATCGTTGATTCTATCTAAGATTATTCACCTGTGGATGTTATTGCCAAACCCAGCAGACAACCTTGTTAACGAATTGCAGAAGACAGTGTTTCAGTTTGTGTGGAATAGAAAACAGGACAGGATAAGCAGAAAAATAGCCGTCAGATCCATCGCGAAAGGAGGGCTTGGGATACCGAACATAAAAACTTATATTAATGCACTGAAGTTAATTTGGATTCGAAAATTAAAAACAAGTGAGCACAAGTGGAAAAGTATAATTAAATCAACTTATCCTAAAGTGGTGTGGTTTGAACAACTGGGATCAAGCCTTCATTTTCAGGAACATGAGGTTACTAAGTTTTGGAGTCACGTATTTATGGCACATAAAGAGTTCGGTAAACAAATACATGTAGAAAATTCAGAAGAGCTAGTTGCTGAGCCAATCTTCTGCAATCAGAATATCCTAGTTGGAAACAGAATATTTTTTTAAAATAAAAACTGGATTGACAAAGGCGTGTGTCACATTAAAAATATGCTGAATGACAATGGTACATTTATGTCATTTAAAAGTTTTAAAGAAAAATTCGGAATTAAGACAGATTACATTACATATATTGGTTGTGTGCAAGCTATCAAAAGCTACATACGTAAAACAGAAATAACAGTGCAGGGTAAACATTCAGCAGATTTAATTAAGACGCTTAAGACGATTTATAATCAACGAAAAGGCTCACGCCTTTATTATGAGGTACTTACGCAGAATATAACTAGACCTAATTGTTGTGACAAGTGGGAAGCTAAGCTAAATAAAGATATTAACTGGTGTATCACCTTTAAGAAAATGCAACAGATTCAAGAAATAAAACTGAAATGGTTTCAAATAAGACTAGTACATAGAATAATTGCTACTAATGTTGTTTTAATGCACATGGGAATTGAAAATGACATTACTTGCTCTTTTTGTCGACAAGACCGAGACTTAATTAACCATATATTTTGGTCATGTACACACGTGAGGTCATTTTGGGAACAATTCCAGATTGTACTTAATGCTGGCTGTTCAAATGCGACATCAGTTACACTTAATGAAAATATTGTACTGTTTGGTCACGACATCCATTTAAAATCAGATAGCACTTTTGATCTGATTATTTTGCAAGCAAAGTTCTTTATTTATAAATGCAAAATTAACAAGACTATACCACAATTGCATTCGTTCAAACGTTATTTAAAAACTAACTTTGAGGTGTACAAATATAATGCAAAACTGAATATGTCATATGATAAGATTGTCATTGAATGGTGTCCATACCAGCCGCTGATTGACGTATAGACTATGCCATAGATAGTAAATGTTAAGTGACACGATGTACAACATACATACACGCATTCAAACACTTATACATTGTTCGCATGCACATGCTATGTAAGTACGATTTTGTTAGGTTTATCGTTGATCTGTTTGTTGGGCCGTTTAATTGCTTGAATTTTAGTTTGGAATTGTGTGTGTGTGTGTGTGTGTGTGTGTGTGTGTGTGTGTGTGTGTGTGTGTGTGTGTGTGCGTGTGTGTGTGCGTGTGTGCGTGCGTGTGTGCGTGCGTGCGTGCGTGCGTGTGTTCGTGCGCGCGTGCAGGCGTGAGTGCATGTGTGTTTGTCTCCTTCTCTCTCTTCTTTTTTTTTTTCTTTTTCCAAATATAGTTCATTTTTGTTATGTTTATAAACTCTTTTTGCTGAAGACTATTTAGTTTATTATAAGCACTATTACAATATTGCTGTAAGTTGCACAAAAACTGGAATAAAACATGACAAAAAACAAAAACAAAAAAGTCATAATGATCAGATTTATACAAGTAATATTCAGCGTTAAACAAAAATTCAACAAACAAGCAAAAGCAGCTATGACAAATACAAATCTGAGTAATTCACGAAAGATGCTGGGGAAAACCAACAATAATATATATAAAAAAATGTGTAAAACAACTCTTATATATATCGTACTACAGGCAGAAGATATATATAACGGCGGGAGAGAAAGTCACAAAAATCACTAGAAGATACAGCGGAAGTTCGTTGGATAATCCTGTACCCGACACTTTCCCGAGACTAGAAATTTTAGAATACGGGACCAAACAACAAACTCCTGACAATAGCAACTCAACCTGTCTTCACGGCCGTGCTACAACAACGGCAATTAAGGAAGGATGCTCAAACCAAAATAACAACAAACAGCAACGTTAAACAGACTGATAAATTGGGACCAAAAGCTGCGCAATCATTTGTAATATTGCCGCAGGGTTATCGGAAGACGGGGATTCCCGACGAGAGGATGTTTGGAGGTGACACGCTCCCTGATCACGAGGTGAGGAAGCCTGAGGCGGACAGCGTAATGTTTCATGGCGGAGTTGTTCGACTGGCGAACCATTGTTTCCCGTCGGATGGTGTTTGGAGTGGGACGTTTGACTGAGAACAGGCTGGTAAACAATCGGGTTGGCACGACTTTTTACTGCTTCGGAGTAGAGCTGCCGTTGTTCCTGCGGAGTGTTTTTGTTGGAATGACTGGTGTCATGGGACACGACTTTGGTACTGAGGTGGCGAGGAGAGTGGCGAGGCACATCTTGTTCTTTGAGCCTCGCTGTTGTCTTTCCTGCAAACCTGAAGTTCCAGGCCAGGCTGATTACTCCTCTGTGACTCGGATGTTTCTGGTCTTTATAGAGTGCTTGTCGTGGGGCGCCGGTTTGTGTCTGGAATGTTACGGTGTTGTCGATGTACTGAACACCTGTACGAACGCACACTGACAGCAGAGCGTTGTTTGACTGGGAGATGTTCAGCCTGAATGAGCGACTGGCCCTGCAGGACGGAAGGA
>OY757555.1:2303167-2349712 GCA_963584105.1 Alviniconcha strummeri | reverse complement strand
GGGGTTGGGGAGGGGAGGGCAGGGGGTGGGGCAGGGATTGGGTATGGGTTAGCGGTGGGGCAGGGGAAGGGAGGACAGTCTTGCACATTCGGCCAGGTGGACTGTTACTATTAAAGTCAGTAACACTAACAGAGGTAAACTTCCATTAGACAGCGCACACAAACTATGCATGGATTCAAACATGACAAGTTTTATTTATTTTGACAGTGGCCATTTCTACAGTGCCATGTGCCACCAACAAGGGTGAGCACAATGCGCTTTACAAGATCAACGATAACGTATACATTAAAACCTCAAAAATAACAAAGTATATAGTCATAACATTGTATTCCACAGACAAGAAAGCATATTTGCATCACACAGTTCAAACAAAGGGTTTATGACCAGAGTGGATTTTATCCAGGGAAGCTTGATGGTTCACAAGAGGAGTGAGTTGGTTTGTTGGTGCCACGTGGATGGCTGGGCTCAAAGCACCAGCTAACTAATCTTGTGAACTGTCAAGCTACCTTGGATAAAAGCTTCATCACGCACATCACAAATGAAGGTGTGGATTTTCTTGGGCTCTTCTTGGCCTCTTTAAAGTGATCAGCCTGCACGAAGGTCCTATTGCACACATCACAAGGTAAATGGTTTACGACCAGCATGGGTCCTCTTGTGCACCTTCAGGTGAACGGCCCGTAAAAAGGCCTTAGTGCACACATCACAAGCATAGAGGGTTATGACCGGTGTGGATTTGTTTATGCACCTTCAATGAAGCAGCCTGAGTAAACGCCTTACTGCACGCATCTCAAGCAAAGGGCTTTTGAACAGAGTGGATCCTCTTGTGCACTGTCAAGTTACCAGCCCGGTTAAAAGCTTTATCGCACACGTTGCAAACAAAAGGTTTATGGGAAGTGTGGATCCTCTCGTGCACCTTCAAGTGATCAGCCCGGAAAAAAGCCTTACTGCACACGTCACAAGCGAAGGGTTTATGGCCAGCGTGGATCCTCTTGTGCACCCTCCAGTTACCCACGCGGGTAAAAGCCTTACTGCACACATCACAGACAAAGGGTTTTTGACCAGTGTGGATCCTCTTGTGCTTCTTCAGGTCGCTAGCCTGGGTAAAACCCCTACTGCACACATCACAGACAAAGTAGTTATTGCGTCCGTTGTGAATCCTCTTGTGGTAATTCAGCGCGGAAGACCTGGTGTACATTTTACTGCACACGTCACACACATAGGGTTTGTGACCAGTGTGAACCCTCTTGTGATAGCTCAGCGCTGTAGATGTGGTACAGGTTTTACTGCACACATCACAAACAAAGGGTTTGTAACCAGTGTGGATCATACTGTGCACCTTTAAGTGACTAGCCTGGTTGTAAGCCTTACTGCACACCTCACACACAAATGGTTTGTGACCGGTGTGGATCCTCTTGTGCGCCTTCAATGTACCAGCCTGTGTAAAAGCTTGATTGCACACGTCACACACATGCTTTCTTCTGATTTTCTCTGTGATCCCATCAGCATCTCCTTCCCTGTCGCCATAGTTACTGGTTCCACTGCCTTCTCTGGGAGAGTCTGAATACACAGCTTGCACTTTTTCACAGTGAGACAAAGCTGTGTGTCTTTTCAAACTGCTCAACTGTTCAAAAGCAGCTGAGCAGTGTTGACACACATGTGATCTGTCCTGGGGTGACAGTGTGGCAGAGATGACAGATGGTGATGACGACATGTCAGAGATAACAGGTGGTGGTGACAGTGTGACACAGATGATGGGTGGTGATGATGGTATGGCAGAGACGACAGGTGCTGACGATGACATGTCAGAGATGACAGGTGGTGACGTCATGTCAGAGATGACAGGTGGTGAGGACATGTCAGAGATGACAGGTGGTGATGATGACATGTCAGAGACGACAGGTGGTGACAGCTGAACTATTGCCTTGTCAGAAATGGTTTGATATCCAGCACATTCCTTGTTTGACAGAGAAGATGTTTCAACAGGCCTCTGAAACTGAAAGAAGAAAAAAGGGAAAAAAAGAACGCATACACTGAGGCATTCATTTACATATAATAAAGCACTGATAATTTAGCACACACGTACACCTTTTTGGATGTGTGTGTGTGTGTGTGTGTGTGTGTGTGTGTGTGTGTGTGTGTGTGTGTGTGTGTTCTGGATGTGATGAGAGGGATGTTGGATCAAGTGTTGTAGTGTGTTTATGTATTTAGTAGGGTTCATTGTTGTTTTTGTATTTTGTTGATCTTAATAAGGGTTCACATCAGGTGTAAGGACCTTACAAATACTTTTGCATAATATTACACACAAACATACGCACCACACATGTGCATGCACACACACACACACACACACATGTGCGCGCATCTTGTATCACCGACAAATAAGGCGGCACAGATACTAATGTCAAAGCAAGAACTGGCAAGACAACAGCACACTTCTACAGCTCAGGAACATCTGGAGCTGCAAAGGAATACCATCTCACACAAAGATCAGGCATGAAAGCTGATGCCAACAAGGTGAGATACACCTAGCACAGAGACCTTGAAGCTGATTCCAACAAGGCGAGTTACACCTGCAAGCAGCTGGAATGGCAGCCAAGGACAGAACTCTGGTGAACTGTTGTTGGTCTGTGCCACACCCCAAGCAGGATGAAGGGTCGAAGTACACAAATAACGGGATTTATTAATAAAATAAGCATCTTTTCCCACACTTGTCAAAAAACAATACGCACCAACATTCAAAGAACAGTGTTATGCTTGTTGAAAGAGTTCAAACCTTGGCATTCTCCTCGTTCTTCCCCTGGTGTCCACAGGAACCACTGCCCTCAGCTGCACCACTTCCAGTGTCAGAGGGAGTCAGGTTGTCATCCACTGGGTCATCCTCCCCGTCCTCTGTCAACAGCCAGCCAGTCACTGTGCACACTACAGGCTAGGTTAGACAAAGGTTCACAGGACAGCTAGTCACTGTGAACACTACAGGCTAGGTTAGATAATGGTTCACAGGACAGCTAGTCACTGTGAACACTACAGGCTAGGTTAGACAAAGGTTCACAGGACGGCTAGTCACTGTGAACACTACAGGCTAGGTTAAACACAAAGGTTAACTAGTCACTGTGAACACTACAGGCTAGGTTAAAGAAAGGTTCACAGGACTACTAGTGAACACCAAGTCAACTGACACTGTGACAGGGGCAGTGCATATTCGATCATTTTGTAATGATGAATATTAACAGTAAATAATAATAGTAACTCTTTAGTCTACTATATAGGTCTACATGAGACATAATATCCCATGATCCAGACAAAAAATTCTGAGTTTGAAGTACTGTACATTATCAACAGCAAAATCATGACATTCAGCATAAAGAAAAGACAAGTATGGTACATACAGAATATTAAAAGTATTATACGCATACAACAATTATACTCAATATTCCACACCAAACCACTCTCAAAAGAGAAGACTGGCAAAGTCTCAAATATATGGCACTGTACCTGTAAGCAGAGGCAGAAAATGCAGTACCCCAGCACAGGAAAGAAAAAAAACATGTTCAGCAACCATGCATGCACACACACACACACACACACACACACACACACACACACACACACACACACACACACACACACACATATTTAACAAATCAAGTGATCAACAACAACCAAAAAGGACACCATGATTATGTCAAAGCAAAAATATCTGTCTGAATGTTCCAGACAACAATACCCATTAATTGAAAGTTTCTGCTACCTTCATCCTTCTGGCAGAACTGTGCACTTAAATTTGTATCTGTTACCATGATCAGTATGAAACAAAATTATATGCTGCACAAGACTGAACAAACGTCTGTCTGTGCAGGACAGTTGTGAGGTTTGTATTGCATATTTTAAAGCCAGTGTACAGTATACATGTTGTTATTATTATAGTTTTGTATAGTTATGTCTATTTCTGTGCTAGAATGGTAAGGCCCCACCCCATCCCACCATTTTTTGTGTAAAGTCCATAGAATGTGCCAAAAGTGGTACACAGCAGTGGGACCCTGGTAAAAATCAGACATCAGAACTGTTTATTACAGGTTAACCATGTCAAAAAGTACTGTCTGAAGATTATATTTTCACTAACAAAAAAATAGTTTTATGCCATACACAAGGAGTACAACATAAAAATAGCCAACCCATCGGACCTGGTCAATCATCACACCAGACACAGGGTTTGTAATGGTAGTGCAGTAGAGAATTGTTAAAAAGCACTTCTGAAGCTTTTTGTTGTTTGGACTATCTGTAAGTAGCCTCATCAGAACAACAAAGCTGCCCGGTACATGGCTTTGTCCTCTGAAATATTACATCATCACTGTGTCCACCTGTCACAAGTAGGTTAAGCGTCACTGAAAGAAACAAAAACCTGCACTTTTGCCGGCCCACTTAATCTAGCTTGAATGGCATTGGTTGTAATCCTTTCATTTCACACCAGTAAGCAAAACTAGAGCAACAATAATTGGCAAAATCTTTTGTGGAGAGTGACAGTAAACATCATTGATTAAATGTCACAAGTAGGTTAAGTGTCACTGAAAGAATTGAGTAGACATAATTTCAAAACTTACCATCCCGCAACAAATCAGCCATTCTTCTCTGAACCGGCATGCACAGTGCAGCACTTGTAGTCAGTGCTATTTATAGCAACCAGTTCAAGGTGAACAAAGTCGATGTAAATATGGCAAAAGTAAGAAATGAGTAGGCACAAATCAGCCATTCTTCTCTGAACCGGCATGCACAGTGCAGCACTCGTGGTCAGTGCTATTTATAGCATTAGCAACCAGTTCAAGGTGAACAAAGTCGATGTAAATATGGCAAAAATGCAAAAAAGAGCAAATGTCACCAACAGACATAATTTTGGTATTTAAACTTTAAGTTTAATTTTCAAGCACTTGAAAAAACAAAAACAAAAAACGGAACCGTGACAATGATTTCATTTGACAAATAGCAAATATTTCAGCTGCGCAGCAAATTAATTCCACAGCAAACGTGACAGTCATAAGAGCAGATGATGTTTGCATTTGTCGCATAAACAGACAGAGCTGGTGGCGCTTAACCATTGAATTTTAAATGTGAATTTTCTCAAAAACAAAAATGTGCAATATTTTTCAATATTATTTGAAATGAAGTGGGTTTTTTTTACTGTTGTCAGAATATATGCATGTTGAACACAACAATGCAAGTTCCATATCGGTACAAACAGTACCACTATCAGTCAATCACACCAAAGAGTCCCACTTTTTGCAAGCCATTTTGTGTTCCCCCCCCCCATTTTTTTTTTTTTTTTTCCTTTTTGGTTTGTTCTTCGATACTCAGCTTGTTCATAACTACTTGTATTCCTCTTTAAAGTCTCCTCTACAAGATAGTACAAACACTAAAATAAATAAATAGTCATGGGGATCAGTGTGAGTGCATGAATAGAGCAGGTGTCACTTTGAGCACCTTTTGAAATGTGCTCTACAAAAGCTCCTAATTATTATTATTATTAACTTACTTTTCATGGGATCCTGCACAGTCCATGACAGTGGTGTCTCTTCAGCAACATCAATCTCTATTTTCACTTGTGATGTGCATGACACCGGCAGGTCAGACTGGCAACAGTCCATCATGTTGCATCCTGAGGCAGACTGTGTTGGTGCAGCAGCAAAGTCGGCCTCTGCCTTTACTCTCGGTAGTGGTACTGCTCTTGGGGTATTGCATGACACAGATGGTTTTCGTGCTGCAACAATGTCAGTCTCCATCTTCACTCTTGGTACCCTTCTTGGGTCACTGCAAGAATCAGTCTCTATCTTCACTCTTGCCAGTATTGGGACTGTGTCACTTGGGTCACTGCATGAGGCAGATGTTGTTGATGCTGCAGTAATGTCAGCCCCTACCTTCACTCTTGGGTCAGCCCCTACTTTCACTCTTGGGTCAGCAATGTCAGCCTCTACCTTCACTCTTGGGTCAGTGCGGGCAGCAGATGGTGTTGATGGTGCAGCAATGTTGGTCTCTACTTTCACCTTTGGTATTTCTCCTTGGTCACCGGAATCAATACTGTCAGCATCACAGTGGGAGGTATCTTCATCTTGCAGTGTCACTTGGACAGCAACACCACTGTCTCTTTTCAGTTTTTAAATTTTTTTATGGGTCACAGAATTCCATTGTGCCACACCTGATACAGACAGGGGTGTTTCTTCAGTAACATCAGTCTCTCTCCATTTTGAAGTGTGGTGTCTCTAAATCTAGTGTGTTGTCTGACAACACTGTGAGAAATGCGAGGCAATTTGTGGTGGTTCTCATAAGCCAGGCTGTGGCCCTCTTCCCCTCAGTCTGGTCAAAGGACTAAGAGGAGGCAAGCTAACTTGTTCAACTCCAAGTCCAAGTCTTGAAGCTGGCTGTCACACAGAATCTGTTGGACAAACACAAAATTAAAGTCAGTATTGAACTGGCAGCATTCACCCAGATCACACTACATGATTACACTTTACATGTATAACTTACGTGTTGGCAATAGAACACAGAACCAACACACTACTGGCAACACAAATTAAAACCGTCACAGAACAAGTAACCCACACACCGCTGCGTGTGCTGACAACATAAAACAAACATGCCCCATCTCCCTCTCTCTACACACACACATAAACACACACGCACGCACACACCATTTAATACTGCAAAGAAAGCCTGTAGGTTAGATCAGGGTTTTGCCAAGCCATCACTATATAATATATACTGGGCCGCGCCGCTTGAAATAAAAGTATATATATATATATATACAGTATTACCTAGTGTAAGAATAGGATGGCATCTGCGCCGGTATATTATTCTCGCATACTCGGCACGCTAGCATAAGATCTCATGTTGGCGCTTGCGTCGGTATACATTGGGCCGTTTCACATAATTACTGGTTTGTAACAACATAACTTGCCCTTTTATTTCTAAAGAGTTTGCGATGTACTTCATGTAGCCTAAGAAATGCCGCAGGTTCGGCCATTAGTACGAAGGGACTGTACTCTTAAGTGTTTGTCCATCTACTAAAAACTATCGTAAAGACGTAATGTGTCGTAATTACTCCAAGAAAGTTCGATATTTCAAGTAAACGCATTAGCATATTTTCGTGTGTGTGTGTGAGTGTGTGTGTGTGTGTGTGTGTGTGTGTGTGTGTGTGTGTGTGTGTGTGTGTGTGTGTGCGGGCGGCATGTGTCACGTGTGTGTGTGTTTGTGTGTGTGTTGATGGCAAAGCAAAATCTTCACCACCGGAACCCAAAGATATGCAAAATTGAAAGAACAGCCACAATATAAAGCTGTTTCATGATAGTGCTGCACTTGACCCAAGGAGGTTGAGGGGTCGGGGGGGGGGGGGGGGGGGGAGGGGGCGGAGAATGTTTTAGTCATATTTTAGTTGAAAAACTGTTCACGTTGCTCTTGTTCAAGGCTGCTGTTTGACAAGTTTGTTCCAGTGACTGAGCTGTGCTGAGAGTGACATAATAATGACTCCATTATGGGTTATGGATGTGTACGTGGCATTTGTGCACGTTCGTGTATGTGCAATTTGAACATTGTTTCAAGGCAGAAATCAGTTAAATGTACTTCAAGTGCATTGTTGTTAATTAATACTTTTAGTCTTGCCTAACCTTTTTGTGCTTCACATTCATATAACTGTACTGGTTGAGTAGGTGTAAAACACCTAGTCAAGTTACTTACTTTTTGTGCATAATGCCTTTCGGTGTGGGTGTGCATATGCATACCTGTGTGTGTACGCATATAATATGCATGCAAGTGTGTGTGTGTGATGTGTAGACATGCATGTGTGTGGTGTTGTTGTTGCTGTTTTTATATAGTGCTATTCTCTGCTCTTGAGCAGACTCACTGCGCTCACGGCATGTGATTCTACACAAGTTACATGAGCTACATGGTGCATGCATGTGTAGACTAAACATGCATGTTTTTGTGTATGTGTGGCAGTGTCTGCAAGGGCGTTTTTGGCTATTGGCTGTGCTGTTATTGTAGCAGTTTAGCTACTTTAGCATAATGGTTAATGATATTTTAAAAATCATTTTGATATTTTTGTACTGATATGTGTGTAGTGTTTACGATTTCCGTTCGTTTTAAGCTAATTTAAGTATGTCATTATATATTATATGTATTAATCTATTGATGTGTCTCTCGAAAATTTACATTTGATGATGAACTGCTAAGAGTTCGTGAAATTGGTTGGACAACTTGAATGGGCCTTCAGCAAAACGGAAGAAGTGTGTCAGTGTCAAATCATGTCCACTCCAGCACCATCTGTGTAGTAAATCCACAATGTAGACAACTACATCCTCGTCTCGTGTGAACGCAAACTGGAGGCCAGGCACAAACTTCAGTGACCTGTTATGACACTCACTTGCAGCGGTGATGTTCTGGTGACGTTGGCCGTTGTGATGCTGGTGCTGGTGGTGCTGTTGTGTTGCTTAATGTCCTCGGATCAGTGTCGGTTGACATATTAGGGACAAGCTGAGACCAATGCGTGAGCATGGTTCAATATTGCTTTACGTCCACAGAAACCATAAAGCTTGTTAGGACGGAAAGCCCAGGATGACCACCTCGACTTTCACACAGCTCCTGAGCTCTGGCCGTTGTGAACACTAGAGCAGGTAATACAACTGGACCAATCTACGATAACGACAGCGATTTAAAAATTTTTTTTGTTGCTGGCATTACCACTCAGCGCGGACCATGGATCTACATGTGCTAACCCTTGCTGGACTGAAGATCACAGCTCAGGAGCTGTGTGAAAGTCGAGATGGCCGTCCCGGGCTCCCCATCCCTAATAAGCCATATGGTTTTCTGTGGACGTAAAACAACACTGTACTGAACAGCCGGACTGAAAATCCGAACTCAGGACTCAGTGTGTGAAAGTCGAGATGGCCGTCCTGGGCTCCCGTCCCTAATAAGCCTGCGGCTTCTGTGGATGTAAAGAGGCAACACTGAACTGAACCGGACTGAAGATCCAGCCAGACTGAGTCAGCAAAAAGACTGGACATGCTGAAAATGGCACAAAGTGAGAAATGCATGGAAATTGTTGACCATCAGAATGAGCGGTATGAAGGCAAATTAAGATTAAGACATAAAGGCAAAAGAGACACACAGAGAAGAAGAGAACACCAAGTACATCGTTGTGAGGCGTTTATTTGCATAACATGCGTCCGATCCTCTACTATAATGCCGGTGGTAATATCCAAGGAGGCGGTGGGAAATAATCTGGCTGGGACATTTTGTATCCTGCATTTTGGATCAAGGCATTCAAACAGGTTCATATATATATATGTAGCGAATGAAGCCAACATTTTCTAGAACAAGACAGTGATCTTTTTCAGTTTGTCTTTCAGTATGCACTTACTCCTTTGAAGTTTGAGCAGTTCATGAGTAAGGATGTCACACAATCGCCGCAGGCACGAAGGGACTGTACTCCCGGTAATCGTCTATCTACCGAAAACTATCGTATCAATTATATTTTACTGTAATCGGCGCGCGCGCGCGCGCGCGCGCGCGCACACACACACACACACACACACACATACACACACACACTATTGGCTTTAAGATCCCAAATATTTGGCACAGCTGCCTTCCTCAGGGTTTTTATTTCTTACACCTGAACATGTATAAAAACTCTGTTCACACAACAGTTCTTATAATACAATTTGACTAAAAATCGATGAACAAAAGACACAGCTGTAGGGCCAAACAAACAAATATACATATTTAACAGCAATGTTTTGAGGATGGACCACTGGTGGCGTTTTTATAGCTTGTATTTACTTGCATGAAAAGTAAGTTACTGTAGGCAATTAAAGACTTTCCTGTTGTGTTTGTGTTAGCCTATGTCTTTAGCACTTAGCTCCCTTGTGTGCTGCTTCTGAATAGCGATGTACTTTGCCTTTGGACATCAGTCATTGACCAACTGAGCCAGCCTGAAATATCCAATCATTATTTCAGGGGGGCAGCGGACAAATGTCCCATTTATTTCTGCTCGAAGCAGTGTCTGTTTAAATATTGTGATACCTCAGACCCACACTGCAAACACAGTATTGTTATTCTTGTTATCCTCCTGAAATGTCCCATCATTATTTCAGGGGGGCAAATGTCCCATTTATTTCTGCTTGAGGCACTCAATGTCTGTTTAAATACTGCGTTACCTTGGACCCACACTGCAAGCAGAGTATTATTATTCTTGTTATCCTCCAGCTAGACTCTGACTTGTCATATCCTGTGGTGTATTTCTAACAAAACCAGAAGAAGTCTGTCAGCACATTAATTTGGTATAACACACCAGGGAAACTTGCATGCCAATAATTATGGTTTCTGCATATTGTGACAGGAATCTTCAAATGATACAGGGAGTAATTTCTGCGCTATATGTACACAAAGAACATCCCTGAGTGAGTCCTTGCTTAGCTGTATTGCTTCTGGTGCATTAAAATCATTAACAAACACACACACTCCCTCTCTCTCTCCCTCACACACACACACACACACACAAACTGAACACTCTGGATAAAGAATCAAGAATATTTATTTCTCCTCTGTAAGCACAGGAAATTTAGATTACAGTCACGATCAAAATAAACATCAGTAATAAATATCATCATCAAATACCAGTGACACATGGCAGCAAGCTGCACATACCACCTACCAACTATCATCACCTAGCTGCTCAACAAGAGGCATACAAAAAAGCCTAACTCTTAATGAAGTAAGTAAATAACTTGGTGTTTTATGCCCAGTCAACCACCAAGTTACTTACTTTGTTAAGAGTTAGGCTTTTGTATATATATATATCCGGCTTTTAACAAACAAACAAAAAAGGAATTTTGGGGGGGAAAAGTCAGGAGAATGGACCATAAGCAGAAAAACAACAAGACAGAAAGAGCAAAAGGATTGGTGACAAACAAATAAACAAAGAAAATAAAAAAGAGAGAGAGAAAAAAGAAAGAAAGAAAAAAGAGGAGACAGCAAAGGGGAATCAAATGACAGCCCTGAGATTCCAGGGATGATTGCAGTTAAAGGAGTTTCTTCTTCCATTTTCCACAGACTGAGAAACCTCGTAGTAAACAATGGCCAACGACTACACAGTCCCTATTTTGTGGGTCATTTTTTCCCATACTTTCCACATAGTATATATATATATTTCAGCCTCTATAAAGAGCATGGATAAAAACTGACCCATGATGTAGGAGCTGCATAGTTCAGATTATATAGATCTGTATTAATTTTTTGATGTAAACATGACAGAGTCTGTGCACAATGACATACCAGAGGAATAGCCAATATTTCAAAGTGAAGGTGTAAATATTTGTTTAGACATTATATATATATGCAATTCCATGCATTTATGGATCCATTATGATTATGACCCATGATGTACTCTGAAGGTTAACCAACTGGTCATGGTAAAACCCTTGCATCACAAATCACAAACATAGGGTTTGTGCCCTGAATGGACCCTTCTTTGCAATAGTAATAATAATAGAAATATTCATAAAGTGTGCACACACACACACTCACACACGCATACATGCACACACACACACACACAGATGTGCATGCACACACACACACACACACACACACACACACACACACACACACACACACACACACAGAGGCACACAAGTATACTGACTATCCAAAACTTAATTTACACACAGACAAACACCGACTTGATGTGGAGAAAGACAGCAGCACAGAACCAAACATGGCAGGTCTACTGTTTTGAAAAAAAGAATGTCTTGAGGTTTGATATGAAGAGAGAGCTGAGGAAGGTCACTCCATTTAGAGTGGCCAAAGACAGAAAAAGTGCAGGAACCAACAACGGAATGTCTGGTACTGGGTGTGCTGTACTTTCAATGTGCAAGACGTGGCATATGTCTTGTTGCAAACCTCGCAGACAAAGCATTCTGACCAATGTGTATCCGCTTGTGCATCTTCAGTGCTCTGGGTGTAGTAAACGACTTGCTACAATCATTGCAATCAAAGGATTTATGGCCAGTGTGGTGTCTCTTGTGCACCTTCAGTGCTCTGGGTGTGGTAAAAGTCTTGCCACAAACATTGCAGTCAAAGGGTTTGCGACCAGTATGGATCCTCTTGTGAACTCTCAATGCTGCAGCCTGGTTAAAAGCCTGACTGCACACATCACAAACAAAGGACTTAGGACCAGCGTGGATCTTCTTGTGCGCCATCAGTGTAGCTGCCTGGCTAAAAGCCTTACTGCACACATCACAGACAAAGGGTTTGTAACCAGTGTGGATCCTCTTGTGCACCTCCAAGTGACCAGCCTCCGTGAACGCCTTACTGCACACATCACATACAAAGGGTTTGTGACCAGTGTGGATCCTCTTGTGCCTCATCCATGTAGCAGCCTGGGTAAAAGCCTTACTGCACACATCACAGACAAAGGGTCTGTAACCGGTGTGGATCCTCTTGTGCACTTCCAAGTGACTAGTGTCAATAAAAGCCTTACTGCACACATCACAGAGAAAGGGTTTGTCACCAGTGTGGATCCTTTTGTGCCTCATCAGTGTAGCAGCCTGGGTAAAAGCCTTAGTGCACACATTGCAGACAAAAGGTTTATGGCCCGTGTGGATCCTTTTGTGCACCATCAATGTTGCTGCCTGGGTGAAGGCCCTGCTGCACACATCACAGACAAAGGGTTTGTGACCAGTGTGGATCCTCTTGTGCACTTCCAAATGATCAGCCTGGATAAAGGCCTTACCGCACACATCACACACGAAAGGTTTCTGACCAGTGTGGAGCCTCTTGTGCCGCATTAACGGAGCAGCCTCATTGAAAGCCTTATGGCACATATCACAAGCGAAGGGTTTATGATCAGCATGAGTCCTCTTGTGGACCATTAGTGTAGCAGCCTGGGTGAAAGCCTTACTGCACACATCACATACAAAAGGTTTCTGACCAGTGTGTATCACTTTGTGCCTCATCAGTATCCCAGCCTGATTGAAAGCCTTGCTGCACACATCACACACAAAGGGTCTGTGGCCAGTGTGGATCCTCATGTGCCTTTTCAACTTGCTGCTTGCAGCAAAAGCCTTGCTGCACACCTCACACACATGCTTTCTGGCTTTGTCTGTGCTCCCGTCACCATGGTCACCAGTTCCACTGCTACGCCTGGAGGAGTCTGCACATGCAGCTGGCTTTTTTCCACAATCCAATGAAGCTGTGTGTATTTTTAAACAGGTGAACTGACCAGAAGCAGCGGGGCAGAGGTGACACACAGGAGATTTGTCCAGTGATGAGGGTTTGGTAGGGATGACAGTAAATGATGATGGTTGGACCACTGTCCTGTCAGAGACAGTCTGATATCCCACACATTTCTCATTTGCTGCATAAGACCCATCATCATGTTTCTGAAAAGAAAAGCAAACAAAATAATAACACGGAAGGATTTATTTTTGTAACATCTATTGATAATCAGCAAAATGTGCATTTCTGTTGTTGTTGTTGCAAATTTCATGTATAATAAATAAGCTGAAGACAAAATAAACAAAGATAAATTGTCAAGTAAATCTAAAGTTTTTTTTTACATTACAGTTCTGTTTCTTCCCTGATGTTCATATTCTGCCAAATAGTTAAATCTGAATGTTTTCTTCATCTTTCTATTCCAGCATCTATAAAGAGTGGCAAGTATTCTACAACTGCTGTAATTTAACTCTAAGTTATATTGTTTGCAAGATAGATCATAATCTTCTGTGATACAGAAAGTGGCATTCATTTTTGGGGTTGCCTTGAGTGCACAAGACCTGTTTGTGGTTACTGTTATCTGATCAGATTATGACATGACCCACTCCGTTACTGAAATCCCAAAATTACAGTGCAGCTGCTGGAATGGTGGGTAACATTATACTTGTAATTGTATAGTGATCGCACTGGACATTGTCCTGACTGGTGTGACATCTACAAGGTAGTGAAAGTGGTTCATGGAAACCTGTCAGACAATCAGTGAATCACTGTAACCGGTTAGATACACTGTCCTCCATAGATACTGCTACTAGAGCTCTACTAGCAAACACCCCATTCCCTTCCCCATCTAGAACACACACGCACACACACACTCATGCATGCACACACACACACTCATGAACACACACACATATGACTAAGTGCCAAAAGGTGTGCATGAAAAGAGGACAAAGTAGGTCAGGAAAAAAAATATGAAATAAAGTAAAAAGAAACAGGTCTTTAGAATGTATACTGTATTGGTAATCATCACTTCAAAGTGGAAGATAACGACTTTATTAGTTTTTGAGAAAATGAGATTTGAAAGGTGAAAAGTGTATTGTGTCGGATGTCATGGATTATGACACAAAGGTGCTACTGTATGGCTGTTAAATTATTATTTTTATTCCCAACCACTTTAGACAGATTAAGGATGTCCTGACAAGTATTTACATCTGAATTTATTGCAATTTGACTTTTTACTAAAATATTGGTGCATATTTTTTGTCGCAATACCTGACATCCGACATAATTAAAATATTTACCTTAATCTTCTGACAATAAAAAAAAACTAAGTTTCATCCATTCTGCCATTCAAGCATTCTAGTGCAGGTAACAGACATATTGGAAAGTTAGTTTTGAAGACTTTGTTTCTTTTCTTGACATAGCACCAAAAAACACAAAAAGTGTCGAACATCAGCATTACAGCAAAGTATGACAATATCATAAATGTGACTTGACAGTGCAATAATTATTAATAGTTCTACATTTCCCTTCAACTACAGGTGTAAAAACATATATTTAAACACAGTGCTACATTCAACTTATGATTGTTGGCATTTAGTTTTACTTCAGACCATGAAATATAGAACATCAGCTTGCAACAAAGTGTGACATTATCATGAGAATATAATTTGACGGTTCAACATTAAGCTTTCTCTTCAGCTATAAATGTATAAACACACATGAGCTAGTATACTGAGCTCCAAGAGTATGGCATTCAGCTTCTTTTTCAGTACAAGTTACATGCAGCTAGCTTATGGCATTATACTCCTGCTGAGCACTGCCAGCTGGCAATCTCACATTAGTCATAAAACATAACACAAGTCAGACACAATGCCTCTCCACACTGAAACATTCTTTTTACCAAGTCACCTACAACAGCATTAAAAAAAAAAAGTGCCTTCAATGTTTGAAGTCAAAGCACATCACACAGCACAGCGCTAAATCAAATGAAACACACACACACACACACGCATACTCGCTTACAAAGTTCAAATTCTAGTCAAGAGGAACATCCTGGAACAAATCTTGCATACATTCTGCAGTAATATATCTTGTGACTTCCTTCAGCTCATGAAATCAACAACAGTCACATCACCAACAGCTGTTCAACTGGCATGATGCAGTACCCTGTAGTACTGCGTTCTCTGACTGGAGAAGCGTGCAATCAAGCAAAGCTTTACTTCATGTTCAAAGGAACTGATCGGTTCCCAAGAAACATCCAAGATTTCAGGCCGAGAGAATGTGCATGTTCCATCTTTTCTACCAGCTACCAGAAAGCTAATACACGCAAGCTCCAGCAACTCGTCTTTTTGAAGCACTTCACCAATGTAGGTTTTTCCACCCCATAAAACTTGGTAAAAAGAGTGAAGTTTCACTGTCGAGAGGTGCTGTGTTCAGATCACAAGCGGAACAAAGTGGTTTGGGATCCAGTTTTCCCCGACAGCTCCATCATCGCGAATGGTTGTCCACATGATGAACAGCTTGTGGTCTTGGGAAACACCTGGAGCTCTGACTATCTGATTACAGTGCAACCTGTAGAGGGGACAGCCCATGGGTGGGTGAACTGACTGGATAGAACATCCTGTTGCCAAGGAGGCAGCAAACAACTCACAGAGGCCTGTTAAAGAGCTGCGCTTTCTGACAGCCATGACCTCTTCCTGAAAGGCAAGAGCCAGACAGGGATTTGAGGAGACAGAAGTCATTGAAGCGACTCGAATTATCTCCTCAGGAGTAACAGCATCATGCACACCACACCAGTGCTTGCCATCCAGAAACAGCTGTGGATTTGTAGCCATCTCTAGAACTGTTCTGCAACGAAGTTCAGTGTGATGCCTTTCACTGCCAAACAGCAGAAGACTGATGGATCTGAACAAACAATTGCCATCTGCATGAACATCCAGGGGAAAACATCGGTTTTGAACCTCAGTGTCCAACAAAAGCCATGCGGACCTGTCCACAGGGGTACCAACAGGGCCTGACACAGATGGAAAAGGCAGCACATACCTCTTCATTTCCTCTTTCCACCGCTGGGTAACCAGCTGCACCTCTGCAAAAGTGTTGCAACCATCCAGCTCACCACCAATACAACTGAAGAAGGTGATTCTGTCAGTCTCTGTTGGTTGGTCAAACACTGTTGGTTGGTCAGTCTGTGGTCGGCTGTCAGTTTCAGCTGGTTGGTTCGTCTCGCGCTCTTCATTATCGGTCCATTCTGATTCTGAGACAACAGGGCTTTCAGTGTCAGAACTGAACTGGCCAGGAATTTCCAACTCTGAATCAGAAGACACTTCTGATGCTTCTGAAGGCAAAGGTTGCATCATTTCAGCCTTCTCAGGTGTTAATGGAGCAGGGCCGATGCAAGGCATGCAGTTGTTTGGGCCAGAATACTTGAGCTTCACTATCTCCCACTCATCAACATGGTCCGCTGCGAGACAGGACTGGTACTGATCCAACATGCATGAGGAACAGAAACATGACAACTGTCTTGTTGCAAGGACACCAGGAGCCAATGCCCTCAAATGATGCATTTTTCTTGACCCAGGAACAGTTGTCAACATGCTCGAATTGACCTTTCTTTCAAGTTGGTGCTTCTCGATCAAGAAAAACTGCTGCACCTTGTGACAGCAGTTGCCTGCCTCTGCAGACGCAGAAAGAACCCTGCAGCAATGCGTGTACATATCTTGAGCATTTCTCACTGTGACCCTTTCACTAGCAATGTCTCTGGCAACAGCTCTTTTGACAGCATCCCTGCACCAATCACAATCATTCTTACTGTGACGAGCACCAAAGAAAACCTTTTCTATTGCCACCTTGCTGGAATTCAAGACCTGTGTGTGTGACAGAAACAGAAATGGGAGTTTGGATTTGAATTGGGCGGCACAGCCATCACTGACTAGAACTACCTTCTTCAAACTGTCAACAATGCCGGACAGGTACTGTAGCACTTGCTGCACACACACCTGGGCAAGGTGAGCATCATGACGCAAATCATCACTAAGAAACACCAGGGAGTCTCTTCTCAGCTCACCACAGCCAGACCTGGAAAAAAAAAAAAAAGGAAATAGGGTGACTTGTCGATATGCCCAATGTGCGCTCTGAGGCTCATCCTGAAAACGACAAAGGAAATTTTCCGCGAAGTCACAGGTGGCCAGAGCCCACCCCTCTGGCAGCTCTTTCTTCAGTGACTGAAGCGGTTTCCGCTGCCATTCTGCATTGAAAACATGCCGGCTAAGTGGGCCAAGTTCCTGCAGGAGTTCACTCACACATTCATCCACTGTGCCACTCTTCGTTACTTTCTCCATTCTTAATGACTTCCCCTCTTTCACATATTCCCATTTACTCCAATCAACTTTCTTTCCCACATTCATCCCCAAGCATTCTCTCAGTCGTCTGCCCACTCGCTCCACACCACACTCAGAGCATTTTCTATACACACACAAGTGGTGAGGAGCATCAACAAATTTGCACATGCTCTCATTAAGCAATTATCTCACACTCGCATTTTTCTACAAGCTGGCAGTTCATTCTTTTCAGCTTCAGTTTTGGGTTCAGACACACTTCACACAAGCATTGCCGGAACCTCAGCTTCTTTATAGACGCAATGTTCTGGGGTTCATGTCGATGAAACAACCTGAGGGACACCCTGGATTTTGTGGCCTTCACAAACTCCCTGTGAAGTTCACTCACTGGTCTGAGCAGCTGCTTTTTCGCCGAGGCCCTGCAAGGATCATCAACAGAATTCTTCTCAAAATAGTCATGTATCAGTCGTTGGGTGCTGCTGGGAGCCCTTTTGGAGTATGGAGAGCTCACCTCCGGAGTCTTTGTCATAAATCTCTGGGTGAGTCCCACATCACTGATGTTGCTGCTGTCTCTAAAGGCTTCAGCCAGCCTCCATTTGTGCAGCAGAATGCGTTTATCCCTCTTCATCTTGATGCTGGTGACGTGGGTTTGCAGCATCATGTTCGGAGACGGAGTCTTCTGTGGTGTCATCGTGGTTACGTTGAGCTCCTGCAAAGCTGCCTTTGTGCTGGTGTCGGCTGTCTTCATCAGACCTTTGAAAAGGAATGCAAATTTCTTCCCCCTCGTTCTGAACTTTTCCCGACCACACCGGACTGCTCGCTTGAAGGATCCTTCACTGGGGTAGGGGCAATCAGTGGACTGGAAATCCAGCTGAGCTTGTACAGCCTTGTCTGTTTTGGCTCATAAAGCAGCTCTTGACTCGTCCTTCTGCTGGTAATAGCGCACCATCCTCTTTTCATTGGCCCGTCTCTTCTTCTGGGCCGACTGGTTCATCCGATGCTTTTGGACAGCAGCGTTGTTCGCCTGCCTCTTGGGTGCTGCCTTTTCTTTGTCCAGCCCGGTCTCTGGGCGTGCAATCGCTTCCCTGGTTTGCTTTGCCTGCTTCTGCTTTTCCCTGTAAACACACACATATCACAACTGAGGAAAACGAAAGAAGGGAAAATACATTTGTACATCTAAGTGACTGGTCTGAGAACCAAGACAAGATTGTAAGAGCAACCATGCTTACGGGAATCAAATTCAAAGGGCAGTGAATTACCATCCTCCAGATCAGGAGATTAAAAACTCTATAGGTGAAGCACAATGGCAGGGTAATAAACAAAAAGCTGGATATGTAACCTTTCTTCCATCTCAGTTATCCACAGGTGAAGAACGCCAATAACCTAGCTACCATGCTCATTTCATTGACATTTGTCATTGTAGTAGTGTAAATCTGAAATGTCATGCAAAATACTAAACTAAAATCAAATTATGCACATCACATTACAATTTGTTTAGAACTTACACGTAACGCTTTTGGCGCTGTCTACGCTGCTGTTTTTCATGTCCATTTGCTCTTCGGACTTTGGCTTTTGCCGATTCCGCCTTGCCCGGGCTTTGTCGTTGTCCTTCATCAGCTGGTAAAGAGCTGGGTCTTTTGCCGATTCCGCCTTGCCCGGGCTTTGTCGTTGTCCTTCATCAGCTGGTAAAGAGCTGGGTCTTTTGCCGATTCCGCCTTGCCCGGGCTTTGTCGTTGTCCTTCATCAGCTGGTAAAGAGCTGGGTCTTTTGCCGATTCCGCCTTGCCCGGGCTTTGTCGTTGTCCTTCATCAGCTGGTAAAGAGCTGGGTCTATTGCCAGCGCCGCTCTGTAGGCTTTGCATCTCTGTGCACTTGTTAGTTTATTCCTGATGGAAGATGCTGTGTGGGTGTGAGTCATCTTACTACGAGTCCTGGTCATGATGATAGTTGACACTACTTTTATTTGAGTCTGAAAAGATAAGACAATAAAAAGAAATGTGAAAATTTCAACAACAAAAATCCACAAATATAACAAATAATTCAATAAACTGAAAACATCAAAAATAAAACCAAACAAGCAAAATAAAAAGTCTTGTAATTTATAATCAATAAAAATAATGGATTTTTTTGATCTTACTTTATTAAAAAAAATAAAGCTGTTAAGTTTCATGTCTGAAGCAGCAAACCACTCTTTTTAAAACATGAATTTTTGTTGTTGTTATTACCAGACATTCCTGATTTCGCAAGTCGGTCTTGTCAAACAAAGTGATGTGCAATGTATAAAGTCGGATTGCTATGAATATATATATGATAATTAGCATTAATATTGTCACATTTACAAATAACTGCACTGTGCAATCAGATGTCAGTGTTACGCCCCATGCTGGGCATCGGACATCCACATTACAGCATGTGCTCATGCTGAAACATGTTTTATTCCAATACCATTACAATATTCGCCAACGCAAATTTTACTCGTAACGTAAAAATGACATGTGGTCTTACTTCGTTCTAACCTGAACACAAAGATTATCTAAATAATTAATAACTAGCTGATTTCAGAAAAGAAACCTAGCAAAACTGTGATCAGACGTCATTATGGTTTGGACGACATGTCCATGACAATAATTACAACGTACCTTTCGATGTTCGTAGGCACGGCTCCCTGCATGCCATTTGAGTCAAATAGACCAGGACGTGTCATGTGGTGCCCTCGTGTTTCTTGACAAGTGTAAACCTTTGTTAAACGATCGGATGTCATATCTTGCAACAAAATCAGAGTAACAGCCAAAAAATATAATGCATCGAAAGTTGTTTGTTTAAATTTTATCCAAGCTGCTGACTAATTAACTGCAAGGCTGACATAGATGATGACGTCACTTCCGCTCATGTCAAAGGTCAGAGTTGTTATCTGTCTCTTGCTGAATCTTTTTGTTTCCTATTGCAACACAGATGACGTCCGATTGAACAAAGTTTTATACGCTTTTTACAAAAGCATAATTTAGTTGAAGTCTTTCTGATGCATCTTTTGCATATAAATAGACATGATAAATATCACCTTTCCTTGTTTTCTTTTTCGAAGTGATGCCAAAAGAGACAGGCTCTGTGCCGCTGTCCGCTTTTCATGGTTGAATTTTAGCGGTAAAATCAGACTTTATCGCACATATTTCCCAAACTACTTCAAATTTAGTGCTGCAACTATTTCAGCTATATCCTCGTTCAATTTCACACACATGCAACCCACACGCATGAAGATTTTTTTTTTTTTAAACATTTTATTTTCAGTCAAACCAAGTCACCCTTTGCAGACACACCTTTTGGCACTTAGTCATACACACACACACACACTCACACACACTGCACTCTCTCCGTGTGCTGAGTTTATTTTTATTTTAAATTTGAGGACCAGTCAAGCACAAAAAGAAGCGGGTATGTATGACCAATTGCTGATTTTGTTTCAGGTATTTGCTGATCTTAACTGCTAAAATATTGGAATTTACTGGTAATGTGAACCCTGTTGTATCCTGTCTGAAAGCAGGTACTGGTGTGGGGAAATGGTGCCACGCATTAGTTGTAACTCTTACCTTCTCAGCCAACATAGCCATAGGGTGAACTGCAGGGTTTCAACTGAGGAACGCTAACAAAGAAAGGAACAAACAGTAATCTGTGTGTGCTGAAAAAGAGTTCAAACCTTAGCTTTCTCCTCGTTCGTCCCCTGGTGTCCACAGGAACCACCGCCGTTGACTGGACCACTTCCAATGTCAGAGGGAGACAGGTTGTCATCCACAGGGTCATCCTCCCTGTCTTCTGTCAACAGTCACCAAGAAACTGTGCAGTTTATACACTTTGTGCAGGTAATAATCATACACAGTTTAAAAGTGATAGGATAAGAACTTACCAAGAAAAGAAAATGAGCAGTGTTACCTTTCTGATTCTCCTGTGACCTTGAAATGCTGTTGAGGCTAGCCGTTTCAGAAATGGCATGAGCAGTATGCACATGCATTTAAAAAAAAAAGAAAAGCAGGCAGTCACAACAAAGAAGACAATTCTAAATCAAGCAATAATTTATATAATACAGTCTATCAGTTTCAGCTTTCTGATGGAAATGTGACCTAAATTTTCATCAAGCCTTCAACTTCACGGTCACCAATTAAATGGTCATCAAGGCCGGTATAATTTCTATAAATATATATTTGTAATGCTGTAGACAACTCACTTTTCATGGGATCCTGCACAGCCCATGACAGCGGTGTCTCTTCAGCAACATCAATCTCTATTTTCACTTGTGATGCGTGTGATGAGTCAGACTGGAAACAGTCCATCATGTCATGGCCTGAGACAGACGGCACTGGAGCGACGGCAATGTCGGCCTCTGCCTTCACTCTCGGTAGTGGTACTGATCTTGAGTCACCGCATGAGGCAGATAGCGCTGGCACTGCAGCAATGTCAATCTCCATCTTCACTTTTGATGCTGATGGTGTTGGCGATGCAGCAACGTCAGTCTCTACCTTCACCTTCGGCACATCACTTGGGTCAGTGCAAGAATCAGTCTCTGCAAAATCGGCCTCTGTCTTCACTCTTGGTACTTTTCTTGAGTCACTGCATGAAGCTGATGTTGGGGATGCTGCAGCAGAGTCAGTCTCTGCCTCCAACACCCGTATGCCTTTGAGGTGACTGCAAGAATCTGTCTCTGCACAGTCAATCTGCACCGTCACCCTTGCTATTTCTCTTAAGTAACAACAGTCCACTCTGCCACATCGTGAGGCAACTTGCGGCAACTCTTCAGCAACACCAGTCTCTTTTCTTTTTGTTTCCACTCTTTTTGATGGGTCATAGAATTCCATGGTGTTCAGAGCTCAGGAGCTGTGTGAAAATTGAGGTGGCTGCCCTGGGTTCCCCATCCTTACCAGTCCTTATGGTCTCTGTGGATGTAAAGCAACACTGAACTGAACTCCACTGCACCACAGTGTAATATATAGGGGTGTCTGTCAGTAGCATCAGACTCTTTTTCCTTTCTGTTGTGTTCTAATGTCTATGCAAGTGATGAATCAAAGTGCTAATTGATGGGTCAAGCACAGTTTGCATGGACTACACTCTGTCACAGAGAGAGGTTACTTCTGTTGGCTCCTGTTAGTATCACCGAATCAATTAGGCTTTGACATGTTTCTTTTGTCTGACATACTCTGAACCTGGAACCCAATGAATCTCTTATACATACATGTTGATTTTATTCCATTGTTTCTTATTCATGTGTGGCACCCACAATTTCCTTTGACTGAAATAAAGAAGTACTTGATCTGACTTGACTTGACTTGAGAAATGAAGCTAGACACCCAAGGCCCGCAAACTTGTCCAAGTCCTGAAGTCGGCTCTCACACAGCATCCAGATCTGTTTGACATCAACACACAAAATACAAGTCAGTGAATCAGTCAACTGTCATAACATTTATTCATTCATGAATACTACACTCTTTAAATACATCATGCTACATGAAAACAAGTTGTATCAGTAATATTAAAATAAACAGGGTTTGTTACTGCCAGATTGTTGGGTTGTTGCAAATGTTATCAAAAGAATGCAACATTCAAGTAGCCAAACACATGCACAATGAAAAGCCTGTTTGACCACAGTTCTGTTATCATATTAAACACACGTGTACACACACACACACACACACACACACACACACACACACACACCACCTGTGTACTGCATACCAATAGCTAAAAGAATTCCAGAGATATTGGCAATGGCATGGGTAACAATAATGGTATTTAACTAAGTCCAGATTAAAATCACAGACAGGCTTTGTCATGTTGAACAGAATCATTAATTATCTGAGTGATAAATATAATTTAATTAGCTGAGAGTAGGACATGCTTATTTAATTTTATTTATTTTTACTTATTTACTTATTGCCCTGATATCACCGCACTGGTTGACTGGGTGTAACTGTAAAACACCAATTTACTTACTTACTTATTTGCAAAGCATAGGCTACCCAAGTGCATTGAATCTGCATGTCTCATTCTCACATTCTCTGTCTCCCTTCTGACTAGTTGAAATGGCCCAGGCAGCACTCAATGAAAAAGCACTACAATTTGACACAGTAACCAACAATACCAGTTACCACTGATGAAGAGGTCAATAAGTTAGTGTTTTCATGCCTAATGACCTTGCAGACATCGCAAAGGTGTTCCAGATGTGTATCAGTTACTATCACCATGAATCACGATTCACATCCAGAAACTGGGCCTGTCATTGTCAAAGGCAAAGTGTCATACCTTGCAGAGGCTGCACCTAAACTCGGTAAAGTCCAAGGAGACAGTCGGAAATTCCTGGACCATTTCAAAAGTTATTTTGGGTCACAAATATCATCATCACAAATATCATCACAATCATTAAATGAGATCCGTATCTACTGATTACAGCCAATATCTGCAACAAAAGGTGAGTTTTTTTCATATTATATTTTTGTCTTGGAAAGTTTGATTGTTTTGAGTCAGCGCATGTTGCTTGCCATTGACATTTGACCTTCTTTCCCTGTAAGTGTAACAATGTGAACATTTCCTTAGTGCTGATTTTGGAAAGGCAATCGTACTCATGACTCAGTGTTCTGAGACTGCAAAAAAAAGAGTACATTTTCTGTGAGTTTTTACTTGCTGTAGCTTGTTAATGAGGCCGCTTACCTAGCAGCACTTCATAGGCTTTGTTTGCCATTTGCATTCAGTGATGCCAACTTGAAACAATCAAACACAAAACTATATGGAAAAACTCACATTTTCATGCTTTTGAGTTTTGTTGTGAAATCCACTGTAATCAGTATCTATATGGAGTTTTGTTGTGAAATCCACTGTAATCAGTATGTATATATATATATATGGGTCGTTCTCAGAAACTGTGTACCAATACTGTGACATAGGTACCAAAAAATCTAAATGCATCAAAACTCCTAATATGTAAGTTTACTTGATGTTTAACACCTACTGCATGTGAGGAATTGAAAAAAAAGATAATCTGCACTATTTAAGTAGGACAAAGGGGGGGTCAAATGACGCATACTGCCAAGAATTAACAGTGTAACATGGAAACCAAACTTACCCAAATACTGCACCTGTTACACACAAAAGTGACATCTTCAGGGTATTTTACATGTCATTTGCTATAGTAACAGCAATGCTATCAAAATGTAACCCAATTATTCCATTTTAGTATGTTATTTGATTAATTTTAAACATGACCATAAAAAAAAATTTTTTTTTTTTTTTTTTTGAGTGTGTGTGCGCACAAAGTACTAACTACTATACAGTATGAATTCTTTTTATTTAAGTGTATTACCAGCATATAATGTCTGATCATGTAATGAATGAACAAATAACGAAAACACCACTGTTTTGTGTTTGAACAACTCATTTTAATAATCTGATTAACCGCGTAACATGGAAACCAAATCACACAGAAGCAAGAACATCAATCACACAAAACAGAAGAGAAGCACTAGGGTTCTAGTGTAATACAGCTGCTTTCCTGTACAGGTTACTGAACACTAAGTTTATAACCACCCACCCCCAGAAAAGCTACTGTAAACATAAACACTACCAACTAACCCACCCACCCCAGGTTACTGAACACTACACCCCCCTCCCCCTCCAAGTTACTGTAACATAAACACTAATTAGTTGGTAATTGGATTTTAATGTACTGTCAACCACACAGGGTCACCCCAGCCGGACAGTCAAACTCGGGTCATATTCATAAGCAAATTTATGCATGTTTCTAAACTCTTCTCATCCTATATAAAAAATATAAACCATTTGTCAAGTCAGTCCACAAAACCAATCACTTTGCAAACATAAAACATACATCCACAAACATCACACACAAATATTTGAAGAGTTAGTCACTTCAATATTACCCCTGTTAAAGGAGCACATTAGCCTTAGGCTAGGAAATGCTGGTATCATGGACCATTCCGTCTAATTTATTGATACCAGAACAAATAAAAAATAGGAATGGACACAATTTAAAATATTATATAAATACATAATGGAAAATACCAATACCATATGGCAGCAAGCTACCAACAGTCATCTGGATGCTCACCAAGAGCCGTACAAAAAAGCCTAACCCTTAATAAAAAATATTTGAGAGTTTTCTGGGGAAAAAAGGAGAATCAACCATTTGTAGAAAATGATGACAGAAAGAGCAAAAGGACTAGGCAGATTCCAGAAAGGGGAACGGGTGGGTGAACAATCTTGGTGATTTGTTCTTTTGGCAGCCAAGACTCATCCACCTACACAAAAATGTCTGCTGACCCAGGCTTCACAGTCAGGTAGTCTAGTGTAACTTGAGGTCTCCACTGGCTCTATCCACATCCAGGAACTTGGCAAAAAAACTGACATTTCTGTATCGACCTTTAACTTCTGCCTCAACAAAATCCCCTATTGCTGGAGCTGGCTGGTGGGGGACTGGATGCCGAACAGCAGGCTGGTGGGGGACTGGATGCCGAACAGCAGGCTGGTTGCCTGGCTCCCATGCTGGCCAGCTGGTCATCTGAGAGAAGAAAAAGAAAAAAATCTCATCAAGTCACTGACCATGTCTTTATCAGCAAGTGTAATTTTCTTTTTTGTTCAGTGACTATCTTCTGAGAAGAAAACAACATAGTACAGGTGACAATGTTTGTTAAAACTGGGTGTGTGCTTTTTTTCAACAATAACAGCAATACTGACAGTGTTTAATGTTCATTAAAATGGATCATTGCAATACTGACAGTGTTTAATGTTCATTAAAATGGCTCATTATCAACTATCCCCTTGGGAAATTCCACACTGCAGAGCAGACAAAATATAATACTGTATGACAGTGGTAAAGTTCTGAAGAGACAGGTGGTCTCTTAGCAGGCAGATTCAATCATTCAGTATTCACTGTTGTAGCCAAAAAAATAAAAATCCCCTAAAACATGACTACATGGCTGGCCAATTTGAATGGTTTCCAAGCTACGACAGCAAAAACAAACACATTCAAGTTGGGTGTAAACAATATTGTTAATGTTATTATGCATTATTTTACATTGATTCAATGAACTCAAATTGAAGCTGACAGCAGTATATTTGCACACTATACCTCATTGCTGCAGGACTGTATGAAAATTAAAGTGAGAAAAACAATTATCTGTTTCACAAAACAATTGTACCACTGAATGCAAAAATGTTGCCTTCCGAATTACGCTGCTAATGGACGGATTCAGTCACTCGTGCAAGCTCAACATCAAGTAATGTTTTAATGATTTTATGGAATAAATGACGGGGAATAAAAAACTAAAAATGTTATTACGTTCAAACAAAAAGTGAGTAGAAAACATGCTAATATCTTGGTACAAATATGTGTCCGTTTAAACTTCGTAACACTGAAAGCAAAACCGCACCGCTTTCCGCATTACGATGTTAATGCTCTGACTGACCGACTTTGGCAAGCCGTGAAATTTGTCAATATCAAGTCATTATTCTAAATATATGAAAAGGAATGAAAAAACAAACAACATTTCATTATGTTCAAACTGAAAAGAACAGAAGAAGCGTGTCAGTTTTATTTCAATGTGGGTCCGTTTAACTTCGTAACATGGCAACGCGAACGCACAGCTTCTACGTGCGTGTGAAATCTTAGATCTTGGTGCATTCATTTTTGCCGATCCATGTGGGTGGAAAAAAGAGAAGCATTTGCTCCGTATAGCACCAAGACATACATTCGACCTTGCTTCAATAATACTGAGGCAGCAGCAAATTCTTAGATTTTATTTTGGTACATTCGTCTTTAACATCGTAACGAAGAAGACACCGTTTCGGTTTCCAAGTTGCGAGTGAAACGGAAGGTCGAATTTCCGACTTCTACCTCGAATTAAAATAAAAGCAATCTTGCTGTTACAAGTAAATGTTTTAACTGAAACTAATATGCCCGAAAATTTTTATGTTAGTTCATGACGGTCATTTTTGTCCCAGTTTAAAGACATTTCCATCATCCCTCCAAACAGACCAGATTTTTTTTAAATCTCACTTTTCCATGTTCTTTATTTTCTGATCACAATCTACGAGCTTTCAGAGAGAAGACAATTATAAAACGCAAACATAAAATACTCAAGAACAATAATCAGTTATTATAAAAACACCAAATGTTTTAAAAAGCACACAAACTTACCTTCAATCAGAGACTAGTGTTCCAATTTCCGTCAACCATTAGCAAGCGAACAAGGACACGGTTCGTTGAAACGAAATCAAAACACGAACACTGGTCAAACGCAGGATCCGCGAGAGTGCACATATGTGCACATTCGCCTTTCCCGCGGTTTACGCGGACTGATTCGTCTGAAATTAGGCCCTAATTCTAGTCTCAATTAAATTGATGGTGCTTTTTAGAATTAACATCGTAACATCTCAGGCGGGAAACGAAAATCTTACACATCAGTTCAGCTCAAATTTCACTGTTCAGACTCAACTTCAGGATTTAACTATCCCTGTACAACAACCGGTACTGTGTGTCGTGTGTTAAATGCTGAAAGTAGTTCCTGTGTTGAGTTTGTGAGCGCTGCAGCGTTTTCAGTTTCACGTTGTGTCCGAGTGGAAACGATGGGTTACGATGTTAATACTTTCAAAAATGGTTAATTATATACGATTTTTTATTGTAGTTGAAGACAAACGTGCTTCCAACCTAAGAAATGCATTTAATATGATCATCTGAAGTTAAATGCGTTGTCACTGTGTGGTTTTTAATGAAGTTTCTGATACATTCTTTCCAATGGTGTTGGCGATGTCACAAATCGGTGGCGCCATTTTTGATTCACTTCGCAACATCAGTCCGATTTAAAGTACATAACACACAACTCTGGCAGTCATTATTGTTTTTATTATCACTCACATCAACATGCAAGGACAAGAAATAAAAAATATTTACATTGCAATAAAAGATTACCCTCAAATACGAGTTTGAAGTTACCTACCCCAAGTGGTACACAGTTTCTGAGAACGACCCATATATCTATGGACCTCATTTAATGATTGTGGTATTTGTGACCCAAAACAACGTTTAAAACAGTCCAGGACTGATTTCCGACCATCTCGTTGGATTTTACCACAGCCAGAAACTGGGCATGTCAAAGTGTCATACCTTGCTGAGGCTGCACCTAAACTAGGCTAAAGTATTTTGAGTCTATTTGATACAAGTTTGAAATGGTGTAGCGATAACGGTAAGTACTGCAAGTCGACGTAATGAACAAGACTAACCTTGAGCTGAAGTTAGAGTTGTCATACGTATTGATCTAGTGGGTATCGCGTACATGGTATGTGATTATTAACTGATAATAATGATACTTTATAGAGCAACGCATGTTCTCTAGAGGAGTGAACCGCGACGACTCACCGAATCAGGACTGACATGGTACCGCTCCCTGCATTTTGAACTGCAGGTTTACTGCGTTGCAAAATATCAAAGAACGTGCAATGCAATGGCAGAGTACACCGAGTCTAATAAGTAATATAATAACTTGCCGTTTTACCTCCTGTTAATGTTGGTGCTTGTGATCAGCTGCGAAGTTGCCCTGGAAGAACTCCACAGTATCGCTCGATAACCAAACTAAGGGACTGTACTCTTGTGTCCATCTATTTACTGAAAGCGATCGTACGGACAATGATCTGTCGTAACTAGACCATATCGAAGTAGAAAGCGAATTTCCGTTTTTAGCCCCGTCGGTTCGCGGACCTCAGATGGTACGAGAATATGTGTGTGCGTGCGTGCGTACGTACGTGCTTGTGGTGTGTGTGTGTGTGTGTGTGTGTGTGTGTGTGTGTGTGTGTGTGTGTGTGTGTGTGTGTGTGTGTGTGTGTGTGTGTTGACGTATACATTTCATTTTCCTCGTTTATTTTCATGAAGATTAATTTTACATTCAAAATTATGCCCATCTGTCGGACCTTGCTATTAGTGGACTGAGATTTCAGACAACTTTTTTAAAGTGTTGAACGCTCTTGTTTTAGGTTATCTTTTATTTTATTTTAATTTAAGCCTGCCTACAGAACACAGCTTTGCACACTTCATCTATAGATGTTACACAATTCTGCCTAGTTGAGTAGAAACTTCTTACTTTTGCAGTTCTGGCAGCCTAGTTCATTGGAACTGTGGAGGGCTTATATTGCTTGTATTTTATCACCTGGCTGGAGATCTTCCCAGCTTGTTATTGTAGCGGGAGAGCTGTGCAAGCTAGCTCGAGTTACGGGCCCTGAGTCCCCCCACCCCCCTCTCTCCAGTCGGACGCTGCCTGCGGTGCGGTATAAAAGACCGTGCCTGCCCGGTTTCTGTTCATAGTTCAGGAGCTGTGTGAGAGTCGAGGTGGACGTCCTGGGCTGTCCGTCCTAACGAGCCTTCTGGTTTCCGTGGACGTAAAGATTTATTGAACCGTGCTTCGGCATTGGTCACAACTTGTCCCTAATATGTCAAATGACATCTGAGGACACTAAGCAACACTTCAACAAGGTTTCTGTTCATAGTTCAGGAGCTGTGTGAGAGTCGAGGTGGACGTCCTGGGCTGTCCGTCCTAACGAGCCTTCTGGTTTCCGTGGACGTAAAGATTTATTGCACCGTGCTTCGGCATTGGTCACAACTTGTCCCTAATATGTCTCATGACATCTGAGGACATTAAGCATCAATTCATCATCATCATCATCAAGGTTTCTGTTAGGGGGCGGGGATAGCTCAGTGGTTAGAGCGCCGGACTCGTGATTGAAAGGTCGCGGGTTCGAATCCCTGCTGGAACGGCGGGAGAATTTTCTTCTCCAGGGTCGACTTTCTGTGCTGACTCTTATTTCGGTATCCGTTCCACCCCCGTGTTACCACAGTAGCACGTAAAAGATCCCGGTCATTCTGCCAAAAGTGCAGGTGGCAGGTTACAGCTAAACACGCATACACCTTACGTATGTGGATTTTATTGAACCGTGCTTCGGCATTGGTCACAACTTGTCTCTTATTTCTCTAATATGTCAAATGACATCTGAGGACATTAAGCATCAGCTCATCATCATCATCAGGTTTCTGTTAAGGGGGGCGGGGATAGCTCAGTGGTTAGAGCACCGGACTCGTGATTGAAAGGTCGCGGGTTCGAATCCCTGCTGGAACGGCGGGAGAATTTTCTTCTCCAGGGTCGACTTTCTGTGCTGACTCTTATTTCGGTATCCGTTCCACCCCCGTGTTACCACAGTAGCACGTAAAAAATCCCGGTCATTCTGCCAAAAGTGCAGGTGGCAGGTTACAGCTAAACACGCATACACCTTACGTATGTAGATTTTATTGAACCGTGCTTCGGTATTGGTCACAACTTGTCCCTAATATGTCAAATGACATCTGAGGACATTAAGCATCAACTCATCATCATCATCAGGTTTCTGTTCATAGTTCAGGAGCTATGTGAGAGTGGAGGTGGACGTCCTGGGCTGTCCGTCCTAACGAGCCTTCTGGTTTCCGTGGACGTAAAGATTTATTGCACCGTGCTTCGGCATTGGTCACAACTTGTCCGGCCTAATATGTCTCATGACATCTGAGGACATTAAGCATCAATTCATCATCAGGTTTCTGTTCCATAGTTCAGGAGCTGTGTGAGAGTGGAGGTGGACGTCCTGGGCTGTCCGTCCTAACGAGCCTTCTGGTTTCCGTGGACGTAAAGATTTATTGCACCGTGCTTCGGCATTGGTCACAACTTGTCCCTAATATGTCTCATGACATCTGAGGACATTAAGCATCAATTCATCATCAAGGTTTCTGTTCATAGTTCAGGAGCTGTGTGAGAGTGGAGGTGGACGTCCTGGGCTGTCCGTCCTAACGAGCCTTCTGGTTTCCGTGGACGTAAAGATTTATTGCACCGTGCTTCGGCATTGGTCACAACTTGTCCCTAATATGTCTCATGACATCTGAGGACATTAAGCATCAATTCATCATCAGGTTTCTGTACCATGTGCTGAAAAGTGCTGGTCAACCCCACCTTCTCCCCCGAGTCTACATGCAGAAAAGTGTGTTACTCTTCCCTTAGTTAGAGGACTTGGTGCTGAACCCCCCCCCCCCCCCCACCCAGTTTACATGCTGAAAAAGTGTTTTGCTCTTCCCTTAGTTATTAGAAGACCTGTGCTGCAAAGTGCGGGCATGCATGTTTAGTTATTAAGACACCTGTGCTGCAAAGTGCGGGCACGCCATGTTTAGTTATTAAGAGACCTGTGCTGCAAAGTGCGGGCACGCATGTTTAATTATTAAGAGACCTGTGCTGCAAAGTGCGGGCACGCATGTTTAGTTATTAGAAGATTTGTGCTGCAAAGTGCGAGCGTTAATTAAGTTTATGTTTGTTTGTCTTCTTGTGCTGCAAAGTGCAAGTATCAGTTAAGTCAGTGCAAGGGTGCAACTTACTTTTGTAGGTAATTGGTACTGAGCCTATGCCGGTAGCTATGTTAGCTATGGTTTAGTGCGTAGGTTAGGCATAGTCATGCGTCAGTTTGGTTTGTCCTGGTGTTTACTGTATGTGTAACATGCGGTAGTTTAAATAAAACTGTATGCATTTCTTTATTTGGTTCGTCACTATAATGGGAGTGAGAGTATGTACTGAGACGGAGTGTGGTCAGTGCGCACGTCTGTGAGCGTACCTCAGTGTTTTCGTCATGTTGGTACATGTGTACAACTTCTGTCTCCCCATATCTTTTGTCTAGTGTCTGTTTTAAAGGGCGTATGTGCATAGTGAAACGGCACACCTACCTCCGAGGAGCGGACAAGCAACCAAACACTAACACAGTTTTTTTTCTGGATACCAAGGTCGGTCGATTGTAGTGATTTCAGTTGAACACAACGCGAGGAACTTGACATTGAAAGGCACACTACATGAGGATGACTAGAGACAATTGTTTATTCCATTGTGAGTGTCTCTCCTTGGCAATCTCCAGCCTCCCCCTGAACCTAAAATGAGGAACGGGCCGCAGGTCCGATTATATTACCAGGTAAATTTTTGTTTGTTTCGGTCTTTCTTTGAGAAACTTTAGATAACTGGATCATCGATGAACTGATTGCATGTAAAACAAAGGTTGCATGTAAAACAAACTTGAAAAGATATTTTTTTCTAACTTGAATTAAAAGCTGGTTTAGATCACTTTCAAAATTGTTCAGCTGATGGCAGAGTTAAAACCTGTCTAAAAGATCACCGATTCTGATTGTAATTCTCTTCTTTTTCCATTAATGACAACCAGTCAATATTCTGGCCTTTACTGTCATCTTCGGGGGTCTGCACAGCAGGAAGGTGAAAAGAAGGTGTGGGGAGGAGATGGGATCCAGACTCCAAATATTTGGTTTATGACACCCTTCCTTCAACAACTGCCGTATTTAGTTACACCATAGGTTCCTGAAAACTGTCAGTTAATGAGCAGTTTTTCGTTGGTGCTCAAACAACAGTAAGTTTGTTACAAACAATTAAATAAAACAAGGCACGTCATTTATAGCCACCAATAAAGTTTACACCAGCACAAATAAAACTATCGTTTGAATGGACACAAAACTCTTTTATTTTACCCGGGGTGGATGCGTCTCATGTTTGCGTGAGTGCTTGGGCGCTACGCTGCTTCCACAGTTATATTAGTACTCAAACCTTTCGGAGGGCGCTGACCGCGTCAGTGGACAGCTGTGTGGAGATAAAGAGTGCCACTTCAGTGGCGTAACCAAATCTGGCAGAGGTTGGAGGAAGGTGCCAGAAACGATGCTCGGAGTGTGGGGTGGAGGTGATGGAGGTGGGATCTTCACTGTGGGTATGATGACACCCTGGAAATGAAGGTGACAAGGTAGGGAGACTGTATTGCTTCTGGAAGGAGCTCATTCCAGGCTCTGACTGTGCCGGGAAAGACAACTGATGTGAGAGTTAACGGTGAGTGTGGTGACACGTGATCCTACCTTCAGTTGTAGCTGTAGTGACAGGTGGCCATGGATCACTCCCAAGTAAACAATATACTGTTACCAGCAGGGCTTCCATTAACGCACAAATTTGCATCCCTTACGCACTAGAACTGAAAAGGGTCCCACGGGACGTACTAAAAGATTGCCAGGTTACATTGTTGTTTTTGGCCTCAGTCCAGACTGGCTGAAAATGGGGTCATGTGAACTAGCCCTACCACTTCTTCCATCTCAAAACTGACTTTGCTACTGACAAGTGACATGAACACATTCTCCCAAACTTCATGGGATACAGAAGAATACACAGGGCACAGGGTATTTCAACACCAGCACATACCTAACACCAAGGTAACAATCACTTAAGGCATGTCAGTGCTTTATAAAATTATATACCTTGCAGTGGGAGACATTTTCGTCTTCTGCTTCTGAAAGGTTTAATATAACAAAACATGCAAAGAAGCTGAGGATTAAACAGCAATCTGTGTACAGTTGTCAGTGTGAAGGCTTCTAACATGACGATAAGTTTTTGTGAATTTTCAGCTGTCTGAAACAATCAGCAGAGGTTCTATTGCTAAATTCTATTCAAAGTGGTACAATAGTAATTAGGGGATGCAACTTAGATTTCGAGTGATGTTATGACAGTACACGCGTTTAATAACAGAATCAACTTAGATTTTGAGTGATGTTAAGACAATACACACCTTTAATAACAGAATCAGCCTGAGCTACTTGTATTAATACCCTGTTCTCCATTTTCAATTTGCCAGGTTGCTCTCTTCATTCTCTGTTTGGTTTTGATCTGTTCCACAGATTCAGAGCGTTACTCTAATTTGTTTCAGACAAATATTTTGTAATGGTCTTGTGTTTGAAAGTGCCACATGTATTGCTTTATTACTATGCTACTTAAAAATCCCTTTGATACTGACAGATAGATGATACTAAAACATGTTTACAGATTTGGCAGAGTAATATTGACACGGAGAACTATGAGATTAGGCCTTTGAATAAACCTATTGCTGGTATAATGAGCCAGCATACCTGATAGTGCACAACTAAAAGTGACATTGTCTGACAGAAATAAACCCAACACTGAGTTGTAGAAAGGACAAAGGGCATCATATGCACAGCAGAATACTTCAGCACAGCTGCCGTTTCATATTAGACTTGACCCTTTAAAACTGCCCAGGGACCCTCTAAAAGTTGCAGCAGGGACTGAGGGAGTCCCGGGGGACCTCCTTAAAATACTTGCTAATGGGAGCCCTGACCAGGGATGGTAGGTCATCAGTAACAAACGCATCTCAACAGACAGTGCATAGGGTTTGTAAAACTATTTATTCATGGTATTATTCCAAGCAATGGACCCAGGTAGTTTCTGTTTTCCACCAAGGGCAATAAATACATTCAACATCACCAAAACATACAATAATGCCATGCCCGAATGCAAAGACTATAACAACAAACCACACTTAGTCAAAATGGTCAGCTGCAAAACACACTCAGTCATACTGAAAGAGGAGATTGGAAAGGGGAATCATATGACAGCCCTGAGATTTCAGACAGGGGGAACATCCCTCATGAGACTTCAGATAAGGGGGGTGGGGGAGGGGGGCGGGACATCTGACTAGGCAGAAAAACAAGAGAGGCGAGGAAAAGGGAATCGAATGAGACTCCAGACAGGGCAGCCTCCCTTCTGGGGGTGAGGTTGAGGGGCCTCCAGATTTTGCAATCAGGGAAAACACAAGTATCGCAGAAAAGGGGACCAAGCGGACAGACTACACTCAAAACACTGTGTGAAGACTACACTCAAAACACTGTGTGAAGACTACACTCAAAACACTCTGTGTGAAGACTACACTCAAAACACTGTGTGAAGACTACACTCAAAACACTCTGTGTGAAGACTACACTCAAAACACTCTGTGTGAAGACTACACTCAAAACACTCTGTGTGAAGAACACCATGTAAATCCCCGCAAGCCCTTACAGAGGCATCAGGCGAGTCTAAAAGACATCCCTCACACAGTGTTCTGCAGGAAGAATTCTCACGGCTTGCAACATGTCTTCAGATAATACCGATTTGGTCAGCGAGTATGCAATTCACATCTTTACAAGAATGCATTAATCTTTAACAACACTGATACTTGGAGTACTAGTAAACGGTTCAGTTTTAGACTAGGGTAGCATTTCACCTCAGGACCATACCTAAGCCAGACTGTTTCTAGCCACAAAACTTTTGTGTCCAGTTAACTGCCCTGTACAATAAGAATACATGGAGATAAGGAGATTTATTTGCCAGAAACATTAAAATGAGTACCTGAATTTCCCTTGGTAGTGTTCCATTCATACAGTGCATTTAATTAACAAGCAGTACGCAATACAGGCCATGTAGAAATAATTAAATATAAACTTGACAATGTCATCTCAGCTGCCCTCACATTATTGGGTAAAGTCACTCCCCCCACCCCCTCAACCACCTCCAATTCCACAGAACTGTTGAGCATGCAAGTGTTTGATCAGGGTCAACTTGTAGATTTGACCACATACCCATGACAACCATTATGAATGTTACCATTATTTAAGGTCACCTCACCAACAGTAACCATAGCATGGGTAACATCAGGTCTGGAATCTGAAGAGGTGGTTCCTTGGATGATACATAGGAACGATGGTCATCACAATCCAGCGGTCATCGCAATCCAGCGGTCATCACAATCCAGCGGTCATCACAATCCAGCGGTCATCACAATCCAGTGGTCATCATCCAGCGGTCATCGCAATCCAGCGGTCATCACAATCCAGTGGTCATCACAATCCAGTGGTCATCACAATCCAGTCTCCACTCGGCAGGAGGCTCCTCCAAGGCCAATCAGAGTCGCTGTTCATGCGCAGCATTCTCAGCAGCATGAACTTGCTCATGATGCTTCAAGTCGCCAACACTGTAAAACACCCGTGAGCACTCAGAGCAGTAAGTAAGTAACTTGGTGCTTTACGCCCAGTCAACCATTACGGTTTTGGTTATACGAGGGCGAACTCAGAGCGGGAAAAGGCGCATTTTGTGCCCGCTGTCTGCATCCCTGAGGGATGATTTATCGACACGTGTTTCTCCAAGCCACCGGCTGTGGTGAGACGGGCGGGGCACTGGCCACACTGAAAAGGCTTCTCTCTCGTGTGGATCCTTGCGTGCCGCGTCAGGTCAGAGCTGGAAGGGAAGGCAGCTGAGCACTGGCTGCAGGAAAATGGGCATGGGTTGCTGGCGCCGTGCTGTCTCTTGATGTGGCTCTGCAAACTGCTGGACTGGGTGAAAACCGCGCCGCACTCGCCACACTGGAACGGCTTCTCCAGAGTGTGCTCTTTCTCGTGCCGCTTTAGCTCGTAGCTACTCCTGAACGCCGCTGAGCAGGCGGAGCACGGGTAGGGCCGCGTGTCGACTGGGGTGTGTGTTCGCAGGGCGTGCCTCTTCAGGTAACTGGGACAGGAGAAGGTGGCGCTGCACGCCCTGCATGTGAAAGGCTTGATCCCGGAGTGAATCTGCTGGTGCTCTTCGAGTTCCCACCGGGTCAGAAAAGCGGACGAACACTGGGAGCAGGGGTAGGGTCGTGAGTGACGTGTGCTTCCTGATTGTGTGGCTTTTCTGCTGACAGGGCCGAGCGAATGTGGCGTCGCAGTCTTTACACGAGAAGGGCTTCTCCCCGCTGTGAATGGTCATGTGGCTTTTCAAGTGACTGGACGCTGTGAAGGTAGAGCCGCATTCCGGACAAGGGAAAAGCCTTGCCCCAAAGTGAGTTTTAACATGTTTACTCAAGTCACCAAACTTTTCGAAGGAAGCGCCACATTCGCTGACAAATGGCATTTTTTTCTCCAGTCACCGTTACGCCACTGGACACGGACCGAGGAAGTGGAAGAACTTTACTCAAGGTCCGGCTGTTTCGGAACATTTCACCCTCAGACTGCTGAGCAGAACAACCACCGGCCCCACCGACCTCTCTACCCTTTGACACTGTGGTTCCCTCTGCCACCTCTGCCGTCTTGGACTCTGAGAGTGGTTCTTCCATGATCCCGACTGCAGATCCTGGAACAGGCACCCCCTGACTCTTCGTAGTGTTCTTCCCTGTAGCTTCTATCAGAGTCTCCTCTCCAGCACATGTCTCTTCTCTGTCTCTCCTCTCCTCTAATTCTCTGATTTGACCCTCTCTTGTTTCGATCATGCTGATTCTTGTCGGTCCCTGCACCAAGTCCAAGCGAGTCTTGCTGTCTGTGCTTGGTTCAGGCAATGAGGCATCACAAGTCTCTCTGTCTGCAACGGGTTGATGGGCAGCTTCATGGATAGCTTTGTTTGGTTAGACGCTTTCACATCACGAGAATCCTTGTTTGTGACTGCTCTGTCTTCAGAGTTGCCGTGCAGATGTCTGTCCAAAGAATGGACTGTTTTGTGCTGCTCCAGATCGTCTGTACAGCTAAAAGCAGCAGTGGAGTCGATGAACTGGAAGGGTGGTGTGAAATTTTACCATGTGTCTCTTTAAGTTGCTGGAGTGTGAGAAGACGGCCTTCCATTCGTTGCAGGACAGCGATTCCTTGTGGGCCTGCTTGTGACCTTTGACTTCTGAGCCTGATGAGAAAATAGCTGTGCGCTCGGAACAAGAGAAGATGCACTGCTTGGGAGGGTTGTGCTTCTTCAGCACATGACTTTTCAAGGAAGATGATCGCGAGAAAGCAGCTATCCATTCTTGACAAGAGAAAGGTTTTTGTCCCGTGTGAATTCTCCGGTGAACTTTCAAATGACTGTTGCTTTTGAAAGAACACTCGCACTTTGGACAAGCGAAAGGCTTCAACCCTGCATGGAGTCTCAGGTGCTGACTGAAGTGATCAAACTCGGTGAACCTGGCTGCGCACCGGTTGCAAGAAAAAGAGTTGTCGTCTTCGCTGGGTCCCTGTGTTCTGCTCTGCGCAGCAGTTTTCCCCAAAGTGTAATTTTGCTCTGGCTGCTCAGTGACAGAACTGCAGACACCTTCACTTTCCTTCACAGATGCTGGACAGGCCTGTCCTCTGCTATGTTTTACCTCCATCTCAGTTTCTGATTCTGAGAGGGTTTCCACCTTGACGGTAACCCCAGCCTCTGCACCCATGCCTGTGTCTGGTTCAGGCGCAGTGTCCTCATCCGGTTTGCTGCCTGAGATCGGTTCACCAACATCAACGCGCATGAACCTCCTCTGCCCTGTAATTGGTCGGAGGTGTGAGTCACGTTTCTTCTGTGAGTATGAGCTACACGTACAACTTAATGTACAAGCTGGCTCCAACACTGTGTCACTGTCAGTCACCGCTTTTCCCTCCGCCCCAGCTACTGACCCTGGAGCGCTGCTTGGTGTTGTTTCTGGCACTGTCTTGATGTCAGCATCTGTGTCAGAGGTTCTGCCTGGTTCCGTCTTGATGTCAACGTCTGTGTCAGAGGTTCTGCCTGGCCATGTCTGTATTCCAGCATGTGTCAGAGGTTCCACCTGGTTCCATCTTTGATGTCAACATCTGTGTCAGAGGTTCCGCCTGGTTCCATCTTGATGTCAGCATCTGTGTTAGAGGTTCCACCTGGTTCCATCTTGATGTCAACATCTGTGTCAGAGGTTCCACCTGGTTCCATCTTGATGTCAACATCTGTGTCAGAGGTTCCACCTGGTTCTCTTTTGATGTCAACATCTGTGTCAGAGGTTCTGCCTGTCTTTGTCGTGATGTTCTGGTTCCATCTTGATGTCCAGTGTTCCGCCTGGTTCTGTCTTGATCGCTTCAGATACCAAAACTGAAACAAATCAAACACACTGATCATACTGATAACAACAACAAAAACCCACCACCACCACCACCACAAACAAAAAATGTCAGCTGCATAATCATCACCTCCTCTAAAATACTGAGGCAACAAACTAATATGACCCAGGGTTACTCCCCCTGACTGCCAGAACCAGACACAATCAAAGAAATTTGTGTCAGTTCAGTTCAAGATGGTATCTATGCGCTCAGAAAAGCCCATATGCACTCCACCCCATCACTCAGAAGTTTCTCCAACATTGCCTTTGAAATGGTTCCAATGTTCATCTGATTTACAATGGCCCTCTCTCTTCCTTCCAAGGAAGATTGTCCTGCGCTTCCTCTTTCAACTCCTCTCTCCTCCAAGAGACCGATGGTGTGATGTCCTTGGTTCTGTGCCCACAGGTAGTGTCTCGAGCTCCTGAACACTTCAGATCTCCCAAGAAGCAAGCCACTTGTGAGGGTTGCTTTGCCCTCCAGTCTATCTGCTCAGCCATTTCCCTTCACTCCGGCATGTCCAGGGCAGGACACCCACAGGAGTTTTCGAAGGTGGCTGTCGACCATCAACACATTCTAGACCGGGCTTCCCATTCCACTTTTTGTAGCAAGCTCATTAAATCAGTGCGGATGATGGCAACTGGCATGTGTGGTCTGACTCTCACATCTTGAGGCAATCCAGCATGGGTGACTGCTTCCACCTCCATTGTCAAGCTGGAGGTTGAGACTGTTATACAGGCTGCACTGGTAGTTGCACCTTGCTTTGACAGTGAAGCTCCACCCTGTCTCTGTTACTGGTTGTGTTAGTAGTCTATCACCTCAAACCTGTCTTGATCCATAACTGCACCTGTAATAAAATGACGGTGTGATGCTGCTCATTAAAACAGCACTCTTAAAGATGAATTATAAATAACAGCTCATGAGCCAGGTTGGTACAGTGCACTTGCAAATATAGTAGAATGACCTGACACAGTATCTGAACGAGGTTGATGTTTTTCTTAAAATTCTGAATATGATGGTACGACCCTGCTAACTTCTTGAACCAGGAAGACACATTTAATCTATCTTATGATTGTGTCCCTGCTCAGTACCTGAACCAGACTTTTGTACAGATGTAAAAAATACCACATGACCATAACACCATGCTCACCACTTGAACCCTGTTGATGTGTATGAACTTGACTGTGCGACACAAGCTCCGTCATTGACTGTGCGACACAAGCTCCGTCATTGACTGTGCGACACAAGCTCCGTCATTGACTGTGCAATACAAGCTCCGTCAGCCTGGAACCTGGCTTCACAACTTGTGCAGATGAACGACAGGGCCTTCCTGGGGATGACTTCCTGTCACTTGGGCAGACATTTTCTCGACTGCCAGAAGAAGTTCCACAGCTAACGCTTGGTACAAATTCTGAATCCAGAGATGTGGGCTGGCTGGCACAGGCTGGGGCGCCCCATTCCAAAGGCAGGCTCCACCGTTTTTTGTTCCCAGAGCCTCTTTTTCACTACTGTCATTGTAGAAGGAAGTCTCACTTTCACAGCTGAAACCAGCTTAGCTCTCACTGCCAGCTATAGTATAGACAAATATTATTTGTCTTCATGCGCACAAATGTTGCTGTGCAGCTGACAGCTTGCATTTGACAGACTCATCTCATCCTTCTCCGGAGCAGCAGACAATGTGTCTGCAATGTGTGCCCTCAGAGTGTCTTTTCAAGTGAGAGGCGATCCTAATGCTGCACTGCATTCTGAGCAGATGAAGGGTTTTAGCACATGGTTCATGAGTATTCTCTTCACCTGGCTTCAGTTTACTGCATTTGGTGATAGTTTATCTCATAATTTAGCATTTCCAGTTCAAAATTAAAAGTGGATTTCTGCTTTGATAATGGCAGCCAGTCTGATAAGTGATATGATAAAATCATAACAGATAAGAGTTAAGGCTTGAGTGATAATGATTATTATACTGTAGGCCCGAGATCATTCTCTCTCAGTCAAGATCAACAGAAACAATTTTTTTTTTTTCTCTCTCCAGATGATGACCAGTTTTCCAAATTGAACACTGTTTTCTTGGCAACTGGGAGAGGACGCCGGCAAGACCTTCCTCTGGTTGATGTGGACAACTGACTGTTAGTGCAGCTGCTTCTCCTGAAAGATGAGGGATCCAAGACTTTGGATGAGACTGCATTCTTCCAGCAACTTCTCAAGCTGGATCTGGCCAAGACAGTGCTGCTTTCTCATCTGCGGTATTTATGGTAACAGGCCCCCTGCTGAGTCTGGTCAACAGACTGAAGAAGCTGTTTGGAGGCGAGCCACTTCCAGAACTTCCGCCTCTTCACGGCCATGGCGGCTGCCAGCAGAGATGTCAACAAGTGGAAGAGGAATCTGACCCAGGAGATGTCGACTCTGAACCAGAGGATGAATCAGAACCTGATGAATCTGAGTTTGAAACCAGCTTCAGATTTCAACAGGAGGGTGACATCGTGGCAGTCTACAATGTAGAAGATTTCTTTATCAGCGAAGTCACCAGGGTCATCAATGAGGAAGAGGCAACAGTCAATTTCTTGGAGAAGGCGGGCAGTAAAGATGCAGTTGTTGTGTACAGGTGGCCACGCTCTTAAGGTTGCACTGAAATCTCTGCAATCATGTTTGCCAAGAATCTGCAACTTGCACCTTCATCATCGTCTGGACATTCGTTCTTTGTTGAATCTGCCAAGAATTTATTTGGCAGATATCAAGCATCTTCCCATCTGAAAAATAGGGAGGACAAAATGTGCTTGAAACAGAAGATCTCAAATAGAGAAATAAGTTACAGTTACAGCACTTGCAGAGTTACTGCCCCCACATCTGAAAACTGGGGAAAAAACAACAACATAGCGTACATTTAAAACCAGACAAGATCCAGCATACCATTCCTCAAAATCAATCAAAAATCTCTGTTGCCAGTTTTATTTTATGTTAGCCAGAGGAGAAAACGTTAAGTTGAATCAAATTCAAAACAATGGGACACCAACACTTCATTTATATATATATACGACTTTTGGAATCTCAGGTTCAGCCCTTCAGTGGCTTCGTTCATACATCCTGGACAGATTTCAGGTCGTTGTTGTAAACAGCATCTCATCCACCCCACAACGCCTGGACTTTGGGGTCCCTCAGGGATCAGTGTTGGGACCATTGCTCTTTGTTCTCTATACACAGCCCGTTTCACGCATCGTCCGCCAGTCCGGTTCTGACCTCCACAAGTTTTCGGACGATACACAGCTTTTCAGTTCTGCCCTTCCCGTTGATTTTGGTAACCTTATCAAACAGACAGAGACGTGTGTCGAACATGTCAAGACTTGGATGGATTCCAACAAACGCAAACTTAACGATGACAAAACTGAGGCACTGGTTGTCGGTATTCGCTCCAGAACAGGTGTCTGCTACAGTGAGCATCTCAACATTGGTGGTAGTCCGATTCCTTTTCAGCCCAAGGTTAAAAGTCTGGGAGTTGTCTTAGACTCTAGCCTCACCATGTCTCATCATATTAGCTCTGTCTGTCGTTCTGCCTACCTTGAACTGCGTAGAATCAGTGCCATCCGTCCATTCCTCACTACAAGCGCGACCGCAACTCTTGTTTGTTCTCGAGTTCTGTCTCGGATTGATTACTGCAATTCCCTACTGGCAGGTATCACTTCAGATCAGATAGCCCGACTTCAAAGAATACTGAACAACTCAGCTCGGCTGATCTTTCGTAAAAAGCGTAGTGAGCATGTATGCTGATATCACTATGCTGATATCACTTCATTGGCTTCCTATCAAACAGCGTATTGAATACAAACTAGCGACACTGGCTTTCCACTACTTTCCACTACTTTGATGGTACATTGCCCCCTTACCTCTCACACTGTCTCTCCTCATACGCCCCCCACAGATCACTTCGATCATCTTCTGACAAACTGCTCTGTGTCCCACGTGTTAACTTGAAAAGCACCGGTGCAAGGTCTTTCCAATATCAGGCGCCTTGTGTGTGGAACTCTGTCCCGATACAAACCCGATTGTCTCCATCTCTCTCATCTTTTAAATCCAGCCTCAAAACGCACCTCTTCCGCAATGCCTTCACCTGAGTCTCTGAAATTGTCACCTTAGGCATGGGTTGGTGGAGGGGTGGTGGTGGTGGTGGTGGGGGGGGGGGGGGGGGGGGCTGCAAAGCATGGGACTAACAGGAGAGCCTGCTGTTGCCGCCACTTTTTCATCTGCTGGGCGTATGTGTGTGTGTGTGTGTGTGTGTGTGTGTGTGTGTGTGTGTGTGTGTGTGTGTGTGTGTGTGTGTGTGTGTGTGTGTGTGTGTGTGTATGCGCGTGGGTGAGTGTGTATGCGCGCGCTCGTGTGCTTGTGAGGGGGTGAGTGAGTGTGCAGGTGTCTGTGTGCATTTATATAGTAGGTGGATGTGTGTGAAATTCTTTTTAGTGTTGATGTATGTATTTACAGTATTACTTTTGTGCTTTTCTGATTGTCATGAAAGTACTTGTGCTTTTCTGATTGTCATGTTGATAGTAATATATGCATTATTTTATAGGACTTGTGATTATTACAGTGTATGTGAAATGCTTTAATATCGATGTTCGCATTTACGGTACTTTGCTCATCCTGGCTTTTTTGTCATTTTGATATTGATGTATGCATTTATAGTACTTGTACCTTTTTGATTGTCTAGCGGATTTTGATGTTGATAATGTACAGCGCCGCGAGCTTGTAAATTTCTACGGGGTATAGCGCTATATAAGAGTTATTATTATTTATATAATACGGGTTTGACAGCTGCCAGGCCAGGGTGGGTTGTTGTGACAAGGTCAGTAATAAAAATATGAAGCAAGAATGACTGCTAGCGTTATAAAATCAGATCCAAACACACAAAAGATTCAAAAGAACGCTTATTTATTGTGCCATAGACAACACGATGCAAATGTTCAGGGAAATCCCCTTCTTCAGGCCACAAAACGGCACTTCAACAGCAGTGAAAGGGTTAAAAACAATGATATGAGAAGTGAAGTAACGTATCTTTTGTTGTTGCTGTGTTCAGTTGAAAAATGATATGAGAAGTGATACCATTTTTCAGTAATAGGTTTCCTGCTGCATTGCTAGTTTTCACACCCTGTTTATCTGAATGCGGACAGACCACATTTCACAGCTCAACATCGTGTTGCCAAATACAGAAAACTTGAGTGAGACATCTCAAAGAGTAGCTGTTCCTGCATGTTTTCTGAAGCTGAGTTTCTGTGTCATTGTGTGTGTGTGTGTGTGTGTGTGTGTGTGTGTGTGTGTGTGTGTGTGTGTGTGTGTGAGAGAGAGAGAGAGAGAGAGAGAGAGAGAGAGAGAGAGAGAGAGAGAGAGAGAGAGAGAGAGAGAGAGAGAGAGAGAGAGAGAGATGTTTTTTGTAGTTGTGATGATAGTTCTGAACCAGTTCCTTCCATTAGTTCTGAGCTGGCTGACATTAGGCCACCTGCTCATGAAGGTAATCAAACCAGCTAGGAATCTGCCAGTACCAGTGAAAAGCCAAGACAGTGTTTCGACTCCTGTACTGAATATATTGTAAAATCAAAAAGAAGAAGAAGAAGTGATAAACAGCATGATGATGAAGACTGGACAAGTGGCGTTTTCACACCTAATGACATCGTACTCGTAGACATCACGAGGTTGTTCGAGAAATGAAACTCAACGAATCACATCCAGAATCTGGGCCTGCCAATGCTATTGCCTGCTATACTCTGCATGTGTATACCAGTCGAGGACTGTGAACCAATGGGGCTAAAAGTAGTAAAACTGTAAAAGGGTGTAAACGCAGATAATTATTACCATGCGAGCTGGTTTGGCCTAGTGGGAAGGTGTTAGGCTGGTAAGTACAGGGACCTCGGTTCAAATTTGCTTCGGCCCTCCGTTCTCTTCAAAAGGTGTGGCCTGTGGACACTGTCTATTGACTTTGCCCCTCACAATTAATGAAACATTAAAATGGCTCCCATGGCTGCCCATCTTAAGGCAGGAGTCATGCTCGTTGTGACAGTGTAGCGATAGGTATATAATACCACCTTCTCCCTCCTCCCCCTTCTCCCAGTCACTAATATTGTAATAAGCCTTGTGGTTTCTGTGGACATTAAGCACCAATGTTTACTTATTATTTAATTATTGCAGGTCTCTTCAACCCCCACCCCAAATACAGTAACAGGACTGCATAGCATGCTCACACGTGTACTACGACTAACTCCACCTGCACACTTTGTACACAAACTGACAAAGAGCATGTTCACCGTTTTGTTCACTGTTCAAAGTCAAAATGTGCGCGAGTAACACACACACACACACACACACACACACACACACACACACACACACACACACACACACACACACACACACACATTCTTCTACCATTCAGGACCGCGAACCGACGGGGCTAAAAGTGGACATTGCTAAAATGTGTGCGAGTAAGTAAACATGGTGCTTAACATCCACAAAAGACATAAGGCTTATTGGGGAGTGGAGGAGGGGGGTATGGACGAGGGGGAAGAGGGCGATGTTTGCGAGTTCTCTGTAGACGTGTATAAAAACATATTTATAACCGAGTCAGTATGAACACAGAGCAGACATTGCTGAATTTCTGCAGACCTCATGCCAGTCTGGGCATCAATTGGCGAACTATAGAATAGGCCACTGTGGATGAAGGCCCCTGGATGAAACTCCTGCGCCGGTTTGCAGTTCGAATCCATCCTTGTTTGCAAAAAACAACAACATACCAAATAGGAACAACAAAGAGCTAAGGAAGTGACTGATATGTTCAAATGGTTTTCAGCTGCCTTGGTTGTTCCCCTTCTTATTGTAACCGAATGTATTGTATACATGTTCCGGGCCATGACCCTATAACCTTTTCTTTCCGGACCTTTTCCTTTTTGATTGGGTGGGGGTTTTATGGCCCCAATTATCTAAGGTGTTAAAAGTTGTGTGCTGGGCCGGCAGCGTCCCTTTTCCCCCAGTGTCCCTGCAGAGGCAGGTTGTTTGTTTACTGTTGCGGCCGATGTTCATGTGTTTATCTCAGGGGTTGTTGTTCTGTTGTTTCTTATTGATGTAAATAATGTATGTTTATAATGTTATCATGTTCAGAACGTGCCTTGATTTTGGTTCTTGAATACGTGGGTAATTTCGGCGTCAGATTGCCGCCTGGTTGCAGCCGCTATGGCGT
>OY757555.1:2274775-2302967 GCA_963584105.1 Alviniconcha strummeri | reverse complement strand
CAAACGCTTGCTCCTGCATGTAAAACAAGCTCCAGCAGGTCCCATAAATTATATTCCTCATCCGCTGTTTGCACAAAAAAGCTACGCGGGTTGGACTGATAGCGATAAAGGCTAGTCGACGAGTTAGCGTTCGTCTGCCATGCAGTCGCCGACATGTTTGTTTTGTATGTTACACGTATTTCTATGTCAGTGAAAGCCACTGTACGTGACCTCGCCTGGCCGGATTTCGCGGGGTCACACACTGTCAAGCAGTCCACCTCCCCGGACACCCACACCAACACACATACGCACCCACACCCATACTCCTCACCCAACCTACATACACACACCACTACTATCATCAACCAGACTCACTCGCACATCGCTGGATCTATACATACCACAGGTCTTATTCGGACAACTAGCCTGGTAAAAACATACAGAATGGCAAGACAGTTCAGATACGTGATTGTGCCCTTTTCAGGAGTTCAACTGCAGTGGGAACAAACGAGTTTTCCGCTTCTGTTAGTTTCGTGTGCCAGCAATTGTGTGTTTGAGTGTGTGTGTGTGTGTGTGTGTGTGTGTGTGTGTGTGTGTGTGTGTGTGTGTGTGTGTGTGTGTGTGTGTGTGTGTGTGTGAGTGTGTGTGTGTGTGTGTGTGTGTGTGTGTGTGTGTGTGTGTGTGTGTGTGTGTGTGTGTGTGTTTTTGTATGCGTTGAATTTTGAAAATATTTGCATTGAAAGATCGTGTAAGCGCTTAGGGCCTGTGCGGGTTAGGCGCTCTAAGTACACAGTAGTAGTAGTAGTAGTAGTAGTAGTAGTAGTAGTAGTAGTAGTAGTAGTAGTAGTAGTAGTAGTGATCTGAACCGACGCCCATGGGGAAAGCGTTCGAAATCTCCATACAGGCAGGCTCAGGGTCCCTTAAAACAGATTCCACTTTGTGTGAGGGAAAGGTTTCTTCTGCACGGTCACCTTTGTGTGCTGACTCGTTTCTTTATCCGTTCAACCCCCGTGTTACCGTAGTAGCATGTGAAAGATCCCAGTCATTGTGCCAATGTGCAGGTGGCAGATTACAACTAAACACACATGCACCATATGTATATGGCTTGGAATGAATAAAGTGACTCTGTAAATACATGCATGGTTGTATGGTGTACACAAAACGTGTGCCGAGACGGCAGCAGCTTCACGTTACACCAGCCATGTAACAGACAAATCGAGATGTGAATACGCCACTTTCGGTGCATAAAACGCACTATACTATAAAAGGCTACAAAACCAACAAACAAGGGAGTTAATTAGCGCTCGAAAGATGTGACACAAATACAACACCAAAGACCTGGGGCGCCTACGGTATCATCTTTTATCTGACATGCGTGTAAATACAAGATACACAAACTCCACCAGAGGTACATCTTCAATACCTCTGGTGAGGATGTACCTCTGGTGGAGTTCATGTACCTTGTATTTACACGCATGCCAGGTGAGAGTTAAGGTAGATGACTCAGGTCTTTGTTGTTGTACTTCTGTTAAGTATTTCGAGCGCTAATTAACTCCCTTGTTTAGTGATTCTGCACGAGCGCCCTGGGCTACAGTCACCCATTCAGAATAACAGGCGACATGAGTGCAGTGCGTCAGCTCGAAAGCAGAGAATAGCGCTAAATAAAAGCGATCAACTGTAATAATGATAATGTATCCGCGCTTGGAGAGATCATGCAGCTAGGGGTAAGTGCGTGAAGAGCAGTAAGTAGGCTAAGTAAGCAGTTTGGTGCGTTACGCCTAGTCACGAGTGAAGAGCAATAACAACAACAACAACAACAACAACAACAACAACAACAACAACAACACACACACACACACACACACACACACACACACACACACACACACACACACACACACACACACACAAACACACACACGCACGCACGCACGCTCGCACGCACGCACGCACGCACGCACGCACGCACACACACACACACACACACACACCAGTTTGATTCTTGCCTTTTTTATTATACAATATTTTCTAATTAATAAAGGAATATCTGTCACTTCTGACAATAAAAACAATAAAAAGATTGTCGTGCCTCTTTAACGATTTTGGTTTAAAACGTCTTCTTCGAAGTACAGACATGCACGAAATAGATTACGCATTTGTTTTCCTTAATTTATTTTTAGTTTTTAGTTTTTTCTTCCCCCGCCCTCCCCCCCCCCCCCCCTCCACCCCAACAAGTAATTCGGAGGGGGGTTGGGGTGCATTGCACTAACTTGGTCTGAACCGTATATATAAATATACATGTCAGAGGGATATTTGTTTCTTGTTTTCTAAAGTGAACAACCAATCGCACTTAATTAGTAATCTGTCTCACATGTTATCTGGACATCATCACAAGTACAAAAGGATATAAGAATAACACACTTGAACCATTGACCAAAACACTTAATAAACAAGTATATTTATTTCATTTCTACATTTTCTTGATTGGAACCGGTATTGACTCCTGCTTTAGATATCGGGATAGCCAAGAATGGCAGCAATCTAGTCCACAGTCCCCCAAGCCATATTCTCTGTCTTACGCCCTGTGTAAAAGCAAGAAAATCTGTTCACGGTGTCTTACCCTGTCTTGTGATTATGTACCATCAAACTAATTTGGATTGCAAAAGTTTCAGTATTTCTGAATGTAGGGGAGCGGGGATGGGGAGTTGAGGGAAGTAGGTTGGAAGCATGGATGAAAAGTCACAAGTCAGAGGTTGCTATAACATAACTTTTATTTGCACCAACCAGGAAACAGTGTCTGTGTTGGAAAAGACGCAAGTAAACAAAATATTTAGAATATGAAAGTATGTAGTGGCAGCTAGTCAGTGCTCGCACCATCAAGTGATCATTTGCACACAATTTGCCGTATTTCACTCCCGAGTTTCGTCGGAACTATTATATGGATTTGTTTCATTTTGGTATCATTAGAAACGTCATTCTTTTATCTTTCTCATGTGTGTTTCATTGAATTTGTTGTGTGAATGTCGAAAATGTGCTTGGCCGACGAACTGGACTACTATCTGATAGCCACTATGCTGCTCTCACGGCGAAGCAGCCTGTCGCCCGAGGACCGAATGCAAGCTTGCGCATTTAACACGCGAAGCGGTTTTTCCACACTGGCAGTACACAGTTATATTTAGTGCCAAATTACGCGGCAGGAAACCTCCTGTACACTCGTATATAGTTCGTCTGGAATGCCCAAAGTACAGCGACAATATCCCTGTTTTTGTTTGTTTTGTTTTTTGAAACAGTGGTCACTTTTCGCCATTTTACGGCTCGAAAAACAAAAAAATAGGTAATCGTTATTTGACATAAAACAAAAGAGAAATTTTCGCTCTTTCTACGCAGCTACTCGGAAAATGTATTTATACGCTGTCGAGGTCAAGGTCGTGTGTTTTTCCAACCGACTGCCCGCGAGCTGAACTCAAACAAGTTTTCTACATGGCGATCGCTGCGGCGTGCGTGAGTGAGACGGCTGTTGGCGAAAGTAGTGAAGAATTACGTGAGTAGTTTGCATTTCAGTTCCGTCTTAATTCATTTGTAACAATATTAAGGTAATATCTATGTAATCATGGTGGTTACTTGTTTTTTCAGGATGTAAAATGAATAAAAATGATGCCTGAATGAGGCGACCTGAAGGTCGATGTCGCCAGCGAAAAAGTATTAATTTCTCTTCCGAGTTGTAACAGTGTTCAAAATACGAATGATAGATGATTTTAGAATGATTGATGTGCATTGTAAATTATTTTAAGCTTCTGATTGGTAATAACAGAGGTGATATTTTGGGAAAAACTAAACTATGTTGAAACCGGAAGTGGTCACAGACGAATTTTGCCGAAAGCGAGTTGAGCACTATAAAACGATAGCAACTTTGTTTCACTTGAGTTTGCAGCTATTCATTTCTATTTGTTAACTTATAAATAATTTACTTTATAACATGCACAAAGAGCATTCATTTTATGTTCTCTGACAACAAAAGACCTTCCTGATTGACGCTCTGTAGTTATCCAGTGTTAAAATGTCCTGTTTGTTTTGAATTTTGTGCATAATTTCACAACTTTCTTGATTTCTAGCAGTAGATTATAAATGAAATCCTTACTGCACTCAAGAAACAATGGAAGTATATAGAGATTTACTCACCCACCCCAAAACAAAACAAAACATGAAAATTTAAACTGGAATAGAACTGTTCAGGGGCAAGAGTTATTTATTATATGGACTGATTGAACTTAGAAACACATACTTAATTAGAGTTTCCGTTCTTTCCCACAGAGGATGAGCGGTTCTTCAAGCTAAGACGAACTTTTCTTGCAAGTGGAAGGGGTAGGCGGCCAGATCTCCCACTGGTTCTTCCAAACAACAAGCTACTGCTGCAAGCACACCTGTTGATGGAATGTGGTAGGAAGAGCTACAATGAAGTGGCAGATTTTCTGCTGCACCTATTTCCGGACATGGCAAAAGAAACACTGCGCCATCTTGTGTCCTATACCAAAACAAAATGGAAAAAGACAAAAACTTCTTCCCCTTCAGAGCAAGAGTCCTTCCTATTACAGCACTTCAACGTGACAGGGGTTGGGCCACACCTCCAAGAACACTCAATGACCAGGACCAAGCTTTTGGGACTAACAGCAGATGATGCAACATTTTCAACTTCAAGACCGGAGCAATGGACTGCTCCTTGATTTGGAGTCATTTAGGAGGAAGGAAGGAGCCACGCATCAGGTCATGCTTTCATGGTGGAGCAAACTGACTGGTTGGTCTTCAGACTTGGTTGCATTCAGAAGAATGATCAAAAAAGACCAGAGATCATAAGGAAAAACTTACCAGGACAAAAAAGAAACAGCAAATGGAGAGTTTTTTTTGTCAGTTTCAGTCCACCTTCCTGAAATGCCTATGTCATCTACAATTTCTTCTGCTACTTCCAGTCCATCAGTGCCAAGTGTTTACAGCTCCACCACTGCTAGTGCTAGTCTGTCAACACCAAGTCCCAATCCTACCGCTCCCACTCCCAGTCTGTCAACACCAAGTCCTTCCACCACCACAATGCCAAGTCCTTCGCCTTCTTCATGTCCTCAGCTCACCCCTTTTCTCAGTCCTGACCTGCCAAATGTTTCCCTAAGTACAGAAACGTCACACTCGAGTGAATATTATGCACTATCTGTTAAGCTGATGCATAAAGGCCGTGAAGTCGCATCAACGAGACGCGCCTTCACACCTTGGAGGGAGAGAATGAGGAGCTCAGGGAAAAACTACACAGTACGCTACAGTGTCTACAAGGTGCATCTTCTGAACTGCTGACAGTCCAGCGGGATCACTCGGCGACTTCAGAATTTATTCACAATCAAGAGGAGAAATGTAATACTTTGAAAGAGGAAAATACTACTTTGAGAAGGCGTCTCAACTTCTGCACAAAAGGCACCTGCAAACGGAAACTAGAAGCAAAGGAACGAGAATGTTCCAGGATAAAGGATGAACTGCAGGCAGCTGCTGCAAAGAACAGGCGTCTCCAGAAAGAACGAGACCATTTCAGGGCTCAGCTGAGAAAGATGCAACTAAATTATGCAGATTTGAAACGTAAATTAAACAGGGTCAAAGAGAAGTTAAAGAGGAAAGAACAAGAGCTACAGGAAGAACCACAGGCCAATGTCACTAACGCAGAAGAATCTCCAGTCCTCCATCTGAAAGATGAAAGAGGATATTTCGAGGATGAAGCTGTTGTTTGTGTTATGCAATTGGTAGGTGAACATGAGGTGCCTCCAGGAAGATGCGGTGCTGTTATTCAGACCATTGCCAAAAACATTCTGAAAGCAACAAATATCTGGCAGTAACCTGCCATCAATGAGATCTGCTGAGAGATTTGTGGACCGTGGGCATGTTATTGGCAAGATTCATGTGGCTGAAACTCTGCTTCAATGGGAAAATTGGGATCTGCACACACATGGGACATCTCGATGCGGCAAGAAGTATGTGTGCCAGCAGATGACAGTTGGCAGCAAGACTGTGTCCACAGGATTTACTTCAGTCGGTACAGAGAACGCCTTCTTAGGGGAATGTCAGCAGTCATGCGTGACCGTGCTTCTGTCATGAAGTCTTTTGGGCGTTCACTTGATCAGGAGAGACGGAGAATTCTTCAAACAGATGAAGAATTACAGCTGCTCTACTGCAACGCCCATTTTCGTTTGGGTCTGGGAACAGCCCGTCAGACTGTTCTCATAAAGGTGGAGAAGGAGGGTGGCCACCGCCTAGGATGTGACAGACTGAGAAAGTTCCAGTCATACAAGAGCGCCTCAGAAAGTGCTGTTTCAAGGCAAGTACAAATATTTTCCTTGTTGAGATTCTTAAATTATGCAGAGTAAGAAAGAAAATAATTACATATGTTTATACATGTGTTCAGTATATGTATATATACATTCATTCACTTGCAGGATTTCTTTCGTTGGTGCAGAAAGTTCCAATCTTGGTATGAATACCAAATGCAGCTTCTACAGAACAAATTAAATTTAACAGTTTAAATTTTAAATATATTTTTACATTTTACATTTTTACACACAGAGTACCTTGAACATCACAAAATGACATTTCTGAGTGATACTCTGGCTGATGATGATGCATCACCATACTAAGTTTGACCGATCAGAGATACTGTCCGGGCAAACATTCACTGAAGTTCAGAACCTTCATTGTGACCTTGACCTTGAATACAGCAAAGCAACCTTTTTACAAGATACTCCATCTTATGAACATGCACTGTCAAACTAAGTTGGTCGCCCAAAAAAATCAGCAGTTCAGAACATATAAGAGAAACAGTCATATTTGATTGTATGAACCGAAATTCAGTTACTGTGACATTGACCTTGAAGATAGAAACCTATTTTTCGCATATGACGCTCTGGCTTATAATGCTATCTCACCATACTGGGTTTGGTTACAAATGGTTGAGCGATGCATAAGATATCATCCAAACTAACATTGACTGAAACGTTTCACCTTGGTTATGACAATGACCTTGAACACAGCAATCCAACATTTTCACTGAACACTTCTTTGCTTATGATGAGCTACACTCAAATTGAGTCTGGTTGCAAAAGACTCGCTGATTTAGAACTAATAAAAGATATAGTAGAAACTGTCATATTTTGATTATATAAGCCCACATTGTGACCTTGACCTTGAAGATAGAATCCCATTTTTTCGCATGACATTCCGGCTCATAGTGGTGCATCACAATACCAAGTTTGGTTACAAAAGACTGCAAACAAACACATGAGTGGGAACAAATATGTGTCACGAGCGTTATATCCCTCACCCCTGAAGACACCACAGTGCTTTCCCTTTTCTAGTAAAATAATACACCACACACAGCGCAAAAAGAGGTCAAAAGTTTCTGCCGCAAGTCAATTGATGTGGACTGGTACGTCAGGGTAGGTCGAAAGTCAGTGGTACAAGCAGAAATAATTTGTGTGTGTGCTCGCACGTTACACCATTGTAAGACACCACGTCAACCACCCCTGAAGAAATGACTGTAATTTATTTCGTATCCACTCTTTTGTCATCAAATAGGCATTAAAAATAAGGTGAAATGTGGTTACCTACTAAGCTGATGAAAAAAAGACATTTTTTTTAGTTTCCGTTGTGAACAAGTCACAATATCGTAAAATACACTCGGAACAGAAGACACCATCGGTAACGTGCGAGACACTGATTATCTTTCCTTTATTTGGAGCTGTTAATTGCAAGCAACACACAATAAATACAATTTGTATGTAAGAACTAGCCTCCTTCTTTATCATGGAACCTGTTTTTATTCAATCATGAACGATTCCAAGGAAATATCTGCGATCAGCTAACCTTCCCAAAGCCATGTCACAAATGGCGGCCATGAAAATGTGATTTTTAACAAAAAAGGCTCACAGCGCAAGAAATAATGATGCACTTACCCGTTATGGCATTTCCCTTATTTCTCGTGTAAACGGTCGGTGATGGAAGTTGCAGGTTGGAAGTAAGGAACAACAAACAAGCCATAGCCAGAGGTTCCTGATTTTATTTCTTCTTTTCTTTTGGATGGTACATGCGAGAGGTCGTTGTTATTCCCTCTCGCCCTCTCTCGCTCTCCCTTATAGTGACGTCTCATAGTGACGTGTAAATCACAACACGTAGCGCATACGTAAAAGATCGACTGACGTACACACACGAAAGAACACCGACAGAGCGACACACAGAGTACATACAACAACACAAACACAATGTGCAAATGCACTCTGTTACACTCCAAACACATTACATCAGAAATATAGCGGTAGTTTAAAAAGTTTCATGTTTCAGTTTAAATTTTATTTCATCGGGAAAGCGGCACCCTCTTTGGTCCAGTTTTAAGGAGAATGACCTGTGTGTGTGTGTGTGTGTGTGTGTGTGTGTGTGTGTGTGTGTGTGTGTGTGTGTGTGTGTGTGTGTGTGTGTGTAAGCGTGCGTGTCTGCGCATGTGCCGAGAAAGAAAGGAAAGACAGAGAGAGGTAGTAAAACAATCGGATGATGCATTACTCGTACTCTCTCTGTCTGTCTCTCTGTCTCTCTCTGTCTCCCTGTCTCTGTCTGTCTGTCTGTCTGTCTCTGTCTGTCTGTCTGTCTGTCTGTCTGTGTCTGTCTGTCTGTCTGTCTGTCTGTCTGTCTGTCTGTCTCTCTCTCTCTCTCTCTCTCTCTCTCTCTCTCTCTCTCTCTCTCTCTCTCTCTCTCTCTCTCTCTCTCTCTCTCTCTCTCTCTCTCTCTCTCACACACACACACACACACACACACACACATCACAGCACACACATACAACTGGGAGAAAGTTAAAACAAATAAACAAAAAAGGGGCACGAGGCAGTCCGAAGAGGAAAATGAATGACTTTTTTTCTCTCAACTAGATAATCATGTTGAAATAGTGTGTGCATGTATGTATGGTGGGGTGCGATGTGGTGGTGGAGGTGACAGGTTAGACTTGTGGCTGAGAAGCTACACTGGGAGATGACGGATTAGACTACCACGACCGCTAAAAGTTCTGACGTCACTATGGCTGTATGACCACACACACACACTCACACTCACGCACACACACACACACACACACACACACACACACACACACACACACACACACACACACACACACACACACACACACTACACACTACACACTGTCAGTAAGGAAACTGCTATTTCCGTGGCTGTAGCCACAGAGACTGCAGGTCACGAGGTTCACTCTGGAAACCGCTTCCACACTGCAGTCTGCACCCGCTGCAGGCCCCCCGCCACCACGACAGCAACACCACCAACGGCCACAACCACTCACACAAGATGACGACGACGACGCCTCGTTACCACGCATACATCTGACTCACCGAAGGGGGCCAGGTTGAGGTAGCTGAGTGAGATACGTAGAGAAACAAGCCGTTGAATCTTTTAATCTCGTTGACGTCGTCACAGTTCTGTCAGAGGATGGAGCATTCTGTGTCCTGACGACGTGTTGATATCTACTGACCCGTCATCTGGATCGCGCTGACTAACTGTCGCTCAATTGCCAACGCCACACTACCATCCCCGTATTGCCTTGTTGTGTACGGGTCGATGGCCTTCACAAAAAAACATGCGTCAGTCAGAATGTCTCTGAAATTAATGTTCCTTTGAAAATTCTGTAGCAGGAGTGTCAGAGACGGCAGAATGGGGCTGGGTGGGTTTCCCACTGCTGAGGCATTGTGTGGCAGCAGTAACGACATGGGGCTGTATTCTCTAAGCCTGTATGGATATGTAGATATGGTAAACTGGAATTATTGGAGTGGGGACTCCCCCCCCCCAAACCCCCCTCCTTACCCCCCCCCCCTTCCCATATCCAGTACCCACCTCCCTAGTCCCTATCCCTAATACCTCACTCAACCCCCCTAGTCCTGGTCCCTTTTACCGTTTCAGTACCCACCATCTTGGTCCCCAGCTCTTAATACCTTCACCAAACCCCTAGTCCCCACCTCGCTAGTCCCCACCCCCTAGTCCCAGATCGTAGCCCCCCCCCCCCCCCCAGTCCCCACCACCACCCTAGTCCCCACCCCCTAGCCCCAGATCCTAGTCCCTCCCCACCACCCTAGTCCCAACCACCTTAGTCCCCACCTCGCTAGTCCCCACCTCGCTAGTCCCCACCCCCTAGCCCCAGATCCTAGTCCCCACCACCCCATCACCCTAATCCCCAGACTCTAGTCCCCCCTCCAACCCCCTAGTCCCCCACCACCACCCGAGTCCCACCCTAACCCCCTTAGTGCCCCCCCTAGTTCCCCCCCCCCCCCCCCCGCCCACGCCCCTAGTCCCCACCCCTTTAGTTACATAACTATGCAACTTGCCTGCTAAGCCGGGCTGTGTACAGCGGGTCCACTGGTCTGTGGGGTTCAGTCGGCACCCCACCCTGTGTTGTATCAAAGATTATAGATACATTTCTAATCTTGTGCTGTATGCTTGACAGCGCGCGGACTGCGTGCCTTTAGATTGCACAACCGACAAGAGCAAAATTCGTCACTGCATGGTTCGTTCAATGTTGTTTTACGTCCTCAGAGACTACTATTATACGGGCCATCTGGCAGAGTTTGGAGGAAGGTACCGGAAAGCGATGCTTGGAGTGTGGGACAGTGGCACACTCCGAGCATCGCTTTCCGGCATTTTCCTCCAAACTCTGCCAGATTTAATTACGCCACTGAAGGGGCACTCTTTATCTCCGCGCAGCTGTCCACCGATGCGGTCAGCGCCCTCCGAAAGGTTCGGGTACTAATATGAATGTAGAAGCAAGCTAGCGCCAAAGCACGCACGTAAACATGAGACGCATTCACCCCTGGTAAGAAAAAGAGTTCCGTCTCGATTCAAACGATTGTGGTTTTATTTGCGCTGGTGTAAACTTTGTTGGCGGCTGTAAATGACACGCCTTGTTTTATTTCAGTTGTTTGTAACAAACTTACTGCTGTTTGAGCACCAACAAAAAAACTGCTCGTTAGCTGACAGTTTTCTGGACCCTATGGCGTAACTAAATACGGCAGTGGTTGAAGGAAGGATGTCGTAAACCAATGCTTGGAGTTTCGGACAGTGGTTGTCTGTTTTTAGGGTACGGGGACTGTGTGTGTGTGTGTGTGTGTGTGTGTGTGTGTGTGTGTGTGTGTGTGTGTGTGTGTGTGTGTGTGTGTGTGTGTGTGTGTGTGTGTGTGTGTGCGCGCGTGTGTGTGTGTGTGGGGGGGGGGGGGTATGGAAAAGGGATCCGGACTAGTGGGGTTGGTTTAAGGTTGGGGTTAGGGTTTGACTGGTGTTAGGGCCTGGGGAGTCTGGGATGTGGGCTAGGGGGGTGGGGACTCCTAGATTTGGGGCTAGGGGGTAGGGGTTAGGGTGGTGGTGGGATGAGGACTCTGAGGATGCGGGCTAGGGTGTGGGGGATGGGGGTTAGGGGCCAAGGGGTTGAGGACTAGGGGGTTAGGGGTCAAGGGGTTGAGGACTAGGGGGTTGAGGACTAGGGGGTTAGGGGCCAAGGGTTGAGGACTAGCGGGTTAGGGGCCAAGGGTTGAGGACTAGGGGGTTAGGGGCCAAGGGTTTGAGGACTAGGGGGTTAGGGGCCAAGGGATGAGGACTGGGGGGGTAGGGGCCAAGGGTTTGAGGACTAGGGGGTTAGGGGCCAAGGGATGAGGACTAGGGGGTTATGGGCCAAGGGTTTGAGGACTAGGGGGTTAGGGGCCAAAGGATTGATGACTAGGGAGTTAGGGGCCATGGGATTGAGGACTAGAGGGTTGAGGACTAGGGTCTGGGAACTAGGGTTTTGGGGGGAGGTATTAGGAGCTGGGGAAACGGTAGAGGGGACTGGGGGGGGGGGTGAAGTATCAGAGGAAGAGGACTAGGGGGTTGGGGGAGGTATCATAGAAAGAGGACTAGAAGGTTGGGGGAGGTATCAGGAGAAGAGGACTAGGGGGTTGGGGGAGGTATCAGGAGAAGAGGACTAGGGGGGTTCGGGGAGGTATCATGGGAAGGACAGTAGGGGGTTGGGGGAGGTATCAGGGGAAGAAGACTAGGGGGGTTGGGGGAGGTATCAGGGGAAGAGGACTAGGGGTTTTGGTGGAGGTATCAGGGTAAGAGCAGTAGGGAGGTGGGTACGTGAACGGGAGACGGGACTGGGACGGGGTGGGGAGGGGGGTGGGGAGGAGGAGTATTGAGGGGGACGGGGTCTGAGGGCAGCGGGGGCACTCCCCACTCCAAGAATTCTAGTTTGCCAGCTATATCTATACAGGTTTAGAGAGTACGGCCCCATGTCACCACTGCTGCCACACAATGTCTCTTCTTCTTTTTTTTTTCTTCTTTTTTTTCTTTTTTCTTTTTTCTTTTTTTGCCAAGCACATCGTTGTGGGGCGTTTAATCGTACAATATACATCCAATAAAATAACATGTTTACATTCATTCATACTTCATTCTGTCTATAAAAAAATAAAAATATACGTATACTGACTGAATTATCCATTGTTTGTTTGACATGTTTATGACATATATCTACGAATGCAGTACAATCATTCCTTATATCACTGTGTGTGTGTGTGTGTGTGTGTGTGTGTGTGTGTGTGTGTGTGTGTGTGTGTGTGTGTGTGTGTGTGTGTGTGTGTGTGTGTGTATCTGGGTCTGTGTGATGGTGAATGAAATGCAGTCTATGGGTTTTGTTATTAACAATCAGTAACCTGAGCGTTAAATTCAAAACATCTTGTCTCTTGACACACGTATAAGAGATCCATTAAAGTACATCCATCTGTTACCGTTTACATGTTCATAATATAGATAACAAACACAGCGAAATCATTCTTTCATCCAAGTGTGTGTGTGTGTGTGTGTGTGTGTGTGTGTGTGTGTGTGTGACAGTGTGTGTGTGTGTGTGTGTGTGTGTGTGTGTGTGTGTGTGTGTGTGTGTGACAGTGTGTGTGCGAGTGTGTGTGTGTGTGTGTACTTGTGTGTGGGGGAGGGGGGAGGTTGCGCATGTCCCTGTGTGTCGGTGTTTGCGTGAGTGCATGTGTATGTTCTTGCGTGTGTGTGTGTGTGTGTGTGTGTGTGTGTGTGTGTGTGTGTGTGTGTGTGTGTGTGTGTGTGTGTGTGTGTGTATGAATGCACACGTGTTTGTGTGAGCGTTTTGTTATCGATTATTGGCTTCAAAGAAAATAATTAAACAAATAAACAAAAAAAGCATTTTAACATGCGTTTAAAATGGAGCACAGTTCTGTTCTCACATCGGTCCATAATGATTTTTCCGCTTTTACGTTACACTTCTTACATTGAGTTCACGATCGAAAAGAAATTTAATTTTTAATGGTGTACTAGGTTTAAATATTCCAACACACATTTTTGCAACCAATATTAGATGATTAACAAACGGGATCATTGTAGAGTGTTGACTGTGTCCTTTTTAACCGAATAACACATCGCTCACGGTTAACTTCAGTTTAATCTCAAATTTACGATAAACCTTTTCCTCCACGTATTCCCAAATGGTTTATATCTTTTTACACGAAAAGAAAAAAATTCAGGATAATCTGTTTGATTGCAGCCAAAGGCACAATTCTTGCTATTAGATATACCCATTTTATTCAACAAAATACTAGTGGGATATATATTATGGAGTATCTTCCACTGAAGTAGACGCAGTCTATTTTCAAATGTACAGTTGCTTGCTGATGTCCAGTGCTCTTTTTCTACCCTGATTCCGCATTTACTTCGCCAAAAGTTTACTGCAATTGGTTCGGTCTTATTTGCTTCCACTAAGCGCAAACGAAATTGTCGGGGTCTGAATACTGACTGAGCGTGGTTATGTGTAGATAGCTTGGTGTTCTCAACACACGGGTCAATCCTTGCTGCACACGCTTCTATAGCAGTGCGCATTGCTCCATATTCAAACAGTCGTGTTGGTTTATGGCCAACCTTTTTGCAAATAGTTTTAAGAGTCATAATTGTGTTGTCATTTACGAGAATATCTTTGACAAGAGAGAAGCCCGAATCAATCCAGTCTCGAAAAAATAATGTCTGCTTTCTGTACGAGATGTTTGAATTATTCCACAAACATTGTTTCTCTGTCACACAATGCCTCAGGTGTGGGAAACCCACCCATCCCCCTCAGTTATGGGAAACCCACCCATCCCCCTCAGTTGTGGGAAACCCACCCAGCCCCCTCAGTTGTGGGAAACCCACCCAGCCCCATTCTGCCGTCTCTGACAGACACTCCTGCCGCCAAACGTGCAAAGGAACATTTCAGAGACACACTGACACTGACGCATGGTTTACTGTGAAGGCCACGGGCATAGAAAAGGGGGGAATTGGAGGAGGTGTGATGGGGGAGGGGGTGGGAGGGAGGGAGCGTGCCAACTCGGTCGAGATGAAGGGTCAGTAATATTAAAGTTTAACATCAAAAGGCAACAAAGCAACGCGTAATATAGTTATGGCATGTCTACTGATTTGAAAGTTTTGGTGCTGGATGGTAAACTAAGAGAGCCAGGGAGTGAGTTCCAAAGAATACCAGAACATCACTGGCCTAGTCTAGAAAGAGGTCAACCCTAATGACTGGCAAATATTAATAATAATAACTTTTGTATAGCGTTATTTTCTAGTCTACACAAACTCACTGCGCCTTACAACATTCTGCAACATTTCCAACGTTAAGTGAGAAAACTAAAATGTTCAGGAAAGTGATACAGATACGGCATCTAAAATTCTTTTTTTTTCTTTCTCTCTCTCTCTTTCTTTTTTTAAATTTGCATACACGCGCGCGCGTGCACGCACGCACGCACACACACACATGTACAAGGAAATAATCTTATTATATTTTTACCTACCCATAATACAACTTTATTGCCAAGTGTCACTACATTTGCACTAGGAATGTTTTGTGATGCCAGTTACATTCATCACACATTCAGGCCAATCATAAAACATCGTTAAATTACAATAACAGCAAACATCCGGGTAAAAGGTCATTCATAAATAAATACATCAGAAATCCAACTGGCATAAAGCTGTGTATATGACATATATATATAAGTAAACATGGTGCTTAACGGCCACAGAAACCATAAGGCTTATTAGGGACGGTTTTATATATATATCAGATGCCTCTTTACGAGGTCTACCTGTTAAAAATGACTGTCCTAATAAAAGCAGCTATAAAAAAAAATCGATAACATTGATTAACCCGACCTGCTTACTCCGCTGCCATCACCCTGTTTTACTGTCATCACGACCCTAATCCTTCCAATGATCCTCCGCATCAGAAGCATCCCCGCCTGGATTCAGCTGACATAGGAATGGGCCTAGTGCAGCTCGCCGGATGACGTTACTAGCCTGTTACACCCCCAACACAGTTTATTGCCAAATATTACACCCAGCTACTTATGTGCCCCAACTCTGTCAACCACTTCCCCTTTTATCCAAACAGGTTTCGGTCACTCTGTTCTTCCTTAAATCAACACACGTCTCTTTCGTTTCTGAAGCATTCAAATACAGATAAATAATAATAATAATGGAAATTTGTAAAGCACCTACCCTGCGGCTCAAAGCACTGAACAAGCATAGTATAACACACATAATGTATATAGAGGTGGAAAATGTTATCAGCATATGTTCTGAGAGAAGATGAAACACATGGCGGAAGAGTGCCGTCGAAGTATAGGCGCCAGAATAATCGACATGTTGATTGTGGGCCCTTAAATGAAAGAAGAAGTAACGGAAAGTGAGCGTTGCGATCTTGTGCTGAATGCGGTATTTTACTGGGAGCCAATGAAGGTTTATTAAAAGCGGTGTGAATTACTACGCTTCGATTTTTAAATTTGTTTCTAATTTTAAAGCCGCGCGGCTTTGTTCTGGATCTTTTGTATGCACGCGAAAGTAGCATTGCAGCAGTCCAGTCTTTACGTGATCATGGACGCAACAACTTCACTGTGGAACTGTTCGACAGGAACGGACGGATAGAGGCGATTGTCCTGAGTGCAGGAAACGTAGTGCGGCAGAGGCTAATGATGTGTTGTTTCACTGACAGTGTTTGGTCAAGATGCACTGCAAGGTACGTAACAGTGCTCTGAAAGGGAATGCTACTTCCACCAATGCCTGCGGACTCGCAACCGACCGAACTGACACGCATTGATAAACCTAAAAGCATCATCTCGGTCTTTCTGAGTTAAGCTTCAGCTTGTTGCTTTGTATCCATGACGGAGTTGCTTTGTATCGCTTATGCAGGTCTGAGTGTTGGACTGAGCAGAAGTGAAATCACTCGGTGGTGCACTGGCCGGGATTTATGTGTGTCATCAGCGTACTTGTTGTAATCAGAGCCATGACAGGATATGGCATCGGACAGGGTTTGTGACTACAGAGTGAATATAACACAGGTCCGAGGACCGAGCCCTGAGGAACACCAAAAACAAGGGGTATTGGTGTGGACATCAGACCCTCAACCGTAACAGACTGCATATCACTTAGGGGTAAACAGGCACTTCAGGTGCAGTGTATGGCAGGCCCAGATTTGGGATGTGATTCGCTGTCATTTACTTCTGGAACACACCTTGCGATGTCTACAAGATCATTAGGCATGAAAATGCTAACTTACTGAAGTCTTCAGAGGTATTCTTGTCGTTTACTATTTAAATTGCTGTACGTATCGTTTGCTGCCTCAGCCATTTTGAACTCGTCGAAGGGAGACAATTCATTTAATGCAAGAATTCCTGTTTGCTCTGTAATTGCCTGGTAGCCTGCACTGCGCAGATAAATAAATTAAAAACAACAACAACAAAAACACACACACTAACACCGTTTAAATATACGACACTAGGAAAACTTGCTCTCATAAGCGGAACAGTTGGTAAAACGCATGCGCATTGCGCCCGAATCGCTCTCGTGTGGCTTTTCCTTCGAACTGGCCGACGCCACAAATAACTGGTAGATTTACAGTTATTCGATGAAACAAATTTATTAAATGACAATAAAAATAGCTTTGAAGATGACGACAAATTAGAGCTTTCACATCTATTGACCCGGTAGACATCACGTGAGTGTCCCATAAGTAAAACACGACGAAAGCTCCCTTCCAACAGGGGTTCGAATTGTCCGACACAGCAACTCGTACAACTCCACTGGTACGGCAAATCGACGCAGTAAACGACAAGAATACCAGTGAAGATGTCGATGGTTATAGCGTTTTTATGCCTCATGACCTCGTAGAGATCGCTGCGGTGTTACAAAAGTAAAACATGATGAATCACATCCAGAATCTGGGCCTGCCATAACATGCACCTAAAGTGCATGTTTACCCACTACTCAAACTAGGACAGTCATACTCCCGAGGCTCCAAAAGTGCTCTCAAGCAGCCTTAAGCAATCACTGGTGGAAGTAGCACGCTTGTGAAAATGTCACCACCATTGCCGTAAAAGCAGAACAGAGGGAAGTGAATGCAACAATGATAAAACAAACAAACAAACAAACAAGCACACACACACACACACACACACAGTAGAAAAGAAGAAGAAAGAAAACAAAGATCTTATCTGCCGTCCACGGGCATTCTTAGCCATGGCGGTTACCTTGCTGCTTATGTTCCGCGAAAAGTATTTATCATCACATTTTCATACAAGTTTTCTGTAAGCTAGCTGTGTAGTGTAGCTGTGCAGTGTAGCTCTGTTATGCAATCTACCTCACGCACGATCGCATTTTTTTACCCTCACCACGACACGTCACCATCGACAGCCCCACAAAGAGAGAGAAGCCGACTGATAAGCACCATGTCTAGTTATACAAAGAAACCCGATCCCAGCCATGTACCCCAGACTGACTCAGTCATGTCAGTCGGATTTTAGGCTATCCATGACTGTACATCCCCTCCCCTCCCCGGACTCCCTCTCGTCATCCACCCACATGGGCGTATTTTCACTTCATTGTCACGATTGTGTCAAGAGTTTCAAGTTTTTATTGAGTTGTTTTACCCCCGGGGGCTAGAAACCCAAATTACATTCACACCGGCAATACGTTGCTTATAAGCAAGTAGATAAGTATTAATAATCCTACACTTTACACATTTCACACGAACAAGTGGTCAAACACAAATCAAAGTTGCTGTGAGTAACCAAGGCGCGTGTGAAAGGTGTGTGTGTGTGTGTGTGTGTGTGTGTGTGTGTGTGTGTGTGTGTGTGTGTGTGTGTGTGTGTGTAAAAATCCTTGTTTTTACATACTGTAATACAACGCATTGCATTTAACCCCAAAAGCAGGTTTCACCAACTCCACTGATCATAGACCCCTATTATATACTATGCTCACTTCTTTCTCACCAAGAAGACGCTGCATATGGATGACGTCCTTTTCTGTGGTTACAGTTTTCTCTTGGCAGATAATCTGTGGAGCAGGGCGGTCTGGTGTAGTTTCAAGGTTTCAAAGTTTTATTGAGCTTTTGGCCCCTGGGGGCTAGAAAGCGAAGTTACATTCGCACACGACATTCCTTATGAACAAGTACATGCGTTCTACTAATATATAACTACCACACTTTATATATAAAAAATAAATAAATGCTCAAACACAAATCAAAGTTGTTATAAATATGTAAGGCTAAGGCGTAAAAATTATTTCTTTTTTCTTTTCTTTTTCGTTGTGTTTCATTATTGGCATAATCAAAATAACTCAAGAATACAACTAATAAATTTAGCAAGCTTGATATTCTTAGATTTTGACGTCATATTCATGAGACTACAAAATTTGGGCACGTTGGGATGATGTGTATAATATTTATCGACATATTTAGTACGGTTTCTCTTGACATTTTCGTTGGAACAGTTAAGCAAATAGTGAAATTCATCTCCTACCTCACCACTGTCACAAACAGTACATATTCTTTCATCCCTTGGAATACCTAACGATCGTCTTTGCTGGATTGGCAGTCTGTGATTACTAAGTCTAAATTTCAATACTCTTTGTCTTAGGATAGATGGTAGATAGGTTAGATATTTCTCAAAGCAAAATTTCTTTTTATATAAACGATAATTACTACAAACACTATTTTCTGCTACTCTGCTTTGCCATTCTTGTATAAATTGATCCATTAGTCTTTGCTTCACTATACGTTTAAAGCTTTCGATGGTATGGGTTTGGTTAGACCAAATATAAGATAATCTTAAACTATCTAATAACGAATGCACTTTCATAAGCCATGGGAGTTTATAATCGTTTGCATAATACAACTTAGAACATAGCCGAAACATTAGGTTAAAAATCTTAGGTGATTCAGAGTGAGAGGTACTGTACAAACCATACCAAAATCCTAACATCCTGCATTTTGCTTCAATTTCTATCGGATATCTTCCCACTTCCCCAAGAACCATGCATGTTGGGGTTATAACTTTGACACCTAAGATCAGTTTTAAAAATCGAAGCTGTAGTTTTGAGATTACATCCATCTTCTCGCACGCCCATATTTCACAACCGTACAGAAGGATTGGGTGCACACATTTTTCAAAAAGTTCTAATTGTATATTTAGTGGCAAATTTAGCTGCCGACATTTCCTTAATAGTAAAAACATAGCCCTGTTTGCAAGTAAAAACTGTAACTGTTGTGCCTTTTTAAACTTGTTATTATAGTTAAATTTTACTCCCAAATATTTATAATCCCAAACAACGTCAACAGTTTCCTCACTAAAATTGAATTTCGGCATTTTTTCTGATCTTCCCCCTTGAAAATATCATGACTTTGGTTTTCCTAACATTAATATCGAGACCCCATAATTCACAGTATATTTTGAGTATATCTAAAGCTCTCTGCAAATCTTCAGGACATTCGGCTAGTACAATTGTGTCATCCGCGTACAGCAATAAAAACAAATACAATTTTTTTCGATATCTTGAAGACACACATCCTGGGCCAATGCAAATGGTAGTTTTAGGCCCTGAACATTGTTGCTCATTAAAAAGCTTTTAAGTCATTCAAAAACAGCGAAAACAAAACTGGCGACAAATTTTCCCCCTGACGCAGACCAACGTTTGAGACAAAAAACTGCGATAGACCATGCCTAGTTTTCGCACATGATTTTGCTTTAGCATACATATCTCGTATCACATGTAGAACCTTCCCATTCACACCAGAATTTAACAGTTTTCCTCACAACAATCCGCGCTGCACACTGTCAAAGGCATTTTTATAGTCAATAAACGCACAAAATAACTTCTTCTTTTTTCGCTGCAAATATACATCAATGAGACAATGTAAAGCAAAAACGGCGTGATCCATCGTCGAATGCCCTTTCCTAAAACCTGATTGTTCATTACCAAGAATGTCATTGGTTTCTAAAAAAAAAGAATGAATTCGATCGTTTATCACACTAGTAAAGAGTTTTCCAAAACAACTCAGCACAGTTATACCCCTATAGTTATCTGGGTCATTCTCTTCTCCTTTTCCTTTATAAATAGGACTAATATAGCCAATGGACCAAGCATGTGGAATTTTACCTGTCTGCAGTACAATATTAAATAGCGTAGTAACTGCGATTAGCAATTTAGAAGAAGAGGTCTTTAGGAATTCATTAAGTATACCATCATACCCACAGGATTTATTATTTTTAAGCTTCTTGATGCATTTCAAAACTTCGTCCTCTGAAATATCATTTTCTAAATCATCGTGTACAAATATATCAGTTTCGTTATCAAATGTATGAAGTTCTTCCTCGGGGATGTTGCCCAGCTTCTCAAAATGCTCAACAAAAAGATCATGCATGGCTAATGGCATCTACAGTATGCTTCTTTTGACGGTTATTAATATTCAGGATTCTCCAGTATGCACGTAGATCCGAAGAACGCAATTATCTTATCCTTTCGTGGAAGACTTTCGTGTGCATTCGGCTTTTCTTGTTTAGAACTTTTTTATACTCTTTATGCGCACGTGCTCTCTCTCCTTTGGTATAATAATTAGCATGACTTTTATGCATACCTTTAGCTTTTCGATACTCGGCCCTTTTCTTCTTGCATTCTGCGTCAAACCAAGGTATTTATTCTTTTTTATCTCCTGTCTTCTTGGCTCATTTTGACTTTTTTTGCCTTTGTCCTCTCTAATACAGGTTTGGCTCTGGTACATATCAGTCTAACAGCTGCATTTGTTAACAAGCTGCATATACCATCCGTTATGTCGTCGATATCAGACTGGTTAATACTGTCAGTACTTTCTAGCAACTTTTGCATACGATCATAAATTACCTCTACTCCTCCCTCGTCAATTTCAGCTAAATAATCACGCTCAGCTCCTGGTCTCCAAACAGGTTTAGCAAACCCCATCATACCCTGGCTAACGTTTACGTTATGGATTGTTTCGTGGCTATCAGTACCAGTTTTCAGTTTTATAAATACAGGGCAGTGAATATCAGATAAACATTCATCAAAATCACCAACATAAAAGTCACAGATGCATGGAAAAACACACGGCGACGCTATAACATAGTCAACAAGGCTAGCGTTTTTACAGGTCAATTTTCCCAAATCAGCGTCTCCGCCAACTCTGCCATTTACAATCAAAAGACGCTGACTAATACAAAAATCAATGAGCGCATGGCCAAAGTTATTCTTACCTGCGACCTTCTGTCTTGTTGGATATTGTACATTTTCATGAGTTCAGTTGTACTAAGATCATCCAGTATATATATATATGCTCACTTCTTTTTCATCAAGAGGACGCTGCTCGTGGATGACGTCGTTTTCTGTGGTTACAGTTTTCTCTTGGAAGATAATCTGTGGAGCAAGGCGGTCTGGTGTAGTGAATAGCTTCCACTGATCTTGTTTATCTGAGTCCAGCCTCTGTATAGGCTCTGAGTCCAGCCTCTGAGTCCAGCCTCTGTATACATAGCCTCTGTATACATGGCAAAAATCATCAATATCATTACTGTCAGTTCATTCACTATTCTGTTCTTTTTCCATGTCAACCGCCTGCTGTATAGAATAGCCTCCATTCACTACGATCCAGGCTCTGTTTACATGGATAAAATCATCATTCTTTTCAGCCATCATTCTGTTCTTCCTGCAACCCGACCCACACCCGCACACGTTTGCCGTTCACTTTGTTTCGTTAAGACCCCGTCCAGCGACTAAACACCCCAGGCGCTTTCCTTCGACCATTGGGGCTACTACAGTATCTCCAAAAATAAACTGTCCAACATTTTTCTTCTTTCTTTCTTCTTCTGCTTCTTCTTCTTCTTTGCTGATATCTTCTTCTTCTTCTTCTTCTTCTTCTTCTTCTTCTTCTTCTTCTTTGCTGCTGTCATTTTCTTTGTAGGGTCTATATTCTTGCAATAAAGTTTTGGGGTTGTGACTTTGGTGGAATGACAGCATGTCAGGTGAACGTTTTGGAAGATGCCAAGTGAACGTTAGGGAAGACGATTCAAGACTGTTGTCGTGCCCCTTATTGTTACAGCCTACGTGTGGCATCCGTCAGCCCGATTCAAGCCGCTTGTTGATTCAGATTCTTTGTACTTACAGAATACTTCGCCCAGAACTTTGACTACACAGTAGCGATAACGCTGTCCGGATGAATGTCGATTTTCCCGATGCTTTCGGCCCAACAACCAGTATCCAAGGTATTCTGTGAGTCTTTGGAGACAAGGTAAAAATGTTGAGAATTCTTTATATGTGGTCTTTTTTTCTTTCAGACAGCACGGTGTTCAGCAGTGTTTCAAGCTGCCTACTCGTTCCCCGGGAATGATTCAATCTGTCCTCAGGTGTCGTCATTGTTTCCCCATTTGACCTCAACATGCCACTGCAACGTTATCAATGACAGATAGTGACGCATGCGCAATCCTCACTTGTGTCCGCGCGCTCTTTCCTCGCACTGAAAATTTTCACTTTCCTCGGATTTATTACATATTACTGGTGGTATATCATTATAAACTGTGTTCATAATCACTTATCCAAATTGGATTCCATCTGTGCATAACCCTTTTAACCGGTTTCTTGGTGGATGAACAAGGTAACGTGACTTTTTTCTTGGATTTTATAGTGACCCTCGTGTCTGGCACCGGCCATCATGGCCACAGAAGCTGGACAGGATGAAGAGCCAGCAGCTGGCACTTCCTTTTCCCAGCCTAAGGAAAACGTGGACACGCATTTGACGATGGCAGAACAGATGCACCAAATGCAGCAAATGATGGGGGCCATCATGAACAAATTCCAGAAATGGGAAGCAGAGAATGACCAGACAGTGGCCGCAGAATCAGAGAATGAATCTGTAGGTGACAGCCCTGCCAGGGGCGGGCTAAACAAAGCTCTTGAACTGACTGTGAACTCTGCCAGGGGCGAGAAATCTCACAGCGGTGAAGTGGACACTGGCACTGACAGTGAATTTTGTGTGGCCATTCCCCAAACCAAAGAGAGTGGTTTGAAGGCAGACATGTTAACACTGCTGGCTGCCGATCTTGAACAAGAGCGTCCGGTGGGGCCCACCGTAAACGAAAAGCTGGCTGAGATAAGCCGAAGCAGATTCCGTCAGAAAATGCCAGAATCTAAACTGAAAAATAAAATGGACAAATATCCAGTCCCAGAGAATTGCCCTGATGTGGCTCCACCTACCCTTAACTGTGAACTAACTGATAAGGGGTAAGTTGACAGAACAACAAAGAAATCTGACGGAAGATTAGTCAACGTGCAAACGATGCTGTCTGCCGCAACCTCGTGTCTGCTCGTGGAAACAAATTCACTTCATGAATATGCAACTGACCTCGCAGGTCAAATCAGCGATGGTACAGCACACGCAGCGGGCGGCGGCCACACGGCTAGTGCTTCAGAACGGGCGCTGACCAGAGCAAACCAGACGCTCGCGTCTTTGGGAGATGCAATTGCTATTCTTGGAATGGCACAGCAGGAAATCAGTCTCCGCAGAAATGTTTTGATTCAGTCAGCGGTCCCGAAAGATATTGCTTCCATTTGTCAAAACGAAGATCTCCCTGTAAAAGACAAACTGTTTAGTGGGGATGTTGAAAAGGCCATCAGATCAGCCCGAGAGGCTCATAAGCACAGCAACAAATGCACACCCAGCACGAGCGGCCAACGCCACCACCCCTACAAAAGACAACCGTACGGCAGGCCTTTTTTAGGTCAAAGCGGCACTCCGTTCAAAGGGTATCACAGCCAGAGGGGGCGGGGTGCGAAACAAGCAACATTCCAGAGAGGGTTTGGGAAACACCGGAGGCAGTAGTGGCTGCATCCCAGGAAGAGGCAGTTTCGCCAGAGAATTTAATGGATGAGGTAAGCGACTTTTACGACAACATTGAGGCCATCAAAACTAGACTAACGGATAGGTCATCTAAATTCGCAGCAGGCCAAATTCAGCACTGCTTACCGCAGTGGCAGGAAATAACTCATGAGGAGGAAATTTTGAAGATGGTTGTAGGTGTTGACATACAGTTACTCGATGAACCCCCATCAGGTCAAGTCCATCAAGATCCTTTCTCCCGTGAACAGTCACAGGCCACTGATGTAGAAATTGAAGAACTGCTGAGAAAGGGTGTCATCGTCCCCTGCAATCACACAGAGGGTGAATTCATCTCACCTATTTTTATTATACCAAAAAAGGACAACAGGATCAGGGTGATACTGAACCTGAAAAAGTTTAATGTCAATGTTGAAAACTTTCATTTTAAAATGGAAACACTGAAACATGCCTTAACACTTGTATCACCAAACTGTTTTTTGTTAATTAGACCTCCGGGATGCCTACTACTCAGTGCACATGACTGAAAAATCCCAGAACTTTTTGAAATTTGAGTGGAAAGGGCAGTTGTACAAGTATACCGCTTTTCCTAATGGTCTGGCCCAAGGTTGTTTACCAAACTGCTTAAGCCAGTAATGGCTCAGCTTCATAGATGGGGTTTCATCTCCACCATCTTCATTGACGACACTTTGTTGATGGGTGACTCGGAACTCGAGTGTGTTCAGAATGTGAAGGCATCGCTGTGTTTGTTTAAAAAGTTAGGATTTGTTATTCATCCTGAAAAATCGGTTCTAGCTCCTACTCATGTGATCACCTACTTGGGATTTGAAATAAATTCAGTAGACATGACCGTCACTCTTATGAGAGAGAAAAAAGAAAAAATATTCAACACAGCTGCATCCTTACTTACATTGAGCTCTTGTTCCATTCGCTTCCTCGCCAAGTTCATAGGGCAAATAGTTGCAAGCTTCCCAGGTGTAAAATACGGTCCATTATGGTATAGGAATATGGAAAATGATAAAATTGAAGGGCTGAAAATGAGTAAAGGAAAATTTGATGCAAACATTCAGTTGTCGGAAATGGCTTTGGCTGAAATCTCCTGGTGGACAGAGAACATTAATTCAGCAAGCAATGACATTGATGTTCAGAGTAGGCATGGGGAGCCTGAATTCACCATTTTTTCGGACGCGTCTTTATTAGGCTGGGGAGCTTCATGTGACCTGGGACAAACAGGAGGCCACTGGCTTGTCACAGAAACAGGCATGAGCATTAATGCGCTTGATCTCAAAGCTGGTTTGTTTGGGCTGCAGTCACTGTTACCCAGGACATGCCGCCATGTTAGGATGATGATGGACAATACAACAGCTGTGGCCTGTGTTAACAAAATGGGTACCAGTCACTCAAAACACTGTAACATGATAACCAAACAAATTTGGGATTTCTGTATTGAAAAGGGAGTCTGGTTATCGGCTGCACACGTACCAGGTAGAGAGAACGTTGATGCGGATCTCGAATCTAGGAAAATAAACTATGACACTGAATAGAAACTAAACACTGAGCTATTGCAACAAGCATTTCATATACTTGGTGTTAATCCCGATCTAGATCTCTTTGCTTCTCGAATTAACACACAACTCAGCAGCTATGTTTCTTTCAAACCTGACCCCGGAGCAAAAGCGGTTGATGCTTTCACTTTGAACTGGCATGATACAAGATTTTATGCTTTTCCACCATTTTGCGTCATTCCTAAAGTGTTGCAAAAAAATTGCAGAGACAGAGCAAAAGGTGTCGTAGTGGTACCAGACTGGCCAAATCAACCATGGTTTCCACTAATAGCAAAGATGCTGATAAACTACCCAGTGCTAGTGTCAGCGAGGAAGAATCTGTTAAGTCTACCACAAAGCCCAGCAGAGGAACATCGACTTCAAAAACTGAGACTAATTATCTGCGAACTATCAGGAGTCGCTTCAGACGCACAGGGTTTTCGAAACAAGCTACAGACATCATGTGTTCATCCTGGAGAACCGAAACCCAAAAGAGATATGCCTGCTATGTGGCAAAGTGGCGCAGGTATGCGCACAGCAGACACATTGATCCCATATCGCCGTCTATAAGTGAAGCTGTGAACTTTTTAGCTCACCTGTATAAATCAGGTTTGGGCTACAGTGCCATCTGTGTCGCCAGGTCTGCGTTATCGTCATATTTGAACATTGCAGATGTTGTAGACTTTGGTCAGCACAAGATAGTCAGACGCTTTATGAAAGGTGTGTTTGAACTGAAACCAGTCCTACCCAAATACAGCCACACCTGGGATGTAGATACTGTACTTAATATGTTGGAGTGTTACGCTCCTAATGATAAACTAACACTGAAGGAACTCTCTCACAAGCTGGTGATGCTGTTGGCCTTATTAACAGGCCAGCGATGTCAAACAATTCATAAACTGTCTATTAAGAGTATGAAATTGGAAGACAACAAGTGTGTCTTTTACATAACGTCCCTATTAAAACAGTCGAAGCAGGGTAAACATTTGGCCCCCATCGAACTGTTATCATTTCCAAGAAATAAGAACATTTGTGTTGTGGAGGTTATTAAAGAATACCTCAGACGAACTAAAGTGTTCAGGGATGGACACACTCAACTCCTGCTCAGCTATCTTAAGCCTCATCTTCCCATCAGCAAGGATACCCTTGCCAGTTGGATTCGAGACGTGTTGCATAAAGCGGGAGAGGACACTCAGTTTGGTGCACACAGCACTCGCTCAGCCAGCACATGTGCTGCAGCCAGTAAAGGTCTACCTATAGACATTGTCTTGAAAGCTGCTGGTTGGTCTTCAGCATCAATTTTTACCAGGTTCTACAAACGGGAGCCTGTAACAAACATGGGGCAGACGATTTTGGAATCCTATTACCATCAGAAATAATGTGAGTAGATATCTGTTTTTAAAGGATAATGCACACTAATTGCTCTGAAGTATCATTGATAACGTTGCAGTGGCATGTTGAGGTCAAATTAACTCGAACATGCGAGACTTACCTTTGGTAAGGTGATGCGCTGTTCGTCATTTGGCCGATACATGTAGAACTGCGACAGTTATCAATTCCCTCCCTTCCCTCCGTTAAATATTTGTATCACATTCAAGTGATCGTATCTAGAGGAAATCTCTCTAATTAGTGTGCATTATCCCTTCTGAAGTGTGAGGATTGCGCATGCGTCACTATCTATAATTGATAACTGTCGCAGTTCTACATGTATCGGCCAAATGGCGAACAGCGCATCACCTTACCAAAGGTAAGTCTCGCATGTTCGAGTTAATTCCACTCGACGATCGTCAGCACAAAGGGTGTTCTACCAATATGCAGGCGATCCGTATCTAATCTCCCTACTCTGTCTGAGTTCAAAACCCAGCTGAAGACCTTCCTCTTTAGACAGGCCTTTTCACAAATATGACCAGAATACAACAACAACAACAACAACAACAACAAAGGAAAGAAAGAAGAAGAAAGAAGAGAGAGAGAGAGAGAGAGAGAGAGAGAGAGAGAGAGAGAGAGAGAGAGAGAGAGAGAGAGTCTCGATAAGTCTGTCACACAGGCAGTTCGAGATTTCAGTTTGAGACTTCACCTAACCCGTTGACCATAAACACGATAAAACATTAACTATGTAATTAAGTAGGGTGGCCTGGAGAAAATTCGTCCACTCGCTCCATTGGGGGAACTTCGGCCATCGAAACACCCTCTAGAATGCACTCAACACTACGCATCAACCTCTACGAGTGAACTTTTCCAAACTGACATCAGCTACATAATGGACAGTCCACAAACAAAGCAACCAATGAGTCCGATTTTACAAGTAGTGTATGGGAGAAGAAAAAAAACTGTGCTATTCTGTGAGCCTTGATGGTCGCTTGGCAACGAACCATAGCGTGGGTTATACCCAATTATAAGAACC
>OY757555.1:2239158-2266658 GCA_963584105.1 Alviniconcha strummeri | reverse complement strand
TCCAAATTATTGTATTTCGAGAAAAGATTTAGTTGTTATTGGACAGACTGGTATTGCAGTATACATACACAACTCTATTGCTGACATTACACACAGGCGTCAAGACCTTGAAAGTGACCTTGCTGAATGCATTTGGCTTGAACTGAAACCAAGTACGAGCGCTCCTAATATTTTTGTGTGTATTTTATACAGAAACCCTTCTGCTTTTTATGAACGTTTGACAACTTTGTACAAATAATAGATAACATCCATACTGTTAAACCCTCTGCCGATATTCTTGTACTAGGAGATTTTAATATTGATTTCCTGGGACTCTACTATAACACTGCTAGGCTTAACCCAACTTGTGAAATCACCTACTAGAATTACACAGACGTCTGCAACTCTTATTGACCATATATATACAAACCACCAAGACGTAATCACCGAGGTCAGTGTACCTGACCTGAGCATAAGTGACCATTGTCCCATCTCCGTCTCAAGATCGATTAGGCTTCCAAAATTTGAGCCCAAAACCCATTCATATATACCATTTTGATCTTTCAAACATTTTAATAAGGCTGCCTTTTTCAATGACCCGTTCACTGTAGTCCTGAATTGTACTGATCCCGATAAAGCCTTGGCGACATGGTACAATGTTTATCTCACTGTTGTCAATAGACATGCACCTTTAAAGCGCAAGCGTGTAAAACATCCAAAGTCACCACCATGGCTTAACAAAGTTAAGGTTTGTTAGTCTTGTATACTGTTCAACAGCATCACTTCGTTGATCAGCTAACGCTGCTTGATACTGGACTTCTTTCAGTTTTCTGTTGGCCTCCTCTATCTTCCCCAGTTGCTCTATCTCTTTTTTCATGCACGCATTATTTTTCATTCTTCAGTTCAAACACAGTGCCAGTCACTTCATTCACCGCAGAATTCAAACTATCAAACTTACTGTTAATTTTGCACAACACTGACATGAGATCGGCACTGGAGGGTGAAAAAGTTTTATCGCATTGTTCGCTTACCTTGCCGCTTTCCGATGAACCCGAACTGCTCGCTTCCCCTTCCTTCTTGTCCACTGCAGCGGCAAGCACAAACTCCCGTCCAGTGACAGAAACGTCCAATAGAATGGACGGACTCAATTCCGTGTTCACACCTCCCTTTTGCTTCGATTTTTTTCTTCGCATTAGACATGCTGGCTGTTTCATCGGCGACTTCCACGTGAGAACTGTCCTGGCTGGACACGGACTTGTTGCACTGGGCACGCTTAACACTGCGGCGGTTCTCCCCCCTGTCCGAATCGTACTCCATAGCCGGTTGACAATGTCGACATTTTTGACGAGTGGCGCAATGTTTTCCTCAAACTTACGTCTGGTCACAGCGCTGGGATGAAGGAGAGCGTCTGGCGCTACATTCCGATCGCTTTTTTGTTGTTGCTAACTTAAGTTGATTAACAGAAAAAATTAGCAAAAAACGAGCAGTCGAGCGATCTGAAAACGTGTCCACCCCTCGTTGTGAGCAGTTGTCTTGTTTTGTTTTTTGTTTTTGCTGAAAATAAGTGACGTTTATCGATTCATCAACTTTTGATAAATGTGAGAAAACTAAATTCGATAGACTTTTCAAGCACTGAACTTCGAAACAAACATCAGCTAACAGTGTGCCGGTTCTTATAATTGGGTATAACCCACACTATGGTTCGTTGCCAAACGACCACCAAGGCTCACAGAATAGCACAGTTTTTTTTCTCTCCCATACACTACTTGTAAAATCGGACTCATTGGTTGCTTTGTTTGTGGACTGTCCATTATGTAGCTGATGTCACAGTTTGGAAAAGTTCACTCGTAGAGGTTGATGCGTAGTGTTGAGTGCATTCTATAGGGTGTTTCGATGGCCGAAGTTCCCCCAATGGAGCGAGTGGACGAATTTTCTCCAGGCCACCCTACTTAATTACATAGTTAATGTTTTATCGTGTTTATGGTCAACGGGTTAGGTGAAGTCTCAAACTGAAATCTCGAACTGCCTGTGTGACAGACTTATCGAGACTCTCTCTCTCTCTCTCTCTCTCTCTCTCTCTCTCTCTCTCTCTCTCTCTCTCTCTCTCTCTCTTCTTTCTTCTTCTTTCTTTCCTTTGTTGTTGTTGTTGTTGTTGTATTCTGGTCATATTTGTGAAAAGGCCTGTCTAAAGAGGAAGGTCTTCAGCTGGGTTTTGAACTCAGACAGAGAAGGGAGATTAGATACGGATCGCCTGTATATTGGTACAACACCCTTTGTGCTGACGATCGTCGAGTGGAATTAACTCGAACATGCGAGACTTACCTTTGGTAAGGTGATGCGCTGTTCGCCATTTGGCCGATACATGTAGAACTGCGACAGTTATCAATTATAGATAGTGACGCATGCGCAGTCCTCACACTTCAGAAGGGATAATGCACACTAATTAGAGAGATTTCCTCTAGATACGATCACTTGAATGTGATACAAATATTTAAGGGAGGGAAGGGAGGGAATTGATAACTGTCGCAGTTCTACATGTATCGGCCAAATGGCGAACAGCGCATCACCTTACCAAAGGTAAGTCTCGCATGTTCGAGTTAATTTGACCTCAACATGCCACTGCAACGTTATCAATGATACTTCAGAGCAATTAGTGTGCATTATCCTTTAAAAACAGATATCTATTCACACTATTTCTGATGGAAATAGGATTCCAAAATCGTCTGCCCCATGTTTGTTACAGGCTCCCGTTTGTAGAACCTGGTAAAAGTTGATGCTGAAGACCAACTAGCAGCTTTCAAGACAATGTCTATAGGTAGACCTTTACTGGCTGCAGCAGATGTGCTGGCTGAGCGAGTGCTGTGTGCACCAAACTGAGTGTCCTCTCCCGCTTTATGCAACACGTCTCGAATCCATCTGGCAAGGGTATCCTTGCTGATGGGAAGATGAGGCTTAAGATAGCTGAGCAGGAGTTGAGTGTGTCCATCCCTGAACACTTTAGTTCGTCTGAGGTATTCTTTAATAACCTCCACAACACAAATGTTCTTATTTCTTGGAAATCATAACAGTTCGATGGGGGCCAAATGTTTACCCTGCTTCGAATGTTTTAATAGGGACGTTATGTAAAAGACACACTTGTTGTCTTCCAATTTCATACTCTTAACAGACAGTTTATGAATTGTTTGACATCGCTGGCCTGTTAATAAGGCCAACAGCATCACCAGCTTGTGAGAGAGTTCCTTCAGTGTTAGTTTATCATTAGGAGCGTAACACTCCAACACATTAAGTTCAGTATCTACATCCCAGATGTGGCTGTATTTGGGTAGGACTGGTTTCAGTTCAAACACGCCTTTCATAAAGCGTCTGCTATCTTGTGCTGACCAAAGTCTACAACATCTGCAATGTTCAAATATGACGATAACGCAGACCTGGCGACACAGATGGCACTGTAGCCCAAACCTGATTTATACAGGTGAGCTAAAAAGTTCACAGCTTCACTTATAGACGGCGATATGGGATCAATGTGTCTGCTGTGCGCATACCTGCGCCACTTTGCCACATAGCAGGCATATCTCTTTTGGGTTTCGGTTCTCCAGGATGAACACATGATGTCTGTAGCTTGTTTCGAAAACCCTGTGCGTCTGAAGCGACTCCTGATAGTTCGCAGATAATTAGTCTCAGTTTTTGAAGTCGATGTTCCTCTGCTGGGCTTTGTGGTAGACTTAACAGATTCTTCCTCGCTGATACTAGCACTGGGTAGTTTATCAGCATCTTTGCTATTAGTGGAAACCATGGTTGATTTGGCCAGTCTGGTACCACTACGACACCTTTTGCTCTGTCTCTGCAAAAAATTTGCAACACTTTAGGAATGTCGCAAAATGGTGGAAAAGCATAAAATCTTGTATCATGCCAGTTCAAAGTGAAAGCATCAACCGCTTTTGCTCCGGGGTCAGGTTTGAAAGAAACATAGCTGCTGAGTTGTGTGTTAATTCGAGAAGCAAAGAGATCTAGATCGGGATTAACACCAAGTATATGAAATGCTTGTTGCAATAGCTCAGTGTTTAGTTTCCATTCAGTGTCATAGTTTATTTTCCTAGATTCGAGATCCGCATCAACGTTCTCTCTACCTGGTACGTGTGCAGCCGATAACCAGACTCCCTTTTCAATACAGAAATCCCAAATTTGTTTGGTTATCATGTTACAGTGTTTTGACTGACTGGTACCCATTTTGTTAACACAGGCCACAGCTGTTGTATTGTCCATCATTATCCTAACATGGCGGCATGTACTGGGTAACAGTGACTGCAGCCCAAATAAACCAGCTTTGAGATCAAGTGCATTAATGCTCATGCCTGTTTCTGTGACAAGCCAGTGGCCTCCTGTTTGTCCCAGGTCACATGAAGCTCCCCAGCCTAATAAAGACGCGTTCGAAAAAATATGAAATCAGGCTCCCCATGCCTACTCTGAGCATCAATGTCATTGCTTGCTGAATTAATGTTCTCTGTCCACCACTGAGGAGATTTCAGCCAAAGCCATTTCCGACAACTGAATGTTTGCATCAAATTTTCCTTTACTCATTTTCAGCCCTTCAATTTTATCATTTTCCATATTCCTATACCATAATGGACCGTATTTTACACCTGGGAAGCTTGCAACTATTTGCCCTATGAACTTGGCGAGGAAGCGAATGGAACAAGAGCTCATTGTAAGTAAGGATGCAGCTGTGTTGAAGATTTTTTCTTTTTTTCTCTCTCATAAGAGTGACGGTCATGTCTACTGAATTTATTTCAAATCCCAAGTAGGTGATCACATGAGTAGGAGCTAGAACCGATTTTTCAGGATGAATAACAAATCCTAACTTTTCAAACAAACACAGTGATGCCTTCACATTCTGAACACACTCGAGTTCCGAGTCACCCATCAACAAAGTGTCGTCAATGAAGATGGTGGAGATGAAACCCCATCTATGAAGCTGAGCCATTACTGGCTTAAGCAGTTTGGTAAACAACCTTGGGCAGCAGGCCAGACCATTAGGAAAAGCGGTATACTTGTACAACTGCCCTTTCCACTCAAATTTCAAAAAGTTCTGGGATTTTTCAGTCATGTGCACTGAGTAGTAGGCATCCCGGAGGTCTAATGAACAGAAAATCAGTTTGGTGATACAAGTGTTAAGGCATGTTTCAGTGTTTCCATTTTAAAATGAAAGTTTTCAACATTGACATTAAACTTTTTCAGGTTCAGTTGTCCTTTTTTGGTCTAATAAAAATAGGGGAGATGAATTCACCCTCTGTGTGATTGCAGGGGACGATGACACCCTATCTCAGCAGTTCTTCAATTTCTACATCAATGGCCTGTGACTGTTCACGGGAGAAATGAGCTTGATGGATTTGACCTGATGGGGGTTCATCGAGTAACTGTATGTCAACACCTACAACCATCTTCAAAATTTCCTCCTCATGAGTTATTTCCTGCCACTGCGGTAAGCAGTGCTGAATTTGGCCTGCTGCGAATTTAGATGACCTATCCGTTAGTCTAGTTTTGATGGCCTCAATATTGTCGTAAAAGTCGCTTACCTCATCCATTAAATTCTCTGGCGAAACTGCCTCTTCCTGGGATGCAGCCACTACTGCCTCCGGTGTTTCCCAAACCCTCTCTGGAATGTTGCTTGTTTCGCACCCCGCCCCCTCTGGCTGTGATACCCTTTGAACGGAGTGCCGCTTTGACCTAAAAAAAAAGGCCTGCCGTACGGTTGTCTTTTGTAGGGGTGGTGGCGTTGGCCGCTCGTGCTGGGTGTGCATTTGTTGCTGTGCTTATGAGCCTCTCGGGCTGATCTGATGGCCTTTTCAACATCCCCACTAAACGGTTTGTCTTTTACAGGGAGATCTTCGTTTTGACAAATGGAAGCAATATCTTTCGGGACCGCTGACTGAATCAAAAGATTTCTGCGGAGACTGATTTCCTGCTGTGCCATTCCAAGAATAGCAATTGCATCTCCCAAAGACGCGAGCGTCTGGTTTGCTCTGGTCAGCGCCCGTTCTGAAGCACTAGCCGCGTGGCCGCCGCCCGCTGCGTGTGCTGTACCATCGCTGATTTGACCTGCGAGGTCAGTTGCATATTCATGAAGTGAATTTGTTTCCACGAGCAGACACGAGGTTGCGGGAGACGGCATCGTTTGCACGTTGTTGACTAATCTTCCGTCAGATTTCTTTGTTGTTCTGTCAGCTTACCCCTTATCAGTTAGTTCACTGTTAAGGGTAGGTGGAGCCACATCAGCGCAGTTCTCTGGGACTGGATATTTGTCCATTTTATTTTTCAGTTTAGATTCTGGCATTTTCTGACGGAATCTGCTTCGGCTTATCTCAGCCAGCATTTCATTTACGGTGGGCCCCACCGGACGCTCTTGTTCAAGATCGGCAGCCAGCAGTGTTAGCATGTCTGCCTTCAAACCACTCTCTTTGGTTTGGGGAATGGCCACACAAAATTCACTGTCAGTGTCAGTGTCCACTTCACCGCTGAGATTTCTCGCCCCTGGCAGAGTTCACAGTCAGTTCAAGAGCTTTGTTTAGCCCGCCCCTGGCAGGGCTGTCACCTACAGATTCATTCTCTGATTCTGCGGCCACTGTCTGGTCATTCTCTGCTTCCCATTTCTGGAATTTGTTCATGATGGCCCCCATCATTTGGTGCATTTGGTGCATCTGTTCTGCCATCGTCAAATGCGTGTCCACGTTTTCCTTAGGCTGGGAAAAGGAAGTGCCAGCGGCTGCTGGCTCTTCATCCTGTCCAGCTTCTGTGCCATGATGGCCGGTGCCAGACACGAGGGTCACTATAAAATCCAAGAAAAAAGTCACGTTACCTTGTTCATCCACAAAGAAACCGGTTAAAAGGGTTATGCACAGATGGAATCCAATTTGGATAAGTGATTATGAACACAGTTTATAATGATATACCACCAGTAATATGTAATAAATCCGAGGAAAGTGAAAATTTTCAGTGCGAGGAAAGAGCGCGCGAACACAAGTGAGGATTGCGCATGCGTCACTATCTATCATTGATAACGTTGCAGTGGCATGTTGAGGTCAAATGGGGAAACAATGACGACACCTGAGGACAGATTGAATCATTCCCGGGGAACGAGTAGGCAGCTTGAAACACTGCTGAACACCGTGCTGTCTGAAAGAAAAAAAGACCACATATAAAGAATTCTCAAATTTTTTACCTTGTCTCCAAAAACACACAGAATACCTTGGATACTGGTTGTTGGGCCGAAAGCATCGGGAAAATCGACATTCATCCGGACAGCGTTATCGCTACTGTGTAGTCAAAGTTCGGCGAAGTATTCTGTAAGTACAAAGAATCTGAATCTGTGTAGTCAAAGTTCGGCGAAGTATTCTGTAAGTACAAAGAATCTGAATCTGTGTAGTCAAAGTTCCGCGAAGTATTCTGTAAGTACAAAGAATCTGAATCAACAAGCGGCTTGAATCGGGCTGACGGATGCCACACGTAGGCTGTAACAATAAGGGGCACGACAACAGTCTTGAATCGTCTTCGCTAACGTTCAGTTGGCATCTTCCAAAACGTTCACCTGACATGCTGTCATTCCACCAAAGTCACAACCCCAAAACTTTATTGCAAGAATATAGACCCTACAAAGAAAATGACAGCAGCAAAGAAGAAGAAGAAGAAGGAGATATCAGCAAAGAAGAAGAAGAAGAAGCAGAAGAAGAAAGAAAGAAGAAAAATGTTGGACAGTTTATTTTTGGAGATACTGTAGTAGCCCCAATGGTCGAAGGAAAGTGCCTGGGGTGTTTAGTCGCTGGACGGGGTCTTAACGAAACAAAGTGAACGGCAAACGTGTGTGGGTGTGGGTCGGGTTGCAGGAAGAACAGAATGATGGCTGAAAAGAATGATGATTTTATCCATGTAAACAGAGCCTGGATCGTAGTGAATGGAGGCTATTCTATACAGCAGGCGGTTGACATGGAAAAAGAACAGAATAGTGAAGGAACTGACAGTAATGATATTGATGATTTTTGCCATGTATACAGAGGCTATGTATACAGAGGCTGGACTCAGAGGCTGGACTCAGAGCCTATACAGAGGCTGGACTCAGATAAACAAGATCAGTGGAAGCTATTCACTACACCAGACCGCCTTGCTCCACAGATTATCTTCCAAGAGAAAACTGTAACCACAGAAAACGACGTCATCCACGAGCAGCGTCTTCTTGGTGAAAAAGAAGTGAGCATATATATACTGGATGATCTTAGTACAACTGAACTCATGAAAATGTACAATATCCAACAAGACAGAAGGTCGCAGGACGTAGGTAAGAATAACTTTGGCCATGCGCTCATTGATTTTTGTATTAGTCAGCGTCTTTTGATTGTAAATGGCAGAGTTGGCGGAGACGCTGATTTGGGAAAATTGACCTGTAAAAACGCTAGCCTTGTTGACTATGTTATAGCGTCGCCGTGTGTTTTTCCATGCATCTGTGACTTTTATGTTGGTGATTTTGATGAATGTTTATCTGATATTCACTGCCCTGTATTTATAAAACTGAAAACTGGTACTGATAGCCACGAAACAATCCATAACGTAAACGTTAGCCAGGGTATGATGGGGTTTGCTAAACCTGTTTGGAGACCAGGAGCTGAGCGTGATTATTTAGCTGAAATTGACGAGGGAGGAGTAGAGGTAATTTATGATCGTATGCAAAAGTTGCTAGAAAGTACTGACAGTATTAACCAATCTGATATCGACGACATAACGGATGGTATATGCAGCTTGTTAACAAATGCAGCTGTTAGACTGGATATGTACCAGAGCCAAACCTGTATGAGAGAGGACAAAGGCAAAAAAAAGTCAAAATGAGCCAAGAAGACAGGAGATAAAAAAGAATAAATACCTTGGTTTGACGCAGAATGCAAGAAGAAAAGGGCCGAGTATCGAAAAGCTAAAGGTATGCATAAAAGTCGTGCTAATTATTATACCAAAGGAGAGAGAGCACGTGCGCATAAAGAGTATAAAAAAGTTCTAAACAAGAAAAGCTGAATGCACACGAAAGTCTTCCACGAAAGGATAAGATAATTGCGTTCTTCGGATCTACGTGCATACTGGAGAATCCTGAATATTAATAACCGTCAAAAGAAGCATACTGTAGATGCCATTAGCCATGATCTTTTTGTTGAGCATTTTGAGAAGCTGGGCAACATCCCCGAGGAAGAACTTCATACATTTGATAACGAAACTGATATATTTGTACACGATGATTTAGAAAATGATATTTCAGCGGACGAAGTTTTGAAATGCATCAAGAAGCTTAAAAATAATAAATCCTGTGGGTATGATGGTATACTTAATGAATTCCTAAAGACCTCTTCTTCTAAATTGCTAATCGCAGTTACTACGCTATTTAACATTGTACTGCAGACAGGTAAAATTCCACACGCTTGGTCTATTGGCTATATTAGTCCTATTTATAAAGGAAAAGGAGAAGAGAATGACCCAGATAACTATAGGGGTATAACTGTGCTGAGTTGTTTTGGAAAACTCTTTACTAGTGTGATAAACGATCGAATTCATTCTTTTTTTTTTAGAAACCAATGACATTCTTGGTAATGAACAATCAGGTTTTAGGAAAGGGCATTCGACGATGGATCACGTTTTTGCTTTACATTGTCTCATTGATGTATATTTGCAGCGAAAAAAAAAAGAAGTTATTTTGTGCGTTTATTGACTATAAAAATGCCTTTGACAGTGTGCAGCGCGGATTGTTGTGAGGAAAACTGTTAAATTCTGGTGTGAATGGGAAGGTTCTACATGTGATACGAGATATGTATGCTAAAGCAAAATCATGTGCGAAAACTAGGCATGGTCTATCGCAGTTTTTTGTCTCAAACGTTGGTCTGCGTCAGGGAGAAAATTTGTCGCCAGTTTTGTTTTCGCTGTTTTTGAATGACTTAAAAGGGTTTTTTAATGAGCAACAATGTTCAGGGCCTAAAACTACCATTTGCATTGGCCCAGGATGTGTGTCTTCAAGATATCGACAATTTTTTGTATTTGTTTTTATTGTTGTACGCGGATGACACAATTGTACTAGCCGAATGTCCTGAAGATTTGCAGAGAGCGTTAGATATACTCAAAATATACTGTGAATTATGGGGTCTCAATATTAATGTTAGGAAAACCAAAGTCATGATATTTTAAAGGGGGAAGATCAGAAAAATGCCGAAATTCAATTTTAATGAGGAAACTGTTGACGTTGTTTGGGATTATAAATATTTGGGAGTAAAATTTAACTATAATAACAAGTTTAAAAAGGCACAACAGTTACAGTTTTTACTTGCAAACAGGGCTATGTTTTTACTATTAAGGAAATGTCAGCAGCTAAATTTGCCACTAAATATACAATTAGAACTTTTTGAAAAATGTGTGCACCCAATCCTTCTGTACGGTTGTGAAATATGGGCGTGCGAGAAGATGGATGTAATCTCAAAACTACAGCTTCGATTTTTAAAACTGATCTTAGGTGTCAAAGTTACAACCCTAACATGCATGGTGCTTGGGGAAGTGGGAAGATATCCGATAGAAATTGAAGCAAAATGCAGGATGTTAGGATTTTGGTATGGTTTGTACAGTACCTCTCACTCTGAATCACCTAAGATTTCTAAACTAATGTTTCAGCTATGTTCTAAGTTGTATTATGCAAACGATTATAAACTCCCATGGCTTATGAAAGAGCATTCGTTATTAGATAGTTTAGGATTATCTTATATTTGGTCTAACCAAACCCATACCATCGAAAGCTTTAAACGTATAGTGAAGCAAAGACTAATGGATCAATTTATACAAGAATGGCAAAGCAGAGTAGCAGAAAATAGTGTTTGTAGTAATTATCGTTTATCTAATGTAACCGAGTGTACTGTATACATGTTCCGGGCCATGACCCTATAACCTTTTCTTTCCGGTCCTTTTTGATTGGGTGGGGTTTTTATGGCCCAGTTATCTAAGGTGTTAAAAGTTGTGTGCTGGGCCGGCAGCGTCCCTTTTCCCCCAGTGTCCCTGCAGAGGCAGGTTGTTTGTTTAACTGTTGCGGCCGGTGTTCATGTTTTCATCAGGGGAGAGCCTATAAGTAGTTATTTTTCTATGGCTTGTTGTTCTGTTGTTTCTTATTGATGTAAATAATGTATGTTTATAATGTTATCATGTTCACAACGTGCCTTGATTTTGGTTCTTGAACGTGGGTAATTTCGGCGTTAGATTGCCGCCTGTTTGCAGCCGCTATGGCGTCAGACTACCTTGGTTGTGCGTTCGAATGTTAAGCCTTTATGCCACAGGAAGACCGTATTTCCAAAATGTATGCAGCTAACCCTGGTTAGCTGATATGTAACTAGCATGTTATGCTGCCATTGTTGGATGTTCAGAGTGATGCTTTGCCGATGCAAAGTTATCCTTCTTAAAGTATGGGTACTTTGTCAGTGCGGCATAACTTATTTGTTTAGTATCCTACCGATCTATGTTGCTACATGAAATCGGTGGTATATCATGGCTAACACTTTGAAGATGTTGACTTCATAGTTGTGGAATGTTCATTTTACTAGTTGAATATGGTTTAGTACATAGGGGTGCTTGTATAAACTGTGAGACATGTTATTTCTGCTTGATCCGGCTTTTGTATGGCCGAGTCTTGGGCGCGCAGACTTTCACTCTACTTAGCTTGTAAACCCTTTCCGGGTCTTTGTGCGTGTACCCGAACTGGCCGGCGATGCGCGTCAGTGGTGGTAATTGGGTCTTTGTCTCTGTTCACTGACCGAGCAGACAGGCGCAGCCGTATCAGCAGTTTAGATTCTTGCTGCGCTACCCGCTTCCTGTAAGACGCTTGACGTTGTTCACAGCCGGATATGCTCTGCTAGTCAGTAACAGTAACATGCTGTAACGCTTTGAGTAACTTGACGAGGCTGGAGCTGGTCAATTTATGACTGACTTCCTCCCGCTCACGGCATGGACCCAGGTGCCACCCGTGTCACTATCCATCTCGTGTGCTTAAGTGGAACTGCCGGCTGTAACGATTATCTCACGCTTCCTGTTTAGTTAAGAATGAGCCTGGTAATCCACATTCTTCACAGTTACTTTATTGTATACTTCATTATACTGAGAGTTCATCAGTTAATTGACTGGCCGTCTCTTGTATACTCACCGTGACTCTGTAAGGTACAGGTTTTAAGTGTAAGTCAAGCACACGATTTATGTGCTTGATTATTAATCATTTTGTCATGTATTATAGTAACCTTCAGGTAAACTACATGGTTACTGTATTTATTAGATTAGTAATGACTGTTGTTTATACTTTACATTTGCTTTCATGTTCTAAATGTGTTTGCTTGTGTCTTTTCTAAAACAGACACTGTTTCCTGGTTGGTTGGTGTACAAATAAAAGTTATGTTATAGCAACCTCTGACTTGTGACTCTTCATCCATGCTTCCAACCTGCTTCCCCTCAACTCCCCATCCCCACTCCCCTACACTAAAAAGAAATTTTGCTTTGAGAAATATCTAACCTATCTCCCATCTATCCTAAGACAAAGAGTATTGAAATTTAGACTTAGTAATCACAGACTGCCAATCCAGCAAAGACGATCGTTAGGTATTCCAAGGGATGAAAGAATATGTACTGTTTGTGACAGTGGTGAGGTAGGAGATGAATTTCACTATTTGCTTAACTGTTCCAACGAAAATGTCAAGAGAAACCGTACTAAATATGTTGATAAATATTATACACATCATCCCAACGTGCCCAAATTTTGTAGTCTCATGAATATGACGTCAAACTCTAAGAATATCAAGCTTGCTAAATTTATTAGTTGTATTCTTGAGTTATTGTGATTAAGCCAATAATGAAACACAACGAAAAAGAAAAGAAAAAAAGAAATAGTTAATTTTTACGCCTTAGCCTTACATATTTATAACAACTTTGATTTGTGTTTGAGCATTTATTTATTTTTTATATATAAAGTGTGGTAGTTATATATTAGTAGAACGCATGTACTTGTTCATAAGGAATGTCGTGTGCGAATGTAACTTCGCTTTCTAGCCCCCAGGGGCCAAAAGCTCAATAAAACCTTGAAACCTTGAAACTACACCAGACCGCCCTGCTCCACAGATTATCTGCCAAGAGAAAACTGTAACCACAGAAAAGGACGTCATTCATGTGCAGCGTCTTCTTGGTGAGAAAGAAGTGAGCATAGTATATAATAGGGGTCTATGATCAGTGGAGTTGGTGAAACCTGCTTTTGGGGTTAAATGCAATGCGTTTTATTACAGTATGTAAAAACAAGGATTTTCACACACACACACACACACACACACACACACACACACACACACACACACACACATATATATATACACACACACACACACACACACACACACACACACACACACACACACACACACACACACGCACACACCTTTCACACGCGCCTTGGTTATTCACAGCAACTTTGATTTGTGTTTGACCACTTGTTCGTGTGAAATGTGTAAAGTGTAGGATTATTAATACTTATGCACTTATTTATAAGGAATGTATTGCCGGTGCGAATGTAATTTGGGTTTCTAGCCCCCGGGGGTAAAACAACTCAATAAAAACTTGAAACTCTTGACACAATCGTGACAATGAAGTGAAAATACGCTCACGTGGGTAGATGACAAAAGGGAGTCCGGGGAGGGGAGGGGGTGTACAGTCATGGATAGCCTAAAATCCGACTGACATGACTGAGTCAGTCTGGGGTACATGGCTGGGATCGGGTTTCTTTGCATTACTAGACATGGTGCTTATCAGTCGGCTTCTCTCTCTTTGTGGGGCTGTCGGTGGTGAGGGTAAAGAAATGCGATCGTGCGTGAAGTGGGCCGTATGCTCCATGCTCTGCACTTAGGTAGACTGCATAACAGAGCTACACTGCCAGCTACGCTACACAGCTAGCTTACAGAAAACTTGTATGAAAATGTGATGATAAATACTTTTCGCGGAACATAAGCAGCAAGGTAACCGCCATGGCTAAGAATGCCCGTGGACGGCAGATAAGATCTTTGTTTTCTTTCTTCTTCTTTTCTACTCTGTGTGTGTGTGTGTGTGTGTGTGTGTGTGTGTGTGTGTGTGTGTGTGTGTGTGTGTGTGTGTGTGTGTGTGTGTGTGCTTAAATCTTTATCCCTGTGTAATAAAGTATTATCTTATCTTCTCTCTCTCTCTCTCTCTCTCTCTCTCTCTCTCTCTCTCTCTCTCTCTCTCTCTCTCTCTCTCTCGCTCCCTCCCTCCCTCCCTCTCTCTCTCTCTCTCTGATGACACCAGTGATGTTCCTTGCATCTCCGCGTCCCCTGTCAACAGGTCAACAAATCTTTCTTAACACACTTCAGACTGATTGCCTTACTCCAACCCTGTGGAAGTAATTTCTCTCTCTCTCTCTCTCTCTCTCTCTCTCTCTCTCTCTCTCTCTCTCTCTCTCTCTCTCTCTCTCTCTCTCTCTCTCTCTCTGTGGCGAGCTATTAATCTACTCACTAATAAACACGCACCAGCGAATACTAGCACTACTAGTGGAATTTCCCCAAATGACTTAAACAACCATTTTTGCAGTGTTGCCAGTAAAGTGATTAAAACAGATAATTCCCCCATCAACCAACTAACTCTGCTGGAACAGTATTGCACAGAAAAGATTAGCCATGAAGCCAGTGCGCTCCCTTTTATGACAGTCAGGGAAGTGTATAAATCTTTATGTCATTTAAAGCAGTCAAACACAAAAGGTACTGATGGTTTAGACGGGAAAATACTGCGCCTCTCGGCACCTTTTATTGCTGAAACTCTAACCTATATATATAACCTTTGTATTGACAAGAACACTTTCCCCCAGGTATTTAAGGAAGCAAAAGTTATCCCCCTCTTCAAATTTGGTGACAAATCGGATCCTTCAAATTTTAGACCCATTTCTATACTACCTATTTTGTCAAAACCGTTAGAAAAACATATCAGTGAACACGTTATGAAGCATTTTCTTGTTAATGCCTTGTTTTATCAAAAGCAATCAGGATTCAGACCAAACCACTCCTGCCATACAGCCTTAACAGAACTGATCGACACCTGGCTGTCTGAAATCAACATAAACAAATTGTGTGGGGCCTTGTTCATTGACTTTGCTAAAGCCTTTGACGTAATCAATCATGACCTACTTCTAAGAAAACTAACCCTCTACGGCCTATCAGCGAACACCCTTAGTTTAATTTGCTCTTTCCTCAACAGCCGCCTGCAGAAGGTTTCACTGAAAGACAATCAGTCGGATTTTAAGACAGTTTTATATGGAGTTCCCCAAGGATCTGTCCTAGGACCTCTCCTGTTCTCCATCTATATAAACGACCTACCTTTACATGTCCCTTCTGCAAAATGTGACATGTTAGCAGATGACACAACAATTCACACCTCTGGACAGGATGTACCTGCAATAACAACTGTTCTCCAGTCATGTCTCTCTGATGTTGTTGAATGGACACATCTTAATCATATGTCTCTTAACCCGTCAAAAACGAAGTACATGATTCTAACGACGCGTCAGAAGCGACAACTACTTCACTCGCCGTGTGCGCACCTTTCTGTTGGTAACCAGCAAATAACTGAGGTCAGTGATCACAAAGTGTTAGGTGTTACAATAGACAATAATCTGACCTGGGGCCCCCACATTCGTGACCTGTGCAAAACTACTGCTAAAAAAGTCTACCAATCAGCAAAAATTAAGCATTTTCTTAACATTCATGCCAGAAAAACGTTTTTCCAAGCACACATTCAGTCAGGTATAGATTATGCTTCAACTCTTTGGGACTCAGCAAGTGACTCCTTGAAAAAAACCTTGAAGTCACTACACAGGCGAGCAATCAAAATTGTTCTTCTAAAACGAACTAGCCTTACCGATAAAGACTATAAAGCGGCTCAAATTCTCCCGCTATCTTCTAGGTTAATGAGTAACAAAGGGCATTTTGTGCACAAAATTTTATCGGGTAGAGCACCGATGTATCTATCAACAAAATTATTTATTAATCAAAGTTCGAGGAATTCATCAAGAAAGCTAAATGTGCCAATACCAAGGATAGATTTATTCAAGTCCAGCCTGGTTTATTCTGGTCCTGTTCTCTGGAACTCTTTGCCCAGCAAATTGAGGCTTCCAGTCAGTCCTTCAGTGTTTAAAAAGCATCTTACGCTTCATATGTTGTCTCTCTTAGGTGTTACGTGAAACCATGATCATAGATAATATATATATATATATCTGTCCATGTGCTGCTCCAACCTGTGTTGTGCTGCTTCAGGCAGCCCATACATTTTGTGTGTCTGTGCTCTATCTACATGTAGTTTTCGATGACAAACATGTTCTTAGTCTTATGTGCGTGCACGCGTGTATATATGTTTACCATAGATCAAGCTGATTTATATTTTTTTTTTTTTTTTTAATGCTCATTATCTGCTTGTTTCTCGGTTTGCTGGTGTCCATTTTAACATGAACTGTATGAATGTACATGTACTCAACACACTGTAGCTCACTGTATCCTTAGTTAACAGTAGTTTCCCTCATGGGCGAGGGCTGGATGTAAAAAGACCTCGAGTCTTCTCCACTACCCTCGTAAAATAAAGTTTATTCATTCATTCATTCATTCTCTCTGATGACACCAATGATGTTCCTTGCATCTCCGCCTCCCCTGTCAACAGCGGGATGGCTGTTATCACACTGTCGCCATCTTCTTCTGGCTGCAGTTCAGATCGCGTTCTTTTTAGTATTCTTTCTGCTTTGTTATCTTGACGAGTCCTTGTTCGTTTCCGAATGTCTAAAATCTTTCTAACGTGTTTCTCAGTATGTTCTTTTCTGCCTTCCTGATGTTCGCTTTCTTCATCTCTCATGAGGACTGTCATTTTCATTTTCCACAAGCTGTAGGATCCTGTCTTGATCAACTATTACGTTCATCGTCACAGAGGCACAGATTCAATACACAGTTTGCCTGAAATACAGAAATTGGCAGTCAGGCAAGCTGTGAAATCTCGAGCACTATTTTTCACGCAATACTCGTATTGCCTACAAAATTTAGGCATTACGTGTATTGCCTACAGCTTTTCGCCAGTTCATGAAATGCCTGACACATATGTTTTGCCTGTAACATAGAGAGGGAGAGAGAGGGGGGGGAGGGAGGGGAGGGGTGTGTGTGTGTGTGTGTGTGTGTGTGTGTGTGTGTGTGTGTGTGTGTGTGTGTGTGTGTGTGTGCTTGTTTGTTTGTTTGTTTGTTTGTTTGTTTGTTTTATCATTGTTGCATTCACTTCCCTCTGTTCTGCTTTTACGGCAATGGTGGTGACATCTTCACAAGCGTGCTACTTCCACCAGTGATTGCTTAAGGCTGCTTGAGAGCACTTTTGGAGCCTCGGGAGTATGACTGTCCTAGTTTGAGTAGTGGGTAAACATGCACTTTAGGTGCATGTTATGGCAGGCCCAGATTCTGGATGTGATTCATCATGTTTTACTTTTGTAACACTGCAGAGATCTCTACGAGGTCATGAGGCATAAAAACGCTATAACCATCGACATCTTCAGTGGTATTCTTCTTGTCGTTTACTGCGTCGATTTGCCGTACCAGTGGAGTTGTACGAGTTGCTGTGTCGGACAATTCGAACCCCTGTTGGAAGGGAGCTTTCGTCGTGTTTTACTTATGGGACACTCACGTGATGTCTACCAGGTCAATAGATGTGAAAGCTCTAATTTGTCGTCATCTTCAAAGCTATTTTTATTGTCATTTAATAAATTTGTTTCATCGAATAACTGTAAATCTACCAGTTATTTGTGGCGTCAGCCAGTTCGAAGGAAAAGCCACACGAGAGCGATTCGGGCGCAATGCGCATGCGTTTTACCAACTGTTCCGCTTATGAGAGTAAGTTTTCCTAGTGTCGTATATTTAAACGGTGTTAGTGTGTGCGTTTTTGTTGTGTGTTTTTTTAATTTACTTATTTGCGCAGTGCAGGCTACCAGGCAATTACAGAGCAAACAGGAATTCTTGCATTAAATGAATTGTCTCCCTTCGACGAGTTCAAAATGGCTGAGGCAGCAAACGATACGTACAGCAATTTAAATAGTAAACGACAAGAATACCTCTGAAGACATCAATAAGTTAGCATTTTCATGCCTAATGATCTTGTAGACATCGCAAGGTGTGTTCCAGAAGTAAATGACAGCGAATCACATCCCAAATCTGGGCCTGCCATACACTGCACCTGAAGTGCCTGTTTACCCCTAAGTGATATGCAGTCTGTTACGGTTGAGGGTCTGACGTCCACACCAATACCCCTTGTTTTTGGTGTTCCTCAGGGCTCGGTCCTCGGACCTGTGTTATATTCACTCTGTAGTCACAAACCCTGTCCGATGCCATATCCTGTCATGGCTCTGATTACAACAAGTACGCTGATGACACACATAAATCCCGGCCAGTGCACCACCGAGTGATTTCACTTCTGCTCAGTCCAACACTCAAACCTGCATAAGCGATACTATACTCCGTCATGGATACAAAGCAACAAGCTGAAGCTTAACTCAGAAAGACCGAGATGATGCTTTTAGGTTTATCAATGCGTGTCAGTTCGGTCGGTTGCGAGTCCGCAGGCATTGGTGGAAGTAGCATTCCCTTTCAGAGCACTGTTACGTACCTTGCAGTTCATCTTGACCAAACACTGTCAGTGAAACAACACATCAGCAGCCTCTGCCGCACTACGTTTCCTGCACTCAGGAGAATCGCCTCTATCCGTCCGTTCCTGTCTAACAGTTCCACAGTGAAGTTGTTGCGTCCATGATCACGTCAAGACTGGACTGCTGCAATGCTACTTTCGCGTGCATACAAAAGATCCAGAACAAAGCCGCGCGGCTTTAAAATTAGAAACAAATTTAAAAATCGAAGCGTAGTCATTCACCCCGCTTTTAATAAACCTTCATTGGCTCCCAGTAAAATACCACATTCAGTACAAGATCGCAACGCTCACTTTCCGTTACTTCTTCTTTCTTCTTCTTTCATTTAAGGGCCCACATTCAACATGTCGATTATTCTGGCGCCTGTACTTCGATGGCACTCTTCCGCCATGTGTATCATCTTCTCTCAGAACATATGCTGATAACATTTTCCACCTCTGTATACATTATGTGTGTTGTACTATGCTTGTTCAGTGCTTTGAGCCGCAGGGTAGGTGCTTTACAAATTTCCATTATTATTATTATTTATCTGTATTTGAATGCTTCAGAAACGAAAGAGACGTGGGTTGATTTTAGGAAGAACAGAGTGACCGAAACCTGTCTGGATAAAAGGGGAAGTGGTTGACAGAGTTGGGGCACATAAGTAGCTGGGTGTAATATTTGGCAATAAACTGTGTTGGGGGTGTAACAGGCTAGTAACGTCATCACTGGAACCAGATCTCAATTTGTGCCCCAGTGCCAAACAAAACGGAGACCTCTTTTGTGAACAGTTAGAACACATTATTTTAGGTGGTCATAATGGAATATAGAGATAAGAAGAACCAGTAGGACTTTGTATAAAGTTTACATCCGTGGTTGGAATTTTAATATAACTGGACAATCATCGTCGGCCAGGTGTCGTCAAACATCCCTCAATTGGCGTAGTGTTCTGATATATATACATAACAGGTAATTTTGGGTTTGCTATTGGTGTATGCAGATTGAGAGAAAGGGGGCGTATGTCTAAGAGTGTGTATGTGCGTGTGGTTCATGACTTAGAATTACTGAGATATGTTGTTCGTTGTGCGATCGAACGACAGCTTTAATTTCCCACTGGGATTAATATATTGTTATTGTTACCTACCAAAAGGCACACCCAGCCACCCTCCTCCACCCCCCACCCACACCCCCAATAACGTACCCTGCCTGCTCAGCTTCAGAGGTGAAACAGCACTTCTTGCGTACAAGCCTCTTCAGTTACACGACCTTATGTTCACTGCTTGGTTTATGCAAAAACTCGTAGTCCACATGAACGAAAGCGCGCTCCACCAGAGGAATGCTCTCCAACTTCCGCTGCAAGCTCTCCCCGATGTCGTGCGCGTCCCGCAGGGGCATAGACTCCGGAAGCACGATGTCGACCCTGACGAGAAAATTGTTGCCGAAGTGGTAGGCGTCCACTGTCTCGATGTGCGTGATATTGGGGTCGTGGTGCATAGCCATCCAGGTCACCTTGGCCAGGAAGTCGGGGTCAGCCCTGAAGCCCGTCAGCATCTTGATTTGTTCTGTGGACAAGCAACAAGAGGAAAGTCGGTGGCGCAGATGATGGTCAAGTCAAAATATTTTAATCATCCCACACAGGGCAATTCAACTTAACTAATAATTATAAGACTCATTAATTTAAGAACGTGTAAAAGGAACGCCAAAACTTTTGCGTTTGCAACAACATAGACAAGTTATGCTGCATACAAATCTATAACACAAATATAAAATTACACATGGTGCCTGCAGAACTCCTCTGAAAGTGGCAGAATAATCAACATATTGATTGAGGCTACTATACGGAATAAGAAGCCGAGCACCCGCTTTTGAAAGCCAAAGTTTTAATTAAGCACGGTGGAGAGTGGTCACCAAACTGCATGGGTCACAGTTACGTGCTAGCCAGACTTGCCCCCGCCCTGAAATTTCTCCGGAGTCCAGTTCTGTGCAGACTCTCTACTGAGTCCTTCGGATGAGACTATAATAAACCGAGGTCCTCCTCTTATTGTGATACACATGTGTAAAAAGATCACAGATATAGATACAGATAGATATACGGTAATGTTTCTGTAGTCCATGTCAGAGTTTGGTGGATTGTGAACAGGTCAAAATAGCCCAACATGCACTAAAAATGTTAGAGCCTTCAGTGTTGAATACGGGAGGAAGAAGAGGGTTCAAAGAGAGAGAGACTGTCAACACTGAAAATGTAAGAAGTAGGCTTCTTCGCTTCAAATTTGAGTTCTGGTCTCAGGGCGAGGCCATGTTGGTTCGCTCTTCACCGATGAAGAGCAGGAAAAAGTTCATTCATGGTATAGTGATTGGATTCTTTTGCCACCGACTTGCCCGCCTTCTTTACGACGTCACTCATACTGTCTAAGCGCTGGGCATCGGCTGCAATGGCGGCACTCACGGTCTTGTTTTCGAGATGTTTCGTGTAGTCTGACGTCGATTTTTAAGGATGAGAAATCGAGTGAAAGCTTCCACTTAGTCCATTCCTATCCACAAAGCTGGTGGTATTTCTCCGGCTACGTTCCCCTGTACGATGCATTAGCCTACAGGGCCTACGACAACGACAGCAGTTACGCGCACTCACCGGAACCTGCCTTCCACCAGTTGTAGATGATGTACGCGCTGATGAGGATGGCACCGACGGGGTCGGCAAAGATGAAACCGCGCAGGCTGAACTTGTCCTGGAAGTTGACGGACCCTGAAAAACGTTCGCCCGAAACGTAGTGATTGGCAGGCGCGCACGGACGGACACACACACACACACACACACACACACACACACACACACACACACACACACACACACACACACAACGCGCGCGCGCGCGCACGCACGCACAGGCATGTCACCTACACACACACAAGCATGTCACGCACGCGCGCGCGCGCGCGCACACACACACACACAGGCATGTTACGCACACACACACACGCGCGCGCACCCACGCACGCTCGCACACATACATACATACACACACACACACACACACACACACACACACACACGAACACGCACGCACACACACACACACACACACACACACACACACACACACACACACACACACACACACCTAAATAGCCACAGACACACCTACCTACAGACACCTACCAAGCTAGCTACAGACACCTACCTAGATAGCCACAGACAATGGCGATGCAGTTGGACATGACGTCATTGCGATGATCCAAGGCCAAGGTCTGCACAATGGGGCTGGGGACCCTCCTACACACCAGCCACAGTACAAACTTGACCACTGGCAAACAAAGCACACACACACACCCACACACACACACACACACACACACACACACACACACACACACACACACACACACACAAAGAACTGTATGAGACACGCTTAATAACTATAATGTTTAAGTAAAATTTGTTTGGAGGTCACTCTCAAGGATTCAAGATAAATTTTACAAAAAAGTCGTGAATTTTACCAGTAAATTTAGTGTTGGTCTCTTTACACTTTCACTCGGGGACTTTAGACAAGTAGAGATTTGCGAGGGGCTGTGTCACAGTTAAACACACTGGTTTCACGTCAGGAACACCAAGGCTACATTAATGTTGTTACGCCCTGCGTATAGTTTTCTGGACTATCTTCAGCCAGGATAAGCGCCGTGTGTAACACCTTCATCCAGGATAAGCTGCCTGTGTAACATCTTCAGCATGATAAATTAAGCTTCTTGAATAATAGCATCCACCCTCCAGAAATGGAGATAAATCCTCCGAAGGTATCTTGTAAAAGGTACAACACAGCGTGTGGCTGCCCATATGGAGGGTATAGAAATGCAGTCGTAGCTTCCACCCTAGGGAATGCGTTTGTCAATGTACAGCTGCATATACCGTGCGTGACCCCCTGTAGTGTTCGGCTGGGGAACGCTACAAGGGGGCAGAACTGCAGGACGTGCTGTAGGGGTTGTGGGCCTTTTTCACACGGGCAGTGGACTCTGTGTAGTGTGACAGACCCGCCACCGAGGCAGTACAGGTGGACACGCAGTCGACAGTGGGGGAAAAACGCGTCTGAAGTCGGCACAGATCCCGGAACAGCCAAAAACAAAACAAACAACACTCCCCCCCACCCCAAAATACCACGGATCTCTTTTTTTGTTTAGTAACGTTCTACTGGTGGGATACAAAAACAGCTGAACCGCACGCAAGTACACACATGTGAGTCGGTTTAGCCCAGCGGTAAGGCAATGCAGACTTATAGTAAGCAGAAAGTCCTCGGTTCGATTCAACTTCGGCTCTCCTGTCTCTGATGACGCTGAAGTGTTGTTTTACATCCCCAGAAACAGTAGGTTTATTAGGGACGGGAGCCCAGGTCGTCCACCTCGACTTTCACACAGCTCGTGAGCTGTATATATAAACCATATATTTTGAAGAAACAGGACCAGACACTGTCTTTGTCACTTTGCCCACCTCCAATTTATGAAGTGTGGGAATGGCTTTAACCGCTGCCCATCTTAATGCAGGAGTCATTGTGGTGGTGACAGTGTAGCGATAGGTGTAGTTTCCCTCTTCCCCCACCTCCTGGGACAGTGGTCCCCGCCACTACCTCATTGGCGTAAAACAAGTTCAACCCACCAAGACCGAGGTACACAAGCTTTTTGATTAGCGAACAACAGCATCCCAGACTTACCAACAGTACTACCGGCAGTGACAAAGGTGGGTATTCCCATGTCGGGTAGAACCCTGTCGTACAACACTGGCCGTGGTACAAGGCAACAACGACAACATCCCAGACTTACCAACAGTACTACCGGCAATGCCAAAGGTGGGTATTCCCATGTCGGGTAGAACTCTGTCTTACAGCACTAACCGTGGTACAAGACAGCAGCAGCGACAACATCCCAGACTTACCAACAGTACTACCGGCAATAACAAAGGTGGCTATTTCCATGTCGGGCAGAGCCGAGTCAGTGACCAGACTTACTAACAGTAATGGCCCTGATATAACGTAATGGCTCACTGGGCCTAAAACACCAAATATTTACTTACTTAACAACAGTACTACCCGTAATGACAAAGGTGGCTATTCCCATGTCGGGCAGAGCCGAGTCACTGACCGTAGTACAAGACTACAACAACATACCTGATATAACCGTAATGACTTACTGGGCCTAAAACACCAAATTACTTACTTACTTACCAACAGTACTACTGGCAACAATAACAACAACACCCACACTTACCAACAGTACTGCCGGCAATGACAAACAAATGTGGCTATTCCCATGTCGGGCAGAGACGAGTCGTCAGTGACGAGAGTGCCGATTTTCTGCCCGGACTCTCGGATCAGCTGCAAGGACGCCATTCCCATCACCACGGAGAGAATGATGATGGAAACCGGTTCCAGTTTTGTTCGGCCTATGAAAGACGGCATGCTATTGGTTAATTCTCTGGTTTTTATTTCGGAGCTGAAGAAAGAACATTTTCTTTGAAAGTTTGTTTAATGATTCGTTTCCAGCTTTTTCTTGTGGTCTGGTTTTGTAGACTGACTTGACAGAGGGCTGATCTATCTATCTATCTATCTATCTATCTATCTATCTATCTATCTATCTATCTATCTATGTGTGTGTGTGTGTGTGTGTGTGTGTGTGTGTGTGTGTGTGTGTGTGTGTGTGTGTGTGTGTGTGTGTGTGTGTGTGTGTGTGAGTGTGTGTGTGTGTGTGTGTGTGTGTGTGAGAGAGAGAGAGAGAGAGAGAGAGAGAGAGAGAGAGAGAGAGAGAGAGAGAGAGAGAGAGAGAGAGAGAGAGTTTAGAAATGTGCATTTGCTTATGACCTGAGTTTGACTGTCCTGAGGTGACCCTGTGGGGTTAACAGGACATTAAAATCCAAATACTACTATTGCTACTGGTTGTAGAACTGATTTATTGCTAGGTGACTCATGTTAATGGTCGGATGCCATAAATTGATACTTCTGTCAGTGAACTCGTGAGTAAACAGTATCAAATAGGTAATGAAAGACACCAGCATACAAAGAATCTCGCCACCGATAACTAAACAAGTACAAGAGAAACAAAATCGTGAAAAGAGTGCAAAGACCACGGCTAAAAACCAACAACACACCATCAGCTGTCTCACCCTGTGGATAATCGTAGATGTTCCGTCTCGTGATAGCATTGCTTTAGTGGCTAATACATAATTGACAACGCCGTCTCACCCTGTGGATAATCGCAGATGTTCCGTCTCGTAATAACGGGATTTGGTGGCTAACCCGTACGTAACAACGCTGTCTCACCCTGTGATTAATCATAGATGTTCCGTCTCGTGACAGCACTGCTTTGGTGGCTAACACGTACGTGACAACGCTGTGGTCACCGTGTGGATAATCACGTAGATAGCCCTGGCTAATTGTATGTTCCTGGCTTTGTGGCTAACACGTGATAACGCTGTCTCACCGTGTGGATAATCATTAGATAGCCCTGGCTAATTGTAGGCTCCTGGCTTTGTGGCTAACACGTGACAAGGTTGTCTCACCCTGTGGATAATCACGTAGATACCCCGGCTTATTGCGGATTCCTTGCTTGGTGACTAACACGCGACAACGCTGTCTCACCCTGTGGATAATCATAGGTGTTCCGTTTCTTGATGGCTATAGACTTGGTGGCTAAAATGTGACAACGCTGTCTCACCCTGTGGATAATCATAAGATAGCTCTGGCAAATTGTAGGTTCCTGGCTTTGTGGCTAACACGTGACAACGTTGTCTCACCCTGTGGATAATCATAGATGATCCGTCTCAAGACAGCTCTGCTTTGGTGGCTTACACATACGCGATAACGCTGTCTCACCCTGTGGTTAATCATAGATGTACCGTCTCTTGACGACTATGGACTTGGTGGCTAACACGTGACAACGCTGTCTCACCCTGCGGATAATCATAGATGTTCCGTCTCTTGATGGCTATGGACTTGGTGGCTAATATGTGACAACGCTGTCTCACCCTGTGGATAATCACGTAGATAGCCCTGGCAAATTGTAGGCTCCTGGCTTTGTGGCTAACACGTGACAACGCGTTCTCACACTGTGGATAATAGCGTAGATAGCCCTGGTTAATTATAGGTTCCTGGCTTTGTGGCTAACACATACGTGACAACGCTGCCTCACCCTGTGGATAATCATAGATGTTCCGTCTCTTGATGGCTCGGGCGGCCCACCACATGATGACGCCGGACAGGAGGTCCACCACGCTGTCCACCAGGCTGGAGATGATGGACATGGACCCGGACAGGATGCTGGCCGCTAGCTTGGCCACCAGCAGCAGCTGCAATTAGACACAAGACGTATATATGTTACAGGCAATCTGTGAAGTAAGGCATTTCACGAAATGCCTAAAACTGTCAGGCACTTCATGAAGTGGCGAAAATCTATAGGCAATACACGTAATGCCTAAATTTTGTAGGCAATACGAGTATTGCCCGAGATTTACCTCTAGAAATTTCATGTATTGCCTGAGCGTTTCGAAGGAACAGAAGGAGTGTTTCAATTTTGTTTTTATCTTTACTGTACACCCACTGAAGTAAAACATATGAGAAATACTTTCATTTGCAATACACACTAACTTCTTAAAATTCAAATATACTTACAACATATCATCAGTTGAAATCATTTCCACTGATAAATTACATTCTGCTCATTTCATTTCGTGCGTACTAAAATACAGCGGGAAATGTTTTAAATGGCAACTTACACAATGTACAAATAATTTATGCGAAAATGCAGAGATTAAAAAAAAAATGTACCCATAACTCACTCACAGTAACAGGTTATGAAAATGCACTAGAACAAGCTTCGAAAATCACATATTCAATTCTGTTCCACAAAGTAATCAAAGTTCTCCTCTTCTTTTTCCTCATACTCGGTAGATGAAAGGCATTTATTTTGGAAAGCAAGCAGATGAAAATAAAAACTAAATTTTCTAACCAGCAATGATCGGACACCCCAAAAGCGAGGCTGAAGAAAGCAAGATCCAAACTGACACAGGATTATTTGTTCTTTTGACTCATTTATTTGTACAAGACAGGCTGCTGTGGCACTGACTGTTGCATTTGAGGTGGTTTTTGAAGCATTTGCATGTGTTTGTATCACATTTTTTCTGTTGCCAGAGCAGTTGCATTTTATGAACCCCTGGCCCCCTCCCAATGAACCTATTGAAACGGTCCCTGATCGACAGCATCCTGGACTGATCAATATCACACAGGTCAACAAATCTTTCTTGACACACTTCAGACTGATTGCCTTACTCCAACCCTGTAGAAGTCATTTCTCTCTCTCTCTCTCTCTCTCTCTCTCTCTCTCTCTCTCTCTCTCTCTCTCTCTCTCTCTCTCTCTCTCCTTCCCTCCCTCCCTCCCTCTCTCTCTCTGATGACACCAGTGATGTTCCTTGCATCTCCGCGTCCCCTGTCAACAGGTCAACAAATCTTTCTTAACACACTTCAGACTGATTGCCTTACTCCAACCCTGTAGAAGTCATTTCTCTCTCTCTCTCTCTCTCTCTCTCTCTCTCTCTCTCTCTCTCTCTCTCTCTCTCTCTCTCTCTCTCTCTCTGATGACACCAATCATGTTCCTTGCATCTCCGCCTCCCCTGTCAACAGCGGGATGGCTGTTATCACACTGTCGCCATCTTCTTCTGGCTGCAGTTCAGATCGCGTTCTTTTCAGTATTCTTTCTGCTTTGTTATCTTGACGAGTCCTTGTTCGTTTCCGAATGTCTAAAATCTTTCTAACGTGTT